>VDFB02379711.1:135544835-135714542 GCA_007258455.2 Sequoia sempervirens
GGAAAAAAACCAGTGCTGGATTAAATTTGATGGTCATACAGCCGTCACAGCAAAAATTTGGGCCTAAATTTGATAGCCAAATGGCCGTCGACGGATTTGCACAAATGGGCTTATTAAAAAAATTGTTGTTTTTTGAAAAAAACAATAAACAAAAACATTACAAACTATTTTTTTGTTTAAAAAAAATAAAAAACATTGATTTTTTAAAAAAAAATCATAAAAAAATGGCCATGGAAGGTACACAAGTACTGACCTATGCAGGTTTGCACAGGTCAGTACTTGTACAGCACCCTGTGCAGGTACATGGGTTTTTTGACTTTTTTTTTTAAACAAAAACTTTTTGAAAAAAGCTTTTTAAAAATTAAAGCTTTTAAATTTGTTTTTACAATTTGAAAAAAAAGCTGCGAAATTTTTTATTGCAGAAAAAATAATAATTTTTTTTTGATGAATGTTTTTTTTACCTCGATCCGCGTGCAGATGACGAATAGGGCCGTACAGATATTTTTTTTGCCTCACGAATAACCAACGTTGAATATAGACGAGTTTACAGTCGATCTTTAGGTTTTTGGCCGCTCCGGACGCGACGGTGACCTCCGTTTGTGCCCAAACTGCTCCAAAAATTCAGCTACCTTTTGAACTTGCAAAAAACTTCAAACTTGAAACCCTCACAGATTTGGCAAATAATGACCAAAATCTGCAAAATAAAAGCCAATCTTGACTTTTTCTAGCGCTTTGAATCCAATGGTGAAGCCCGATCTGATCCAAAATGGCGCATAGATGAACTCAAGGCATGATATCCTTGAGGAATCCCAAATGAACCCTGCAATGATTTTTTCAAAAATCTGAGAAGGGGTTGCAAATCAAGGCTCTGATACCATGTTAGAAACCAAGATCAAATTTGCAAACCAGAATAATCCTTCCACAGAAGAGAAAAACAAAAAAGAAAGAGATTTGCAAGAAGATGTGCAAATATTATTATTTGAGAATTCAATAAATTACAAGATATGATTTTCTTTATAAAAACAAAGATGCAAACCCTAATCTTATCTTGAGCAACAAGATAGCTCAAAAGATAAAGATAAGAACCTAAAACTTAGGAATTAAATAAAGCCTAAGTAAACTTATGCAAAGTGTAATTAAATATTAATTACACCAACAATCATCAATGATTTCCATTTAAATTTATTGGCTAATGATAATAGTAGCATCTAATCTGTATTTTGAGTAAACCTATCCTAGAAAAATGGGTTCAAAATATGGATAATATTGATTTTTGTATTGTTTTGATTCATCTATAATTTCCAAGTAACCTTATTGGCTAACATTAATAGCAGAATCTAATGATGTTATGAAATAATATAAAGTAACAAACCCATCCTAAAATTGTGGTTTTGGATAATAATGAGTTTTATATTGAATTCCTGTGGTTTTAGTTGATTATGATCATTTGTAGATCAAAACAATATTTTAATTTAAGTGAATTGGCAATTTCGCATAGGGGTCTCTTATGTCAATTTTAGCTTGGCATGCAGATCAAATCTCATGTGTCTTGTTGTTGATTCATTCTGATGTACACAACCTCAGAACCTCAATGGCTCTTGAATACATGTCCACTATGGTAGCTTTTATAGAGCCAATTTCCCCTCTATCTAGAGATTCATTTGAATTAAAAAGCCATCCTCACAATCTAGTTGCATTAGAAGAAAACTTGAAAAGAGGGAGGTTTGTTTACATGTGAAATGTCGAAATGGGAGAGTTCAAGAACATGTAAGCCTCTTAATTTAGTGATATGTTCTTTAATTCTAATATGTACATAGTTGGTGAGTTGTCCAATCTTTTGGATTCATATTGAAGAATTTGTGATGGAGCAGGCAAATGTGAAGTTTTCTCCGATTCAAGTGTTGTTGAGCTATCAATGAGACTTCAACATTACTCCCACTAATATTGGAGAGTCTCTTTGATGCTTCTCTTTCCATTGCTTTACTCTTTTCATTCTTTTCGGGCTATCAGTGGGATTGGCTCCTTTGTTCCATTGATAGGTGTTTCTTTAGCCGATGGATTTTTTCCTTTGTGATGCTGCACCATTGTAGGGTTTATGCCTAATTTTGTAGTGATTTACGGGAAATGCTTTGAGATTCTTTCATGAATGGCTGTGTTCGAAGCTTTTATGAGAACCCCTTATCACATGTTGCTCTATTGTGAAAGCAACACAACAATTCCAATTTCCAAGTGAAATGTTAATCGTAACAATTCTTCGCATCCCATTCACTTTGTGCTATTTAATTGTTTTCTCTGCTTCAGGTCAATCATCTGTTTTCAATTTTGTGATGCTAAGAATAAACCATTTGATGAGTTTTATTATAGGCGGGGAGTATGCTGGAAAAGGTTGTGGAATCTGGCTTTACACCGGCCAATTACATTTGCTTGAAAGTTTCTAAAGCCTTTTCAACAAATCCATTTGTGCATATCTTGCAATATTACAATCCATAGACCATAGTTTAACATGATATCAAAACACAACAACTAAGATCTTCCACATCGATGATTGGAATGTACCGTTACCTATGAGGGAGTTACCAAAAGATTTCAGTACACTTACATCAATGATTTTAAGTATCTTGGACCTATCAATGGTTGTAGGTACCCTAATTACACTAGTTATTAGGGTGTTGTTGATCCACACCCGTGTTAGGTTGTTGGTCTATTCTTTTTTCAGTTGATTTATTTAATTTCAATGTGTTCCAATAGCTGCAAAAATGACTAGTATTAGTCTCAAAGAGAGTGATCAACTTGAAGGTACTTCCAATTTTACACCTTGAAAGTGTAGATTGCAAATGGTATTAGAAGTTGATTTTTGGGTCTATGTTAACTCCAAGGTTGCACATTTTATAGATATTCTCCAATTGCTTGAATATAACAAGAAGATAGCCAAAGCATAGTGAATCATCTTAGCTTATCTGGCCCCTAATATCATAGATAAGAAGATAGCAAAGGAGATTGGTGATGCCTTGACAACTCTATATCAATGTGTGAACATCTCCCATAAATGCTGCTGATGAACAAGCTCAGTGCCACACATATGAATGGCACATACATAGTAACCATCTACTTCAAGAAGATCATAGAACTTCATGACTAGTTGCTACAATTGGCATAAAAGAGGAGGATGAAGAGTTTGAGTCCGTAGCTTTAAAATTCCTTTGTTCTTAACTTTTTTAAATGTTCCCTTTTTTTAGTTGTTGTGCCCTCCTATCCCTATCCCAGAAACTCTATGGAACATAGGTAAATATAAGACCTAATATTTATTTTATAGTAAATTTAGTAAATTTTTTAAATGTTCCTAAATTTAATAAGTTTTTAAATTTTCCCTATTTTTTAGTTGTTGTGCCCTTCTATCCCTGTCCCAGAAATAGTGGAACATAGGTAAATATAAGACCTAATATTTAGTAAATTTATGGTTTGAGACAAGGCACATTCACTCAACTATTGCAAAACATGTGTTATGATATTTGAAGAGCACACTTCATTATGGGTTGTAGTATGTTGGAGACAAAGAGTTAATGTTCCATGGCTTTGTTGATTCAAATTGGTCACGTGATGCTAGTGCCAAGAAGAGCACTTTAGGTCATATATTACATCCTGGTTCTGCAGGAAACATGCACTAGTAGGATTATGTTGTGAGGCCATTTGGTTTCACAGGTTGATAGCAGAACTTACTAATCAAATATTCAAGCCAACAATAGTATAGTGTGATAATCAAAGTTGCATCAAGATCTCTAAAAATTCTTAAAGACAAAATTCAGAGGGCAATGATAATTCTTTAGTATGTTCCCTCAGATGAAAAAGATGCAAATAGTTTGACAAAATCTTCATCAAAAGCGAAGTTTGAAATACTAATACTCTAACAGAGAAGCCAGGTTTGATGGAAAATGGAAAATTCCTTCTTGGCAAAGAGGGAGTCAATTTTTTTGTTTGTCAATCAGTTGCTATTCTCCTATAGCTACATGTGAAAATTAGCAAAAATCAGACTTATTTTTGGGGTTGAATCTCATTCAGCTGGCACTAATTTCAACCCTTTATTTAGTATAATTAAAGCTGCTAGGACAGGCATATCTATTTACTGTGTTGTTTCCTGAAAGTTGGCACATATATTTAGTGATAGTTAGTGTTGTCTTTTAGTGCTTTATTTCTATTTTTTTAGTGTTTTTGTTTGGCAGCAGTGGAGTTGTGTTTTGTCAAAATTTTGGTAGAATTCAATGTGATAGAAAAACATGATTTGTCTCCTGATTTAAAGTGGTTTTATTCTGCTTTGGTATGCTCAAGTTTGAGGATCTTTCTATTGACCTCAGGCACCAACTTTTGACAAAAAAAATCAGAACTAAGAAAATTTAGACAAGTCATCTATTTTCTAATTTCAATATTATTTATGTTTCTTGCAATCCATTTTGTCTTTAGCCACATGCTCATGCTTGAAGGTTCTTAACAACTCTAATAGTTGTAGCAGGGGCCATGTTTAACAAACCAAATGCAATTGCTAACTTTTCACTATGGTGGTAGATAAATGATTCTTTATACCCTACTGCCTTCATTTGCCAAGCCAATTTCTCGTACTTTGCATAACTCTGCCATGTTTGTTGATGCAATTTGTCTCCTACACAAAAAACATGTACCAGTTTATGACCTTGAATCCAACTACATCCAGGTATCTTTTTAATTCCTCTATCTTTCATCAATCTCTTTACTAAACTTCCTAGAAGTTATTCTACTGTGGAATTGCATTGTAAAAAATATGCAAGAAGTTTTTGATCATACTTGTACAATAGCATCATATGATAAGTTTTATTTAGATTAAATCCTCTTGGTATCAAAGGAACTACAAACCCATTATAAGAGTTGAATGGCAAGTGTGCACATCAATCATGGAGAGCCATACAACCACCACCAACTCGTTTCAATCTCCCGTGCTAAAGTTTCTCTATCGGTCGTTGTTGAACTTATGTAACCTCTTAGTTTGGAAAAATTGGTCTAGTTGTGTCAACATACTGTGGCATCCTCTTTATTCTACATCTTCCAAATGGACTTCATGAAACCTCTTTTTTGGAAAATCTTGTCTAGTTGTATCAAATTAATTAGCATCCTTTGTTTTCTACATCTTCCAAATGGTCTCATGAAACCCATCATCATCTCCTTGTCATCTATGGGGAGAAATATACCAAGCCTATCCATGTACCAGTTTGGATTTAGTGCATGGGCAGCCATGTGTAAAGGAGTGTTCAACGTCTCTCACCACCATTTTATTATTAAAATAAATGTGCTCATTATAGAATTATAAGGTGGGGGTTCTTTTTGTTGAACAACCTTCTTTTGGCTAAGCATGCTATCAATGAATGAATATATTTCCACAAGGCTAGGATTGTCCAAGTCTACATATCTAATTGCCATGAAGATTGCAGATGTGACAAAGGTTATTTATTTGTCATGTAACCAAAAAAGTCACTTTTCTCACTTCCTTGAGCCTAAAACCTTATTTTCTTGGACTCACCCCATTGATTTCACTCTTGTGTCATCCTCTCCAATGGAACGAAGCAAGATCTCTCTCCTCTCAATTAGTTTGTTGTTGAGGGGTGCATGGTATGCTAAGAACCACCCTCTGGTTCCTTATAGCTTATCATACCATGATGCCTTTTGTATAGATCTCCAAGAGAAAATCTGAACTGGTATCACAAATAGATGCTGACAATAAGATTAATCAATTGACCATATATGTGTCTTATGAGATGACTGAGAAATAATATGGTTGAATCCTGATAAAACATCACATAATTTAACATGTTGAAAAACACCACCAACTTGGTGACCCTATATTTGTGTTATGCCAAAAATCAATACTGAATGATTTGGTAAATTGTGAGATTTGTGCATTAAAATCATTGAGAAGCAATGATAAATTAGAAACATCTCAAATTACAGGATAATTGACATCTAGTAGAGTGAAATTGAAAAAAGTCAAAATAGTGAAACTGGAGATGAGAAATAGAGGACATGAAGGCTAGAGAACATTACCGTGAATTTTAATCTTGTATTTGTAGCTTTTGTATCAGAAGATACTTGATTGATGCTAACAACTTACCCTGACAACTTCTCAGCTTATTTTGGTAGATGTGCATGCGAGATTGACATTTTGTGCCCAAACTCATGTGCGTGATGAGGTATTTTAATACTGTACAAAATTCTTACCACATTTACCTTTTTGCAAAGGCTAATACCATCTCTTATAATTTGTTTTGATTATGCCATTTCTTTCAAGATTTTAATATGAGGGTGTATTTCTTAAGTTTTTGCTTTAGTGCTTGTTCCAATTCTATTGGTTAGCAAGAGAATAACATATTATTTATTATGTATGAAATCCTATTTTGAGGACTTGAGTAATAGTTGTAAAACAATATGATGGCATGAATACTAGCTCCATGGAGATGCATGAGAATGTTTATTTTTTCTTAGATCTGAGTTGAATTCTATTAGCAATGAATAACCTTTAATTTCTAATTTGTGGAAACTTTTCTAGATTGACATAGCCACTTTCAATGGAGAAATTATTTGTTAGGTAACTTTTATTTATGTTTTGACAACAAGTTGATCATAAGTTGGATGTTTTGTGGATTCAGTTTAGGTTGTTATGCTTATTTTTGAAATTGAATTTGTGTAATGATCACTACAGCTAGATGTGTTCATTTTCTCACTTAATGATGTGACGGTAACAACTATGGTTAGTAGGAGAGCTCGTCCTGGGATATTTGATGGTGGGGTAATCCAGTGTTGATTATTCACACTCTTGCATTATATTTCATGACTGATTTTCTTATATTGATTTCTTCTTAAAGATATGAACTTTCAACTTGTTGTTTTTGTATGTTACTTAACAATGCTTCTGTAATGCTAGGGCATTTTGAGGCAGAAGTTAGTTGGGTGTGGCCTTGCATTTATAGCTACTGGAGGATCTAGTAGGTTATGATCTCTCGTTGTAATAAGAGTTGGAGAATGCTTCATTATCTCTTTGCTTAGTGGCTATGATACATGCAATTGTGTTGTACAAAGTTAATTTTAATATTTTGCTTGTGAATATATTGAAGAAACCTTTGAATTTCTACTGTATTAAAGGATTATATGTTTATGGTGCACAATCTATTGTCTGATGTTGTTTGTTGTTGTATATGATGCTCACTTTAAGGAAGCAAAAAGAATCTAAAATATGGGAAGAAGTCACCAGTTGATCTTTTTTTTCAATTCTCAGGCCACTTGAATGTCTGTTGTATTTTATTTTAAAGGGTTGTTTGTACTTTGTAGTATCTAGAGGTTTAGGTAAAAACTAAAAAAAAATAGGGAAACTGTAACATGGTGGGCATGAAAGAGAAGATATAGAGTTATGATATTTTTTTTGTTTTCTGTTCTTATATGGCCATTCCAAAGTCTTATATGAGTTTTGTCTTTTGGTATAGGAATATCAATTAAGGTTACAAACATATCGAGTGCTCAAGAAGGGTGTTAATTGTTATTAGATACTTGTAGTAGTTGTACCATCCATTGTAATTTGTATCTACTATTTTTTTCACAAAAATATTAATGAGTTACACCATGCTATTCTAGGTAACATTCTTATTTTCTTTGCATTTTGTCTTTGTATAAATGGTTTTCTATTTTAGTTGATTTAGGATAGCTACTAATAAATTGAAATTCTTGATCTGAGTCTATGATAGGGCTTTTGTTCTTAGTACTTGTAACTATTGTTGTAACTGATGCTATGAAAGATGTAGTTGACTGACCTCGCCCTGAATTTTTTTGGCAATGTTTTCTAGATGGCATATCAGTTGAGAACAACTTATCAACCTCTAGTACTAAACTTTAGTCTTAGATTTTTTTTCTCTTCCTGAGTAATGATCATTTTGGTGGCAAGCTCTTTATTTATTGTTATTATTATTTTATCATTAATGATTTAAATTAGCCTTCTAACTGGTATGAGGTTGTTCTAGAAATTTGATAACATTACAAGGAGGGTTGAGTGTCATGGAAATGAACATGTCATAAGGGAAGGTCAGAAAAGCTTTCCTAGTGGACATACTTCATGTAAGTGCAACATCCTCTTTCCCTTCATTTATAACTTGTGGAAAATTTACAAGGTGTGGAATATACAAGAATACTTGCATTCATACAAAAATAAGCTATTAGATCAATTATTCAATAACATGCTATCTTAATAAAACAACACCATGCAGAGACATAATGACAAATTTTCTCCTGTACTTGACTTTTCAAAGTTTTTGATGTGCAATTTTCAAATCCTTATTTTTAGGCTGCAACTCCAAATTGGAGAAGTGAAAGGTGAACACCAGCGAGGAAGAGTTTGGAGGAGCCAAAACCAATAGCGGCGAGAAAGCTGTGGATTTGCAAGGGGATTAAATGGGTCAAGCCCCTATAGGAGGTCACTGCCCTTCCAAAAGGACTACAGTTAAGGAAGGGGAATACACTATAAGTATATAAAAATAAGAGTATTTTGTTTATATAGTGTCTGTAAGTTGCACAGTGTCACTGAGACATTGAATGCAACCAATGAGATTTTGATTTTCCAATGAGGCTTAATGAAGTAAACTTTTAGAGTGGTTTTTTCTCCACTCATAAATACTATGTTGTGGCTCCTCTTGATTTGTAATCTATTTGTGTTTGTGTCTGATCAATCATATTTGTTCAATCATTTTAGTCTTCATTTTATGGTGTTTTTTAATATTTGAATATTTATGATACTTGAAGTTTATATGCATAAATTTGTGAGGATTAATTAAGTTAGATTTGATTTGTAATGACTAAATATATGACTAAATTAATGATTAAATTAATGACTAAATACATGACTAAATACATGACTAAATTAATGATTAAATATATGACTAAATATGTGAGTAAATTAATGATTAAATATATGACTAAATAAATGACTACCATGACTAAATAAATGACCAGTTAACAACAATCAATGGCTAAATTAATGACTAAATATATGACTAAACAAATCACTACCATGACTAAATAAATGACTAAATTAACGACTAAATCAATGACCAAATCAATGACTAAAAATCAATGACTAAAATAGTTTAGTCATAAATTTGGTGGTGTTATAAATGACTACAAATAAACCACTAAAATAGTCATGTGACTAAAATTAATGACTAAATATATGACTAAATAAATCACTACCATGACTAAATAAATGACTTAATAAATGACTAAATAAATGACTAAATAAATGACTAAAATAGTTTAGTCATAAATTTAGAGGTGTTATAAATCACTACAAATAAACCACTAATAGTCATGTGACTAAAGTTAGTCATTTATATACAAATTTTAGTAGTTTATTTAGTCATACATTATTGTTTGTGTACTAGTGTTTCAACATGGAAACCTTACTAAAAAATGTAATATGCTCATCTATTCAAAGTAATAAAGGATCATGCCTACTATTTTTTGAATTCCCTCAACCTTGGTAGTGGTTTGTTTTACTTTGTTTCTTTACGATTGGATAACTTGGTGAATTCTATTTTAATGGGCTTTTCATAAAATTATGTATAAAATCTACACATGAAATATGGTAGTTCTAATGAATTCAACATGAAAGATCTTTACATTGTGATTTTCCTTATACTCTTTCACTAATGTTGTGGATGATTGTGTGAATACTAGCCATTGCAATATTGGTTTGTTTTGATTTCATTAGATCTTTCATAGCTATGAAATAAAATTAAGCTCATCATTGCCAATTTATTTTACTATTCATTTATTTTTATTTTATTCTTTCCTAAACCTTAATCTTCTTTTGAAATTTTATTTTTAGCTTAATATCTTTAGGGTAGGTTTATGATATATTAGGTTAGTGTAGAGTAGGTTATATAGATAGTTTTTTTTATTGAGATTCAAATATTTAACCTCTATTTAGAATAATAAAAGTGTATGATTGAAATTTTTTTTTTTTAGATTTGGTTTTACCAACAAAGACCCCCTTGTTAAATAAATAACATAGAACACTTAGTTGTTCCAACTTAGTTAAGACTTGGCTAAAAGGAACCTTGGAGTTGACTCTTGCAAGGATCTCTTAGTTTTTCAAGAGAAGTAAAGTGTCTATTGTTCTACTTGAGGTTAGTTTCTCTAAAACCCCCATAAACACAACAATATCACCCAAGTGACACCTAAGTATCCTAGGTAAAGGATACATGTAGGTACCACCCCAATAACATAGGTTTAAAGTTATTGATACAAGGTACACAAATTTTAAATTGTAGGTTAAAGAAGTATCTTTATATTTTGAAATAGTCTCCTAGAATTTGGTATCAAAATTTTCACACTTATGTTTTAAAGCTAGGTTTTGTTAAAGCAAAGTATGATTATTTTGTTTATTATAAGAAAGTGGGGGATTAGTTCATTGTCATTGTTTTTTATGTTGATATCATGCTTCTTATTGAAAATGATAAGGATATGGTAAACATACTCAAATCTTAGCTTTGCATTTTTTATATGAGGGATCTAGGAGTTGCTAAGTTTATCTTAGCAATGAAAATTAAGAGAGACAAAGAAAACATAAAAATTTGGATAATTCAAATGAAGTATGTTGATTTTATATTATATAGATTCAAAATGAATTATTTTAAGCCAATGAATGTCACTATCCCCATGGGAACAAAGTTATTAATGAAATGGTGTCCTAAGACACCTGACAAGATATATGATATGAGTCATGTTCCAAGTAATTAGTGTTTTGATGTATGCTATTGTTTGTGCTAGACTAGAAAATTCCCAAGTAGTGCGACTCCTAAGTAGATATATGTCTAATTAGTCAAAATATACTAGACTATGGTTAAGAGGGTCTTTAGATATCTTCATGGCACTTTATAATAAACTATTTTCTATCGAGGACCTAAATTATGTAGAACAATGGATTTTTAGGGATTTTTTTTGATGTAGATTAGGTTGGTGATGTGGACAATAGAATATATATTGGTGCTTTTGTGTTTAACCTATTTGGTGGTGCAATAAGTTAGATACATAAGAGATATGCTATGGTTTCCCTTTTGACTATAAAATCTTAGTACATGGAAGCTACTCATTCTTGTAAAGAGGTAGTGTGGCTTCAAAGATACTATTTAGATTTTGGCTTGATTTGAGTTAATGAGGATTAACTATGACAGTCAAAGTGCTATAATTTTGGCCAAGAATCTAATTTTTCACTTATACTCAAGGAAAATTGATGTGTAGTATGATTTTGTTTATGACAAGGTGATGTATAAGAGGGTATTGATAAAGAAAGTGAACACTTTGGATAATTTTGTAGATTATTTGATGTAGTTAGTAACCATAAATAAGATCTTGTGGTGTAGGTTTATTGCTTGAGGATTCCATCCCTTATTAGCTTTTTTATTTTTCCTATGTTCAACCCCCTATGCAATATATATAAAAATTGGGATAATTTTGGGAAATTTGTACACCTTTAAATGTTTTAGAAAACTATGGTCCAACTTGTAGTGGGACACCACACTTTGAATTGCATTATATTTTCCTAGGGATTTGTTGTATGTGACATTGGAAAATGACTTTAATTTGTGTAGGTAGACCATAGGAATACATGTCATCCTAAGTATCTAATTAATTAAGGGTCATTTTGATATCTAGAGTCAATCTTAGATGCCAACTTTGGGAAATTCCACTTGGGTACATTAATTAGAAAACTTAGTAAGCTTTTTGTTAACCATTGACTATGTATAGAATGCTTTGGATGGGATGAAATATGGTGTTACTTTCAAATGTGTATATGCTACTTAAATTTCTCTAGAAAGCAAGTTGAAGTTTTATTTGATAGCTTTTTATGCAAGTATTATTTTACCTAGATTAATATCTTTTCCTACATAGATCACCACCTCCTAACTGTTAATAAAAATTAAATAACTCTCTTAAAATAAATATGACACCTCTTCACACCACATAATTAATGACTACCATATTCTATATTTCTACCCAATAAATGAGATCATTATTAACTACCTCACTACAATCAAATCTACCATAAACAGATTACCAAATTCAATCAATCATACTACTTCATATACTTAATAAATTATTCTGTATTCTTTATGATATTTTCTAATATTAGGCTTCTCCTAATTAATACACAAGGTATATTTTCCTAGGACCATAAACTACAAATCAAGGGAGTTTATAGGAATGTAAGGATTCTAATTTTTTTCATGTTTTTACACTATGATTGTAAATAGTCATTATCGACTCTTACTTAATTCCTTTGTTGGTTAAATAGTCTTCTACTTTGATTAGATAACTTTTTCAATGCTTGAAATTAATCATTTAAATTTTATCCGTTAGGTTGTAAAGTTCCTCTACATATCTATTAATTTTCTATCTCAAAAGTTTTCTCTTCTTAACTGGATTTATTGAAACCATAGAGTTTCCTTCAACTACTAGTTTAGTATGACTTGAGAGAACCTATCTTATACCTATTATAAAATCTTCTCATTCTACTTCATTTTTCATATGCATTCATCAAAATAAAGAACCATCATATCTTATGTGACTTATGGAGTCCTTCATAAAAAATCCACCACCTATCATTCTTAGATTACCTTTAGTTACCCCTTCAATTTTAATTTGGTAAAAAAATTTGGGGAGGAAACCATAATTAATCTTGAGGATTTGTTGTCTCTTGAGAATTTTGATTCCTACTAAAATTATTTATATTTAGCCCTTGAATCTAGGAAGGAATCAAGAGATCACAAATTTCAAGAATTTCCAATTCAAAGTTGGAGAAATGCATCTTCACCTTTTCTATTTGGGCTAAGCATATTCATTAATAGCAATATTTATTCTAGAATAGGTAATCAATCCAAGGAATTTTTTCTCTAAAAAACTTAGATTTTTTTCAAGCCATATTTGTGACATTATATGGAGTAATGCTATAATCCATAGCCTTTTTAATTTCTCTATAAACCATAGTTAGACACATATGAGCTAATTAATAAAACTTGAAATCATCTATACTAAGCCCAGTTTGTTAAGAATTTTATATTGTAGCTTTGTTTTTAATTAAGATAAGTAAGGGAAGGCCCCCCCAACCCTTGTAGAGAAAAGTAGACCAGAGATGCAATAAAAAATAACCAACAGACTAAGAAAATCTAGTCAACAAAAAAAAGAGGAAAATATAAGAAAATAATAGGAAACAACCTCCAAAAAACCTAAGCCGAAGTAACACCAAAGAACCAAGGGAATAAAAAAATGAGTAAAACAAGAACCCAAAAAAAAAAGGAAACACTAATAAAGAGTATTCTAGATGGCATCCATCAAGTCTAAGGTTTCCTCCCATTCAGGAGCACTTCAAGGACCTTTCTTCTTCTCCTTCTTTGGAACATTAGCTGACCCTCCATATTTCTCTTTTTCTTTTTCTTGTCCAGTTTGGTAGCAACCATCACCACTCCCACCACAATATTCATCATTAGGCCATCAATAATCTTGACCATTTTACTCAAATATTTCTCCAAGGTGACAATTTTCTATTGGAAGAAGGCCAAAGAGTCATGTTGATTTTCCCATTTCTCTTTGCAACTAGGATCCCATAAATTTTCAATGATTTCCACCCTAACTTGAAGATCTTAAATATATTCCATATACATTTGTATATTCTATTCTTTACTTGCAATGTCCTCATTCTTTTCTTTTTCCTCAATATCCTCTTTGTCATCTTATAAATTTTGATGTTATTTAAACCTTTAAGGGCCTCCCCAAACTTCTGGGGCATAACATAAGGAGGGGAACATGAAAGAGAGTTGTTATGGGTAAAATCCAATGGTTCATCTAAGTACTCCATATGCTTACTAGGTGAAGAGTCCTGATTCCACCTCCATATCAACACTTTCAGTGGAAGTATGAAGAGTTGAATAAGTTTTATCCCCTATTGAGACTCTAGCAATCCTGGAAAACCTCCACCCCCTGAAGAAGAAACAACCTCCCCTTTGGTATTTTCCCATTTGAGATGTCAATTGCAAGACTCAGATGATTGGTCACAACAGGAGTCTTACAAATCTTATTGCTTGAAAGTTTACCTTTTGCATCTCAACAACCTTCTTTCTTTTCAAAAGAGGGGAAATAAAAAAATCTCTTTATCTTGAATGGATACCAAGATTTTTTTGGTCCCAACTCCTCATTAGTGGAATGGACTTGATTTCAGTCCCCCTTTTGACTTTTTTCATCTTGAAGATAGGGGTAGTAGGAGAAATTCCTATCTTAACACCTTTAACATGAGAGGTAGAAGGGGTGCCTTCTGTGAAAGCAATGCATTTTTATCTTTATCCTTGGAAGAAGGGTTAGGGTTTTTCTTGGGGATACTCAGAGGGCTAGGAGCAAGAAAATTAGTAGTAGGGGTGACACTAAGACATAAATTGTACAACATAGACATCAACCCTTGATGGAGGGGTGGGTAAGTACCTTCCTTTATGAATTTCTCCAAAGAAGAAAAAATAAATAAGGGGAAACTAATAGAGTTCTTATACCTTAGGTGATTCAACAACAAGAAATGACAACCATGCACAATAGAAAAATGACTCTCCAAAGTGAAGTACTTAATCAAATGGTAACTTACCATCCCCCATGGAGTAGGTAGTTCTTCATGACTAAACTAATTTTGATGTCTTTTCAACTCCTCACCCTCTTCTAAGAAATAGCCAATATATTCTTGGTAGGGATTTTGGCTTAAATGGGACACCTTATCTCCCTCATAACTTAGACTTGTAGCTTGCAAAATAAACTCCTCTATGACTTCAATTTTGATGCCACCAAATTTAACTTGACCAACACTCTAACCATTAACAAAATAAGCTATAAGATCATCGTCACACACTTTTATAGCCTTGAAGAAAGATAAACCCCCCACTTTCAAAGATCACCCAAAATTCAACATTATTTTTTAGAGAGACAAAGGTGGTGGGTTCAAGAAATTCTTTGGTGATGCAGAGTAGGGAGGCAAATTGATTTCAATCACAATTCAAAGAGAATCAAACACTTTTCCTTACCTCAAAACCCTATCTTGACATATTTTCACAATCTCACCAAATTTCCCTTGTAGGTCTGCAATAGAGGTTTCTTGACCTTAACTATAAAATCATAATAAAAACCAACTTATCAATAGGCATTCCAAGTACCCATTTTCCTCAACTTCAACATATCTCAAAACCCCATATGGTTATTTTGGAACATCAACCTCAAAAATGGACTAGTACGCTAAATTGGACTCCAATTAGCCCACTTTTACAAAGCATCATTCACCTAAACTCACTCCTAACCACAAAACACCTTAGATAGTCTTCAACCAGCCTAAAAACAAAAAAAAACCACAAATTTTACTTAGGGAAATGACCTCCAAGACACCTAACCACCAAACCCTCCTTTTAGGCTAGATTGAAGGGGGTTTATTGAAAATCCCACTTCCCAACTTCTTTACTCTTTACCAATGCATCAAAAATGCTTCAAATGGCCTACACATGCTTAACCAACTACCAAAATTTTCTTCCCCAAGAGTTTTCCACACTTACCTATCCTTAACCACTAATTTTCACCCAAAACACACAAATTTAACAACTAGGGCATCATACCCAAACCCCCAAATGGCCTCCTCTACTCTCAAAAAACATTCAAAACTCTAAACCTACTATATTGGACCCATTCCACCAAGCCACATAAGATAAAATCAGTGGAATGGGCCATTAGTCTATTTTTATGTCTACAAACCCTTAAACTTGACTGTATAGACCCGTTGACAAAAAAATAGTCTCCAAACACTTAAATCTTGATGGATTTCAATCCCACAAAATCCAAATGGATGTTAATTCATATTCCCATCTATTTCAATACAACTTGAATCAAAAGGACATTGTACAGTCCATATAAATTCTCTGCAACAACAAGATTGAGTGAGAAACACACAAAATATTAATGAAAACAAGGAATTTTATTGCTTTTCTTTCTCAAAATCATCAACAACCTCCTTCCTTCGAGTTCCTCAAGTATTTATAAATTGGAAACCAACTATCAAAACTAAAAAAAATGACTTTTAAACTTCAAGTGATCGATTGTCTTCCAAGTTTGCATTTTTGCAACTTTACAACATTGCATATGACAACTTTTGAAAATAGCATTCAACTTTGAGGAAAATGACTCCTAAATGACTTATAACACTAGATATGGTCTATTATGATCTTATTGATGACAAAATGAGACTCCACACATTTAAACCTATCAAAAGACCACATTTACACAAAATGACTTGGTGCTCCTGCACCATACACCCAACTTGGAAAAAGTTCCAAGTCCCTTGGAAACTTGATTGCAGCTTGTCCACCTATGAATACTCCATGTGTATGACCTCTAAAAGCTCCTCCATTTGGCATTTATTTCCATAAAATCAAGTTCTGAAAACTAACTCTGTCTCTACCCTTTGACTGATGTCCTCCATTAAATGGTCATTGTCTAACTATCCTGCCACTTGGAAATGATGCTAAACTTGCTTGCATATCTACCAACATACCTTTACCATACTTATCTTTAAATTTCCACTCTCTTCCTCTTATTGCATACCAAAACTCACCCCTTTGTCTTTGCCAAACACCTTTTCTCACTTCATTCTTTCCTTGTATCTTTGTCATCAAATTCACTGCCTCAGTAATCTCTATCTTACCAGACTTAGAAACCTTTTCCTTAACAATATTTAACTTCCCACTGACCTCTTTTGAAACCATAGGACAAAGTACTGTCCCCACCATGATGTTATCATGCCTTTTTAAGAAATTTTGCACTCCACCCAATAATTAATCCTTGACCTTCTCTTGAACCATCTCTGTCAACCTTTCATCTTCTTTTCTCATCAAAATCAGATTACTCTTTACCTTTTCCATCTCAGTACTTTCAAGCCTTGAAGTGGCTTCCATCTTTTCATGCCTTTCTTCCTCTATGCTCACAAACTCTTTCTTGCCAATCATTATCACCTTTACTGCCTTGGGTTCTTCTTTACCATTCTCCTACAATGGTGTTAGTGTGAAAGTAATGTCATTCTTTTCAATCTAATATGTGTTATTCCTTCCATCATAAAGTGAGTGCCTATCAAATTGCCATGGTCTTCTAAGTAGTAAATGGCAACAATCCATTGGTAAAATATCACAAAGAACCCTATCCTTATAGCCACCAATACTAAACTCAACTAATGCTTGTTCATTCACCAAAATTGACTGATTATCATTCATCCAAGATGCTTTATATGGTGTTTCATGAGGTATTCTTTCTAACTTCAGTTTATCTACCATCTTAGTTGACACCATGTTATTAGTAGAACTAGAATCTATCACTACATTACATACCTTACCTATGCATTTGTAGGTGGTCCTAAATAATTGTCTTCTTTGAGTCATCTCCTTCTCCTTGGATGCCTTGAGGAGTGTTCTTCTCACCATCAAAGTTTCCCCAACTTCTGGAGCAACAAGTTGATTAGAAGAATTCACACTTTTGCAATCATCCTTGTGCACCAACTAATTTCTTCTTTCACCTCCACTTGAAGTAGAGCCTTGTCTTTTAGGGAACTTAAATGTTGGATTCCCAAACTGTTACAATTGTAACACCTTCCTGAAAATGTATTTGAGCTTTACCTCCACCAGATCTTCCTATGAAACCTCTAAAGCCACCTTTGTGATCAACAACTTGTTCTTGCACCTTTCTTGAGTTTTCTTGAGTTTCTTGTGATTGCCTTGGAGTGGAAAAAGTACCTCTTCCTCTTGAATTGTTGCCTCTACCTATTATTTGTTTATCTTTCATTCTTTTGAGTTTCTCTTTAGTCCTTATTTCCATTTGGTAGCACTCTTCAATTGTCCTTGGATTGTGCAAACTCAACCCATCCTGGATGTTGAACCTTAGCCCACTGAGATATTTAGCCACCTTTTCTACATCATCATCCATGTGACCCACTCTTATGCTCAACTTATAAAACTCATTAGTATAATTTTTGACATCTATTTCCCTTTGTTTCAAATATTGAAGCTTCTTAGTCATTTGAATTGATTAATCACTTGGTAAGAATTTACCTTTCAATTTGGCTACCATTCTATCCCAAGAAACAATTCTTGCCTTACCTTTCCTTCTCCTTTTGGCTTGTTCATAATCCCACCATACTAGTGCATGCCCCTTCAATTTGGTTTTTGCTGTCTTCACTTTCTATTCATCAAGTACATCCTCATGTTCAAAGTAGTTATCTAATGTTGCAATCCAATTTAGCAATTCTTCATCATTAAGGTTACCTCCATACATAGGAAAATCAATTTTTACCTTATGTTTATCTCCATTAACTTCCTTCAGTATCCTTGCCATATTTTGCTCTTCAAGATCCAATTCTTCATCCACATCTTCATACTCTTCCTCTTCAGAGTCACTTTCATCACTTACAATCACACCTCTCTTCTGACCTATTTCAACACTTTCCAGCCTTCCTTCCAACCTATTCTACAATTCCTTCAAATTCCTAATCTCTCTCTCTCTCTCTCAGTCTTCTCTTCCATCTCTTACATCTTCCTAGCCACATTGTTACCCTTAGGAGGCATCTTGTCCACTTTTCCTCACACTTTCTTTCATTCCAAAAGATCTACACCCTCTGCTCTGGTACCAACAGATGCAAATTAGGGGGGAAATTTATTTCAATCACAATTCAAAGAGAATCAAACACTTTTCCTTACCTTAAAACCCTTTCTTTACATATTTTCACAATCTCACCAAATTTCCCTTATAGGTCTACAACAGAGGTTTCTTGACCTTAAATTTCAAATAAAAACACAAACCCACTTCTCAATAGGCATTCCAAGTACCCATTTTCCTCAACTTCAACATATCTTGAAACCCCATATGGTTATTTTGGAACATCAGCCTAAAAAATGGACTAGTACGCTGAACTAGACTCCAATTAGCCCACTTTTACAAAGCATCATTCACCTAAACTCACTCCTAACCCAAAAACACCTTAGAAAATCTTCAACCAGCCTACAAAAAAACAAAATCCATAAATTTTACTTAGATAAACAGCCTCCAAGACACCTAACCACCAAACCCTCCTTTTAGGCTAGATTGAAGGGGGTTTATTGAAAATCACACTTCCCAACTTATTTACTCTTTACCAATGCATCAAACATACTTGAAATGGCCCGCACATGCTTAATCAACCACCAAAGTTTTCTACCCCAAGATTTTTCCACACTTACCTATCCTTAACCACTAATTTTCACCCAAAACACACAAATTTAACAACTAGGGCATCATACCCAAACCCCTAAATGGCCTCCTTTGCTCTCAAAAACCATTCAAACCTCTAACCCTACTATATTTGACCCATTCCACCAAGCCATAGAAGATACAATCAGTGGAATGGGCCATTAATCCATTTTTATGTCTAAAAACCCTTAAACTTGACTGTACAGACCCGTTGACATAAAATTAGTCTCCAAACACTTAAAACTTGATGGATTTCAATCCCAAAAAATAAAAATGGATGTTAATTCATAGGAATATTGATTTCAATACAACTTGGATCAAAATGAAATTGTACAAACCGTACAAATTCTTTGCAACAACAAGATTGAGTGAGAAACACACAAAACTTTAATGAAAACATGGAATTTTATTGCTTTTCTTTCTCAAAATCATCTACAATCTCCTTCCTTTGAGTTCCTCAAGTATTTATAAACTTGAAACCAACTATAAAAACTAACAAAACTAACTTTTAAATTCCAAGTGATCGTTTATCTTCCAAGTTTGCATTTTTGCAACTTTACAACATTCCATATGACAACTTTTGAAAATAACATTCAACTTTGAGCAAAATGACTCCTAAATGACTTATAACACTAGAGATGGTCTATTTGACCTTATTGATGACAAAATAAGACTCCAGACATTTAAACCTATCAAAAGACCACATTTACACAAAATGACATGGTGCTCCTGCACCATCAGGCCACCCATTTTTACAAACCTTTCTCTCCAGAAACACACTTCAAAGAGAACATTATACAACAATAAGGGGACCAAAAAGAAGATAATAGAAGCACACATTTTTTTGTATAGAATAGAGATGTTATAAAATAAACCAATAAATTTCTTTTAAAGTCTGCCATAAGAATAGAAGTCATGAAAATGACATGAGCAAGAGATATTATAACAAATATCTAAAAATTATGATAATAAATACAACCTTGCTTAAAATATTTTGAATGACTAAAGGTTTTAATTAAAACACGCCCTTTCTAAAGTTTTCCATTCAACTCACTTGCATAACTAATCATCGTTAAAAAAATTATCCCAACTTGAAGCCAAATTTTAATGATGATTATTAGAAAAATGTCTTTGATCTCCATCAAATTATTCATGATTTTGAACAATCTTTTTCCTACGTGTTGCAAGAATGACTAGGCAAGAAAATAATAATAAAAGGAAAGGATTTTAATGTGTGGATTAGTAACTACCTCATTCAAATGATAATCTTGAGGAAATCCTTTAATCATAAAAGAGAGACTTGCATACTTCAAACAAACTTGATGTTTCTTATACCAAGCTGTAACCCTTAAATTAATATCAATCATAATGATGAAATCACCTTTTATAATTATAGTTTTGTCGATCCTTAAACAAAAGATGTGTTATCTGTAATGGAAGATTTTTATCAAACAACTAATGCTTCCACTCATTATATTGGAAGCCTATATTAGTGCTTGAGCATTTGTTAATTTATTTGCCTCTCTGAAGGTATGAGAGATCTTCAAATGGGAGAAGTTAGGCAACAATAATCTACTATCTTCAATAAAATTCCTAATTTTCCAAGGAAGGATTAAGAAGTTATGAAGAAAATCAACGATTAGCTTAGAGTCTCCTTCTATTTCAATTTTTTGGAAATATTTAAGATAGACTCTTTTTATACCCACTACATAGCAATTTCCTTCACTTCTATGTTTGTTTTGAGGAAGGATGACACAAAAAATAGTTTATTGTTTCCTCTTGATTTTCACATAAATAGTAATGTGAAGGCTCTTTGAAACCACTTTTGCATAGATTTTCACACTTCATTAATTCATTCAATGTTAATAACCACACAAAATCATTGATTTAGGATGTGCCTTTAAGCATTAGATGGGATTACCAGGCCACCATATAGCTTTGTTGAGGAAGAACAACACAAAATATTTTTCTATTTCCTCTTCCTTTTCATATAAAGAATAATGTGAAGGCTCTTTGAAACCACTTTTACATAGATTTTCATACTTTATTAATTCATTCATTGTTAATAACCACATAATCATTGATTTAGGATGTGCCTTTAAGCACCAAATGGGATTACTAGGTCAATCATCCATAACTAAAAGATATCTATGTTTCAAAAGGATATACCCCAAAGATATACAATAAATGCTACACATATTACCATTCCATGTATCCTTGTCTAGAAGATCCAAAAAAATAATTATTATAGGATGTATTAATAAGGAAAATTATATTTTCTCTTCATTTAATATTGGAGCTTCAATTAGACTTTTCCATATATATAACTTATGACCATTTGTCGAAGAGACTTACTAATAATCATTGAATTTTATTGCCTACATACCTGATAAACAAATATTAAAAACTTCTTCAATATTAGGATACATCTTTAAAGGGGCTCACCCCATTTATAAATCTTACCAAAAATCAATACTCTCACCACAACCTATATTTTGTGAAAGATAATTGCCAATCAAAAAGTTAGATTTTCTTAATATGATTCATATAGTTAAAACTTTTGGGAGAAGCTTCACATTTAATAAATTATAAATATGAATATTTTTGTATATATTTCACTTGAAGAATCTCACTCCATTGCACAGTAGGATCATTTAACATTCTCCAATCCAATTCACATCTAGTGCTATATTTTGAGCCATAAATCTATTAAACTTGTAGCTCCTAAAGATTTCAAAGAACATACCTTTTACCATTTCAAAAGTGAGAATTTGAGAACTTAATCGTACCTTGCCATAGAAACTTCCTACAAAGCCTATTCAATTATCCAACTTCAACTTCAATATAATGAATGTACAATTGATAAATTGGTATAGATTGGAGGACCATGATTATTTTTAGAATCCTACAAGTCAAAATCAACCATCTTTCACTCCATCTATTTAATATTTTTTTTGTGACTAGTGCACTATCTCATCCCTTAAGAAGATATATTTTTACTCACAAACAACAAGGGACAAAAATAATAATAAGGTAGAGAAATTTGATGTTAAATTCCAATAGACACTTTATCCTCCCTTAAATATCCAAAGAGATGTTAAAAAAGACAATCTTAAAATTTTATTTATTTATTTTATAACCCATTTCTAAAGAAAATATCTCTAAAATTTCATTTCATGTTTGATCTTATCCTCTTATTATCTTACTAAACAAATGGTATTGTGATATGTAAATTGATTATGATTGAGGAGTCATATTTATACATATTCTTTTCCCTTAAATTTTATGCTTGTTAATCAATGACTCAAGGAGGATTCCATGAAAATGAATAGATATGTCACTAATGAATCTCAGTGCCTAAGGCCCCTAGAGATCTAAAAGAACCTAAATATGGTTTCATTAACTAGAATTTAAAATAACACAACATAGATAATTTGAAAGATCCAATCAATCTAATACTTACCAGATCTAAATACACACTATTTTTTATAAATACCCAAGATATCCTATCATATGCTTTGACCACATCAAATTTTATGACTATACTACTCATAAATTTTATTTAATAAATAAATAATTCATGCACATTCAATATCTTGTGCCTATGAGCACTAGAAAAATATGACATATAGATCATCATGCCCACAAGAACTATATTTTTTATCCCAAAAATACTTCAAGAGAATAACATTATCTCCCTCACTTATTAGCCTTGCCACGTTTTAAAAATGTCAATTTACCCTTTCAGATTAGTACCATCGTAGGAGGTAGGATTTATAAAAAAACCATCTCCCAAGATATATCTATTGATCCTTCATACTTTTGAGCTTGGGAATCCTCAATACTCTTTATGCTATTAGCTTGGAACTTTCCCATCATAACTATGTGGAATACAATGTGTTTATATCCCTTTTATAATATATCCATTTGTCTTTGGCATTGTGATTCTAGAAGATTTCCCTTTAGCAAAAAAATGTTTATAAAGATCGAGTAGTCTATATTCTTCCTTTATGAAATGAAATCATATATTCCCTCTACCTATAAGGCTTAGCCAAAAATTCATAGGAAATAATCTATAGTCATTTTGGATTGAAAGATATTCATATTCTTGAATTATTATTTTTTCAAACTCTTTTTTTTTTTGGTTTATCTAACTAAATTTGGAATATAAATAAAATATAAGAGTTCTTAATTTCAAATGGATTTGATTCTATATGACATCAATAAGTACTTTAATTCCTCAAGATAAAATCCATATTAGTTCAAATGTGAAAGGAAATTTTGGTGGAGCATTAGGAAGAACATAAACACTCAATGAAAATGAATTAAAGATTTCTATTAGGAGAATAACAATTTGTAAAACACATTTATGAAGAAATAATTGGCGGTAAACCATGATTCTATCAAATTATTTTTCTATCTAACTAAAACCTTGATCCTTCTATTCTTCCAAGTATACAATCCCTCTATAGGGATTATCTCAAAGAGGCATTTTTTAAACAAAACGAGAAAAAATATAAGTCGAAGTGAGTTGGGTACTGAAAGTAATATTTCTTATATTTTTCATGTATGATTATAATTAAATATCACCTAATAATACACATTTATCATGTACAATATTTCTATTTGAGTTAATATTTTCTCCCGTATTTTTTTTGCATCATAAGAATCATACACATTAATCAAAATACTAGAGAAATTAAAGTGATGAGATCTAAATGCATAGCTAATCTAATTTAATGACTTGAACAACAAATTTAAAGATAGGAAAGCTAGATTCAATAGAATACAGAGATTTGTAGAAATCTTCTACTATCATTTTATGCTCTAACTAATGATATTTAGTATGATTTAAGAATTTAAAAAAGTTATCTTCTAAAAATTTAGTTTCTTATAAAAAATAGAGATTTACCTAAATAATTCTTTTAACCAACCTTATTTTCTTATGGGAATAAATACAGTTTACATTCCGTCAATAATCCATTCATTGTTGTTGTGGAGGGATCTTCCTCCCCTACTCTTTGCTTGAACCTAAGAAAAAAACATCTAATATTTTTTGAGTAGTTTCTTAAAAATCTACTTTTTTATTTAGCTTTTAGAACCTTTGATTATATTTTTGTATTTTTGTATTTTTAGTTTTGCACTCCTCTTATCCTTGATCACCCAAAGTAATTCTACAAAACTTCTCTTTCAATTTTCCAAGAAAGTATTCAATATTAGATTTTATTCTTCTTCACCTACCTAATTAGCTAATGAAAGATATATTAGGATCAATGTGTCACTTACCTTGCAATTATATGTATTATTCATGTATCTCCAACTCCCATGGAAAGTTTCCTCAGACACATGGGATGTAATTGGAAATTAATCTGTACTTTCCATTTTGTAATAAAATAACTTACACAAGAGAAGAATATAGTATGATTTTTTAAAAAATACTTATTAATATATGAGAATAGAAAACCACTTTGAGGAGGAAAACATTCAAATATCTATAATGAGAACACACTTCTCAATTTGATGAACAAATAAGGCTCACTACCTTCCATATATACCATACTTATTCCCAGGATATCACCCAAGATAACTTAGATAACCATAGATAAGCCTTAGGATGACCTAAATAACTAAATAAAAATATAATAATGATAATATGACTTAATTAAGAGTTAAGGTAGCCACAAGATAACTACTCATAACCCTATCTATACTCTAAGATTAAGGGTGAAATATTCACCCTCTTTAGAGAAGCATTGATCTCAATGATAATCAAGTGTGGATTCTTGTGAATGAACTCTTCATCCTCCCATGTGGCATCTTCAACTAGTAAATTATTCCATTGGATGAGATACTCGGTGAGTGGTCTAGTCCTCAACTTCTTTATGTATGATTGAATAATAAACTTTGGTTCCAATATGCTTTTAAATTATTCATTGAGCTCTAGTAATATTTTTTGTGTAGGTATATTACATCCAATTAACTTATTCAAACATAAAACATGTAAAATTGGATGTATCTTTGTTGTTGTTGGCAACTCAAGCTTATAGGTGATTGCCTATCTTTTGCATGATTTGGCATGGGCATTAATATTTTGGGGATAAATTGTTGTTCTTTGTTTGTTGCTTTAGTGAACTTTTCTTATAAGGCTACGATCTCAAGAAAACCCATTATTCAACTTCAAAACATCTTTCACTATGGTGTTGGTCCACTTGCCGCTTCATTCAATTTCGTGTCTAGCTAGATTCTTCTCCAATCTTGAAATACTTGTTGTTGATGAAGCATGTGATCCTCCACAAAATGAAATATTGGTGACACTCTCAATAATGATGTGATAAAAAGGAGTATGATATTGATGTAGTGTCATAAATGGAGATATTATTGATGAACTATGGTAGGAAGTGTTATACCACCATTCTACTAGTGGTAGCCAATTTACCCATTAAGACTATTTTTCTAAAGTGAAACAATTTAGATATCCTTCCATACACTTATTGGCAACCCTGATTTTCTCATTAGATTGAGGATGGTATGAAGAGCTATTAGCCAATTGAGTACCCAAACATGAGAATAAATCTATCCAAAAGTCACTAGTAAAGATTAGGTCACAACCACTACAATAACCTTAGGTGTACCATGTAGCTTTTGTATATTCTCCAAAAATGTTTTTTCCATTGTAATTGCTAGTGGTAGCCAATTTACCCATGATAAGACTATTTTTCTAAAGTGAAACAATTTAGATATCCTTCCATACACTTATTGGCAACCCTGATTTTCTCATTAGATTGAGGATGGTATGAAGATGTCTTATTAGCCAATTGAGTACCCAAACATGAGAATAAATCTATCCAAAACTTTGTCACTAGTAAAGATTAGGTCACAACCACTAACAATAACCTTAGGTGTACCATGTGAAGCTTTTGTATATCATCTCCAAAAATGTTTTTTCCATTGTAATTGCTATAAAATGATGTGATAATATAAAAAATGTGCATATTTGTGAGGAAATCCACCACTACTGTGATTAAATTCTTACCTTTAGATTGTGAAAGCTTGACATTATGCATGCAATGAACTCCATGGAGACCTCTTCCTAATGTTTGCTAGTAATAACTAAGGGCTTCAAGAGACTAAGATCTTAACTTTTATCCCTTTGTTTCTTTGGAAAACCAAATATTCAATCACAAAATTTTGAACATCCCCTTTTAGCCCTTCCCAAAGAAGTCTTTCTTGACTCGATGATGTCTTCAAAAATTATGAATGACTGTCAATTGGAGACTCATGAAGAGAATCTTTTATTTGAGAGTGGAATTATTACATAGGTAAAATTTATATTTATACCACAAATGATATCCATTAAAATAAGTATTATTTGAACTACTGGGATCACTCTATAACCATTAAATAAGAATACTTGTAGCAACATCATTCTACCACTCTGCTTTGGCTTTTGCTACCCAATCTACTTATTATATAGAAATGGAACACAATAAAGTTTCATCCTTCATAGATATAGCATTTTCCACAATATTTTCCTTCCCCCTTTCTTATATACAATATCAAAGTCATATCCAAACATCTTAGTGACCCATTTTTGTTTCTCTTTAGAAGATAATCTTTGTTCCAAAAAATATTTTAAGCTATCATGATCTATATTAACTTTGAAGTGTTTTCTCATTAGATAAGGCCTCCATTATTTTACTTCATAAACAATAGATACCATTTCTTTCTCATAAATAGATTTGAGTTGATTATTCCTCTTTAATTTATGACTTTCAAAAGAAATAGTTGTCCCTCCTATATGAGAAATACTCCTATACCATTTTTTGAAGCATCACATTCTACAATAAAATCCTTGGTGAAGTTTGGAGTAACAAGAACATGAGTAGTACATATGACCTCCTTCAATATCTCAAAGGTTACATTAGCTAAATCGTTCCATTGAAAATAATCCTTATTCAATAAAGTTGTGAGGGGTGATTCTATACAACCATAATTCTTCATGAATATTCTATAATATCCACTCAATCCCAAGAAACCCCTCAATTTATTAATGGTTTTGGGAACAAGCTATTCCATGATAGCCTTAATTTTATTAGGATCCACCTTTATTCCTTCGTACAAAAATATGTGTCCCAACTACTCCACCTCTATGACACCAAAAGCACACTTGGAAGGCTTAGCATAGAGTTGGTGATCTTTGAGAACTTGTAATGCTAGATCTATATGTTTCAAATGTTTTTCCCATGTCTTTCTATAAATCATTATCATCAAAGAACACTAATACAAACTTCCTATTTCTTTTTCTAAATATGGAATTCATCAAACTTTGAAATGTATATGGTACATTAGTAAGATTAATTGACATCACCAAAAAATCATAATGACCCTCATGATTCCTAAATACTAACTTGGAAATATCTTCTTCCTTAATTCAAATTTGGTGATATCCTGATCTAAGATATATATTTGTAAAAAAAAATAGCTCCATTCAATTCATATTGTAAATCATCAATGATTGGAACAAGAAACTTATCTTTGATTTTATACATGTTGAGAACTTTGTAGTCTAGGTACATGCACCAAGTTTGATCTTTCTTATATGCCATCACTATAGGAAAGGAGTAAGCACTCTAGCTATGCTTGATGTTGGGTGGATGTCTCCCTAACATTAGTTGTATGACATGATCATGATCCTTCTTAGTAAGAAGTCCTTTGGGCATATCTCCAAAAACAATTGAGTGATGATCTATAATTTCTTGTAACTTTGGATAGGTAGGAGCATTTTATTGATAGGATTCTAATGAAAATAATTGGGCCAAAAATATATCAACTCATTTCTTAATAAAATTTTGCATTTTATGAGAGCATACCATATGTTTAGACTTTGTATGCAACCCTCTTAGCTCCACTATCTTTCCATTTGAATGAAATATCACAAATAGTTCTTGGAGATTCATCTTAATTGTTTCCAATGTAGCAAGAAAATGTACTCCCAAAACAATATTTATTGCACCCATAAAGATAAAAAATATTGGGAAATCAAGATGATAATCTCCCATGGATAATTTAATGTTGTGGAATTTCCATAAACAACTAACAATACCACCATTTTCTATCAAGACTTGAAACTCTAGAGTTGGATATATAAAATAATTTAGATGAGTAACCAACTTTTTATTCATGAAATTATGTGAACTACTTGATTTAATCAACATTGTTTCTCTCCCCTTCTTTATGAAACCCATTGCCTTGAGAGTTTTTGGGGCACTAAAACTAGAGAGTACATAAAAATAAATGATTGGTTGGTTATCTTGTGATTCCTCATCTAACTCCCTATCATCCACTAATATTGGTTCCTCATCTTCTTCCTCACTCATACCTTCAATATAAAACAATTTCTTTTCACTAATTTTATGTCCTCAACTATATTTTCTCACAATTGAAATATATCCCTTTTTCTATCTTCTTCTCATTTTTTTGCTAAGTCAAGCTAGTAGGTTGAGGAAAAAGCTATTTAGGAGAGATCCTTTTTATTATGTTTACAATACCTTATTACCTATTGGCCAAAAACGTCTCAACTTATCTTTCCATAATTATCTCATGTGACAAGGATTTTGGATGGAACAAATGTACTTCATAATTTTTTGGGTCCTATAAATCGCCTAGAAATAATTTCTTCACATTTTATTCTGCAACACTCTCCACTCTTAGACAAAGAGTTTTAAATTGATTAATATATTCCTTGACCATACCTTTTTTCTTCAATTTAGTGAGTTGGAAGAAGTAGATATCTATAAAATTATCTCCATAATGGGAAACAATTTCCTCTTGAAAAATTGACCACGTTACCACACAACTTTTATTTCTCTTCTCATCACACAACCAACAATAATAAAAAATTGGTCCACTTCTAAGTATAATAATTCCATAGCCACCTTTTGTTGATTTGGAACATGGCGAAGACCAAATAACTACTCCATTTGGAAAGTCTAATTGATTGGATCTCTACCATCAAACTTTCTCATTTCCAACTTGGATATGAATTTCCTAGGAATAAGGTTATTAAAGAGTTGATAATTCTTAAGCTTTGAGTCAAGCTCAAAAGATTCATGTCCAATAAGAGAATTATCTTCCACCTTATTAGGCGAATCTTCTCTCTTATACTTTATCCCTTGAATAAGAATTTTGACCTTCCTAGAGAAGTCATTCATCTCCTTCCTCACCTTAGTCATCTCCTTCTTCATTGATAAAATTCCTTTCATCATCTCCTTCTTCATTGAAGAAATTTCACCCTCGATCTCATTTATTTTCTCATTAGGGTTAATATCCTCAATTTATACGTCATTCTTAGTTGGAGATTCCTAGATGTGGTAGCATTCATTTTGCCTCTTGTTGCAGGCCCTGTCACGATGGGAAAAAAATAACTTTACAATAAATCACACAAATAAAGTCAAAATACTCTAAATTTTTAATTGTAACTTAATAAGGTGTAAGTCACACTTTCCCAAAAAATCTCTTAGAAATTATTTGATTTTCATCCTTGATAAAAAATTTATTAGAAACCATAATTTTTATATAAATGGCTCAATTATACTTTAATTCCTCTAAAATATATATTTTAGGCTCCTCAACGAGTTCTTGAAAATTCCTCCAAAAATTAGGAAAAAAATCTCCAAGATTTGAAATATATGTACTTCCTAAATAATTTTGGCAGAAACCCTAATTCTACAATAAATAGCTTAATTATGCTCTAATTCCCCTAAAATTTAGATTTTATATGCTTCAATATTTAAAAAAAAACCCATTAAAAATATTTTTTCCAAGATCTAAAATAATGCACTTTCTAAATGATCTCAAAAATCGGAATAATGCCTTGCCTTCATAGTACCAAGATAATGCTTTGATACCACTTGTAATGAATCAATTGCACAAGAGAAGAATATGATGTGAAATATGTTGAAAATAATTATTAATAATTGAGAATAAAAAGCCATTTCAAGGGAGAAAACCTCCAAATATCTCCAGTGAGTACACAATTCACAATCTGATGAACAAATAAGACTCACTACCTCCTATATATATACCTTACTTATGCCAAGGACATCACTCAAGTTGACCTAGATAACCATATGTAAGCATTAGGATGACCTAAATAACAATAAAAATATAGTAATGCAAATATTACTTAATTAAGAGTTAAGGTAGCCACAAGACAACTACTCATAACCCTATGTATACTCTAAGATTAAGAGTGTAGAAAATTCCAGAGAATCTTGGTGTAGTGTCATACATTGCATACCCTTGCAATTTCACACTACACAATGTCCCCCTCTTTTAGCTCATGATATAAAAATATTTTAAATGTAAAGAGTTAATACTATGATATCATTTATCTAGTATTTTTATAATAATTCTAGCTTCTGAGTTCATTTTTCTTAGATGGGAATGCTATGTGCAGAACTCCATGCGACACATTAATATCCCACAAAAATGTGATTCCAATGGTTGTTGAAGCATTGCCTTCTCGTGAATATTTTGTAGGTAATGAATTTTTTTTTACAGTGTAGAATAACAAAGAAAAACAATAAGCACAAATTTAATACAATATTTACTTGAAAAACCTAGTAAAATTATACCAAGAAAAAACCATGAGTAAAGATCTTCCGTATTTTATTTTTCAATAAATTCATAATTACAACAACCTTCAAAAGTTATAGAAAACATGGCTTTGAAAGAGTATAAGAAATATGATTTGTAGAGTCCTTGTTGAAGAAAACTTTCCAAAAATAGAAAGTGTGATTCATGCAACTACATGTCAAACATTTGTCAAAATTACCAAAAATAAGGAGGCCCAAACTAAATTTCTTTTTGGATTCATCAAAAATTCCTTTGGCGTCCAAGGGGGGCTACAACAGTCCCTTAGGACCCCCTGTCATTTCAACCTTCGGTAGAATATTTCAACCTTTGTTTGAATAGTAGGCCTTCAATTGCATCAGGTGCATACCTAAAGCACTAGCTAGATATCGATCTCGACTATTCATCACCGATTGAATAACAAAAAAATTGACTTCATATTCCAAAAATCTCCCACTTGAAGTCAAATTTCTCTCTTGCAAATAAACCCTCATACTGAAAGACTAATGCCAATGCTACCAAACATCAAGTAATATGCAAGCCTAGAGAAGTTTTGTACCAGATGAACTTCTCTCTACCAATGGGCTTCGCCAAAATATCTGCTAGGTTTATATTAGTGTGTATCTTGGCCAAAGATATCTATCCTCCTTCCACAACTTTGATACTCAACTAACTACACCTTTAGCTAAGGAGAAAACATAACATGTAGTGGACTTTCTCTTATCTCTGTCTCCGCCAAGATTTGCATCCACATGCCCATTAACCTAAAGAATACTCCCACTATAAAAAATAGTAGCATCAGAAGTGCCCCTCAAACACCTGAGAATCCACTTCACAACCATCCAATGATCACTACTTGGATTTTCCATGTAATGATTGACTACTCCCATTGCTTGTGCAATGTATGGTCTAATGCACACCATGGCAAACATAAGAATACCAACTTTTGATGAGTATGATACATGAGACATCCATGTCTTCCTTGCTTCTAGGCTAGGGAATTGTTCATAAGATAATTTAATATTAATAGGAAATGGAGTACTAACTGGTTGTGAATTTTACATATTGAAGCACTACAAAATCTTCTACACATAAGTTTTATGTGACAACCATATTTTACTATTATTTCTATCTCTATGTATCCTCATACCAAGAATTTGATTTTCTCTACCTAATTCCTTCATCTCAAACTCCCTAGCAACATGAGCTTTCAAATGGATGATTTTATACACATTCTGGGACTTGTTACCCACAAATCATCATCATACCTTTGAAATTAGGAATAATGATCAACCTCACATCTGCTAAAACCAAAACTCACCATGAAGGAATTAAATAACTTATACCAACACCTTGACACCTGTTTCAAACCATGCAACGATTTTCTAAACATACAAACAAGATTCTCCTCGTCTCTTTCCTCAAAACATTTTGGTTGCTACATATAAATCTCCTCTGAGAGATCACCATGCAAGAAGGTTGTTTTTACATCTAACTATTCTAACTCCAAATCAAGAATAGCAGCAAGAACTAAAATAACTATAATAGTACTTAACCATACAATAGGTGAAAATTTTTCATCAAAACCAATACTAGACTTTTATGCATAACCATTAGCCACCAATCAAGATTTATACCTCTCCAAATTATCATTTATATCCATTTTCAATTTGAAGACTCACTTGTTGGCAATAGCTTTTCACCCCTTAGGCAATGGCACAAGCTCCCACATCTTGTTGTTATGAAGAGCTTCCATCTCCTCGTCCATGGAAACTCTCCACTTTATTGCACATTCAACTTCAAATGCCTCCTGATATGAACTAGGTTCATCAACATCAGTTAGTAATGCATAAGTAGAATTAAAAATAAATAAATTAGGAGAGTACCTTTCAGGTAATTTAGATACTCTAGTGGATCTTTTTACAAGGGGTAATATATCACCTTGTGGATCATTTGGTAGTTTTTCATCTTGCTGATTTTCATTTGGTACATGTAAATTATCATCATAACTTTCCACCTCAACTTGAATAAATTTTGTACTTTGTTGTTCTTTACCTATTTGCATTGAATTTTCATTAAAATAAACATCTCAACTAACTATAACCTTGTGGGTAGTAGTACACCACAAGCTGTACCCCCTTGTACCTTCTACATAGCCAAGAAAAATAAATTTTGTGGAATTCACATCCAACTTATTTCTATTCTCTTTAGGAATATGAGCATAAACATTAGAATAAAATACACGAAGAAAGGAATAATTAACAATTTTACCTATCCATACTTCTCTAGGGATTTTATTATCAAGAGTTGTAGTGGGTGATCTATTGATCAAGAAACGGGCTATAGAAACAACCTCAACCCAACATTTCTACTCTAGACTAGTAGTGCTTAACATACATCTAACTCGCTCCATAATTATATGGTTTATTTGTTTAGAAACACCATTTTTTGTGGTGTCCTAGCAATTGTCAATTTTCTTGCAATGGCATACTCACTACAAAAATAGTTAAAACTCACTTGAACAAAATTCTCCTTAATTATTTGTTCTCAGACATTTTATATTCTTACCCTTCTGATTCTCTACCAAAGCTTTAAACTTCTTAAAAAAAGAAAAAACTTCATACTTCTTCTTGATAAGATGAATCCAAACCTTACAAGAATAACCATCTATAAATGAAACAAAATATGATGAACCCCCAATAGATGTTACATGAGATTCCCAAGTATTTGGATGAATTAATTCTAAAACATCTTTACTTCTGGTAGTACTTCTAGAAAAACTCAGTCTATTCTGGTTTCCAAACAAACAATGTTCACAAAAAATTAAATCTCTACCTTTGGCACCTGGGAGAATATTTCTATCTAGTAGTACCTTGAGACCACATTCACTCATATGGCCTATTCATTAATTCTAGGTTGATACCGAGTCCATTTCTATATTAGATGCCATTGTAGCTTCACCACTGCTAGTTTCCCCAACTAACATGTAGAGATTGCCTACTTTTTATCCCTTCAGCACAATGAACACACCCTCTGTTACCTTGAGACAACAATTTTCACCACTGAATTGATAACCTTGTTCATCAAAAAATCCAAGTGACAACAAATTTTTCTTTAATCCTGGTACATGTCTAACATGCTTAATAGTCCTTATGATTCCATCAAACATCTTGATTCTTATGTCACCTTCACCAATAGCTTCACAAGGGTTGTCATTTCCCATGTAAACCATACCTCTATCACATGAATAATAAGTAGAAAACCAATCTCTTTGTGAAGTCATGTTAAAGGAGGCACTAGAATCAAGAATCCAAACATGAAGTAAAGAGCTTCTTAGATTAGCAATTAATACCTCACCATATTCTAACGGTGTTTTAACTTCTACTATTTTTTCCTTAGATGCTTGTGAACTAGAATTTTCTTTGTTTAGTCTTGGAAGCCTGCAATCCTTTTTGACATGTCTATTTTTTCCATGGTTCCAACATTTTACTCTTTTTTTCCCCTTGGATTTGGACTTGGTTTGTCCATGCTCAGTATTTCCTCTTTCCCAAGTTCTGCATCTTGCAATTGGGGCTTCATTAGGAGCCTTGAGATGTATTTTTCCTTGAATCTTCAGAAATTACAATGGCAACCACATCTTCAAAGACTAGTTTCCCACTCGGTGTTGAGTTACTAAGAGACATAACCAGTTAATTCCAAGTTTTAGGTTATGAGCACAATAAAATTGATGTTGTATCCTCTTCTTCAATTTTCACCCCCACTAAATCCAACTTGCTTGTCAGTGTGTTGAAATCATTCATATGATCTATGATAGATAAATTGTCACACATTCTCAAATTATACAATTGCCTACATAACATAATTTTATTTTCCAATGACTTCATCTCATACATCTTTTCGAGCTTATCCCACAAGACATGTGTAGTTTTCTCCTCTACAAAATTGAACAGTACTAAATCTGCTAGAAATAATTGGATTGTTGCTCTAACCATGCTATCCTTTTCATTCTAACCCACCTCAATCATGGCAGTAGGTTTTGATGCTACCCCTTTGAGAGATAAGGCACATCCATACTTCACCAATAAAGTTTGAATCTTCAGCTTCCATAAAGAAAATTAAAACCATTAAACTTTTGCACCTCAAATTTAGTAATCATGCTTCATGTCATTGTTTACTTCTCAAAAAAACAATTTCTACACAAAAAACCTCACTCTGCTACCAATTAAAAGAAAATTCAAAGAAAATTTACGTTTGCATGATATTGGTGTTGAACAAAAATGAACTCACTGTTTATTTTGAAAAAAAGAAGAAAAAGGATGGATTGTTTTATTTTTCTAATATGTTCACACTCACACTCAACACTCTCACATTGAAATTTACAATTTATTGAAGAATATCTCAAGTTTGGAACAAATAAAAAGATCTTTAGAATATTGCATGTTATCTTTTGAGGTGGGATTGAATAAGGTAACATTGTGGAAGTTTTTTCATTAGTCTTTGGGGTTTTTGACAACTTCTAGGTTATCGCAGTCCATTATGTTGTCTTCATCCTATTGTATATAATTTATTTACACTATTATTCAGATATTTCTTGTGTTAATATAATATATTTAAGAAATTTGAATATCTTTGGCATTATATCTTGCTTCAAAGAAATCATTTATGTCATTTCTTTCATATTATCAAAATCCTAGTTGTTCATGCAGGTAGAAATACCAAAATGAGGGCTTAACTAATTCAAGCCCTTAAACAACCCAACCAAACATTTTATCCCTTCTCTCGTTGTGTGTAGGTTCTTTAGGTTGAAAGAAAATAACAACCTTAGTGACATATTTTATCTTCCAGTGATTTTATTTGGTTAATGTGGTTTAAGTTTCATAGTATAATTTCTTTATTTTTGTTATTTTCATATTCTTGTACATAGTGGTATCATAATATCCTTTCCATGTGTAGGCACTAATTTTAAGATATTTTGGACTATTTTTAATATTATTTTCCCCACACATGGACATCTATAATGGGATAATAAAAGATAAGGAAAGGAAAAATGAGTGTCTCTTGGTATTCTCCAAGTGGGAGCTTGGAAAGAGGAAACATGTGTCTCTTGGTATTCCATCATTTATTGCACTTAATGTAATGTTTATATTCCAAGTTTGGGTTCCCAAGTTGGAGGGAAAGAACCAAAACTGATGTCCTTTTTGAGAAGGTATTCCAAGGGATGGGAGTGTTTGGAATGAAGGATATTGGGTGCCACGTTTGGTGCATTAGATGTTTTCACAAGTCTATAAAATTATTCTCTTGGATGTAGAAATGATGAGCAATGGTTTAATGTAGAGATTCATTGTAGGTACAAGGAGAAGTTGAGGCATAAAAAGGTTGTTCATAGGTGCGTAGGTGCTACCATGTTGTAGGAAAAGAGGAGAATGGAAGTAGTTGTATTGTAATCTCATTATTTGAAGGTAATGCATACTTGGCCTCTCTTCTTGGTGGAGTTTTTTTTTTGCAAGGGTTTCTCCACATAAATTTTTTGTTATGTGTGTTGAAATAATGAAGAAGGAACCCTTTGATGTGTTTTCGTTGATGCCAACATTAATTATTGACAGTTTGTTTAATCTGGTAAACAAAATGAAGATGACTTAATCTAGTAATCTAGTCAAGAATTGCTCATGTAATAAGATAAACTTATGAGATTATAGTATGTTATTTAGGACTACTAAATGCACCTATGATCAAGATTTCAGCAATTTTGGATGAACAACTTGAAAGTTACAAGTAATAGAAGTTTGACAAACAATTTTGGCTTTATATAGTGTAAATGGGTATGAGTAATCTAGTCTACATTCCTCCAGTGTTTGGAATCAATCTTTACAATTTTAGGAGAAGGTTTATAGATATTAGTACACTATATATTCTATATAGTGAGTGATTATGTAATCTGATGGATCGTTGGTGTGTGATCAGTTGGCTTATTTTGTGATTAGGCTTAATTCCTGGCTGACTTAATACTTGATATGTGTTGAGAAGAATAAATATGTATTCCATATGTTTAGAGGATCTGTTTTAGGTTCATGTTGACTTGAATTAAGTGTTGCATGGTTGATTTGAGTGTGAATATGCTTTTGAATCAAGTATGGAGCCAAAAAGGTAATTTTGAATTAAAATAGGGCTACAGCTAATTAGGCTGACCTAGTTGATGTATGCGAATCTAATTGGGTATATATGTGAGACATTTTTGAGTTGTGTAAGAAAAAAAAGATATAATATGTGATGCGGTAATGTGATATAGTGTGAACTTGTGAATTTACATGTGTGTGATTTAAATAAGTATAGAGTTGTTGTGAATTGTTTCCAATAGCAACTACTAAGCAGAGTAGTATTTTGTATTCAAAGCTTCAAAGGAACTAAATTCAGCATAAGGAAGGTTCAATTCGTATCAGTTCACATTTTGGTTGTATAGCCATTTCTATTTTGTATCTATTTAGGTTGTGAGCCTTATAAGGATAGTGTTTCCTAATAATGAACCCCTGTAATATCTTATAACCGGTTATAATATATTGTGAGCTAATCCTCACCATGGTTTTTCCCTTTTTGGGTTTTCCACATAAATATCCTAGTGTTCATGTGTTATGTGATCTTGTGATTCCTTTCATGCTTTCATTCATAGTTGCAATTAGATATGTTTTGATTATTGGATGGATTATTATTATTGTGTTTAATAGAATACTGATTCACCCCCCTCTTAATATTCTACGTGTTCAACAATTGGTATCAAAGCCTAGTTCTTTTTGAGAAGCCTAACGATTTAAGGAAGATCTTGGATATTGAACACATGGTTGATAAATTTTTTCCTATGGTTGATTACATAGAAGATGACTGCATGTTTGATAAAGAAGAACTTAAAGTTTCTCTTGAAGATCTTGACAGAGTTGAAGGTGAGAACAAAAGTTTGAAGGAAATCCTAGAGGAAGCAAATGAATGTATCAAAAAGTTGAGAGAACAAATCAAGAAGTTCAAAGAAAGAAATAAAGAAGTTAATGAACAATTGAAGAAGGAAAATGAAGATATCACTAAATTGAAAGTACAAGTGGAAGAAAATAAAATAATTGAGGATTGTCTGAATGCAACTGTATAAAGAAAGACTGATGAATTCACAAAACTTGAACAAGAAGTGGTAACTTTGAGGTCAAATCTGGAGAAAGCAAGAGCTCATGAAGATAAATTCAAAACAAGTACTACAATGCATGATGAAATAATTGCAGGGTAGAAGCCATCTAAAGATAAAGGTGGTTTGGGACTTGAAGAGGGAGAAAGCTCAAAGGCTAATCAAACTCCTAACAAGGCTAAAAATCAAAAGTAGACTCAGGGCAATGGCAAATAGATCAGAAATCAAAGAAGGAATTCTAGAAGACCTCCTATCAGACAACCAAATGCTCAAAGGTACCCATCTTTCAATGGTATTTTCTTTTCATGCAATAAATTTGGACATAAGGCTATAGAATGTAGAAGTAGAATGAATCAGAATTGTGGATCCTTTTCTGGACAATGTTTTGAATGCAATAAATTTGGACATAGAGCTGTTGAGTGCAGGAGTCATATGATGAATAGATCTAATTCAGGTAGAATGCTTCAATCCTTCAATGGTTACTATTATACATGCAATGTATTTGGACATAAGGCTAACCAGTGTAGATCAAGAATGAATGGAAGCCAGTTTGGTTAGAGAAATGTTGTATGCAACAATTGCAACAAACCTAGACACATTTCAAGATTTTGCAGAAGTGAGAATGGAAGATAGACTAATCCAGGAAAGAGGAATGAACCGGTGAAGAAAATTGATCCTACTAACATAAAGAAGGAAATGAAGAATATTTGGAGAAAGAAAGAGGAACTTGAGAACAAAGATGAATCATATGCATCTATACCTCCCTCTGGTGTAGATAATTCCCTTGGAAACTAAACCTAGGCATGGGTTTGGGGGAGCAATAATAGAGAAATATGACAACCCCTTGTAAATATGAGGTTTCAAGGAGTGACACAAAGATACATGGTGTAAGATGACAAGCTTAATCTTTTGGAAAAGAAACTGATAGAAAATATGAAAATTTGAAGTATTGCAGAGAATTTTAGGGTTTATAGTGTATTAGTGAAGTGTTTACCATCTTTTTGGAACTTCAAGTAATTAATGCAAAATTAGGGAAAATAAAAAAGGCATAAAGTGAGTTTTTGAGTTGATTCTAATCACTTTTTGCACTTGGAGAAAATTAGAGTGAATTGAAAGATTGTTGAAGGTGATTCAAAGCAATTTGGTGTAGAACAATCAAACCCTAGATCCCGTCATGCGTATATAAGTTATTTACAACTATCTATGCTTTGTGGGTTTGAAATTAAGGTGACTTTATAAGAATTTGAGATTGAATAGAAGTCATAATGGGTACACCAACTATTTTTAACATCACTGAGAGACCTAGACCTAAGTTTAAGAGGTATTCATGGAAAGTATTTGATAATGACCCCAACGATGCTTTTTCGAAGATTCCTTCTAGGGTTTTACCGATTGAGGACACAAGGATTTGCATGCATGAAAAATTGGATGAATATGATCACCAGAAGATTAAGGATCTATGGTCTAATGAGTTGAATGGAGATGATTTATTATTGAAACCAAAATACAACAACCTAGTGTGAAAGAAACTAGATGTTTGGAGTTGGTTCCCCAACTATAGTAGTGAATTAGATGTGAAGTATGTGAGGATTGCATATAGAATGCATGATAAGTTTATGTGGAAAAACCTGCCCAAAATAATTTCTAAGGAAGTGATCAAAGCCGTGAATGGATTGTGTGATACCAAACCTGTACTAGTACTAAAATCTATGAAAAATGAAGTGGTTTTGAAGCTAACTATTGCAACCTTTGACAAAAGAGCATTGACAACTAAAACTATCACAAATCTTGCCATGAGATATGCCTCAATTACGATAGGTCATAAGATTTATTTCTCAAACTGAGATAATGTAACTGCAATTTATGTTGCTTATGATATGGTGGTGAACATGAAGGATTATGACTTATGTGGGTTGCTCTGACAAATTTTTTTGGAGAATCTAAAACAAACTAGAGAGAAGAAGTACACATTAAGTTTGGAACCTTGATTGTGCGCTTACTGTTTTACTTTTTGAGGGAGCTACCTAGAAGAAGAGACATTGTTTGGGATAGAATTAGATCGGTAGGACATTAAATTTTTTTATTATATGCACAATATTGGTGACTTCAAAGCTCAGGATAATGCATTGGATACATTCTTTGCAGTATTTCAAAACAACATGTATTATAGGGAGAGGATTCCCTAGAATCTAGTGGACAAGTATGCAAAGGAAATAACTTTCCTTGTATCTATTGACTAATGCATAATAGAGGCTATTGAACTGAGGACAATATGGATTGAGCCTCTTGGATATGAGGTTATAGAGAAAGATGTTGAAGGATACATTGAATTGTTGCTAAAGAGTCCTAAGGAACCCTCCTTGCTAAGACATGGTACATATGAAGAAAAATCATCTAAAGTACACTTGAAAACTTCAGTGCATGCAAGGAACAAAGAGTAACAAAACAAGCAAATCAATACTTTGTATTACATGGACTTTCAAAATGTGAAGTAGATAGGCTAACATAAATTGTAGCAAAAAGGGATGCCAAAGTAGTTGGTGAATCCTCCGGACCACAAAGATCAGGAAGAACAACTTCCACCCCTATCTCTACATTGCCAAAACCATTTGGTATTGCATCTGTTAAAGGAAAGAAGATGGAGCCTAGTGCTTTGATATTAGATGAAGCAAGTGCACCCTCCAGACCCAACACCCAGACCAGCAAAAGGAAGAATATACCTTTGCTAGCACCCCTTGCTACCTCTGGAAGGAGGAGGAAACAAAAAGCATTTAGAGAGAAGAATTTGAGTGTTGTTGTAGAAGAAGAAATTGAGCTTGGACTAGAGGAAGAAGAACATCTAAAAAGGAAAAGAAGTAGTGCCTCCACAAGTGGTGAAGGTGCCTCACAAGAGTCTAGCATTGAAGCAAAGAAGCCCAAGATTGATATTGTGGACACATTTGAAGAAGAGAAGATAGAAAAGGAAAATGATGCTTTCACTATTCACATCCACAAGAAGCTTGAGAAGAAGAAGGAGAAGAAATAAGATGAAGGCACTTCAAAGCCTGAAAAGAAGAAGACAAAAACTCCTTTGGTAAGATCCCATTCACCAATAAAGTTAGATGCTTTTGTTAATAGTATGTTAGAGCATGATGGTCTATTAGAAGGAACTACAAAATTGTATGATGAACTAGATGAGGAAGACAAGAAAATAATAATTGAAGCCATCATACAATACATCATCATTTTAGATGCAGACATGAATAACATTAGGAAAAGGTGCCTAGTGTGGTATGGGAAGACTTAGTGGAAAGAAGGCGTGAAGCAGTTGAAGCGGATGACAAGATGAAATCTAATGCTATAGAGGAAATTGGTTCCTCTTTATCTCAAAATGACAAAGCTGCATTAATCAAGTTTATACAAAAGAGTTCAAAGTGAAACAAAGGGTCACAATTCTAATGCGTAGAGAAAAGGATAGTGTAGAAAAGTTAAAACAAGAAATAGTGAATATAGTGAGAGACATAGTAGAGAAATTTGGGATGATTGTTGCTTCATCATCCAGTACAACTCAAGGTAAGGAGCTTGATAAAGAAAAGGTCATTGATGCAAAGGAAAATATCCCTCTGATTACCAATTTACCTATTTTCAAAGAAGTTTTAGAAGAAGTGGATGATCATACTGCAGAAGAAATTCCATCTTTTGATGTTTTAGGGAATGTGGTGTCCTTGACACCATCGGTAGATGATACAAATTCTTCCCCAGAGACATCTGCTCCTTTGGAAGATACTAAAAATGTCACTGATGTTAATAATGAAGATCAAAATGTAGAGAAAGAATAGGAACATGATAAGAATGATGCTAATGATGGTGCTAAAGACCACCCTAACAAGAAGAATGAGGATGTTGGTAATGAAAATAAAGGTGAAGAAAATCAAAATGGAGAAGGAGAAGGTAAAGAAGAAAATGACAATAATAATAAGTGTGTATGAAATATTGGATCAATCTAAATGAAAATCAAACACATATTAATAAGACATTGAATCAAGAAAGCTGAAAAAAGAAACAGAATATGCAAACCGTAACAGGAGCTTCTCGAAGTTGTCTTATCTTCCTCTAACTTCAGCATTTTTTTGGTTTCCAATAGCTCTCAGATCAATAGATCAAGCTCAACAAAATGACAACTAAAGAATGAGATTTTAAGATGCATAATATGCTAAATGCAAAGCTATGCTAATATGAAAGTATGGCTATGATATTGAAACTGATATGAATGCATAAGCTAATTGTATGAATGTAGGTATGCGTAGTTGTGTGAAGGTGAGTGCGTGCATGTAAATGTGGATGATTAACCAAGGCTTGGATTTGCACGGGCTTTTATAGAGTTTTCGAATGGATTTGATTCGCTGATTTAATCGACTGTCTGGATTAAGCTTGTTCGAACGGACGGTGGTAGATTTTCGAAAGTGGAAGAGAAGATGGAAGGTTTCCCTTTTCTTTCAATTTTCGTCATTGAGTTTCGAAGGAAAATTTTCATTTCAAAGAGTGAGTTAGAATTTGGAAGGGTGAGTTAGCATGAGTTAGAAATTAAATAAAATATATTTATTTAATTTGGAAGTGGAGAAGAAAATGGAAACTTGCATAATTAAATTAATTAATTTAATTATGTTTTAGAAATGAATTAGGGTGAGGAAAATATTAAATATTTAAATTCGAATATGGGATGAAGAGAATATTCCATTATTTGAATATTCGAAATATCCAAAATTTAGAATAGTATGATAATTAAATGTAAATAAATTATGAAAATTTATTTAATTTAATTAGGCGGAATGGCAGAAGGTGGGATGAAGAAGATATTCCATTATTTGAATATTCAAAATATCCAAACTTTAGAATGATATGATAATTAAATGTAAATAAATTATGAAAATTTATTTAATTTAATTAAGCGGAAGGTGGAAATGTCAATAATTAAATAAAATTATTTATTTAATTAAGGTAGAAGAATTAGAAAATGAACGATATAAATAAATAATTAAATTTATTTATATGTAGATGACTTTAGGGGAGTTAATTAAATAAATAATATTTAATTAATTAACAAGCTTAATCATGACCATTTTTAGACGTATACATTTTGCCCCTCTTTGAAGTGATGTGTGAAACACATTGCTTCAAAGAAAATAAAATTTTGCCCTTGATATGCTTTTGATATTTTTGCTGATGATGCCCCCTCAAGAAGTATATCACGGATGAGAGAGAGAGTGGTTTAGCTCGTGATAAATGATGAAAAATAATGTCCCATTTTGAAAATAAAGTAAAAAAGGTAGCAAACTTACCCTTGGATGACCTTTAAAAGGTAAAAAGGTGAAAAAGACAAGTCATTTGCACTTTTGACTTTGGTGAATACTGTAGCTCTGAGAGTGACATTGCGACATGGAGATTCCGTATCATCGCCACCGATTCGAGAGATCATGCAGATACTAGAGGCCAGCAGCATATGGACCACTGGTGAGTCGATCTATCATCCTATGCTTTTGATTTTTTTTGTTTGAATCGTAATTTCATGTGTTTCCGTGGATTTTAGATTTTAAAATGACGTATGCGCACATTTAGGATAGTTTCGACGCGCTTTCAAAAAAATTTCCGATGCTTAGAGTAGAAATAGAGGCGCATATAGGATAGGTGTTTGAAGATTTAGGAAAAACCAGTATAGCGCATCCCATAAAAACTAACCCGCATATAGGGCAGGATAGGAAATTTTAGGGGTAAAGCGCTTTTAGGGAAAACATGCACGCATATAGGAAAAATGCGCATCGGGTAAAAACTGTGGCGCTTAGGTTGATTAAAGTAGCGCATATAGGAAAACGCGCATAGGTCTTTTTGAGCGCATTAGGTAAAAACAACGGTGCATACGAGATTTAGCGCATCCCGTAAAAATAACGGCACATATGGGGTTTAGCGCATAGAGTCCAAAGAGTAGCGCATATGGCAAAATAGGCAGAATTGATGTTTTGATGATAGTAATGCAAAAATGATGACTTGTATTGCTTCCTTAGTCAATAGATAGGTAAATTGTCGTGTCATCATGCTGATATGGATAGAAATGATAAGATAATCTGATTGATAACTTTGCTTTCTTGAGTAGAAAATGAAGAGTAATTGAACTGATAACTTTGCTTCCCATGGATAAAAAACAAAGAGTAGATTGAACTGATAACTTTGCTTCCTAGAGTAGAAAACAAAGAGTAAAGGATTGATATGAATTCTAATAAATTTGCTTTCTGCAATAGAAAATAAATAGTAATTGATCGTAGAGCAGATTTGATAGGATATCCAGCTGGATAAATTGTGTATTGGTTTCTTTGATAGGATTGATTAGGTGATATAGGTCGTTGATTTGATGCATTGATATGAGTCATTGATATGGGTATGATATAGTTCACTAATATAGGTCACTGATAGATCACTGATATAGGTCACAGATAGATCACTTGATAGATATGAGTCTAATTTTATGTTGTTTGAATGATTGAGACTGAATGATTGATATGATTCTGATTACGTATCTTTTGTGATGAAAATAGGAGCTTTTCAAAAACCTCCAGATTAGAGAGAGACACTCAATAGGATGGGATAGGATTCCCGAGTTGACACCTGCTGACATAGCATTGATAGATACATGTGGTCTGAGATCCTTGTTGGCGATGCAGCCAATTCGGGTCAATAGAGGATTGTTGACAGCACTTGCAGAGCGATGGCACTCAGAGCATAACACCTTTCATATGCCGACGGGTGAGGTGACAGTGACTCCTGAGGATGTGTATAGGATATTAGGTATCCCAGTGGTTGGAGCCCTTGTGTATTATGATCATAAGGAGCTCGGAGGTACTGATGCTTTGAGGAGAGTATACAGAGATGCACAGATCGCTAGGTATTGGGTACCATGGACTAATTTTTGAGGATATCTAGCCTTGCCTACAGTTTTGGGTGCATTTATTGGAGGTGTCCTTTGTTCGGATCATCAGGCAAAGGGATTATCAGTGGGATGGGGCAGGATTCTAGAGCAGATGTTGTTGCAACTGCGACGATATACATGGGGGAACTGCATGCTAGTTCATCTTTATCATGATTTACATCAGGTAGTATACATAAGTTCCTCCAGTTTGTCTTGGGGGGTGACAATGTTGCAGCTCTAGGCATGGGAGCATTTGGCTGTGACGAGACCGGCGTGCCCCAGAGTTAGGCCACTAGGTAGGCCCTATATCTATATGTATGCTATGTTCCTTACCTAGCCCAAGCTGGGCAAGGTGGATTATTGGAGGCGACTGCTGGATGATATGGATATAGTGGTATGGTGACCGTATCTAGATTGTGAGCCATGGGCGACAGATGATATAGAGATGTCGTATGTATGCATCCCTTAGTTTTTGATAGGGAGGAATCTCTTTATTCTTGAGAGGTTTCTAGCATTGCAGGTGCAGAGGCAGTTTAGATTTATGCAGGGGATGCCACAGGGGGTTGCACACTACGCCTGGAGCAGGGATGAGGCCAGATGGGGGCCATGTATTTCTTACCAGATAGTGTATACAGAGTTCCAGACATTAGCACCTGAGGCATGGGTTGATAGGTGGGATATTATTGATGCTGGGATGTCTGATGAGTATTCTGTCTATTTCCACACACATCCGTTTCCACAGTTTACCAGCCTTGATGAGCTAGCACCCATTTTGGTAGCACCACAACTAGGGGCAGTGAGACAGAAGGATGTGGCCAACGGTGAGCAAGGACCAGTTGGAGGAGAGGAGGTGGAGAGCGGAGATGAGGAGGAGAGCTCCAATGATGATGATGGAGATGATGGTGGGGAGGAGGGACAAGTGCTGGGGAGGTCGAGGTTGGATGTTTTGAGAGGTGTCCAGATTATGCGACGGCCGAGGACAGGGATAGGGCGACGAACAAGATCCGTATGGCATCCTCCTCTCAGCAGGGACAGATAGCCGCACTTCAGACTCAGGTGCAGACATTACAGGATCAATAGGGACAGTTGCAGAGTCAGCTGGGACAGGCACAGGTATTTATTTTGTAGCTACAGGCATAGCTAGCACAGGCTCAGGCACAGACACAGGCACATGCACCTACCCCAGGCCCATAGTTAGCCCAGGTGATCATAGAGAAAGACACATTCAGATGGAGGGCAGTAGAGGCTGAGGGTGTTGCTCGGAGGTTGATGGGCACTGTAGAGAGTGCGTCACTGTGGGATGCCATTGCAGAGGGCATGGAGATGGTAAGGGAGTCTGAGTACTATAGGGTCAAATACGAGGAGCTATGTCTCCAGATCACAGAGAGCCATACCCGCGGTCCCATAGCAGGACTAGGAGCATATTACAAACACACACACAAAGCAGGGGAGTGACTGGACCTCGGCAGAACCCAGATGCAAGCACCAGTGGAAGGCCACCTCCTTCCGGACCAACTCCATTAGGGGCATCAACCAGCTAGTCTTGTGATGGATATTTTTGGATCATGTATACCGATTTTTGATCATATCTAATGTATTTTGCTTTGGACATTTTAGTATCATTAGACATTTGGACATTTGTATCATTTTTGATGAGCAATGATATGCAATGGCGATGATTATGGATGATGTTGGTGCATTTATGATATGATGATGCATTTATTTCTATGTGTTTATGGATTTTGGTATGCATTTGAATGATTTGATGACTAACATGATATGTAGGATGATTCGATTATGATGTTTTTATTATGATGATGATTTGATAATGCGTACTGACGATGCTATGCAGGTGAATGATTTATGATATGTATATGGAAATGTATGGAATGTTTATTTTTGGATTTTTCAATGTATGTAAAGATGATAATGTGATGAAAAATGAATGTGGTGTTCATGATATGCATTATGAATGTTGTAGGGTAAAATGATGCAGTATGATGTAAAATGATACTAATACTAATATGATGTATGTGATGAAAATATAATGATTTGTAATTAGAATGAATGGATAAATGAATAATAAATGGGATTATAATGATAATGATATGATAGGAAAATGAAACTGAGATAACTGATAATGATAATGAAATGATGATGACCATGAAATTCATGATAATGATGTGATAAATAATGATAACAATAAGAAGATGATGAAATGATAATGATAATGAAATGTTAAATGATATGAAAGGGAATATTAAATGATATGTTAAATGAAATGAAATGTTAAATGAAAATAAAATGAAATGTTAAATGATAATGAAAATGATAAATGATATGGAATGTTAAATGATAAATGATAATGCAATGAAATGATAATGAAAATGATAAGTGATATGGAATGATAAATGATAATGCAATGGAATGATAATGAGATGGTAAATGATAAATGATAAATGATATGAAATGTTAAATGATAAATGATAATGAAAATGATATGGAATGTTAAATGATAAATGATAATGCAATGAAATGATAATGAAAATGATAAGTGATATGGAATGATAAATGATAATGCAATGGAATGATAATGATATGGTAAATGATAAATGATAAATGATATGAAATGTTAAATGATAAATGATAATGAAAATGATAAATGATATGGAATGTTAAATGATAAATGATAATGCAATGAAATGATAATGAAAATGATAAGTGATATGGAATGATAAATGATAATGCAATGGAATGATAATGAGATGGTAAATGATAAATGATAAATGATATGAAATGTTAAATGATAAATGATAAATGATAATGAAAATGATAAATGATATGGAATGTTAAATGATAAATGAAATGATAAATGATATGAAATGAAATGTTAAATGAAATGAAATGAAATGTTAAATGAAATGAAATGGAATATTAAATGATAATAAAATGAAATGTTAAATGATAATGAAATGACATGTTAAATGATAATGAAATGACATGTTAAATGATAAATGATATGGAATGTTAAATGATAAATGATAATGCAATGAAATGATAAGTGATATGGAATGATAAATGATAATGCAATGGAATGATAATGAGATGGTAAATGAATAATAATATAAATGATAATGATAACAAGAATGAATAAAATGAATGAAATGATGACAATGGTAATGAAACTAATCTGAATGATAATGAAAGAAATGATGAAATGAAAATGAAGATGAAATGATAATGATAAGTAAATGGTGAAATGATAATGAAAATGCAATGATAAGATGATAATGCAATGAAATGATGATGAAATGATAAGGATACAAATGTTTGCATTGTCCTCCACAAATATTCCAAAGAAGCATGACAACCAAATGGCCCATTCAAAAACTCGTGATGCAAATCCAATATGCAGTTATGTACCCTGACCTAAAATGAAATGCAACTAAATGAAGCTGACCATTTTGTTGAGCTTGTTAGTATATTTGTTGGAATCATCATAAAGCACTTTTAAAATGTTGGAAGTGTGTACAAGCATCAGAGGGGAAATTAGCACCAATGATGACCTGAGTACAACTTTCATGATTTTTGATATAACAAGTGAACACAAGAATTTAGGTATAATTGAACCGAGATGAACTGAGCATTTCTTGTATAAACAGACAAAGACTAACCTTTATCTGATGCAAATTATGAACTGTCATCAATGATAAACTTTCAATCATCACGTCTCGTGACATATTTGCAACAGATAAATGATTAACCTCCAGACAGCAGTCAAAGAAAAGTCATCCTCTTTCCTTGCCACTCTAGTTCAGTACATCATCGAGTGTGCTCCAGAGAAATGATATCAAAAATTAAACAACCATTGTTCAAAAATGAAATACTGTTATTCCAAACATTATTCAGATTATAGATCATCCAGATATGAGTCATGATAAGGTACGCAACTGAAAGCTACTATGATATGGATCAGTGATTGAATATTTTTGGTTTGGTTTGGTTGTTTTGTTTGCGTGATTGGTTTTGATGTCGTTGTCTAGCTGTTTTGGTAAAACCTGAAAGTTGGTTGCCCCTAGTATCTTTTGCCCTCGGTATTGACACAACTTGTTGAAATGAATATGTTCAATAATCAAGCCATGATAAGATGTTATCGCTTGAGGCAAATGATGATAACATGGTGCTGGTGTGACCCTAAGATGATGGAAAAGATGCATGAAAATGAAGGCTGAAAAAGCTAAGTGCAGAACATGAACTAATAGATGGAGAGCTACAAATAGCGTCTGTTTGCCAGATTTTCACTATTTGTTCTTATTGCATTTTTCTTGTCAATAGACTACCTGTTTTCCAGGTTTTCACCCTATGACTTTCTTTCTTTCTTTTTTTTTTTCGCGCTACCAAGATGCCTGTTTGCTAGGTTTTCACCAGGGTAACCATTTTTTTAGGACTTTTTCTGATTTTTGTATTTTTTCAGAACTCTTTCTGATTTTTTAGATTTTTTCAAGACTTTTTCTGATTTTTCTAATTTTTTCAAGACTTTTTCTGATTTTTTTGGATTTTTTTAGGACTCTTTCTGATTTTTGATAACCGTCTTAGACATAGTACTTTTTTAGGTGCATGTTATTGATAGGTTCATCAAATAGGTCCCCTTATGGTGTTGATAGCTTGTAGGCTCCTGAACCATAGACTACGATAACCACAGAAGGACCTAGCCAATTTGGTTCAAACTTTCATTTCTTCTCTCTGTCTTGCTGATTGCGTGGGTTCTCTTTCAGAACAAGATCACCCACTTGAAAGGTATGTGGCTTGACTTTATGATTATATCTGCGAGACATCATCTGTTGATATGCTTTTAAATGATCAACGGCTCTTTGTCTCTTCTCATCTAGGAGTTCAAGCTCTTGGAGTCAGGAAACTCTGTATTCATCCTCTGTTGTGAGACCTTTCAATGATAATTTGAGTGAGGCAATCTCAACTTCTAAGGGTAGTATGGCTTCTGCTCCATAGACAAGGGCAAACGGAGTTGCTCCTGTTGGTGTGCGGACACTGGTTCTGTAGGACCATAGTGCGGGATTGAGTTGAACTTGCCAATCCTTCCCTAAATCATTCACAGTCTTTTTCAAGATTTTCAATATTATTTTATTTGAGGCTTCTGCTTGGCCATTCCCTTGTGGATAATAAGGTGTTGAATATCTATGTTGAATGTGAAATCTTTCACAAAGTTCATCAACATCCTAATTTTTGAATGGACGTCCATTATCTGTAATAATGGAGTTGGGAATGCCATACCGACATATAATATAGTTGAGTATGAATGCTGATATTTGTTTTCTGGTAACTTTAGTGAGAGGGACTACCTCAATCCACTTGGTAAAATACTTTGTAGCTATGATGATGAACTTATGCCCATTTGATGAAGAAGGATGAATTTTGCCCACTAGATCTAACCCCCATTGAGAAAATGGCTAGGTTGGCATGAATGGTTGAAGTTCTTGTTTAGGAGCATGAATGAGATTACCATGAATCTGACATTTCGAGCATGTTTTCATAAAAGTGAATGATTCCCTCTCCATTGTAGGCTAGTAGTAACCCATTCTAATCAATTTCTTGGATAAGGTTAGTCCACTCGAATGAGTACCATAGATGCCACCATGAACTTCTTGTAAAGCTTTGTCAGATTCCTCCCGTTCAAGACATCGGAGTAAAGTACCATCAAGACCACAGTGATAAAGGGTGTCAACGATAAGAGTGTAGCGAGTGGATTGACAAATAAAGTTGCGTTTTTGGTTAAGGGATAAATTGGGTGGTAAGATATCGTCTTTGAGATAGGCATAAATTTTTCCATACCACGGTGAATTGGATCCTACCAAGTGGCAAATGATTTGGCTTTCAGGTGTATCATAAGCGGGTGTGAATGATTGTTCCACCAGAAATTCATAATGATTTTGAGTTTCTGGGAGTTGTAACAATGATGCAATCGTAGCCATGGCGTCAGCTACTTTATTATCAATCCTTGGAATTTGTGTGAATTTGATGTCCACAAAATATTTCTTGAAGTCATCAACCATCTTTTTATATGGTATTAGTTTGTCATCTTTGGTCTGATAATCATTATTGATCTGAAAAATGACCAACTGTGAGTCACCATACACATGTATTTCTGTAATTCTCCATTCCAGTACTATTTTGAGTCTAATGATCAATGCTTCATATTTGGCTATGTTGTTGGTGCATGGAAACATCAACCTATATGATCGAGGAATGGTGTGTCCTTGAGGGATGACGAAAAGTATACCCGCCCCTGATCCATGTTGAGTGAAAGAACCATCAAAATATAAGGACCACGACTGTTTAGATTTTGCAGTAAAGACATCGACATCTGAAAATTCAATGTGCAGGGGATGATGTGCTTGTAATGGTGCTTCAGCTAATTAATCAGCGATAACTTGTCCTTTGATTGCTTTGCGATCAACATATTGAATGTCAAACTCACTCAAAATCATTGCCCACTTTGCTAACCTTCCTGTCAATGATGCTTTGCTTAATAAATACTTGAGTGGATCAATCTTTGAAACCAAATTGATTGTATGGGTTAACATGTAATGCCAAAATTTTTGTGAAGCAAAGACTACTGTCAGACAAGCCTTCTCAATAGAAGTGTAGTTGAGCTCATGACTTGTCAGTGTTCTGCTAATGTAGTAGATTGCACTTTCTTTTCCTATAGAGTCTTTTTGCGCTAGCAATGCCCCAATAGATGTTTTTGTTGCGGCAATGTATAAGATTAGTGGTTTGTCTGGATTTGGTGGTATGAGAACTGATGGAGTCATTAAATATTGTTTGATTTTCTGAAAACCAATTCACATTTATCATCCCACCTAAAAGGAACATTCTTATGCAGTAGATGTGTGAAAGGTAAACTTTTGTCAGCCAATTGTGCAATGAACCTTCGTATAGACTGCAGTCGTCCCCGTAGTGATCTTAATTGATTGATGTTCTTTGGTGGAGGCATTTCCATAATTTCCTGTACTTTTGCAGGATCTACTTCAATTCCTTTTTCTGAAACAATGTACCCCAAGATTTTTCCAGATTTGACCCCAAAAACACATTTCTTGGGGTTGAGGCGAACTTTGAATTTCTCTAATCTTGCAAATATTTTGGATAAAACTTCAAGGTGTCCTTCCCTGGTGTATGATTTTTCCAATATGTCATCTACATAATCTTCCATGAAGATATGCATTATGTCATGAAAAATTGTAGTCATGGCTCTTTGGTAAGTAGCCCCAGCATTCTTTAGACCAAAAGGCATGACATTCCAACAATAAGTTCCCCATGGACATGTAAAAGCTATTTTCTCCTGGTCTTCAGGTGCAATCTTGATTTGGTTGTAGCTAGAAAAACCATCCATTAATGAATACATGGCATGGCTAGCTGTCAGATCAACTATGGTGTCAATGTTTGGCAAAGGGAAGTCATCCTTAGGACATGCTTTATTAAGATCTCTAAAATCTGTGCATATTCTCATAGTTTTATCTAGCTTGGACACAGGAACAATGTTGGAGATCCATTCTACATAGTCAATTGGTCTTATGAAGCCCACATCAAGAAGTTTTCTCAGTTCTTCCTTAACCAATAATGCAACATGAGGGTGCATCTTTCTAAGTTTTTGTTTCACCAGCTTGGCCCCTGGTTTGATAGACAAGTGATGCATGATAAGATCAGGATCAAGACCAGGCATGTCAGCATAAGACCACGCAAAATTGACTTGATTTTCTTTTAGGAATTCCAAGAACTCTGGTATTTCTTTCTCTATCATTGATGCAACTAACTGTAAAATTCTTGGTTTGTCGGAAGTCTCAAGATTGACAGCATTTGTAGGCTCAATTAAGATAGGTGATCGCTCATGGTAGTGCTCTGGGAGAGTGTCAAGATTCCCATCGTCTGGTGCCTCAAAGAGGTTTTCACCATTCGATACGCTCTTTATTTTATCTTTTGTTTGATCTAATATTGCTAGATTCTAGTTTTCACCATTAGATCTTTCTTTTTTATTTTTACTTTTGTAGCTGGGAGACTTAACACTCTCCTGATCAAACACTCTATGTCAAGAATTGCTGGTGGAACAATCATTTGTATCCTCTGCGGAAAGGAAGTTTACGATAGCTTCATCACTTGGAAACATGGGTATATTAATAGGTTCAGTTGAATCCCAATCAATGAGATCAGGATAAATCAAAGGTATTGGGTCGTCAGGTTGTGTGAAATCGGCTATGGTTAATGTCATAACGGAGTGGTCGGTAGGATTTGAGGTGTGAGGTGGGTCAATGATGATACTGTCCTCATGATAATCTTGTTCATTTAGATCGGACTCAGTATCACTAGAATCATACTTGATTTGTGGTTCAGATTCTTGTGGTTGGGACCCTGACCCTTCACCTTCAATTAGAGTTGGGGCGTATTGGTGTATTACATCAACCTCTTTATCCCTCCAGAATTCATCATTATAAATGGTGTCCCATTCATATTCAGCAGAGTCTGTGTCAGAATTGTTATCCAAGAAGTTCTGAACTATTGCCAAACATGCTTCTCATGAATCTGAGACTTCTTGTAATGTGAATATAGTGCCATGCAGTTGTTTGGATGTGCTTTCTTTGGAGTGAGTATCATAACCTAATCTAGTTTTCTCTTTGGTAGCAAGTCTACGAAGGTGAATGGGTTCAACTACTCCTTCCTTCCTTTTTTCTGATAGGACCTTTGTCATATCCCATCTTCTGCATTATTGAGTACCCTTTTCCATATTTGTTCGTGGGTAATTTGACATTAAAGACTGCTTCATCTTCATCTTTAGAGCTAGTTTAGAATTTTTGTATCCTCAAGATTTCCCATGGGGAATTTTTCTTTGATGAATTGTCCATTAAATTTTGTGATTGGCTCTATTAGTGGTTGTTTTGATGTTGATGCTACTGATATTTGATGTTCCTTGATATACGGTTGTCCATGTGATCGAGGTGATGTAGGTAAATTGGCAAGACAAAGAGAGTATTCTCCAACTCCATGATCCTTGAATTTCATCTTTTTGTCAAAACTATTGGTCAATTGAATGATTTGTCTGTCAATCTTTAGAGAAGTCCTAGCATGTGCTTCTCGATTGTTAGGGACCAAAGTATCTTGAATGGCTTTTATGTTGGCACATGTTTGAATATTGGAATTATCAACTGGTATTGTGATTTCCTGTCCATCATAAGGAAACTTAAGACATTGATGATAGGTTGATGGGACAGCTTGCATTTCATGGATCCAAGGATGACCCAACAAGATGTTATATGCAAGATCATGGTCCAGTACTTGACAGAAAGTATTCTTTATAACAGGGCCCACTCTGATTGGCAGCATAATTAGACCCTTGGATGCTCTTTCTTCATCATCATAAGCTTTTATGGTAATCTTTCTTCTGAAATCAATGGAATCTTCAAAAAATCGTAAAGCTTTAACCAACTTCATGGTGCAAATGTTCAAACCAACATCTCCATCTATTAGAACTTGTCTGATACGAAACTTGTGAATCATGACTTCTAAGTACAATGATGAATTATGGAGATGAGTTATGGAAATGTCATCCTTTTCAGAGAATGAAAGTCAAGTGGGTGAGGACAAGTGTCCTACCATGGCTTGAAATTGGTTCACATCCAGGTCAGTGGATATATTGGTTTCAACGAGGGCTTTTTCAAGAATTTCCTTATGGGCTGGGGAAATCTTCAATAATTCCAAGATAAAAATTTGAGCTGGGGTTTTCCGAAGTTGGTTGACTAAATCATATTGGTGTTGAGGTGGAGGTTCAGTGGATTTTGAAGAAGCACCCTTTAAGACAACTTTAGCTTGCACTCTTGTTGTTGCGTTGACTTCTCTATATTCCACCTTCTGGTTGACTTTAATGACATTCACTCATTCGTCATCCACGTAGAGATGGTTGAATATATGATCATCATTGATATGATTCACATTTTTTTTAGAAGACTCACCCTTTTGATAATTGGGCAAAGGATTGTGGAATGCTTGGTGGTCTGCGTTGGTTTGTTGATTTCCTTCTATTGTAATGATGTCATTGTCGATCAAGTCTTGAATGACATTCTTCAAGGCTTGGCAGTTGTTTGTGCGATGACCTTTGCACCGATGATAATCACAATAGTATGCCTTGTTCCATGATGGAGGCTTTACACTGGGTTCATAATTTCGTTGAGGCGGTAAAGTAATGACATTTTTGGCCATCAACTCTTTGAATGCAGATTCTATAGATTGCCCCAATGGAGTGAAAGTTATTCTATTCGAGAAGAATGAAAATCTTTGTGGATTTGAATTCAAAGTGTTTCCTAAAGAATTGTGATTGTTATTTGTTCCTCGGTAACCTTGGTTTTGGAAGTCCCTTGATGGGGAGTACAGTTTTGATTTGTATTGTTCCTCAGAGGAGGAGGATTATTTTCGTGATTTGCAATCAAGTTGACATTGTTGTTGCGATTGTTTGGAGTACTAAGGACAAATGGTTTGGTCGATGCATGATTCACATCAACAACACCATCATTCACCATATTTTTTTTGTGAGTCCAGAATTTGGACTTGTCCTAATTATTGTGATGGTTGGATGAGCTAGGATTTTCTTTGTCATCTTTAATTATTCCTCTTTTGACCAAAGCATTTTTGATGGTTAAGGCATCTTCGATCATTTTCTCAAAAGAAGAAGGACAGTGTAAGTTCAAGTGATAGCTCATTTCTGAATTTAAACTGTTAATAAAAGTAACCATCTTTTCCTTTTTAGGAACAAGACGTGGATATCTGGCAAACATTCTTCTCCATCTCTGAAGAAATGTAATAAAAGATTCACCAGGTTTTTGTGCAACTTTACAAAGATCTATCATGGTGATCTGGTGTTATATGTTATAGGTATATTGTGATATGAATAGGTTGATCAATTCTTCAAATGTCCTGACGGGAGGTGTAATCTTAGATAGCCATTCCATAGAGTGAAATCCCAGGCTCCTTGGAAACAATTGCATCAAGTAAGTGTCTTCGTGAGCGAATTCCAATGTCATGTTTCTGAAGTCTCTAACATGATTGATTGGATCCGTTTTCCCATTATAGTGATCAAATTTTGGCATATCACAATGCTTGGGAAAAGGAATCATGTTAAGACTTTTGTCAAAAGGATAAGGACAAATGTCCTCCAGGGTATATTTCTTCATGGTTGTTCCCCCTTGTAACTCTCTAACTTGTCCTTGAAGTGCCTTGATTTGTTGGGTCAAAGCACTAAGATCAAAAAGGGGTGTCTCTTCAGGTTTGTTTTTCAAATTTTCAGTGTCAAAGTCATGAGGCAATTTAGCCCCTTGTTCAGCTAGATAGAAAAAATATTTTTCCTTATCTCTTTGCAAGATCTTTTAAATGGATTTATGGAATTTTGGATCTTGTTCAGCCTCTCTAAGATGTTCCTCATCCTGTTCCTCATCACTATCCACTTGGTTTTTATCTCTGTAATTATGAAATGGATTTTCTTCTCTATTATCCATGTTGTTAAAAAGTGGATTTTGATTTATGCTGAAAAGGGGATTACTGCTTTCTCCTTCTTCTTGAGTGTTTTGAATATGAATTTCTTTTTGGATTGTATCCTTCAATTTATTTTGTTGAGATCTTGTGGAGATAGGCATATGATTTTGATAAATTCTTCTAGACTTATATCACGGTTTTTGACAAGTGCGATGATGATGATCTGATAAGATGCAGAATCTTATGATATGATCAATGATTCTCCTAATTTATTGATTGTGGCTTCCAATTGATGAAGGATTTCAGAATCCTGTTGGGGAAGTTGAACCAAAAATTAGAAAGCTGTTTTGAAAAGTGCACTCTAAAAGATTTTGATCTTCGTTTTTGAAGAAATTCTTTCAAGATCTTTGAAGAATATGACTAGGGTGTGAAGGATACTCAATAGCAGGTTGTGGTATATTATTGAACTCAAGAGGTTGATTATGATTATGTCATTGTGATAGAGCTAATCTTTGATAATAAGCTCGAGAATCTAAGGGATCTACAACATACTCATCAGTGAATCCTCTAACAAAGTCTTGGTATCTATGAAGAAATATTCTATAATGAAGCAAGACTTGTCAACTTTTGTACAAGAATTTTCTCTTTTGTAACGTTTTCTTGTATCCTAATAGTTTCTTGGGTTTTCTGATTCTTTTGGAAATTGATTTCTTGGGAAATTTTGTTGATTTCCAATCTCTAAGCATGGGAAAAGTATTTGGAATGTTATTGGACTAATGGTATAATTTTTTTTTTGAGTGCTTTCAATTTTTGTTCCTCATGTTCATTCTGGATGATCTCTTTATCTGAATTAATGTAATGGAAGACACAACAAACATTTTTGAAAATAGTTGTTCTTAAAGCCCTATACTAACATGAAGTGTTTGATCAAGAAAATGTTTTTCAACAAATGTTTTCACAGGTTTTGAACATGAAAGACAATTTAAATAGACTCACTCTTAATGCTCAAATAGGTCATTCTAGTAATCAACAACCCACATCTTAGAACTGCGTCAACTCACACAGCCGTGTCACCCCTGAAGGGGCACCCATGTTTTTGTCTTTTCTAGGCGCGTACTTAGAGTTACAGATGTGGATACCAGATCCCCTGAGAAAATGGTCCTTGGAAGTTATATGGTGAGTGTCTTGGGGGCAGATTCTTCCCTCCCCTTGCACTGTGATTATTAGAATGTTTGGAAACTGAGTCAGCTGGCCACTACACTAGGTTCGTAGTAAGTATTTATGTTCGGTGCGGCAATAATAAACTCCCTTAGGAGACCTCCCAACCTTTAGAACAAAGGTTTTGGGGATGGTTATCTTGCACACTACCAAAAAAAGAGGGTTTCCCCAGATTTTCTTTAAATTTTATAGTGGGGTGGAATAGCCTGGCTTTGGCTTGAACCCACTTGAGTCATTCCCGTAGGGTGAGTAATTTTTTCCACTACGGTAGGCTCTCTAAAGGATGTAATTAAAGCATTAAAATTCATGAAATTGAAAAGGAAAGTCTGGTATTTTGATCACTTAGTTAAGGGGAGAGCGTAGACCTATTTCCACAATCAAAGCAAGCAGATGTTCTTTTTAAATCCCAAATCACAATGATCTAATCTAAGTGAAGATATTGCTTCACTAAAAACAAGTTTGTTCAAGTTTAACTGCAAGATCATTGTTTGGTGACTATCCTAGATTGCTTCATTTTATCTAGATGTGGCTATCCTAGGATTGCTTTATTTTAAAATTCAGAAAAAGAAAAAGAATTATGTCTATGGAAGGCATCAGACTCAGAATTCTGTATTTTTGTTATAGTCTATATGCGCTCGAACAGAAGCTATATACGCCAGAAGATATATGCACCGGAACAGAAGCTAGATGCACCAAAACAGAAGCTAGATGTGCCAGAACATAATCTAGATGCACCAGAACAGAGGCAAGATGCGTCAGAACAGAAGGTAAATGCGCTAGAAGAAAGATTCATATGCTTTAAAAACGGTTATTGCATGTGAAAAAGGGAAGCTTACTGTATGCGCCTAAACAGACACTAGATGTGCCTAAACAGATTCTAGATGAGCCTAAACAAATACTAGATGCGCTCCAAAATCCTGCAAAATAGAAAGTTAAAACTCCGTATGCGCCTCAGGAACTTTCGAATGTGCGTAAACGCCAATTTTTTTTGAAAATTTGATTCCAAAACGCGGAAACTGTCAACAGGAACTCGCAAAAAATGTTAAATTCATGGGTTCAAGCCCCACGGTGGGCGCCATTTTATGTGTGTGTGAAATATTGGATCAATCTAAATGAAAATCAAACACATATTAATAAGACATTGAATCAAGAAAGCTAAAAAAAGAAACAAAATATGCAAACCATAACAGCAGCTTCCCGAAGTCGTCTTATCTTCCTCTAACTTCAACATTTTGTTGGTTTCCAATAGCTCTCAGATCAGCAGATCAAGCTCAACAAAATGACAGCTAAAGAATGAGATTTTAAGATGCATAATATGCTAAATGCAAAGCTATGCTAATATGAAAGTATGGCTGTGATATTGAAACTAATATGAATGCATAAGCTAATTGTATGAACGTAGGTATGCGTATTTGTGCGAAGGTGAGTGCGTGCATGTAAATGTGGATGATTAACCAAGGCTTGGATTTGCATGGGCTTTTATAGAGTTTTCGAATGGATTTGATTCGTTGATTTGATCAACGGTCCGGATTAAGCTTGTTCAAACAGACGGTGGCAGATTTTTGAAAGTGGAAGAGAAGATGGAAGGTTTCCCTTTTCTTTCAATTTTCATCATTGAGTTTTGAAGGGAAATTTCCATTTCGAAGAGTGAGTTAGAATTTGGAAGGGTGAGTTAGCATGAGTTAGAAATTAAATAAAATATATTTATTTAATTTGGAAGTGGAGAAGAAAATGGAAACTTGCATAATTAAATTAATTAATTTAATTATGTTTTAGAAATGAATTAGGGTGAGGAAAATATTAAATATTTAAATTCGAATATGGGATGAAGAGAATATTCCATTATTTGAATATTCGAAATATCCAAACTTTAGAATAGTATGATAATTAAATGTAAATAAATTATGAAAATTTATTTAATTTAATTAGGCAGAATGGCGGAAGGTGGGATGAAGAAGATATTCCATTATTTGAATATTCAAAATATCCAAACTTTAGAATGATATGATAATTAAATGTAAATAAATTATGAAAATTTATTTAATTTAATTAAGCAGAAGGTGGAAATGTCAATAACTAAATAAAATTATTTATTTAATTAAGGTAGAAGAATTATAAAATGAACGATATAAATAAATAATTAAATTTATTTATATGTAGATGACTTTAGGGGAATTAATTAAATAAATAATATTTAATTAATTAACAAGCTTAATCATCACCATTTTTGGACATATACAATAAGAAAGATGATAAGGAAGAGAAAGTAGATGAAACTAGAGATAAATAAAAGGAAAATCCTTTCGAGAAGGAAGATGAAGAAGAGAAAGAGAAGAATAAAGAAGAATCCATGGTTGGAAAGAATGAAGAAGAGTCTAAAAAGACTATGGAGCTAATTACAAAGCTATGCAAAGAATCCTATGGTAATACTCTTAAGGGTATTTGACAAGGTAGATGAGGTTTCCACTGGCTATTCCTCCCCAGTTAATACATCTCCCATCGCACCAAGGTGGTATAGATCTGAATAAGATCCCACTAATTCAGAGGTTGGAGCTCAAAGATACTTTTCATTCCTCCAGAAGAAAGGAGATCATTAAGACTCATCAGAAGGGGATTGAACTGATTAATGATGCAATCAAGTCTCTACAGGATGCTACTCCTAGTGCCACAATTGACAATTCATTGACACTCATTAAAAATTTAAAGTTTCTAGTGATTGATTCTCTTAAGGAATATGCCTCTGGTTTGAAGGAGTAGATTAAGAAAGAAGTGGAATCAAGATTTTTAGGGAAGAGGTCACTTGAGTTGTAGGATAGATGTGCATCTACACATGGGAAAGTAAAAAAATGTCTAAAAGAAGTGGAGTGTGAAGATGAGGCTAGAACCTTGTTTTGTAGTACATGAGGTGGTCAGATGCCACTTAAGGAATTAAGGACTTAATGGAATCAATTGAGTCACAAATAACTAATGCCTCCAAAATATATGACCTCGTACATGACATAGATTATACCTCTTGGACTGCCATTTCTGATCTACAAAATAAGGTTTTCACTCTTCAACGAGAAAAAAAGACTTAATAAGGAGATTTGGACAGGTTGGGGACTTGATGAAGACCAAGTACATTCCGTTGTCAAGTTCCCTTGCTGATGCAAAAAGGCTTGAGAAGATAAATTAGGATCCAAGTACTCTGTAAGAAGGAGAGGAGCGCTTAGTAGAACTGGAGTCTATGTACAAATCACTTGGTGTTTCCAAAAAGATCTGGAATGAAGGAAAATATGTGTGGCAAGCAATCCCTAAGGAGATTGTAGGTGCCTCCTCCTTCAGGTGAACATATTTCACTTGTATATTATTTTAGTTTCTTTTCAAATTTTTCGGTGTACATTTGATCAAATCTAATTGTTGGGATAACTCCCTCAGGGGGAGTCAATTCAGTTCATTTTCGTTATTTTTGTGTACATATACATCAAGTTTTAGAGCTTACATGTGTGTTACCAACACACTATTTCCTTGATTTCAAAGGGGGAGAAGAATTGGGTAGATTTTTTGGTGATAGAGAAGTTGAAAAATGATAAGAAATGTTTTAGTTTGATGTATGGGGGAGTTCATGCAAGTTAGAAGTTTGAAGACAGTTTTTGATGATAAATTTTGGAAATTCATTTTTGGTACATGTTGCCATCAATGAAAAAGGGGGATATTGTTGAAATAATGAAGATGGAACCCTTTGATGTGTTATCATTGATGCCAACATTAATTATCGATAGTTTGTCTAATCTGGTAAACAAAATGAAGACAACTTAATCCAATTTTCTAGTTCAAAATTCCTCGTGTAATAAGATCAACTTATGATATTATAGTATGTTATTCAAGACTACTAAATATACCTATGATCAAGATTTCAATGATTTTGGATGAACAAGTTGAAAGTGTTAGGGTTAGAAAAGCAGATATCTAACAATTAAATGCATATTTAATTAATAAACAGAGAAACTAAAACACACAAAATAAATTATAACACAGAGAATTTAACATGGTTCACCCAATCCAGGCTACATCCACCAAACCGCAACCATCCAATGATTTTATTATCCAGTGAAAAAACTATTACAATCTTGTGAATAATCACATTTTTCATCATATTATAACACCCATTCGAACCCCCTTTTTAACAAGCTTAGAAGCTTCCAGATTTGGGTTCTACAAAGTCAGATTTTTCTTTTTTCATTGATTTTTTCCCTTTTCAATGACAACTCGAAAAAGTAGGAGGAAATTTTTTTGGGATACATGCCCGGGTGTACAATATAGCATGATCAATCGCCACATACCAACAAAAAGTTACAAGTAACATAAGTTCAACATACAATTTTTGCTTTATATAGTGTAAATGGGTATTGAGTAATTTGGTATGCATTCCTCTGGTGTTTGGAATCAATATTTACAATTTTTGGAGAAGGTTTATAGATGTTAGTACACTATATATTCCAAATGAAAAGTGATTATGTGATCAGATGGATTGTTGGTGTGTGATCAGTTGGCTTATTTTTTGATTAGATCTAATTCTTGGCCAACCTAATACTTGATATGTGTTGAGAAGATTAAATATGTATTGCGGATGTTAAGGGGATCTATTTTAGGTTCATGTCAACTTGAATTAAGTGTTGCATGGTTGATTTGACTGCAAAGATGTTTTTGAATCAAGTATGGAGTTGACAAGGTAATTTTGAATTAAAACAGGGCTACATCTAATTAGGCCAACCTAGTTGATGTATGCGGATGTAATTAGGTATATATGTGAGATATTTTTGAGTTGTGTAAGAAAAAAAAGACATAATATGCGATACGAGATGTGACGTGATGTAGTTTGAACTTGTTAATTTGCATGTGTGTGATTCAAATAAGTACACAGTTGTGAATTGTTGAGTGACTACTAAGTAGAGTAGTATTTTGTATTTAGAGCTCCAAAGGAACTGAATTCAACACAAGGAAGGTACACTTTGTATCAACTCACATTTTGGTTGTATAGCCATTTTTGGTTTGTATATATTTCTGGCTACAAGCCTTATAAGGATAGTGTGTCCTAGTAGTGAACCCATGTAATATCTTATAACTGGTTATAATATATTTTGAGCTAATCCTCACCGTGGTTTTTCCCTTTTTGGGTTTTCCATGTAAAAATATTGGTGTTCATATGTTATGTGATCTTGTGATTCCTTTCATGCTTTCATTTATAGTTACAGTTAGATATGATTTGATTGTTGGATGGATTATGATTAAATGGTTTAATAGAATACTGATTCACCCACCCCTCTCAGTATTCTCAGTATTCAACAATGTGATGCTCTTGTGTTGTTTATTTTTGCCTCATTGCTACTATATTATGGTGATGTTATTATTTATATATTTCTATTATAAGTTCACATAAGGTAGTCTTTATAAGCATGCTATGTTGGTTTTTTTTTTTGGAATAAAAAAGAAGATGAATCTAAACATGGTAATTCCATATTAAGGAAACTTAATTTTTAGATTTGTCTATAAGTTTTATATTTTCATTTTGTTGTAGTCCAAGCCTTGTATCCCAGAGGATAAAGTCATAGGAGATTGCAGTTGAGAGCACAGAGTGATGATGGTGGTATACACTAGAGAGGGCTCCTTGAGATGGTTGTAAGCCATTGAGGGTTTGGTTTTCTAATCCCTACGCCTTCTAGTGCCTTGCTTCTTTTCTTTGTTTTAGTAGCCACTTAAATATTATTATTTTGTATGCTTTCTTTTCATTGTTCTCCCTCACCCCATTTTTTCCCTGACTTTGCATGCTTCATCCTGCTATAAACCCTGCTCTGTGCTTGGTGCTCATCACTCTGGTATAGGGAAATCAAAGGACGATAGGGTCTATCATTCGAATGACCCCTCGAATGATGAGTGTTTAATGGTGGGTTAAATCCTCCAAGTGGACTGGGTGATGACGCTTGTTCCTTCAATGATATTAATATTGATTTTGAAAGAGATGCCATTCTAGAGTTGGCTAAGTTAATTAATGTCAATGATGGAGATGACACAATATCCCATCAATCTAGAAGTAGAAATGGTAAGTGCCCTACCTAAGGCCCTAGGAAATCTATTTTCATTCCAAATGAAGAACCTCAACCCTTGACAAAAAAGAATTTAGATTAAAAAATATTGGCATTTTTTTGCCGCATTAGATTGTTCTAAAACTCTAGCAAGGAAATACCTCGACCAGTGGGTGTCTAATGTGTGGAATAAAAAATTGGGTATTCATCATTTATTTTTTAGAATGATTCAAAAAGGATCATTTTTAATTTTATTTATAAACAAAGAAATGCAAGAAAGGGTTATAAATAAGGAATTCTGGTCTATTGGAAATTTAGTCATGAGGGTGATTTCTTGGTCCCTTGATCTACTTAATAAAGAGGTACATTCTTTATCTTATCCGAGATGGAATACTTTAAAAAAATCATTGTTACTTTGGTCCTTTATCTTGCAGATTTTGGCTCCCTACAAGAAGGTGCTTAGGGTTTAGGACATCAAGAATGTGTTGCCTCATTTAGATGCTATGGTTCTAATGTCTATCACCCCTAGCATCAAAATCCTTGAATAAGTCAAAATTGAAATGGAAAGAACCATTTTAACTTATATGATTGAGATTTTGGGTGGTATCAATGCATACTTCCTTTGAAAAAAGAGGGGCATGTGAGGAGAAATTTCCATATTTTAAAAAAATTGAGAGGGTTTGCAAAGAAAAAGAATTGTAAAAACTAATTCTTATCTACCAACTATGGTAGGGGAAATAGAGGCTTGTGATTCCTGGGCAGGTGATGGCCATGTCATGGATTCCTAGGTGGATGCAAACATCCTAGATAAAGATATGAATACCAATAAAGATATGTCCCCTAAGAATAAAATCAATGAAATAAATAATGACTTGGAACTTTCACTCGAGGAGAAAGATTTAGTGTTTGCAAAAGTGATGATTTACAATGAGGAGAGAATGTCAAATGATGACCCTAGCAATACAATGATGAATCCTCCTCATTCTAATACAAAGATAAAGAAAATAGAAAATGTGACACTGATCAAGATGCACCTTCCCTCAACTGGATCTAATTCCAATCCCTTGGGCCATAAGAGAAATTCCTATGAACTAGTGCTCGATAAGATAAAAACAACAAATAGCAATAAATAACAAGATGATTAATAGAATAAGAGTTGGTAGTATAAAGCAAGGAATAAAGATGAATACCCCATTTGAAAGAAATTTTGATTATAAAATTAATTCTAATCTAATCACTATGGCTAGAAAAATGGCTGAAAATAGAGACCTCTTTGTCTTAGAGCGAAACCCCTCAAGAGCCCTACACCAAGATTCAAAACTCAAAATTCTAGTCTTAGATAAAAAACAAGGGATGGAGAATAACAACAAAGAGTCTTGTGCATTTAAGTATGCTTTTGGGGATGGTTTTGACTTGTAGACAGGTAGGGAAGAATGAAATAAAAATTGAAAGGAGGTTTGCGCAGTGGTATTGACTTGATCGGGGGAAAATGGAAAAGACCTGAAACAAGCCCTTGATAATCACAACCTCAAAGATTTAAATTTGCCTCTTAAAAAAAATGATAAGAACTCTACTAATTTATTAAAAAAACTCAAAATATAAGAAGGGAAATCCTTCAAGATTACCAAATCATTTCCAACATAATTAATCTTTGGAAAATAGTGTGGATCCCATAGATGATTATAGGAAATTGGATAGAAAAAAATCATAGAGCGGTATGATACCCAAAAAGTGGCTAGCAACTAGACAAAAGAAAAAGATCCTTTATAAATGAATTGTTAGGTCAAAAAAGAGAAAAGAGGAGATAGAGCCAAAAAGAAGAATCTATACCGTACCTAAGAAAAAACATAAAAATGTAAGTCTTCCTAAATGCTTTGATGGATTTAGGAATGTAGATTTAAGGGAACCCAAGAAATAGATGCAGATGGATCTTAAATGTATCTCATGGAATGTTAGGGGGCTAGAATCCCTTGATAGAAAGTACTGCATTAGGAGATTTTTAAATCAAGAGAAATCCAAAGATGTGGTAATGTTGCAAGAAATCAAAGTAATCAACTACACTCTTGATACTAACCTAAAATTCATATGGAAAGACTCATCCATCTATGTTACCAATAATGGTAGAGGAAAATGAGGTGTTGCTATGCTCTTGTCTAATAGGTGGACCAAGTGGGTTAAGGTCCATGGGACATCTCCCTGCAATAGGGTAGTATGAATATGTATAGAAAAGGATAACCAAGTGTTTGTTATCTATTCTATCTATGCACCAAATGAATACAAGTAAAGGAGTGAGCTTTGGGATTGGTTGAGAAAATTACATGAGATTCCTTGGATTGTTGGAGGGGATTTCAATATGGTAAAGATGACTGAAGATAAATCAGGAGGTAATGAAATGGGGTGGAAGGGGAATGAAAATTTCTTCTAGTTTAAAATGAAGAATAAAATCAAGCTCCTGGATCCCCTGGAGGGTGCTAAAAAAGAAAATAAATCCATGTGCTATACATGGTGGAACTCTCAATGTGGTAGTAAGAGGATCTACTATAGGTTAGATAGGTTTTATGCAAACAAAGAGAACTTATTTGACCAAATTAAGGAAGCTAATAGCAGGTTCAAGGTTAGCCCTTGGACCTTATCAGATCACCACCCCATTATGGTTAAAATAATAGTTGGAAACAACTTTGAGAAATTCAATAAGAGAGATAAAAAAATCATTCTAAACTCAAGCCTTTTAAAAATGAAAGATTGTAATGATGTAATATTTACCCTCAAGGAAATAAATAAGTGGTCAATGTAGTTTAAATCAGCTATTGAAAGGTGGAACATTAATATTAAAATCTGGTAGAAAATATTTCAAACCATTGGGGAACAAAGAGCTAAAGATCTAAGAAGAACATAAAACCTCCTGCAAGAAAACCTCCTAAAAATTGAAGGGAATCTCCAAGATGAACCTCAAAACTATGAATTGAATAAGAATCTTATTGACATAAAAGGGAATATAAGGAAAACACAAAATTATAGATCAAGGTCTGAAAAGAAAGAGAAAGGCTAAATTGGGTAACTTAAGGAGACATGGGATCCAAATACGTTTTCAAATTGCTAATGGAGAAAGAAGAAAAATAATCTATTGGGTCCTTAAGGGATGAAGATAGCATGATCAAAGACCTAGATCAAATCAAGGAAAAATTCTTTACATTATACAAAGATTTGTTCACTGTTAAATGTAACAACTCAGAATGCAAGGATATGAGGAACAAATGTAGGAAGTTAATTCCAAAAAAGGTCTCCAAAGAAGATTCAAAGAAACTGAGCCAACAACTAATAAAGGAAGAAATTAAAAATAAAATTCTCTCTTTGAATAACAACAAGTCTCTAGGGGAAGATAGCTTACTAGTGGAGTTTTATAAAAAGAACATAGAGTGGATTAGTGAAGATCTCTTAAATGTGTATAAGGCATTGAGAAAGGTTCATTGGGAAAGGATATTAACCAAGGCATCATCAAAATAATTCTGAAAGAGGGGGATAAAATTTTGGTAAAAAAATGGAGACCAATTACACTCTTGAATGTATCTTATAAGATCCTTGCTAAAGCAATCTTGAGAAGGTTAATTGTTGAGCTCCCTAAATTCATTAATAATACCCAAACTAGGTTTATAAAAGGTAGATATATCCTTGAGAACTTGGTCACCAGTTGGGAAGCTATGGAATGGGCTAGGACTTCAAATCAAAACATTGGAATGTTGCTTTTAGACTTCGAGAAGGCATATGATAGAGTTGAAAGGCCCTTCATACTGATGTCACTGAAAGCATTCAAGTTTCCAAATATGCTAAGTCAAATGGTAAGAACTTTAATGAAGGATGCATATGTTAGGGTTGAAGTTAATGGGGATTTTACAAAGGAGTTTCAACTATAGAGATCCATAAGGAAAGGTTTTCCCCTTGTGCACTCCTTATTTTTTATAGTCGCAAATGCTCTACATTACATTCTAAGAGACGTTGTGCTAATCTTGAGCATACATGAACTTACTCTCCCAAATGAAGAAAAATTAATTAATATCTAGTTTGTTGATGATACAACACTCTTTGTCCAAATGGAAAAAGAAAATTTTGAAAATTTGATGAAGAAAATGGACATATATGCTAAATCCTCTAGGGCCAAGATCTCTAAAGAGAAGACCAACCTACCAAGCTGGGAAAGCCAACAACTTGAGTGGTTTAAAGAGCATGAATTCTAGTGGGGAGGACCAAACAAGATAGTGAGGTACCTAGGAATCCCCTTCACAGTTAATCCTAATATGAAAGATATGTGGTATTGGATAAAGAGTAAAATTATAAAAAAAAATGGAAGCGTGGAACAAACAGTATCTTTCTATTACTAGCAAAGCACGACTGTGCCAAAAAAAAAATCTCCTCATATAATATCTATTATGCCTTGGTATGGATGTTTAGCAACTACCAAATAGATGAAATCTAGAAGAGAATAAGGTAGTTTTTATAGTCAGATGGGAAAGGTAAAAATAAAAATCATGTTGTTAAATGGGAATGGTGCTATGTTGAAAAATAGAAGGGGGTTTAGGGTTAAAGCATCTAAAAAAAAGGTATTTCCCTCACTGTAAAATGGATATGCAAAAGTATAAAAGGGAATGAACCATGAAAGATTCTGATTAGAAATAACATAAAGAATGTTGTACCCAAAAGATTCAAAGCTTGGAGGAACCTACCTCTCTATGATATCTTCTTTGGAAATTTTACTATATCTCTAGCCAGAACCAATATTTTTAAAAGTTTGTGGAAATCCTGGGAGCTTACCAAAAAAGTTATTCTAAATAAATTTTGAATTAATAAAGACCTAAATAATATTACCCCTATAATATCAATATGGTGTTATATTTATCATAACAATAAGTCATTGGCCCTACTCCAAGGGTGCTCGACCAAAGATTAGAACATAAAAGGTATTTCATGTTTCAAAAATATAATGATCAATGGTAAACTAAAAAGTTGGGATTTACTTTGCGAAGAATTTAATCTTCCTCGTTCTCATAAAATAACTTATAAAAGATTCAAAAATCATTAAATGTAACTGGAAAAACAATATGACTACTACATTGAGCACAACCAAGACTTCTTATGGCTAGAAAATGAAAAAATAACTTAAAAGAAAAATATTTTTTTTGCTTTCTTGTAGATCCCCCTAACATATCTGATCAGTTGAATAAAAGCTAGAAGTTAAACTTGAGTCCAAACCAATGGAAGAAAAAATTCACTGGTTTATGGAACAATGTATTAGAACCAAAGAAAGTTGGCTTCATATGGATGTTGTTGTTACAAAAGTTTCCAAATCTTTATCCTAAAGGAAATCCAATTATTTGTGAAATTTGTAAGAAATTTGAATCCATTTCTCATATATTCTTTAATTTTTTCTTTGCTAAGGAAATCTAGAACTTATTTGCAATTGACTTAATAGGGGAGGGGAATTAATGGAAAAAGGAAAAAGGAAATTTTATTAGGGAAAATTGATGGCTTAGGAAAATGAATTAATCTTTATTAGCTGATTCTTATTACTAAAATTCTTTGGTTTCTTTGGAAAGATAGAAATACAGAAAAGTACCAAGGCACTAGGAGAGAACTTACCGAGTCTAACAGACGAATCATAATCCATAATTTTTTCATGCAAGTCTCCATCATGGTAGAGGTTGCTAAAGATAAATTCCATAAGTTGATGAAGAATAAAAAGATTGAAATAATAAAAGATGAACTAATCAATGCAAAACAATGGTTATACTACAAGCCTGGACTAAAAGAGTTCATGAAGGAGACCCCAATCAACAACAAAGGAAATCTAATCAAGAAACCAAAATAAAAAATGGATTAAATTTCTTGTCTATACAGTGAAAAATATGTATATATTTGTTTTATAACTAAAAATGAAATAATATATACAACTACCCTGTGAGGTATGCATTATAGAATGGATACTAATCTTCAAATTAGAGTTTTTGATAGCAATACTGTTATATAACTTGACACTGTAAACTTGATCTCTATGATCAACATTTTTGTAAACTATCATGAATACAAAAAAAAATCCTTGTATCTCATCCATTGAAGTCATATTTGGATAGAGATTGAATTTCCCAACAATTTTTATTAGAGCATGTTTATTTCTCATCATTTGGTATTAGATTTGAAGGTTAACTAGGTTCTAGGTATTCTTTATGTCTGATTTCTTAGCCTGGAAAGCTTGTGGAAATTTGTTAGAAGGAATTGAAGGTTATTGGAAGGCTTATGGGGCTACAATGAAAGTTATGTGAGTTTAACTTTGTTTTGCAAATTTGAGAAATTTGAATCCATGGATATTGTTAATGTGATCTATGTTGGGCATTAGAAGCTCATGATTATGAATATTTATGGAGTTGAAGATTTGAGATTGGAGCACTTATTATGTATTTCTCCTTTGAGATGTTGCATATGTGTAGATATTGTAAAGTTTTTTGATGTGGATTTTGTTTGGTAGGAAATATTCTTGGTCACCATTATTACATTGGTATGCTTATTATAGTGAGTGATGGTTATTGAGAACTTACTTGATATAGTTGTTCATTTGAATCTTTAATAGTAATTTATAGTGCATGGGAAGCTTTATTCACTTTTAGTAGAGTGTTAGCAATGATACTAGTCATGATGTCATGCACAACTTAGTATTACTTTCAATGGGAGCTTTATGTAGTTACATAATGTTTTCTATCTTCCTTGTTTCAAGATTCTGGTTTGAAGCTATTGTTGTTATAGTGTGTAGTGATCCATGTATAATATTTTATTAGAATATGGATGATATTTTGTAATAGTTGTTGGTGTCATATGGAGTTTTTGAATTTTATCTTTAGATAGTAGTGATAGTTTAATGACATCTTTGGTGAACTATTGAGAAAGGATGTGTGATAATTGTATCTTCTTGGTTTGGAGATTGGGGTTGTACTTTACCTTTTGGGAGCTCATGGTGTTGAGTTATTTGATTGTGTTGGGGCCATGAAGGATCTTTAGTTAGGAGTTGGTTATCACAATGCCTAGAGAGCTTGGTTATACAATTCAATGGGAGCTTTTACAATGATGTTCATTAATCATTTGATGATGGATTGTTATTTATTATGTGATATCCTAGGAGGGGATCTTATATCATGATGTCATGATATGTTCTTGATTCTTTAGTTGAAATTTTGACAATGGTCTTGTTTGTTCTCTTTGGTTTTGGGAATTAATCATTTGCTTGGAGCTTCATGATTTTGTAAGGTTGCATTTAAAGTTGGCATGGATTGATTTGTGGATTCTCATAGATACTAGAGAGACTTGGGTGAGGCTAAGATATCTCTTATTTTAAGGGATCATATGTTGATATGGTTACTCTTTGATGAGGATTTTAGTAGAAAGATCGAGGAGCCTACACCTAGTTATGGATGTGATTCCATTATGGAGTTGAAGAGAAGATTGTAATTCCTTGGTGTTGTGGGAACAAGATAATATTTTATCCCACTCTTGGTCTACTTGAAAGGTTCATGTTTATGTTATCATATTATTTTTGATATCTAACCCTAATAGGTCTTCAAGCAAATCAAGAAAACAACAATCAAGCCTTGAGGAGATATGCATGACTTTAGTCCTTCAAGGAAGCCATTTTTGAGTGGTGAGTTGTAGTCCATTGTTGATTCATCATTCACTTATCATTTAGCTTCTATCCCTCAAATAGATAAGCTCAATAACATTGAAATTGCCATTGTGGAGGTGGGAACACCAACATGGGGTTTGATTGAGGCAAGCCCCTATATAACAACTTTTCTCCTCTCTTTGAATGTGAATGTTTTAGATCTAAAGAACATTGGGAGAAGCTCGAAGGTCAATTATTCATTATTGCATTCAAACCCTACACCATGATAACATACATAAACTTAGTTATCTCAGCACTAAAAAAAAAATCAATAGTGTAACACCTAGAAAATGAAGGCTCTGATCTAGCTCTAGAGGACTGTGAAAACATATCTAAAATTGGTCAACAAGGATATAGTCTCCCTAGGTGACTTAGTCCTCCATTTTCAACCCTAAATTCATACCACAGGTGCACAAAACTCCACTCAATCTATTTTTGAATTTGTCCGTGACTTTCCAGATCTATTGTTTTTACAATAGAATAGTTATTCACATCATTAGCTTAGTCAAATCATTGCATTTCATTCCAAGATCCATTCCAAATTTGGTCAAGGATAGGTTGAATCACCTTTTAGGTTGTAATTCAAGTTCATACCTTGTCCAAATCAATGAAACCCCCACTACCTCAAATTCTAAATGAACTATTATGGAAAAGCACCATTGAAATCATACATGAAGTCCTAGGGTTTCACTTTTCCTTCATTTCAATCTTGAATATAAACATTATTAAGACTTGTTAAGAAGAAGATCCATGTTTTATGGATTTTTCATCATTCTCCTTGTTTTGGTCTTGAGCTATGGACCTAGTTTCGAGGAATTATTTGGAGAGGTACATGAAATGGTTTGTGGCTTTAGGCATATTCCCTTTATTGTGGGAATATTTGATTGTTTAATCTACCTTTGGTATGAGAGGTTTAAATCTATTTCTGCCATGTTTTCATTTAATTTAAATGTTAGATGTTGATATCCTTTCAGTATGGGAATGGTGAAGGAGATCTTAAATTGCATAGCTTGGTACATGTTAGTGTGGAACGAGGATATGGTTTTATTTTTAGGTTCTCTCTTTGATCATGGTATTCTTCTCGAATGTTTATATTCACTGGTTGAGTGCGAAGAATTTGGGAGAGCTATGGAGACTAGTGGTGAGAGAGGTATTGTAGCATATTTGTTTGTAGGATTTTCATATTATTGTATATTTTCTTAACACTATGCAATAGAGGAATTAGCCACATCCTCTATGTGAAGTACTATAGGTAGGCTTGGTATGCCTTGATCTATTCTCAGATTTGTACTCATGCAGTGGGGGTTTCTAGATATATGTCTAGTTATCTTATTTGATATCTTGGTTTGCTAGTTACTAATGTGATGTTGAGTTTGCATGTTTCATTAGATTTGGATCTATGAGTTATGTAGTTGTATGGGCTAATCACCCATTTGATTGTAGTGGAATGACTCGAATGTGGACTATCTATATCCACAATATTTTTTTAGTGTTAATGCAAACTTGTTAGTTGGCCTTGTCTATAGCCATTTGTTCATTAGAATGTTGCATTAAGACATGAGGATGGATGTACAGAGACTTGATTATATATTTTGGGTTGGTATGTTGATGGCATGAAGTTCTATCTATGTTTTGTATACCCTGGTTAGAGGTATGGTTAGCTTGTATGAGTTTCAATTTGTTGTGGCTGCTATTCCAGTTGGTATGAGTAAGGAAACTACTTAGAGTCTTTGTTATCATTTAAATTTGATGCTTGTGTTCATGTAAAGATTTGGTGCAAGTTCAATGATAGTTGATACATTTCACCTTGGCATGTTCCTTTTTCTTCCATAGGTGGCATGTTGGAGGATGTAAGGATTTTTTTATTGATGGTGGTTATCATGGTTGATTTTGTAGGCATCTTTTTGGAGCATGAAAGCATGGTGAAGATTCAAATGGTACATGTTTTGCTAATGGATGTTGTTCCCTTATTTTTGATTCTAATGGGTTTATTTACAATGTATGATGTCAATTGGGAGAATGTGAGGATTAAGGTTCCATCTACCTTGTAAATCCTATTTCATGGTTCCAACATCCTTGGAAACTGTACCTAGGAACTTAGGGTCTAAATGGAAAATATTTTGTAATATTTATACTCACCATTGTTTGTATTACATTCATAAGGGGTGTTGGGTTCCACTAATAGCAGTAAAGGTGACTTGTGGACATAGATATTTAATATTATTTTCCACACATGTGGACACCTAGAATGGGATAATATAAGAGTTATGATATCTATTATTTGACTATTCATATCTCTATGCATACTATAGGCTAAGGGTATAGCAATATGCATCTCTTTCTCTTAGCTAACTATATGTTCAACCATGCTTCTTGTTGGAACTATTGTCATTTTTTCCCTCCCTTTGTGATCCCCTTTAGTTACAACTGATATGAGAAATCTTAATGGTGTATCATACTTTTTGTGCCTTTGGTAGTTGAATTCCCCTTTTTCCAAAGTTGCTTTCAAGTACCCCATTTGCAAAAAATGTCTAAGGGATGGTTATCCCCTTCTTCTTCCTTTACTTCTTAGATTCCTTTTGGGGTTTCCGATCTCGAATAGATATTTGGACCAAGGTCCAAATCTATCCTTGTCTTCATTATTTCTTCTTTCCTTTCTTTAGTCTTGTCCTTTCAGAACTTTAGGTTCCAAATGGAATTTTGGATCAAATCCAAAAGTCCATGTTCCTTCTGAGTTCCCTCTCCCTTTTTTTCCTTTTTGATCCCCTTAATATTCTGAGTCCCAAAGGGACATTTGGATGAAGTGTCCAAATGTTCTTTTTCTTTCCCCTCTTTTTTTTCTTCTTTGGATCCTTTCGGGACTTTGAGTTCCAAATGGATATTTGGATAGCATCTCAAATGTCTAAATCCATTTTCATTCCCAGTCCCATTTCTTCTTTTAGACTTTTAGATCCTGGAAGGAAATTTGGACAAAGTCCAAATGTCCAAGTCCTTTTCTAATTTCTACTCCTACTCTTTCCTTCCTCCTTTCTTTTAATAAACTAGTTAAGGCTTTTCACTTCATTGAGTCCCATACGACATGTTTGAGTATTTCACGTAGTCTCCTTGGTTCACTGAATCTCTTTCTATGCTATTATTCTCCCCGTGAACCTATGAAATCTCTTTTTTCCTCCATACAATGTTGAGGTGTATGGGTCTCTGGCCAATCAAATCCCTAGCTTTGTTTTCATGAAAGTAACTTAAGTCTTTTGGTGAAGCTCCCCTTTTATCATTCTTCGTTGACCCCCTTCTTCCCTAGTGACTTAAATTTTTCTTTTGTGTACATGTTTTAAATGTATTTTAAGTTGGCAAATAAGATCCTGTTGAGGATCCCACTTTTTTCCTAGATAGCTCTAGATGTTGGCTTATGATTATGTCATGCTTGGTATAACCTTCATAGATCGATATTGAACCAAGCTTTTATTCCCCGAAACTCTCAAAATTGTGCCATGTTTTTGGTCTTATTAATTTTAATGTTTCATGGAGAAAAGAATTGTCGAGGAAGCCTCTTTTTTTTTTTTTTGGTTCCCATGAGCCCTTGAAATAATGACACATGTCCTAGTTTTATGTGAAAGAAAGGAAATATTTCACGTCATGAAGAGGAATTCAAATTCTTTTGATAACTGTTAATCTTTGAGATCAATGGACCATATTAAAAAATGGAGAATGACTATCATTGGTCACACATTCAAGTATGTGAGAACACTAATGGTTGATGTGATATGTATCTACCAAATTCTGAAGGGTATAGGCTTAATTGCCTCATTTATCATTACTCAAAACACAAGGAAAAGACACTAGAAAAAAATTCTATAGAATTCCAAGCGAACAAGGGTTTTCACAATGAAATTAGGGATTTTTGTCTGCAGTGAACAAGTAAAGTAAATTTGACCATCTATGTACATTTTGAACATAATAGGGGTGTTGTTATTTGGTTTCATTGGTTCAAAAAGAAATTTAGGGCTCTAGAAGGGTGGCATTGTATAAAATTTTACAAAATTCTTCTACAAAGTGTAAAATTCCAAAACCCTAGTTTTGAAAGTATTAAAACCCTAAGAGAAAAATTACATCTAGAAATTGAAAGGGTGTCAAGAAGGGACTTGATGATGATATAATGGATCAATTTCTATGATTTTCTAAAAGGCCTAGAATGGCACATGGGTCTTGGATTTTAGCTGACAAAATATTTGATAAGAATGAGAATTGTAGAGACCTTATAATTCTAGCCTAGGGTTATGCTCTATTTAAGCACACCTTCATAAAAGCCCTAGAAAATAGGCCTATCTACAATATATGGAGATTAGGGATAGGAAGGTTGGTGGTGACCAATGTATTTGTAAATTTTGACCTAATTAGGGCAATTGCAATGGTCTAAAACCTTGAGAAGAGGGAATTCTTTTCATTAAGTGGAAAATTCTTAATGCCCTTGGATAGAGCTTACATTTTCAAGGTCTTCAATCCAAAACATAATGCTCAGTTACTTGTAGACTTGGATGCCCTCACCAGATAATACCAGAGGCACAAGGATAGTTATAGGGTAAAGTGACTGCCATGTTTCAGGACTAGAGGGCCTAACAAATAATTAAGAAGATTTTGCAATGGAGAACTAGAGCCTTTTGGTTATGATATCTTTGAGGACTACTTTGTGAAGATATAATTTTTGTTATGTCAAGTTTTGGAATTAGACAACAAGATTTAGATGCTAGTGAGTTTGATGGTATTGGTTGTGGATATTTAGAGTAGAGATGTGAACTTGAACCATATGACTATGTTGGCTATATTTAAGAAATGCATAAATCCTTGAGCACACTCAAGAAGGACAACAACATAGTACATTTCAAATGGTATTCTCTTCTGTGTCACATCATTTTGTACAATGAGGATGGTATATGGTCCCCATATATGTAAATTAGAGCCATGGATGATCAAGAAAGAATGCTACCAATCTAGGAATGGACTTACGTATGGGATAAGGAGTGTGAGAAGTCTAACTATTCTATTTTTGAATATTTTTTTGTTAAAACAATCCTTAGAAATTTTGGCTTTCGGGTGAATTAGAGGTTATCAAATGAGGTGAGACATTTTCTGAGGCCCCAAAGGACCTTCTCCCAAAGAAGGGGATCAATCACAACTGGGGTGATTATTTTTTCTACATAAATGCTATTATAATCAAAGTGTATGGGTCCTCAGTTGCAACTCATGCTCTCCCCAAAAATGTACTAGATCGAATTTCCTTCTTAGAAATCATATGGCAATTAAATGAGTTTGACAAGTCTCATTTTAGGAATAACAAGAAACATACCATTCTCCTTTCTACATTAGTATTTTTTTCATTTTCTAGTGACATCAAGGGAGGGAATGGAGTTGTTGTTAGGAAAGTTACTACCTTACAAAATGAAGGTGGACATGATTAGGAGGTGTGATCTAGAACATTTCATCAATGATTAGAGAATCATTTTCAAATTGGCACCCTTCTCACATGAGTATGACAATGTGAAGGATTTGAACAAAAATTGTTCCATAGAGAAGGAAGTTACAAAAAAAACTTTATGGGTGAAGGGTCATATGGTTGAGACAAAGAGGAAGAAGGTAGATCCATAATTTGAAGGATCATACTTTTAGATCGATTTCCCCATAATTAGAACAATGAGAATGCTAGATAATGTCAATAGTCTACTTTCAAATATGCTTGCTCCAACATCAAACACCCTTGGCCCTTCCACTTCTTAGGGGGTTATACCATAAATTCCATAACAAGTAATCTCCCTATAGTAGATAGAAACCTCATCTGGACCTTTGGTTGATTATTCCATAGGCCTAGATGAAATTTTTGATGATACAAATATTGTACAGATAATGTATCCTCCACCTAGGGTCATTATTGAAAGACCCACTGATGATATATTTCTTATAAATTTTGAGATTGGTGGACAAATTGTAGATGATATCAGGGCTCAAGATTGCACAAAATTTATGCAAGATGACCATTTTATTAGGTAACCAAGGAATTCAAGGAATTTGTCCTTAATAATAAAGGAGAAGAATTGCAATAGAGGGTAACAGACAAAAGCCTCATAGAGAAGGAGAAAAAGGAAATAATTGTAGAATTTTGGGACAATGTAAAGAAGTAAATGAAATCTATGACCCCTTAGAGGGGTATAGAATTGGTGAGGAGTGCAAGATGCCTTCTCTTACTAGGATGGGACATGACATCCACTATTGTATTTGACACCATGAAGAGACATGGAGGAGAAGACCCAGTTTTGAATTCAGAGATGCAAGTTGATGCCCTCTACTCTGGGTTAGGTTTCAATCCAAGGCATGAGACCTTGGAAATTTGGTCTATTTTCCTAGAGACCAACAAACCATGAGTAATAAATGATCTTAGTGAGCTCACTAGAAATTGCCTTGTTAGAAAAAAAAGGGACACAAGTTCCACCCAAGCAACCTCTCTTATAGTGAATGCAACCCTATTCACTAAAGCAATAGTAAATAAGTTACAAGAGGACTTGGATAGGGAAAATGCAATAAATTTGAAATTACAAGAGCAGTTGAATATGGATATAGAATTGCTACCTCTACCACAACCAGTAATTGAGGCCCATAGATCACAAGAAGGATAGCTTGGCCCTTGAGGTTAAAATTTTGAAAGAGAAGTTCAAATGAAGCAAGGAAGAGGCCAAAGTAGCAAAGGAGGGGGCAATAAAAAATGTGTTTGATTTTGTTGATAACATGTTAGGGTTTAATTTTTCAAACATTTTGTGCTAGGTTGAAAAGGTTTGGGACAACTATAAAATATTAAGGGATGCATATGCTATCCATACTAAAAAAGGAGTTAGGTTAAAGCGATTTTAGATCAGTTGGGCCCTTAGAGTTACACTATTAAAAATTACTACTAGAAGCTCAAATTTTTATTGCAGTATAATATCTGATAGTTTTGGTAGACAAGATTTCATAGATGACATTATTAATCATCATGATAGGTATAGGAGCCTTATGAGAAGGGAATTAAATAACTTTGAAGGTTTTGAGGAGTTATACATGCCTCCTATTTTGAATGAGGAGGGAGATATCAAGCCCTGCAATGAGTGGAGATCAAGCTTTGCTAATATTCTCACTCCTATGCATAATAGATAAATAAATATAGAGAAGTAGGTGTAGAGCAGCTGAACCTAAGTATGGATTTACTCTCCAAGCTGGAGTTCAAAATGATAGGTTTTTTGATTTGGGACAAGTTTTGATAGGTGATGACTACAAGGCCCACATGGTTAAGGTTAATCAATTTCTCCCACCTAGAGGTGACATGTCAACAAAGCATGATAAAGATAAGGAAAAGGATAGTGCAGAGATTTGAGTTGCATTTTAATTTATCATCACCAACCAACATAAATGCAACATCAACAAATAGGGATGTGAATATCAGAAATGTCTTGTCACCATCAAGAAGCAATTTTGAAGAAATCAAATCTATACACCAATGTTAATGCTCCAAAAGATCTTCAACCAATTTTTGAGTAGTTACTCCTTGTATATAAATGTGTTTTGTCCTTTTGTAACTGTGTCACTGCTTAGATTTTTTCTTTAGTGAATTAAGCAGTGAATGAGGTTTTTTGCTTGTTGCTTCCCTTGTGCCTATAAAAGGGAATTCTAAACCTCGATTTTAGGATTCTTAGTCCTTATTTTTTATAGTCTCTATATAGAATTAAGTCCTGTATAGGTAGGTATTCTAAAGTTTAGAAAGAGAATGTTGTAATGGAACTAGAGAAACTGTCACCGCTCCCTCATCAGAATCTTTAGAAGGCACTAGGGAAAGGGGATAATGGCCACACTCTAAATTAGTGTCACCTTCCACTATCTGAAGGGCTATCAAAAATTTCAATGGGAGAATTATGTCTCCCTAGATAAGCCTCATGATACTTTCATCTTTTCTTTGCCTTCTTTTCATACTCAACTAGCTCCTTCCCCTTAAACTTGACTAGTTCTTCTAAAACAGTCTGGCTTCTCAGGTGGTAATTACTCCTTACACCATATTTCTTGAATTTCCTATGTGCCCTTCTACCCTTTGGTGTTTCAAAAGCTCCTTGTGCTTCAATTTCATCTTCAAGAGCATTGTCCTTGGATTCAAGCAAATTCAATCTCCTGGACCTTTGGACTGGCTTAGCAGACTCAACTGATTTATTCATTTTCACAATAACTTGAATAAGAATAAGAAGATTCCTAACTAGTAGAGAAACCCTCACCAACCTGCTCTCAGACTTAACCTAATTTTCATTCTTAGAATGCAAATTCTGAATGAAAAATATAGCTATCAATCCTCATTATATCAAGCCATGCAAGTGTGCCAACCATTAATACTCAAGAAAAGCTTATGTGAATGAGCTAAAAATAGTCTGCTTTGATTTTTAAATCTTACTTGTTGATCACACTTCAAGATAAATCAATAGATAGTTATCATCAGAGTAATTAATCATGACCAAGCTTAATTACATGCTATTAATGCCTTTTCCTAATTAGAAAAGCCCCAAGTAGATATACATCCACTTTGTCAACACATTTAACACCATACGTAGCATCAAATAGAGCCCGTCATGTCATACTTACCTGTTCATCCATGGGAATTAATACACTTGAAATTCATCACAACAAGACAACAGGGGATGATCTTGATTCAATCTCCAAAATCAGCTCGTACCCTGCCTTGTTTTATTTTCATCTTCCCACATATACCAACCTTTGACAGCATTGATGGCTGAAATCCTGATCACACGCCAAAAGAATAATCTCAAATATGGCACCATTTTTATCACAATGCCATCTTGTCCAAATTTAGTAGCATTCCATCTCCACCAAAATCCATCTAAGCCTTTGAAATATTCCACATGGCACTCACTCGCTTACCCACTAAGAAACGAAAAGTATAAAGGAGCCACCCAGGTGATGGTGGGGAGAGATTAGGATTGACCCACGTCACCTACCATCGACCATCAATCTCAATTCAAAAAAAACATGTCGTCCTCATAGCTTGGTGGGTCCCTCCATGGAGTGACAAATTTCATTTCACCCACTAGCTTGTGTAATTATTTTAATGAAGAAATAGAACAAACAGATGCATGGGGAATGACCAGGATGTGGCCACATCGTTCAATGATCACTGTTGATTTCCTTTTAATACCATTCACCAATCACAAAGAGACATCAAGCCCACCACATATAGGTTACACATGTCTAATTCCTGCTAGCCTGTGCGATCACTTCACTTTAGTGTACAAGATGAATGGGTGCACAGGGAATGGTCCTGATGAAAACATGTGTTGCAATGCCTATCGTTGATCTTCATCAAAGCTACACCTGTTGGCCTTTTGGAAACATTGGTCCCACTGCCTGACATGACACATGGAAACCGTTTGCCAACCCATGTTATTATTTTGATGGGAAAGAAAAACAAACGGGCACATGGGGAACGATCCAAATGTGCCTACGATGATCAAATTGTCATCTCAAAACTGAAATCTTCACATGCTACAAATGTTGACCTTAGAAAAAGGGGGCCACTATTAGGTCAACAACAACTTAACCCTTAGGCAAGAAAACTTAAGACTTAAGACTTGTTAAATATGAAATTCAAGCCCAATCGTAAAAAAATTAAGCGTTGATAAGGCATTTGGTGACCAAAAAACCTAAACCTAGGGGGCTGGTGAAAACAATGACTTCAATGGCATAAGTGGTGACTTAGAAAACTGGAGACTGGGAGCATCAGGTCAATGTAGAAATAGAACACCCAAGGGTTTTTCTAGACTTGTAGGTCAATTTTGAAGGGTTTTGGCAATACAAACCCCAAAACAATGATGAGGAACATAACCCTAAGCCAAAAATGTGGGTCCAAACCAAGTATTTGCAAGTGTAAATATGGAACCAAATAATTTTTTTGAGGGGTTCCATCAACATGTATGAAAAATGTGGTAGTGCATAGAGAAGGTAGTGAAATATTTGAATAAATGCCTCAAAGATGTGATATCATGGTGATGGAATGTCATTGAACAAACAAATGTGTCATGGCATTTCATCACCATGAGACTGTATTTCTTTGAGGCATTTTTTCAAATAGTTCATTTCCTTCTATATGGTATTATGTTGGGATGGGGTGGATGGTATAGTGTGGTCTTGGTTATGAGATGGAGGGGGGTCATGACATGGAGAGGGAGGGGTGGGGATATAAACAAGTGGAATATGAGGTGGGAGCTTCCATGGATTGGTAAATTGAGGATGACGATGAGGACCTTGAAAAGGATTTGTAGGGGAATTTTAGCTAAAGGATTGGTTTATACTCTTCGAGGTATTTTTTCAAACAACTCACTACCTTATCTATGTTATTGCTTACTATTATTCTTTGATTGATTTTTTCCAAGCATCCATTATCTGTTGGAAAGCACTTACTTTAGGCTTTTAGACATAGCAGCAAAGAAGTGAACTATTTGATAAAATACTTTGGTAGACATGTATGGAAAATGTGGTAGCATAGAAAAGGTGGTGAGCTGTTTGAAAAATTGCCTTAATGAAATTGGGTCTCATGGTGATGTCCATCACCATGAGACCACATTTCTTTGAGGCATTTTTTCAAACAACTCATTGTCTTTTCTACACTATTGCTTACTATTATTCTTTCATAGATTTTTTCCAAGCATCCATAGCATAGACAAGGTAGTGAATTGTTTGAAAAAATGCCTCAATAAAATGTGGTCTGATGGAATTCCATGACAAGCAAATGCAATTGGAAGTTGCTCCTAGTTATTACTTATGCTATGTGAAGTAATTGCATAACTGCTTATGTTGACTTTCTAAAAAAGTATATTGTAATTGAAAATTTTTCATCTATCAACATCTAGTTATCAGTTATGCAATGTGAAGTAATGCTTTGAGTTTGAAAGATGTGGAATGCAATGCAATCAATGATATGAATATAAACTACACAAATCTATTAAGTACAATTCATTGTTTAAACTCTTTATTCTATTACCTACGTGAAGGTTTATACTCCATTTTTACTAGGAGGTGTTCCTGCAAAACATCCAATATTAACATATTCAACATCCAAAATCATATATTAGAATACCATTCATATAAAAATGCTATTCACATGTAATATTTATAATTGTTTACTAGTTACATATCTCACTAGTAGATGCAGTGGAGTAAAAAACAAGTGGAGGGCCGGTGTATCCAGTATCAACACTGTGACTCTAAAATTTTATTACAATCATTAAACTTAATTAGTTAATCTTGCATTTTGAAAATAAGATTTAATAAATTAAATTCAATGAACATGCTAACATTAAACTAAGTATTGACACTGAAAGCCTTATTCAAAATGTCATCTGCCATCACCATCTCTGCAGCTACAGACGTATCCTACACACCAACCTCTTAACTATCTGTGGGGTCATATGTATAGGTTGACACACAAAATTGGAAAGAATGGGGTGGAATCCTACCCCTCAAACTCTCCCTTGGTTGGCACTATACTGTAGGACTAGCATAGTGGATGATACTCTGGGTTAGAGAGCTAATAGACTGCAAATTGTCCACCTTAGCACTCACCTTCACGATGGGAGGGAGAGCAACATGCTCATATGCCAGCCTAGCGAGTGCTCATCTCCCTTATTGCTGAGGATCGAGACGTGTACCTGGTCTACCCTATGCCAACCTATCACCTCTCTCTTGAAAGTCCCACATCTCAAAATAGTTGGGAATTTTGTTGAGGAAAAACTCACAATAGAGTTTCCTCAAGAAATATTGGGGGACCTCATTATTGTTGCATGGTGGATGGTCAAAAACCATCCACCAGCTATTCCAAAAATTGTTCCTAATCCATTGGTGGTTGCACCAATGGATAGGAAACATCTTGCTATTAAGGTCAAGAGCTTGATTTGTGTGTGGGTTGGTGAGTAGTGAACACAAATCATATTTTATATTTTTTTCATCTTTTACTTCTTTATATGATAATTTATCTGCATAAAAATTCCTACACTCCTGCCTCTTATCTACCCAACCACTTAATTATTTTCTAATTGCGTCAACATGTGTTAACATGGCTTGAAGTGAATTTGCAAGTGTGGTTCTTTCCACAATTGAACTTACAAGATCGTTCAACATTGCGATTAACTCCCCAGTCTATTTTTTGTTGTTTTCAATTTCCCCCATTAAATTTTATTGAGTACTAGGAGGATGTTGTGGAATTGTTGGAGGATTTTGTTGTTGTGGTTGATCAGGATTTTGTTCATGTTCTTGTTCATAAGGAGGAGAAGGATTTTGAAGAGGATTTTTAGGTTGATTATCAACTCCTATAAATTAAAGAGATGAACATAAAAAAAATTCTAAATTTACCTATTTAACAACAAATTCACAAAAACAAAACAATACTTACTTGTTCAACCTCCTTGTTGATGTGGCGGCATTTTGGCGACAAAATTGGAAAGATTCGATGAAGAAATTGCAAGTTTTGATGCTTCCAAAACATGAGCGTGCAATGTCAGGGTTTTCTAGCTATGGGAAAGAAAAAATGACAGTGAAAATGGAAATGAATCAGATTTGCTTTTTTTTTGTTATAATAGGTTATAATGTGCTCATGTTATAACATGAGCGCATTATAGGCTCAGAGTGACTAATCCTTAGGCTCAGTAATACCAATCCACAACGCAAATGTGTTACAACATGCTCGTGCTATGGCCTTTTAATTTTCTTAAAAAAAATTGGCCACTTTTTGGCCCCCCAACTTTTTGTAGCTGCTCGAATGAAGATTTGAAAAAAAACCTAAAGAGGTTAGAAGAAGAAAATAGTTTACAGAAGAACGAAATATCAAAATTAGAAGAGAATGATCAATTAGAAGCATGGAATGAATGCCTAAGGTGAAAGCCATTGTTGTGTGATGCCACATATGATACAAATGATTTATGCTCTTCATTTGATATGGGTGATGTAGTTAAAGCTTCTTCAGGTAAAGAACGTGAAGTTGAAGATGAAGATGTGTTTGAAACTTAATATTTTGTATCTTGTGATGTTAATAACAATGGTTAGTTTGAAGAGAGTGTTGGTTTAAAAATTATGAAGAAAATAGGATATGAAGGAAAAGGTTTAGGAAAACATGAGCAAGTAATGAGTGAGCCCATTTAGCCAGTTGTGAGGCCAAATAATGAAGGCTTGTGATATGGTGAGAGAGATAAAATTATTGTAACAAGTGTTACAGGTTCATACAAATTAGCTTAAGGAATATAGTGTTTGCAATGCTCACATTGTCAAAGAGAATGACATAAAAAGAGAAATGTTGGGATCTTCATCCTTGTACAATTTATGGGTTGAAGAATCACTCTAAAAAACATGTTGGAATAGAAAGTGGAATGGAAAATCTATGAAAGATTGTATGAAGATTGATTATGGATGGATTGATGGATCTAGTTGGAAAAATGTTATAGATATGTTCAAAAGGTTTTACAAGCCTAAATGTTGGTATGCTAAAAGAAATGGTTGTCAAACAAAGTTTGAAGGTTTGAGTCAAGTGGTTTATTAATTCTTGTTATGATTGACACTGTGATAGGGTGAATTTAGGTGCTAGAAAATGAACAGCAAACAAAATAATGCAAATAACACTAAAAACAACCTACACCTCAAGATTAGCCTAGTTGGGTTCAATACAAAATAAAATGGAACTTTTTACCTCTTGTCGAATCGATCCTTTGGCCCTTCGATCTTTGGTGTTGTATGCTCCTTGGATGGCCCAAGATGTAAATGGATGAGATGATATGAAGATGGATGAAGATGAGTGGAAGTGGATGCAAGTGTAAAAATGGCTAAGTATGGATTCTAGAATTTTTTGCAAGAGTTTGGCTACAATGGATGATCTCTCCTCAAATGAGAGAAAAGAGGGGGTATTATAGATATTTTTGGATTCTCTAGGGAAATGGATGGTCAAGATTGGGCCACCAAGATCAAGATGTAGGGCTAAGGTGAGTTGAAAACTCACAAGCCTTCACATCTTGACATGTGGCATGTGAAGTGGCTCAAAAAGGTGAAGTGTATATGAGGTGGAAAGATAGTACATGACATGGAGGTGGTACATAGTACCTTGGTATTGGGACAAGATCTCCTCATAAAGGAGGTCCTTGTCCCCATGTGGGTGAAAGGACATGTGAGGAATTAAAAATTCCTCAAATATCCTCATGGGGATGAGAGAAGGAATTTAAAGTTCTTTTAAATGCATTGGGGGATTAAATGTGAATTAAAAATTCACATAGGGAATGGAGTGCCTTCTCCAAAAAGAAAAAACATTTAATAGGGTTGGCTTAGTTAAGTGATTAAGGTTGTGCAAGTACTTGATTAGACTAATTAATGAAGATTAGAAGAGGGTTATATTTTACATGTGACTCGATGTGACAAGTCAAATATTACATGGGGAAGAGAAAAATGAATTTAATATTCCTTGGAAGGATAAAAGGAATTAAAAATTCCTTGAGAGGTTGATTAGGCTAGTTAATGAAGGATTAGAGGAGGGTTAGGTGGCTAAGAGAGATTAGAGGCCAACTTGCAAAAGTTGGAGGATGTGATACATCCTAATCAAGAATTAGGCATGTGCACATCCCTAATGATGAGATTAGAATAAGGATTAGATAAAAATGATGGAGGATGTGACATAAAGGGAATTAAATAAATGGCATATTTATATAATTCATTTGATGAAAGGGGGAAGGTATTTAATTATTTAACTAGATACCTTAGGGATTAGAAGAACTATAGAAGGATTAATTAAATAATAGTGATATTACTTAATTAATGCGGATAAGGGGATGTTTAGACAAAAGGGGATAAATTTGGATAAATTAAGTGTCCAAATTTAGGTGTCTACATTTTCCCCCTCTTTGAGATGGTGTTACCAAATAGCACCATTTCAAAGAATATTAAAACATAGAACCTAGAAGAAGATGGTTAGATTGGAAAAGATGCCCCAGTCATTCAAAGGAGTGACTAGGAAGGGAAGATGATGGGGGTGAAGATGAAAGTTAGGGATTGAGGATGCCCCGTTGGGAGGACATGCGGGTTCAAGAGAACACAAATGTGCTCTCGAAATGGAGGAGATGATGCAAGGGGAGGTGAAGAAGCTAGTGCAAAAGGATGGGGGGATTTGAAAGATGAGAGGATGGAGATGAAGTGCAATCCAAATACAATTTTCCATCGTTAGGAGCACTGATTTTTGCTATAGTAGAAGACACGATACACCAAGGTATAAATGACCAAAGAAGATTAGTGTCTAATGCATAAAAGAAACATAACAAACAAGAAGGCTATCCCAACACCCCAAAGTCGTGATGACCTTGGTAGGGCCAAGTATTGGGATAACCACAAGCACACAAGGATGTCTCAGCGTAACACAAGACCTCAGGGATCTTGGTGGGTACTACGTGGGACAACCGAGAAGAAAGCAACAAAGAAAAGATCAAGATACATCTCTATGTTAACAATTCAAAGCACACCCTGATATGATGGATCAAGGCAACCATGACAAATGATGATAGGGAGCTCAAATGATAAACAAAAGCCAAAATCATCAAAAGATTGCAATCAATTTCAAACGTCCTTTGCCATAGGATCAAGGGGATGGATGGGATTGATGAGGTCTATTAATAAGGATGCATCTTGTTGAGACCGATGATGGATACTAAACTAAAAGATCAGTATGACGCAAGATATTCAGAACCGATTGGATCTGCTGATACAAGTGGATCACGTTTGTTAAGAACCAGCTAGATAAGGGCATAGTTTGATGACGTGACACAAGAGACATAACACAAGATAGGAGACCGACACATCCTAGCGACCTAGGGGCTCGGGGGCTGATCAAATATTAGCCTTGCCTATGTGAAAGCGTAGAGCCCTCGTAGTTCGATAAAAGGTTGACGAAAAACCATGGATAAAAGAAGGAAGAGGACGATGGAGACCTTGATAATGGATGACGATGATGGATGATAAAGAAGCAAAGTGGACAATGAAGATTGATGATGGAACCTCGGGGGTGGATCAAATGATCGACCTTGCCTACATGAAAGTGCAGGGGCAACGTAGTTCGACAAGATGACCAAAGACAAACGATGGATAAAAGATGATGAGATAAACCTAGATAAGGGGATAAAATGGTTGGACCGACATGATGGGACATGATAGACCTGTTAGATTGGATCAGTGGATGGTGGTCACAAAGCTCAGGGATGGGATAGTTATCCAAATCAACAATGATGAAGAGGGAGGAAGACAAGATGGATAGATGAAAGATTACTCGAAATGAGTAAACAAATGAGCGAGAGGGATAAACGACTACTCAACATGAGTAAATGACTGCTCACAATGGATGAATTATTCTTGGAACAAGAAGATGAAGGTTTGGAATAGATGAAAGATTAATCAGAATGAGTAAACGATTGATCAGGATTGTTGAATGAGAGTTCGAAATGATAGAAGGAGGTTTGATGAATGTTTGAGATGATAGATGAAGGTTCGAAATAGAGGAATGTTCACTCAGAACGAGTGAATGGATGATTAGAATGGATGAATAGGAAAAAATTGAAGAAGATGGAGGGAGGGATCTTAAGATTTGTTTCAATGTCCAAAGATCTTGATTGCAGATGGACTAAAGCTCATATTAGGGTTTTGGTTAAGCTCAGATTGGGATTAGATTAAAGCTCAGATTAGGATTGGGTTGAAGTTGAGAATGATTGGAGGATGTGATGGGATTGATTCTACACCAAGTTCAGGTTTTAAAGGATGTAAGGTGTTGACAATCAAAATTTTCTAGATTTGGCAATTTTCAAAAATTGTCAAATTTTGCCATTTTAGGAAACCTCAAAGGCATACTTTTGAGAGTCCAATTTTTTCCCAAAAAATACCCAAAACAAAGATAGGATGAATTTCCAACTAACATCCCAAATTTGAGACATGCATTTCGAGTTATTGACAAAAATGATTTATCAAAAACTGAAAAAAAACACTAAATTGCGATTTTGAGGGTCAAGATGAAAGTTTGAGTCCTCGAAAATGTGGCGAAACAAACACCTGAATCAAAAGTTATGGTCTCTGGAAGTTTCAACATAAAAATAATCAACAAAGATGAAGTGGGAGGATGACAAGATGGACAAATTAGTCGAATACGCCCCCAAAAGAGGGCTAAATAGTGGGTGGAAAAGGAACCGGAGGAGCAAGGGGCCTCTTGCTCGAGTCTTGTGGAAGAGCGGATATGTCTGCGCCTATGTAGGTTCGCCCCTGGATGGGGGCAGGTCCACCGTGCTCGAGCGAGTCTGCTCGCGGACGGACCTAGGCGGGTTCGCCCATGAATTGGGGCGGGTCCACCCGTAGACGGACCCGGGCAGGTCTACCCGAGGACTCGGGTGGGTCTGCCCACAGACTTGGGTGGGTCCGCTCGGGAGCTCGGGAGGATCCGCCCATAGACCCGGGCATGTCCACCCGCAGCTGGGTGGATCCGCTTGAGAGCTCGGGTAGATCCACCCGTAGCTGGGTGAGAACCTGCTTGGGCTCGAGTGGGTCTGCCTAAGTTGGGGCGGGTCCACCTAGGGACCAGGGTAGGTCCGCCCATGGACCAGGATGGGTCCGCCCGTAGGCCTAGGCGAGTCCACCTGTGCCTAGGGCAGGGCCAGGGATCCAGGAGGAAATGACAAGAAAAGGGGGAAGATGAATGATGAGACAGGATAGGAGGTTGACAATATGGAGAGATGAGGGATGTAAAGGGAGAGGAGATTGAAAAGATGTGTAAAAGAAGCAGAAGTGGTGATGATGAGTTAGATGGCATTGGGTTGTATGGGGAGTAGCCGCTAGCTAGAGACCAATGACAAGGGATTATAAGATGGGATGAGGAGAAGGAGATGAGGATTGGGAGATGAAAAGGATTGGTTGGATTGATGGATAGGAAGATAAGGATTTGGATGAGGAAAAGGTTACCAGATGGATAGATGAAAAGGGATGCTATGATGGAAGGATAGGAAGATAAGGATGGGGAGATGGATTTAACGATAAGTAGATGAGGAGAGGGAAATGGAAGGGATTGCTTTGATGGAATGAATGATGTCTCCAAGGACTATATCACCAAGGAAGATAGATTCCCCCACTCTAAATATGTCATGTGCGAGGGGGCATGAAGGATGCAATAGAGAAGGATAGGAAAATAAAGGAGCTAGATGGATGAAGATAGGATGCATGGATAAGGAAGGGAGATTGAAGGTAGCATGATGGGTGGATAAGGCAAATAGACGTGCGAATGAGGATTAGGATAGTGTGCAAATGAGGGGGATGCATGCTAAGAGGTGCCCAAAGAATGTTTATATGTTTTCCCCTATTGTTATCAAGATTACAAGGAGGATAGAAGGATTGGGATAAATGGGATACGCCAAGCAAGATGTGTAAGATCGGTAGGATGGAGGGGATGAACGAAAAGGATGTATAGTAAGAAGATGGGTGCATAGCCAGAAGTGTAGCAGGAAGCATAGCAGATGGAGGGAATGTATATCAAGAAGCTGCCCCTAAGTGTAGATGAGGATTTATGCATGACCCCTGTTTGCCAGGTTTTCATCATGGTACTTATCCAAGGTGCTTGTTGGCCAAGTTTTCACCATTGGACGAATTATTTCTCTTTACTATTTTATTTTATGTTTTCTTTTGATTGTTTTTATTTTTTAAAATTTTTTTTTTTTTGGATTTTTGACTTTTTGGATTTTTGACTTTTTTTATTTTTTTTTATTTTTTGACCTTTTTGGATTTTTTTTTTACTTTTTCAATGGCATGTGAAAGGAGATGGATAAGGATAGGGAGGTGAATAAGTGGATTTAGAAGGCATGTGATAAGGATATGGATGAAGGACTCAAGTATCAAGTTCTATATGAGGTATTAAGAGCCCATGCTGGAAGCGACTGTAGGATGTTAGTACAACCTTATTAGGATAAATGGATTATGCAAGAGGATGAATTAGAGGGATTTGAGAGGGGAGATACATGGGATAATGGATGGGATGCTGCAAAGGGTATGGATGGAATGATGGGGTGGATATGTGATGGGGAGATGTGTTCAGGACCAACATTGGCATATATGGTGATGAATGTGAAATGATAGGAGTATTAATGGATGGGGAATGTGGGGATAATAGAAGGGATGGGATGGTGAATTTTGGGACATAGGGGCCCAAAAAAGATTTAGGAGAGGGTGGATGAAAATGATTAGCTTTTGGATTAGCAAGTTTGGATGTTGTTACAGATTTTTCATTTGATGACATTGCATCTTTTTTCTTTGGGATCCACATGGTTTTGATCTTTGCTTTGGTGGGCCTTTGTGGCCTATGGATTTGAGTTGGATTTATATTTTTATTCTCTTCACCATGTCTTTTAGAGGGTACATAGGGAGAGTTAGATGCATGTGGATGTTTGGATTTATGAATTTTTACTTTAGCATCCAAAGTGCTTTTGATAGGAATGGGATGTAGGCGAGGAGATGGATGATGTGGAGAGATGGAGGGAGGATTATGAGGATTACGTGTAGATGGAAGATGTATAGGTATGTGCCTTTATTGATCCTGATTAGGGGAACTATGAGAGGGATGTTTATGACAGATGACATGGATAGGTGTTGGATGGATGAAAGGATGAGATGGAGGAGGTGATATTGGGATATACAGACCCAAAGCAAACATAGTGGGTGGAGGGACATAAGAAACCAAGATGGATGGAGTAGATGAAGGATGGGAGATGATGGATGGAGGGATGTAAGGACCTGTGAACCCTATTTCAAACTTGCATGGAAGAAACAAACAAATACACTAATAGATCAAAATGCAAGATTAAAATATGAGTTCCCCATAAAATCCATCTGCATTGTTAGAAAACAAGGAAAAAGATGAAATACTTGAGCAAATACAATCGAAAATAACTATTCCTCATTCTTAAACGAAGCAAACACTTGATCTTATGGGGGGATTGGTGCTATTTTGATATGGAAAATAGCCCTTTCCCAACCCCTTTAGATAAGCTAATGATAATGATGGACAAGATCATTCCTCAAATGAAGAGAGTGACCTTGCATGATCTTGGAGATGAAATGCTAAGATTGTGGAGTGATGGTGGGCAAAATCAATTCTCAAATGAAGAGAGTGACTTTGCATTAGCTTTGTGGATGGATGAATGAGGATTAAGGCCTTATTTTATAGATTTCCTTGATGAGAGATTGGCCAAGAGGGTGAATGTGGGACTAAAGATCCTCCAATGAGAAGAGGCCACTTGCCAAGTGGTGATAGGTCAATGGATGTGCAAAATTTGGGAAGAGTGCCCATGAGAGGGAGAATTTGAATTCAAATTTTGTAATAAATTTAGAGAGGGGGACAAGAAAAAGAGCAATAAATGCTATGTTGGAGGGATAAATCAACTTGTCATGTTGAGTGAAAATGAGGGTTTTAATAAATCAATAAATTGATTTATTTGTGCAAGTGGAGATATCTAGAGAATGCAAGTGGGTAAGATTAGCTTTTAATCATGGTTAGATTAAATTAATGATAATTAGGCTGATTTGACCTTGTAAGACTTAAATGCTTGATTTATTTAATTCAAAAAATGATGAAGTATGATTTGGGTTTTAATTAAATAAATGATTGATTCATTTAATCAAAGAGGGAATGGTAGGCTTAAATCAAATAAAGTTAATTTATTTAATTTAAATGGATGATGAACCTAATTTTCCTACTGAATGGATCAATGTGAATTTGATTTATGAATGAGTAGATGCATATGCATAATGCTAATTGTGAGTGTCTACATTTTGCGCCTCTTTGAAGCAATGTACTTGTTGCGTTGTTTCAAAGAATAAACTTGTCGTGATCAAAATAAAAAAAATTCTGATTTTTCGGATGCCCCAGCAGAAAGAAGTACACTGGTATATTGCCCCCTCGAGAGATCAAGCGAAAAGATTCAATTTGAAGGTCGATCTCATGATAAAGAGGTTCAAAATGGATGGTTATGGATGATGATGCAAATGAGATGAGTTCAAGATGTTTAGAATAACAAATCTATATTATTTTAAACAACTTAAATGATGATATGATGTGATGATGGATGACATGGATGATGTGATATGCTATGATTATGCAATGGATGATTTATGAGATGCTTAGACTAATAGATCTATATTATGATGATGATGCAAATGCAATGCATGTGAAATGATCAATGTTTCCTATTATGTATGATATAAATGATATGTGGTAAAATGACAGTTTTTTGGATGCAAGATGGATGCACGATGGATGCATGATGGATGCATTGGTGATGATGATATTAGTGCAGAAATGAGATGATGACAAGAGGATCCCACAAGTCCATGATCTGATGAGACTTTATTAGAGATGATGATGATGATGATAAATGATGATGATTTGCTTATCAAGGATTGGGATTTTAAAAGGGCTACTTACCTTTTATGTTTGATAACACACGTAGATATGATGCATCAAGGTATAAAGAACCAAGATGGCGTTGTACCTAGTGTGATGGAATTTAACTTGACAAGTAGATAGGAGTATTCTTGTTCACACTTGACATACATAAAACTTGCTAGGACGTACCTAACAAAGATAGTATTCGCCAAGTTATTTTACAAGAACGTCCAATGAAATATTTCGAGCCAATTTTTTCCATTTTTTCAAATTACAAATTTCAAAGCAATGCACCCGTTAAGGTTAGCAGTTAAACCAAAATGTTGCTAAAGCAACTCTAACCAGAATGTACACCAGGATCTCGATGTGGGCAAGGTGTGAGCATTGGTTAGAGGATCTTAAACAAAATGCTTATGCAAGAACTCTAACCAAGAATGGCGCCGATGATGGCGAGCATATGGTCAGAAGATCTTCTACACTAAGTACTGAAAGGGAACTCGACACCAAGTATGTGCTACCCAATCCAATATGGAGTTGAGGCGACCATATGGTGGAGTATTACAAATTTCAATGCTTACAGGAAATAACTGAAATGCTGAAAGTACTCAACACCCAGAATGTGCTTTCTAACCTAGAGTGGGAGAGTAGCGACCATAGGGCGGAGGTAAATTAAATACAATAGCAAATACTAAATGAAAGTTGAACATTACAAATTATGATGAGCAAGAATAATCATAATGTTAGTACTACTGCCAGTTTACAATATGAAGGATAATATCTTGATAGAAATGTGAATCAAAATATAAACCTAGCTGCAACAATATGTAAGAGTTTCCTTTACTGAATGAATGAAGCTTAGATATGAAAAGACACTAAACAGACCAACCTCAAATTCTGGTTTATGACAGTCCATATTTCCTTGTGCACGAACAATAGCCCTGTACTTCACAAATCCACTCACAACTTGCTCAAAACTTCATCAAATCTCATGAAACAAAATGCCTAATGATCCTAGTATGATGGCGATCCAATTAGAACACTGAAATCTAATCAAAACCCTCCATTTAATTTATGCACAGAAAACAAGGCAGATCTGAAACAGTACAACCCAACAAGGGGGCAACTTTGCATTTAAAAATTGAAGACTCTTCTAAAAATTCTATAACTTAGGACAAAGGGGCGCCTAGCCAAGACAGAAAGAATGAAGCAATACCCAAAACTATCTTTTTGGTATTTTCTGATTTACGAATTAAAACTCAAATCTGTTATAGCTAAAATGCAATATCTGGAAACCTCTAATATGCAAATTCAGAGACTAATTAGACACAATGCTGATTACAATGCACAAATCCCAATGAAACTCACAGAACTATACTAAATCACCACTAGTTGCTCTGTTGCAAGCAAAAAGCAATGCCCGAGCTAGGAGGCCTTCATTCCTCGAAGCAATCCAATACCATTCCGGTAGAGTAACAATACTGTAGACCAAAGATACTGAATTGAGGATCAAAGTCCTCCTTTTATAATTTTTGGTTGACTCTTCTCGAAACCCTAACCTTCTCTTAAGAGTCAAACCCTAATCCCAAGAGATGGCGTCCTTTTCTTCACATCTTCAACTTGACTTCTTTTAATTAAATTCCTCACTTAAATCAATGCGTCCCACTTAAGGCTTAATTTGACCTTAATAAATATAAAATAATCTTTAATGAAGGCGCCACCCTCAAAAGACCACTTTCCAAAACAACATGAAGTCAATAGACTAGGCCAAGGGGTCAACATTAAAATATAACATTAAAATGTGACTTTTAATTAAATAGCTCAACTTATCTCTCCAATTGTGCCCCGAAGCCATAAAAGAGCAATCCAACTGATCAAATTGAAGTAGGAAGTCAACCATGCTGAACCCAATTGTAAAATTGCCAGAAATAGAATTTACTAAAAATAGTAAATTCCTGAAGATGCTCAGAATGCCAAGAACATACCACTGTGAAGCTCTCTGAAAACCCAGAAAGAATCCGCCATTGAATCCACCAACTCCGAGCAAAGACATCCTTCAAAATAGGAAACCCTAATTTTACCTTCCGACTAGCCTTCGGGTCTCTGGAAAAGGCCAACGGACACTGGAAAGATCAGATTTGAGAAGGGGACATTACAGTCCGCCCTCCCCAAGATTGCTTGTCCTCAAGCAATCGCAAACCAGGATGCTGTAAAATCTCATCATTTTCCTAAGTCACATCCTCCATAGGCAGGTTCTTCCACTTCACCAAGTATTCTCTGATGGTTCTTTTCCTCAAAGAACGTTCTTTGAAATCAAGTATCTCCTCTGGAATTAGGACCAATTGTCCTTCTTCATCCAAAGGTGGCAACTGTGATGAAGCAACCACATTATGTCCAAGCGCCTTCTTAAGGCGAGACACGTGGAAGACATTGTGTACTCTACTATCAGAAGGTAGCTCTAACTCATAAGCTACTGCTCCAACTTTTTTGATGACCCTGAATGGCCCATAGAAGTGAGGTTTGAGCTTCTTAGCTCCACTCTTCTTGAGAGTAGACTGTCTGTATGACTGTAGTCAGAGATAAACCATATCTCCAACCTCAAAAGAATGCTCAATACACCTCTGATCAGCATACATCTTCTGCTGATTCTGTGCAATCTGTAGATTATTCTTCAATGATTTCATGATGTCTTGACTTTGTTGCAACAAGTCCTTGGCTTGGGGTGCTTTGCTATCACCAAACACTAGATCGGCAAAGCTAGGTGCTTCATACCCATAGAGAGCCAAGAAAGGAGACATCTTAATTGACATATGAAAGGAAGAATTATAACAGTACTCCCCTATGTGAAGCCACTTAACCCACGCTCTTTGCTTCTCTGACACATAGTTTCTCAAGTAGCCTTCCAACCACTTGTTCACTATTTTCGTCTGTCCATCTGTTTGGGGGTGATAACTAGTGCTTGGAGTGAGCACAGTACCACTCATTCTGAAGACCTTGCCAAAAAGTGCTTAGGAACTTGCTGTCCCTATCACTTACAATGTTTTTTGGCAACCCATGCGGCCTAAACACCTCATGAAAAAATAGATCTGCAACTTGGGCTGCTGAAAAAGAGCTGGTAATGGCGAAGAAGTGAGAAAATTTGGTTAGCCTATCCACTACCACATAAATACAATCCTTCCCTTGGGCCTTGGGCAACCCTGTGATGAAATCCATCGAGATGCTTTCCCATTTTTGATTGGGAATAGGGAGTGGTTGCAGCAAACCAGCTGGTAATGTATGCTCATTCTTCTTCATTTGACAAACAGGACACTCTTGAATGTAGCGTTGTACTTCTCCTTTCAATCCTTTCCAAGAAAATATTTCTCGGATCTGCCTATATGTCTTGAAAAACCCTTGGTGACCAGCAACCGAAATGTCATGAAACGTCGAAAGAATCTTCTTCTTAAGCTTAGAATCAGCTACCAGAAAGATTCTTCCCTTATAGTGTATCAACCCCTCAATCACCTTGTTGAGGATTGATGATGATAACATTGTTGAGGATGCACAACAATGCAAGGATAGTGTTAAGCAACACAATGATTGGGAAAGATATCCTAAGATGATGATGAATTGATGATGATTTGATTGATCATGATTGATGAAGCTTGATTTGGAACAAAAGTTGTTCGAATGATTTGACGTGATGTTCGAGGTGCCACTTAGATGCGACTGATAGTGATTATTTGGATTGATATTCGATGAAAGATGAAGACTAATAGGGAATGTCTTCTTGTCAAAATATGCCATGGGCTAGTGACTTGGATTTTGGATCGCAAATGTTTTGACAAATTTGGTTTCATGTTTTCCAATGTTTTGATCACCACATAAGTTGGAGGACATAGACCAAGATTTATTCTCGAAGCAAGATGTACATATCTGCCCCCAATGTGTAGCAATGTATGGAATGTCATAGGTGGATGCTTGGATAAGTGTATGGATGGATGGATATGGATTATCTTGCAATAAGATAAGGTGTTTGGATAAAGAATGCTTCATTGGATAATGCTTCATGGCTTAGATAATGCTGCATAGGATAGGATCAATGAAGATAGCCCATGTCTAGATGTTTTACCATAAGCAAGCGTAAAGTCTGCACCAAAATTTGTCAAAATCAAGATAACTTGGACCATGGATGCAGATGGATGAAAATGGATTGGATAAATGGCTCATGGATGGATGGATTTATTATGGATAAGATGGATGGAATGCTCAATTTATTACAGATGGGATGAGATGCTTTCAACTGAACTGGAGCACGTAGATACTCGATTCTACACATGACGCCTGTTTGCCAGGTTTTCATCATAGTCTTTCCCAAAGTGCCGCCCATGCGGTTTTCACTAGAGGATGATTTTTTTTTCTCTTTACTGTTTTCAATCCTTTTTCTGATTTTTTTTGGATTTTCATGGTTTTTTTATTTTTTTGTATTTTTCTGAAAGATTTTAAGCTCATGTTGAATCACAAGGTGTTGCTAATGTAGATGCCCCTGTCATGATATGCCATTGATATCATGTCTAAAGGAGCTTCTTTGCTAAGATATGTGCACTTGAATGCAACTTTTGGGATTCTTGATCTGCTTCGTTGATACCAGAGTTGACTTTGTCTTTGTGCGCACATCGTGATAGATTGCCTTCTGAATCCTTATAATGAAGGGTTGTTGCCAATACACGGTCAATGTAAGAATTGGATATTATGCGTGGAGGCATGGATGGAGTGTGTTTAGGGATAAGAGATGGATTGGTTGACAGTTTGGAACCTTTGACTCTCCAAACTTGGGAAGATGAGCAATGATGGGTGGATATGAAAGTGTGCATGGGATTAGGACCAATTGCTTGATATACCTTGTACGTTGCTTGAAAAGCCTGCTTTTTCTTTTGTGGACATCTTTGATGGATACTTCTCCCATTTTTATTTTGCCCCATAGTTTCTTTGACTAATGGAGTTTGATAGGGATGATCTTTCTTTGTATTCTTTGGTATCCATATGTTTTTGATTTATCCATTATGCTTCTTAGCTTCTTTTGCGTTGATTCAAATCTTTCTTTTGACGTTGGTCCCAATTCATGGATGGGGTAATGGGTGGATGAAGATTCATGGCATGACTGGTTATAGTATTGACATTGGTTTCATCATAAGGATTCTTCATGCTCCCTATGTTGACGTTTGCTTGAGATGAAGTTGCCCTAGTATAGTGATAGTATCACCTTCATTCCTTGATTCTGCTTGTTTTGAGATATCTTGTTCAATAAACATGCTTTGACAAATGACCACTGTAGATGACATTGTTTCAATTCGCCGCTCTGCTAACTCTAGATTATATTGTTATGTCTGATTTTATTCCTTGAGTGGATAATCTTTGATATCTTTATTCATGATTTCCTCAATCTGAGTTTGGAATATATCTAATCCTGATGTTGATAACTCTGTTTGACTGTAGGAGTTAATAATCTGCTCTTTTTGTGTGAAAAAATCTTGTTCTAGATGAAGATCATCTACGTGTCCATCTGTAGAAAGCATCTCATGGGTAGATGGAGGAGTATGTGCATCTTGCATAGATAGGAGAGTGTCCATTAGATCATTATAGTATCTTGAAGATACAAATTCTTGATCTTGAATGATTTTGAAGTTGCTTTCGACATGCTTTGGATCAAGTTCTTGACATGGGTCAGTTTCAAAGGATGGACTGCTTACAAATGACTCTTGGATATCTTCATTATGCATGTAAAGTGGCTTAATATCTTTGTGATCTTTGAGTGGAATTGGATCAAGTGTCGAGTTGAAGATTCCTTCAATATCGGCAATCATGAGGTCGAAGGATGTCAATATGTCTTGGAAAGGACCATTGCTATACTTTGGTGAAAGACATTGATCATACTTTAGAATAAATTCTTGAGATATGCCCTCTACCTCATTAGGTGATGTAGATACATTTTCAACATGATCATTGGTCGATGCCTCATTGGATGAAGCGAAAATATCTTTATTGATGGATAGATCTTGAACATTGTTTTCAACAATTGTGGTAGAGAGATTTCTAATGTCTTCAACCATAGGGTCAAATGATGTTGACATTTCTTGAATTGGATCATTGTTGGGTATTGTTGGTGGATTTTGATCATGGTTGAGAAGTGACTCTTGACATATGTTCATTTGATCATTGGATGGAGTAGACACAACTTCAAGGTGCTCAATGATGGATTGATCTTGATCCTTGTTATCAACAGTTGTTGTTTGTTGGGTATCTTGAGAGGCTTGGGCAGCTTGAGAGGCTTGTTGAGCTTGTCTTGCTTGTTGTGTGGCTAGATATTGTCGGATAGCCTTTTGGTAGGCTTGGTGAGCCTTTAGCGCAATGTCATATTGTCTCGCTAAGTTTGGTTTTGGTGGTAGTGGTGGCAGATTTGGAATCATGTTGGATGCGATGACAGGTGGTTGAGATATGATGGGTGTGATAGGGGTGGATGAGATTGGTGGAAATGATGTCTCCACTATGGTACTCACATCAAAATCAGAAGGCAACTTGGCCCCTTGTTTTGCTAATTCAAGCATGTATAACAAAGGGTTGAGTCTCATCATGACGTTGATGATTTGATGATTATCCAAATTTTGGAGCATTTCTGTTATTTCCTCGTCAGACATTCCAAAAGTAGGGTCCTCTCCTTGGTTTTCTTCTTGTGTATTTTGTGATGATGAAAGGGTCAATGGATTGCTTGATTCTGCTGGATTCATTTCTGCATTGGTTTGGCTAAGATTGCTTGAAGCGGGTGTTTCTTTGTTGGCTTCCATACTCCTCTTGTATTGAGATCTAGTTAGAACCATAAAACGGGGATCAATATTCGAGAATATGGGAGATGAATCTCTTGATTCTTTGGATTAATCTCTATTTTATGTCCTAAAGTGAAAGTTTTAGGATGCTTTTTGGGGATCAAAGGTGATGATATGATGATGAATGATGTGAATGTTTTGGCTTTTGATAAATCTTGAATGAGACACTAGGCTTTTAGGACTTGGATTTGATTGGATTTTGGATTTTTGGATTTTGTCCTTGACTTTGATTTTGATTTTGTTTTGGATTTTGAACAAAAGGACCCTAAGATGTTTGATAATGATCTAAGGGATAGTTTTGTTCAAAGGATGATGATTTTGGATATGTGTGAGGAGAAGGATGCATCTACCCACACCTATCCAAATAAAATGATAGTTTCACTAAGTATATGAAGAAGGATTCATCCACATACACTAAGTTAGACAAGATGATTTTGATAACTTTGACTAAGTATATGCAAAAGGATGCATCTACACATGCCTAGCCAAAGGTGTTTTGATAAATGTTTTCAAGGACTTGGTCACAATGTTTTGGATGATTTTGATTTTTTTTTGCTTCAAAGCCTAGTATCAAGGATGATTTCAAGATTTTCCAAAAGATGATTTGTGAGATGGATTTGATGTTTTGAAAGATGGATGAAAGAGGTTTGATTTGTTTTGATCCTTAGGTGAACCTAAAAAGACACTTTGTTTTCCTAGACCTCAGTATTGAAGAGCATGCATATGCTTCCTAAAGACCTTTGTGACCAAGAAAGGATTTCATTTGAACATTTATTTTTGGATTTCCAATGATTTTTTCTTTGGGATTTGTGAGTCTCCAATCACACATGAAAATTCATTTTTTTTAGCTTTGCTTAATGGATTTATTTTACCAAAAACACTTTCTTTGATTAAGTTTTCAAACTAAGATGTCCAATGTCTTAATTTCTTCAAACTCCACAAGATATGTTATGTGGAAATTTAATGAACTTAAGGCAAGGGTTTCCTATTGTTTACATAAGGAGACAAATTGAGATATAATCCAATGTTTAGAAACCTCTAAGGATGTGAATCCCAAGGGAAAGCAATAACATATGGATTGCGTCAATGGCATTTGTCTCCAAAAGGGTTTGAAATTTGAATGATATTGTTAAGTGTTTGTTTGCAAATGTTTTTGAATACAACATCGTGTTTTCAAGCAATGTAACACCCTAGCTCAATTGGTACGTTTTTCTTAGTGGGCTTTCCTATGCCCTTCGTAGAAGAGATGATTTTACATGCAACCAAGGAAGAAATATATAGATATGTTAAGAATGAAGTCTTAACCTCTATATTTCAACCAAGATCGGACATGGCAAGTAACTTCTTGGAATCTAAGTTCCAATGCTCCACTTTGATAAACTAGATCAATGGATCAATAGGCAACTACAAAACAAGGGTTCTAGTTTAGACTTTCTGTTCATGGAGATTGACCCATACCGCAAGAGTCCCCTTTCGGATCCATCTTGTAGGAATCAACTGCGTGATATTGACATTTCTTCCAATATCCACATTTATATCCCAACTGGAAATACTCTTGGCTTTAGAGTGTTACAGGTTGAGTCGTTCCCTTGGGTGAGTACTTTTTTCCCCAAGGCAGGCCCTCTAGGATAAACTATAGCGAAAAAACACTCATAGTTCGATCAACCTTTGTTTAGAAACAAAGGGAGAACACATGCCGTATGTTTAATCACACTCGCACAATATGTTGTTCAATTTTAAGCCCAAATCAAAGTGTAGAGGTGATCACTTTATCTTACGCCAAAATAACCAAAAAGGCCTTTTGATTCTCAAGATCGCTTGGAAGTGCGAGAGAAGCGCATATGTCCTTTTCAATGACTTTAGTTTAAGTAAGTAACCAAAAAACAAAGCAAACACACATTCATTTTATCATTCCAAAGCAATTGTGAGTTCGTTTTAAGCACCAAGATGAAGTGTGAGTTTTGATTGTTCAATTCTTAACCTCAAACAAAATCTAGTGAGTTTGTTCTAAGATTCATTTTAAGCCCTTTGAAAATTGAAAGCTTTTGTTCATTTTTAAAACCCAAAAAAAAAGTGAGTTAATCTAAAACAACGAATTAAAGCGTAAAACGAAAGCTCCAAGCATTAAAAAATTCTTTGTGGATGTCATGTTCGATGCCCAATTCCTTAACTCCAATCTTGCTTTTGTTTCTTCGCTTGACTTTCACCTTTGTACCTTTTCTTTCTTTTGTGCCTTTTCCTTTGTACCTTGTGCCTTTGTTGTTCGTTTGTACCTTTGTTGACTTTTTGCTTTCCTATAAAAAGACAAGATAATTATGTGAGGATGAGAACATTAAATCCATTTTGATCAATAACTCCAAATAATAACATGATTTCGAAATGAAAAATGCCTTGGATGATTGTGATAATAACAAAAGTATTTATAAATGGACCATGCTTTGATATTGATTGTATTGAGAAGGTATGACTCAAAGTTTAAGCATATAACAAGGATTTTCAAAAACAATGGTTTACAAAATCAATAAGCCAACCACTTGATTTATACCTTCTTTCTCACGAAAAGATATGACTAAAAGTCTTCAAGTTGATCAAACTAATGACATAAGTCTTTGTAAGTACCGTAGCATGAAGGTCAAACAGATCAATCATGGCATTAAAAAAAATCACACAACTCGCAGCCCAAATCATGATAGAAAAAGCTCTGATATGTATAAAATGTTTCTTAAAGACCACGCCCTAAATGCTAGACTTTCGAATTAAAATTAGTTGGAAAGTGTACAGCCATCGCCCCCTAATGTGATTTATAAAGTCCTCAGATTTTAATGCAGAGGGCATGGGTAAAAGTGAACTCCACAAACTCTGACCAGCATTTATCGCTAGCGACTTCCTTACACTTGCTTCACGTGGCCTGCTACTCCGATTTATTGCCACACCAGTTCTTATTGTCTGTCTTGCAGCTTAGAATGGAAGCTCCCACATCTTCCAATGACTGCCTCTCCTTTGTACTCTCAAATTCAATGTTTACAAATCCAATCACCCTTTCAGCGCAAAAAGACAACTACACTTAATGCTGACCGTTTTCTTTGATATTCTAAATTATTACTATGTAAAATGTGTAAGCATAGACAAGGCATGTGAACTATTTGACAGAATGATTCATGGAAATGTGGTCTCATGGAATACAAATTCGAGCAAATGCATTTGGTGGGAGTAAATTTGAATGAAGAAGCTTCAGAAACTTTCAAATAAAATGCAAGTTGTGAAAGCATAGACAAGACACGTGAACTGTTTAACAAATCCGAAGCATAGACAAAGCACATGGACTATTTTCAAGTGAATGCATTTGGAAAGTGTAAGGTCGTATTCCTCAACCGTTCTAGCAGTCTCTTTGTGATTTTTTTGCATAGATTAAAGACGTGACTGTCTATAATCAATGCCAATTTCTTCTACATATCCACCCTTAAGATTCTGCAGAGGTTGAGTTACTTTGCACTTATTGTTTGATGGACTCGATATAGCTCCAGTATTTTGTCACACGGCCCTTCAATGCTCCCAGCAGTGCCACTTATGTATGGATTTTGTAGGGCCTACTGTCTGTTGACTTGAGCGTGGGACTGACTTGTGCTGGATCTGGCCTCCTCAAAAGTGTACCTTGAACCACCATTTCATTGCCCCTGTGCTACGTTAAGAGGTGGGTGCTCATTGAGGTCAATAATAGAAATGAATACCGAGGAAGGAGATATTAGTGAAAAACAACAATGTTTAAAGAGAAAGATAGCCTTGACATCAATGATTGAAACAATACTTTTGATAAAAAGAAACAGAGATAGGTAGAGTCAGTGGAACTTAAATTGTAAGCACGTTTCTTATTGAAAAATACTACTGAATACAGGAAATATAAGGTAAGCCAGGAGTGGCTGGCATTCATCTTTGGGCCTGGCATGATGAAGGAACCAAATGGAATAACTCGGAGATATATACATATTCTTACTTAGAAATACATATATTAATTAATCTTTAGATTTGATAAATATCTGTGACAAAAGATGATACTAGAATACCTCTCATGAATCACTTTTGGAAATGTATTAAGATTGAAGGCATCTAGTGCAACTTACAATACTTCAGATTGCATATGCCCAACACTCCTAGTAAGACAAAATATCTGCTTCCGTGCCAGGAATATTCATGACTTCTTCAAGAATGTATTGATCTTCAATTAGTGGTTACACCAATGAACCCTGACATTACTTCCCAAGTCCAAATACTGTATGGGTATTAGCGATGGAAATATTATCTCCAACAACACTACATGCTCATTATTACTAATATTACTGGTTTGGGCGTAGTAGAAGACAAAGTATTACTGATATTAGGCTTGTACATTCAGGATTACTGATATTCTATTTTCAATCGCTACATTTTGAACTGACCCTCTGGAATTTTGATATAAATCCTCCTAAGATTTCGTCAAACTTTATTGATTTCATCCCAAAAATTTTCAAATACAGATGCAAGGATAAAGGAGGGCTTTCTCATGCCTCCACCGACAAGGACTCTATTAGATGCAAGCTTAGTGCAAGGAAAACTGCAGTGGACGAGATAACCAGACTGGTGAAGAAATACATATGCTAATAAAAGGATTTGAGCATAACATTTACTGGACATAGGATGGAAGTTGCATTGGAAACCGTGAACACATATGATATTTAACCATTACAGTGAAATAAGGCTTGGTTAAAGTATGTGTTAACCAACTAAGACTATGCTGCAACGATAAAGCAGGAAGAAAAATTATAAAGTCAGATTTAAAATCAAAAGAAATAATACACGGTGGGCACCAAAATGTGAACCCTATTACAAACTTGCATGGAAGAAACAAACAAATACACTAATAGATCAAAATGCAATATTAAAACATGAGTTCCCCATAAAATTCATCTGCATTGTTAGAAAACAAGGAGAAAGATGAAATACTTGAGCAAATACAATCGAAAATAACTATTCCTCATGCTTAAACGAAGCAAACACTTGATCTTATGGGGGGATTGGTGCTATTTTGATATGGAAAATAGCCCTTTCCCAACCACTTTAGATAATCTAATGATAATGATGGACAAGATCATTCCTCAAATGAAGAGAGTGACCTTGCATGATCTTGGAGATGAAATGCTAAGATTGTGGAGTGATGGTGGGCAAAATCAATTCTCAAATGAAGAGAGTGACTTTGCATTAGCTTTGTGGATGGATGAATGAGGATTAAGGCCTTATTTTATAGATTTCCTTGATGAGAGATTGGCCAAGAGGGTGAATGTGGGACTAAAGATCCTCCAATGAGAAGAGGCCACTTGCCAAGTGGTGATAGGTCAATGGATGTGCAAAATTTGGGAAGAGTGCCCATGAGAGGGAGAATTTGAATTCAAATTTTGTAATAAATTTAGAGAGGGGGACAAGAAAAAGAGCAATAAATGCTATGTTGGAGGGATAAATCAACTTGTCATGTTGAGTGAAAATGAGGGTTTTAATAAATCAATAAGACATGAGCGCTCGATGAATGGTCTTGGAAAAGGTCAAAAGTCTTGCCGATTCGGTAAGACTTGGTTGCTCGATGTAAGGTCTTGGTGAAAGACGAATATCTTGCCAACTGGTGATTGGAGCACTCGGTATGACTTAGGACCTTGGTATGAAGTCCTAGCAAAAGCAATGAGTCTCGCTGACTGGTTGATGCTTCAGAACCACATGAAGACTCGGTGGGAGGTCTTGGCAAGAGCGAAATGTCTTGCCGACATGTATGACTCTTCGGTGTGACTTAGGACATCGATATGTGGTCTCACCGAAGAGCGATAGTCTTGCCAAAAGGAAAACTGAAGTCAATGCAACTTGTGAGCTCGGTAAAACATCTTGCCGATGGAGAAACTCTTGCCGATAAAAATGCAATGGATGTCAATGGATTCGGTATGACTCATGGCGTTTGCTATATCGTCTTGCCGACTGTTGGAACCTATGATGATATCGATAGTGAAGACTTTGTGGCATCGGGGAGACACTGTTATTGTCTCACTGATATGCCAACAAAGTCTGAATGCCTTTGACCTAATTGACCATCCTATGTGGAGCCTCATGGACCAATCAGAGGAAGAAAATTTCAAATGGATGGCAGTTAGTTTTTTGCAATAGTTGCGACATTGGAGCTGAATTGCATGCAAGGAAAAATCAATTGCTCAAAAGGAAATTGTCTATGATGGGCAATGGCGGATAAGGATGAACAGAAGATAAAAAACAAAATGTGATAAGATAAAAGGAGATTAATTTTGAGAATGAGGAGAATCAGATTGTTGAGAGATTTTCTGTAAGAGATTGAACAGTGAATGAAGCTACTATGAACTGATATCAGAGAGTTGTATTTCTACATTGTATGTAATTGTTGTTACTATAATACAAAGAGATTCAGCTTGGTGTGGTGGGTGTGGTGGGTTTTTTCCCGAAAGGGTTTCCCATGTAAATCTGTTGTTCATTATCTTTGAGTATCTTCTTTGTTTCTATAAATCTTTCATGTGTGTCTTAATTAGATTGTAATTTGAAAATTAAAAGTACTATATGCATTCTTCCCTGTGGTTTTGACATTAGGAAATTTGCTTCTGCACCTTTGCTTTCCTTACATAAAATACCCTGCTCGTGAAGGCCTAGACCTTTTCCTTGATAGTTCATTTTTTTGAACTTGCAGTCCATGATAGGATTTGTGTTATTCTGAAAACATGATGCGAGTCCATTATTAGGTGGAGGATGGTGGGTGGTAAATACACTATATTTTTCTTCTACAAGGAGGCCACCATGGAAGAATGTGAGAGTACCAAGGGGATATGCAAGCGTTGTAGGGATAGCAGTTTTAGGTGATGATGGGGGATCATGAGAGGGAGATGATGGGATAGTAGCATTTGGATGGGTGGTATCGGGAGAGGGATCAGTGGATATGATAGGATCTGGATTTGTGATAGTGGGCTCATGCGATGGAGATAGAGATGGAGTGGTGGAAGCTTGAATGACAAGGGGATCATGGGATGGAATGGATGGGGGACTGTGATCTTGAGGTGGACTAGATGGGATGGTAGGATCTTGATCTGGAGAAGGAGATATGTTGGCATGCTTTAGATCAGGCTCTTGGCATGACTCATCATGTGCGAGAGGCATGATAATGGAGTTTTTGGTGGGACTCTTTAAGTGGGGAGGATGGAGGGATGGAGGATTCGATGCAGTCATTGGAATGGATTTTAGTGACACTAGGAGTGGGAGAAGTGGATTGGATTTGGGTGTCGTCGATGGGTTCAACGACTCTTGGAGTAGGAAGTGGGTGTTTAATGGATTCAATAGATGTGATGGTAGGAGATGGGGGCTCAGTGAATTCAGAGGATGCGATGGTTTCGATGGTTTGAGTGGTGCGAGGGGCAGTATCATCAATGATAGGTGTTGGGTGGAGAAGGGCCTCATCACTAATGATCGTGGATGATGGGTTGGGATGGCACGATTCCACAACTTCAAGGTGTGGAGTGGGAGATGTCTTGTTTGTTATAAGTCCTTAGAGAACTTCTAAAATGGGAGACTTGCATACTCTAGGCTGAAATGGTGTGGTAGGAGTGGATGAGGGATTATGGATTAGTGGGGGATTAGGACTAGGGATTGGTGGACAAGGATTATATGGGGGAATGGGATTGGATGCAAGATTGGGAATAGATGGAGGATGAAGATTAGATGAAGGGTTAAGATAGGGGTATTGGTATGGTGAATTAGGGCACAAGGATGCGGGTGGTGGATTGTAGTAAGGGTATTGGGATGGTGGATTAGGATGGGGAGATTGAGGTGGTGGATTGAGATAGGGAAATGTGGATGTCAAATTAGGATAAGTTGATGTGGATGTTGGATTAGGATGGGAAGGTGTGAATGTGGGATTGGGGTGAGCAGTTTGGTATGGGCGATTAGGGTAGGGGGTAGCTGCAGATGAAGGATTAAGATAGGAGGATGTGGACGGGGGATTAGGATAGGGGGATTGTGATGGCAGACTAGGATAAGAAGGTGATGCAGATGAAGGATATGATGGGTATCCCTTGTCACAGGTAGCATAGGGAGCATGATTAGGCATGGATGAAGACATAACAAGATAACCCGAAGGGATGCTTGGATTTTGGAAAGCGGGTGGAGAAAACTTACTAGCAATGATAGTGTCAAGGGGATCTATGTCACATTCTTCTTGATCGAAAAGACTTTGTTATCGTCGTTGATGTAATTAGGGTTTTCCTTGACCACTATTGATGAAGGATAATAATTCATGATGATGAAAAGATAAAGAGAATGGATCAAATATTTTGGATGGGAACGAACTAAAGTTCAAATCGGGATTTAGGTCAAGCTTAAATCAGGATTGGACTAAAGCTCAGATTAGGATGATTGGATGATGTGATGGGATTGCTTCAGATGATCAACACCGAATTTGCTTCAAGATGGAAGTAGATTGATTAGGTCAAAGGTGATTGGATAGGGATGTGATTGGATTGGATTGGATAATATCGATCAATGATTGATAAGATCGACTATGGGATCATATAGGATGACGAAAGGACTGTAAACCCCATTCAGAGATTACCCTAGGTGATGTAGGATACTAATTGATCAGATTCAAGGATAAATGGATGATTACGACACCGAATCCACTTTGAGATTGAAAATGGATTGATTGGGCCGATGATGATGATTAACTTAGGATGGATGACAATCCTAAGCAGATTTTGATGATGATGATCAGATCAAACACTTAGGTCAATTTGGATAATAACCCAAGATGAATTTTAGGGGATTTGGATGGGGAAAACGATGATTTGATTGGAGAAATGGATGATAGAAATGGATGAACGAATACTCAAAATGAGTAAACGATTGATTGTAACAGATGAACAACTACTTAGAATGAGTAAACAACTGCTCACAACGGATGAATGATTCTCAAAATGAGAAGATGAAGGTTTGGAATAGCTGAAAGATTACTCAAAATGAGTAAATGATTGATTGGGATTGTTGAGGAGGGAAGGTATGGCTACGGAGGAGGGCATATATGGTTGTCTAGAGGGGATGCCCTGGTCTGGCAAGGGAAGGTTTATGATGGAAAATTAAGAGAGAATGGTAGGGTATGCCCCCTCGAGGAGGTGAATGGGGAAGGAAAAGGGGCCCTAGACAACTTCTTGAAAGTATGAAGTGGTATATGTCGTTGGAAAGAGCATGAAAATTTGAGAAGATTGGCGCTTGAACGGAGGAAAACGAGAAACAATGTACAAATGGCAAGGCATATATGGATGTCTGTCAGGGAAAATCTAGCTATTTGTCAGGTCAGGTTCGCCCCTGGAGAAGGTTAGGTCCGCCCATGGAGAAGGTCAGGTCCACCCAAGGAGCAAAATTTGGTCAAATTTGGTCAAAATGGGCCTGAATGGGGTGGGTCAAAGGTTAGGTCCGCCCATGGAGAAGGCCAGGTCTGCCCAAGGAGCAAAAGTTGGTCAAATTTGCTCAAAATGGGCTTGAAAGGGGTGGGTGAAAGGTCAAGTCCGCCCATGGAAAAGGTCAGGTCCGCCCAAGGAGAAAAAGTTGGTCAAAAATGGCCAAAATAGGCTCTAAAAGGATTGGTTTATAGGGCCGATGGATGAGGGAAAGTCCACCCAAGGAGAAAAAGTTGGTAAAAAATGGCCAAAATAGGCTCCAAAAGGATTGGTTTATAGGGCAGGTCTGCCCCTAGGGAGGGCAAGTCGGCCCAAGGAATTTTTTTTTACAGAGGAGGGAAAATCCGGCTGTGCAGAGGTCGGGTCCGGCTATCTATTAAGGAAAATCCAGCTGTGCAGAGGTCGGGTCCAGCTATCTATTAGGGAAAATCTGGCTGTCTGCAAGTTTGACTAGACTTTTGAAAAAAAGACTAAGGCAAAGTACTCAAAAGACAAAAATCATCAATCAAAAGGATATGGCTAAGTGAAATAAATCAGAAAATCACAAGCCTAAGTCTAGTAGAGAGGGTATGGTCAACAAAGTCCTCTAATATAGGATGAACATGGTTACTAGGGAGTCCTCGATGTACACCCGGTACATGAGGCCCAAACTGTGAACACCAACCTGTTGCAAGCATGAGTCAGGAACCTAAAAGGCTCAGACCAACTCTTCATGTCAACCCGATGCTTCGCCAATACAACATGGTTGGATTGAGGTACAACTTTCACTCTCCCCCTTTATATACCTTGCCAGTATGCGTGGTTGGAATTGTCCCTTGGGGTGATGAAATCCCCAAGCAGGTCCTGCTAAGAAAAATAAAATGGGTGGACTCAAATGATGTGGTAAGCTACGATTTCTCATCACCCAGGATCACCGAATGGCACAAGGGGATTGAATACATCAAATAGCTCACCTAAAAACATGACATACAAGGTTGATTGACACCTCCTAGTTAAACTATGTTCCTAATTAGGGGTTAAAAACCCTTAAAACTATGTTCCTAATTAGGGGTCTGTTGGGTCAGGTCTGCCTATCTGTTGGGTCAGGTCCGCCCCTTCATGAAATTTTTTCCAAAAATAATTTATATAGTCTAGGGAGGGCACGTCCACCCTTGGGAAAGGTCAAGTCCGCTTGTGGAGGGTGGGTTCGCCTGTCTGTCAAGTCAAGTCTACCCCTGTAGGTCGGGTCCGCCCCTCTGTAACTTGTACCTACAAAAAGTGAAAAAATAGAAAACGTGAAAGCAAGAGACCTGTTTGTGGGTCCCACCAAGTGTGCCAAAAATGTGATATGGTGAATTTAGGTGCTAGAAAATGAACAACAAATAAAATAATGCAAATAACACTAAAAACAACCTACACCTCAAAATTAGCCTAGTTGGGTTCAATACAAAATAAAATGGAACATTTTACCTTGTGTCGAATCGATCCTTTGGTTGGCCCTTCGATCTTTGGTGTTGTATGCTCCTTGGATGGCCCAAGATGTAAATGGATGAGATGATATGAAGATGGATGAAGATGAGTGGAAGTGGATGCAAGTGTAAAAATGGCTAAGTATGGATTCTAGAAATTTTTTGCAAGAGTTTGGCTACAATGGATGATCTCTCCTCAAATGAGAGAAAAGAGGGGGTATTTATAGAGATTTTTGGATTCTCTAGGGAAATGGACGGTCAAGATTGGGCCACCAAGATCAAGATGTAGAGATAAGGTGAGTTGATAACTCACAAGCCCTCACATCTTGACATGTGGCATGTGAAGTGGCTCAAAAAGGTGAAGTGTACATGAGGTGGAAGGATAGTACATGACATAGAGGTGGTACATAGTACCTTGGGATTGGGACAAGATCTCCTCATAAAAGGAGGTCCTTGTCCCCATGTGGGTGAAAGGACATGTGAGGAATTAAAAATTCCTCAAATATCCTCATGGGGATGAGAGAAGGAATTTAAAGTTCTTTTAAATGCATTGGGGGATTAAATGTGAATTAAAAATTCACATAGGGAATGGAGTGCCGTCTCCAAAAAGAAAAAGCATTTAATAGGGTTGGCTTAGTTAAGTGATTAAGGTTGTGCAAGTACTTGATTAGACTAATTAATGAAGATTAGAAGAGGGTTATATTTTACATGTGACTCGATGTGACAAGTCAAATATTACATGGGGAAGAGAAAAAAGTATTTAATATTCCTTGGAAGGATAAAAGGAATTAAAAATTCATTAAGAGGTTGATTAGGCTAGTTAATGAAGGATTAGAGGAGGGTTAGGTGGCTAAGAGAGATTAGAGGCCAACTTGCAAAAGTTGGAGGATGTGATACATCCTAATCAAGAATTAGGCATGTGCACATCCCTAATGATGAGATTAGGAGAATAATGAGGATTAGATAAAAATGATGGAGGATGTGACATAAAGGGAATTAAATAAATGGCATATTTATATAATTCATTTGATGAAAGGGGGAAGGTATTTAATTATTTAACTAGATACCTTAGGGATTAGAAGCACTTTAGAGGGATTAATTAAATAATAGTGATATTACTTAATTAATGCAGATAAGGGGATGTTTAGATGAAAGGGGATAAATTTGGATAAATTAATTTTCCAAATTTGGGTGTCTACAGGCACATTGAAAGGTGTCATGTGATTTGAGAGATCGTGAGTTTTCTCTATGTTAGAGAAATGAAGGGAAAACTTTGTAATCTCTCAAGAGGGAGAAAAATGAGTAAATTGGTATTTAGCTTCTACAAGAAAATTACTAAATGGGTCTATAAGACTAGAGTGATGATAATCTTGCACACCTAGTTGCTCAGGTTTAGTTTACAAAACTTCAAGATCATATTATGAGTCTCAACATCAGTGGGGATAGGGAAGTGATGCATGGGCATCACCATCATGCAGTTCATTGAGGATGCTATGGACAATGATAATAACAATTACTTTTAATAATTATTTGTAAGTGCATGTTAACTATAAATATCACGTGTAGTCTTATATTTAGACAAACTATTTTAGTTCAATGTTTGCATGAGCTATGTGTATGAACTATAGTTAGATTTGAGGATGAAAAACCTCTATAAAGAGAGGTCATATGTAATGGATTTATTATTAGAGAAATAATAAAGTTATTGTTTGTTTCTATCAATAGAATTCTCTGTTCTTAGTTTTAGATTTTACAATATCTAATTAATGGAACAATATAACTTTACAAATAGATCCAAATAAATATTTATTGTGACTGAAAATATCTCCAAAGACACAACAAATAAATATTTATTTAAATATACTTTTATATATTTATTAAGTACATAACACCTTTTTCTACTTGCACACAACCCATTGTTTGTAATAGTATCGTAAAATTATTGATTGATTGGGTTGTAATAGGGGAGAGGACCCAATAGTTGAGTGTGTTTCAATAGTTGAGATAGTAGTTGTTTATATAATGTCCAATAGTTGTGATAGTAGTTATTTATATAATGCTCAATAGTTGTGACATGACTACCTTAACTTAAAAAAAATGTATTCCTTTGATCTAAAAAGCAACCAATCATGTGATGCCACATCAATGCTCAACTTCCCATGATGTGAATGCACAAGTATTGGTAACAAGTTTGTTTTGGGCCTTTTTGGACACCTTGACAAAAAGCATGTTGATGTGGCATCATATTTGATGATGTGGCCTTGAAACGAAAGTTATAAGAAGGTGACTTGCCAAGTAAGCTGCTGTAAAAAAAATGGAATGATTTGAAATTTCCAAGTGGGATTTTGAGAAGCATGAAATTAGGGTGCACAACTACTGGGTCCTCTCCTATAGATATTTTTGAGTTAGCTCTATATGTTTCCTATATGTTTGTGTGCAAGCATAGGTTTTCTAGCACATTTTTGTTAAAAATAGTTACGCCAATTGTGATTAAGAATCCTAATTGAGGTACACTACTATCCCTAGAAATTCACAAGAAATCAGACGATCAGGTTCAAAGGTACTTGTCAATGGTTATGAATTCCAAAAAGGCAAGATAATGATTAAAAAGCAGGGAGGTAGATCCATAGGAAGCGTTATATGGAACATGCAATGCAAAAAATTGTGCTTTGAGTATGGTGTACAGTTTGCTTGCTCCCCAATTATCTACACCTATAGTGCATTGATTTATAGACTCTTTGAACACAAATTAGAGGATACATAAATCTCATTTTTAAGGTATTTAAAAGAGGAGGTATTTTGAGAAGGTATGTAAGACTCACGAGGTTCAGCATGCAACAATTGAAAGGATAGGTAATAAACATCCACTACATAAAGTTTGGAGGCACTAGTAAAAATGAAACAACAAAGATCTACATAGCTTGTTTTTATTTGCAAGTGAATAAAATGTTCCATTTGTTCTTCTATTCTCTTCAATGGAAAAAGATTAAATCACTCTCTTAAAGAGTGAAGGGTGTATATTTTTGAAATAAAGAAGCAAGATAAGGTAGTGGCTTCTCAGCCATCCCAAGAGTGGCAACAAGATAAAAATGACATGTGGCCATTGAAATTCGGTGGCTATAAATTTGAATCAAGGTGCTCAAGTAAGGGCGCAACTTGTAGACGGACGAGGAGAGAGCCTTTTGGATGCATTTAGACTTTAGTTCACATGTACAAATAATACAACAAAATTTGAAGCATTAATTTTGAAGTTGCAGTTGGCATTTATAAAAGGAGTAGAAAGGTTGCAAACATTTGAGAATTTTGAGCTGATTATTAAATTGATCAAATCAAAATGTGCCTACCATGATGAGATTTCTTATGCTACCAGCCACAAATGGAATCTAATTGAAGACTTGGAAATATGTGGTATGTAGTCAGTTTCATGAAGATAATCATGTAGCTAATGTCACAGTTGTTATAGAAATTTCTACAATCAATTGAAAATGTCAAATTGAAAAGCTTCATAGTTATCTCATCTATATCAGGTAATGTAAAAGAAAATTAAGTATCGACATACACATAATTGGTTTATAATCAATTCAAGGGCATTTGAGGTCCTCAGATAAAAAGATAAAAAAGTAGGAGAATTTGATGTAGAAAATAAATTAGATTTAAGAGTTAATGCATTCTCTAAAAGGGTCGTTACAATAGAATGTTTAGTTAATCATGGGAGAAACCAATAGTTTTAGTAGACATTGTTGTAATTTCACATGATCTATTAAATATAGGAGAACCATTTGAGAGAAGTTTTGATAAGTGATACATGTCTTACCAATGTAAAATAAAGTATAATTCAAGATCTTAAAGATTTTTAGATGTGTTTTTTTCATATTATGAAGATTTAAAAAGCTTTTCACCTTGTAAAATGATATATACTATTCCTCTTAATCCTAATATTAAGCCCTTCAATCTAAATTAGAGGCTTATAAATATTGATCCCTCTCATCGAAATTAGAGGTCTATAAATACTAAACCCTTTCATATGAATTAGAGTCCTATAACACACTCCTTGAGCTCTTAATTTTTAAAGAATATGTATTGTTAGCTAGTTAGATAGTTTTTATAATTTGTCACTCAACATGGGTGGTTAATTTGGTCCCGGTGGACAGGAAAAATGGAGAAATCAAACTTTATGTGATTTTTTAGAATCTAAATCAAGCTCCAAAAAGGGATAACTATCTAGTTTCATCCTTGGACAAGACTCTACAAATTGTCAATGGTTTTTGAATGATGTCTCTTGTGAAATTTTGATATACCACCAAGATAGACACAAGAATATGTTCACCACAAAGTGGGAAATTTTTGCTCACTATAAAATGCCTTTTGGACTCATCAATGCTAGTACTCTATTCCAAATGGTCATGGAAATAAATTTTAAAGGACTAATTGGGAAATGTATAATCATTTGCTTATTTTATCTCATAATCTATTTCAAGAAGCATTGGGATCACATAGAAGACTTGAGGAAGGTGTTGCAATAATGCAGAGATTGTGATACATCACTCAACATTAGGAAATATTTATTTGGTGTCACGAAGAAAGATTTCTTGGGTGTATTATTTTAGTAAAAGGAATTGTTGATCATGAAAGGCTAGAAGCAATTTTAAAGATCTTGTTGGAACCTAACAGTAAGAAATACCTCGAGTTATTGTTTAGAAAGATTAACTTCATTTATAAATTTGTTCTAAACTTTGTTGAGATCACAAGACCTTCAAAGCTAAGCTCAAAAGGGAAGAAAAAATTTGTTGGTTCATAGAAGTTCATGTAGAATTCAAGAAAATTAAAGAAGCAATTGATCATGTATTTGTATTTGTTATCTCAAAGTATACATTGTCATTTCTATTTTATTCTTTCACCTCTATCCATGGCTACAATTAAAACTTAGAGAAAAGAAATAAGTGAAGAAACTCATGTAGCTTTCATGATCATTCCACTTTATGAATTTGAAATAAAATATCCAACAATTAAAAATTAGGCATTTCCCTTGATTAAGACAATCTAAAAAAATTCTATCACTAATTGTCATGTACTAAAACTTATGTAATTGTCCTTGATTTTATAGTTAAGTGTATGTTGATACAAAATGAGTTAAGTAAAAGTAGAAACATTGAAATCCATAAATATAAATTAATTTGTTTATATTTAATTTATTTATATTGATCCCTTAATGCTTTCAAATCTTTATTTTCATATTTGTTATTTTCATTACATACTATTACATTTGACTATTTATAACTATCAACCATTTAATAATACATTAATAATACTAAATTACATTTTACAATTCAACCAATTCAACCACTTCATTCATTTAGCCCTAAAACATAATATAAAATTATTCATGTTTCTACATCCTTGAACCTTTTCTCCCACCAAGCTCTGACCATGACCACGACAAGAAGACCTTGTAAATATTCTAGTTTATGTTTAGTTGGACATTTGGATAAGTTTTTGGAATTTGGCCATGTGAGGAGGCTCCAAGCCGATGTGCATCCTAATGCCAGCCTCATCCTTTGGATCATCCATCAGTATCACAAGCTGCGCCCTCCCTTCAATCACAGCGTCTCCATGCACTGACTTTATCCCTTTTCCCAATTCCAGGTCTCCTCCCATATGCAACCACGATGTTACAAAAACCCCATTCTCTAAGCACAGCTTTCTATTTTGCAACTCCATACAATCTATTCTCGACCTCACATAGTTGTCAGTCATTCTATCCAGCCCTTACTGCAACTTTTTCACGATCTCACAAAATGGTTCATCTTGCAATTCCTTGGCAGTGGCCTTAGCATAGGCTGTAAGTGCTGCATTACCGGAAAACTCCCGCGGAAGAGGTGGCTTAAACTTTGATCTGATAACAATCCATACATACACAGATTAGTTACGATAATGTTAAATTAAAAATGATACTATTAATTTATACTATATAGACCTTATGTTCACTACAAATTGCACAGTTGAAACGTCATCTGAATTCATGTTTTCAATTGCAGCAGTCCTTGCACGCCACAGGTGCGCTAGTGTTGCCATGAATCGCGTGCAATGGTTGACCCCGCCATTTTTGGCCTTCATCTTGAGAATCTCAACCAATTTTCCTGATAGCGAGATCATCCTAAAATCATAATTATTTGATAGAACGGGCAAGAATGGCTTGTCCGTGTCCTCTTCATGCTCATATTCTATCTGGACAGGAGATCGAGCCATCAAACAAGTTCGGTCAATAACTGGTAGGATTGCTACTTCTCCCTTTACAGCCAAGTGAGAGAAGTTCTTGAGAAAGTCATCATATGAAACCCTGTCCATAAGGCAGTGACATATAGCGATTCCCACAGCAAAGCCACCACATCTAAAATGAGTTATCTGCAACGAAGCACAGATTGTCTCTGAGTATTATTCATCCTGCATAATAATGTACTCAACAAATACTCCATATTGGTTGGCTTAGTGGTGAAGGGGTTTGTACATCTTAATGAGTAAAATATGTTCTTATTTGAGCTGAACAGTTACAGATGTCTATTTTTATCAAAATCGTCAACAAAATCTTACTTTCATTTCTTATATCATATCTTTACTTTTCATTTTTAATCAATAATAACAAAATATGAAAGCTAAACAAGGAAATTAGTTCTTTTAAACTGAACAATTAAGAGATATCTTTTCTATCAAAGTTTTAAACATAATCCTATGAAAAAAGAAAATCTTTAACATGAACTCTTGGTATAACCTGAAAAGATAGGAGTTGCTGATCTTCTGGTGCTTGTTTTGCAGACTGGGGCAGTAAACAAAGCTGGGTGAGGGCAGGATTTGTATAGTCAATATCTCCCAGCTCTATTAAAGACAGTTGACTTGTACAAATGGCGAAAGGCACTCCTGCAGCATTACAGTCGATCTCGAATCTCCTTTGCTCTGAATTAAACGCCAGTCTCCCGCACATGAAGTCGTATGGAGTGAGAATCTTACTGAGTGCTTGTGTGGTCAGGGAGACAATCTCATCGAAGGGTATTGCGGGGGAGGCAGTGAAAATATACACACTTTTTATAATCTGACCAACGAGTCTTTGGTCTATGTTGCTTAGGAAAAATGACCGTCTCTCCTTCATCTTCTCTGGACGTACTTCTCTAAAACTCTCCCTTTTAACTCCAAGATCAGAAAGAAGAGGCAACTCCATTGCTGATGCAGATTACATTTCGTCGCTTGAAAGGCGACCTAAATTTATAATGCTCTGAAACGTAAACATGCTTAGCACAGGCTTTTGTCGTTTGCAAGATAGAATATAATGCCGCCAATAACTATCTTACACTATCTTGAATATAAATGCTTTGACTTTAGAGCCAAGATCTGTCTATAGAAGGGGGTAAACAGGAACAGAATCTGGGTCGTTTCTCGTCGTCTTCTGTCTCACCTACTGAATTTTATATGCCTCAAGAAAGTAATGGCTTGTCGTATTATGGTTTCATGTCCTCGTGTACAGCTTTGGGTTCCCCTTTGGTTCTTATGCGATAATTTTGGAAGCTTTTGGACACTTATTTTGCTCTTACTCATGCCCTTGGGGTGACTTAGGGCTCTATAAACGGTTAATGTTGTTTGCATCTAATAATTAGAATGGACCTCACCTTAGACCTTACGGAAACTACGTAGATTCAAGTGATTGGTGCATGGTTTATGTAAGTCACCTACATGAAGCTTTCCAACAATTGTTTTAACTTCTAAGTACTGAACCATAAAATTAGGGATTGTTTATTTATGAAGCTACTTGTTAAATTGATGGAAGGACCTTGATCCTTTCTTGCTCAAGAGACTTTGTGGATGATGGATGGTGGTAAAAAAATAACCATTGTCAAACAATCCAAGACAAATCAACTCCCACTTGAAGTTAAAACCTGGTTATTTAGAAGAGTGACATCATAGCCACAACTAAGAGAGACATTGTAGTTATTCTCAACAATCCAATTTTTTGTCATCAAAATCTAGGTTGTCATATTTTCATTAGGTCATCCCTTGAAAGCACTTACCCTATAGGAGCTCTTGCAACACATCTAGTGATAATAACTTATAATGGGGACAATTTGGTAGCAAGTGGTACTTTATTTCATTCAAAGACTATATTTTTCCAAACTAGTGTTTTTTGCTAGATATCTAATTTGGTGTGTTAGTAAATGATCAACTCTATGGGGTATACCTCCGAGCCTCCATATGAATGTTATTTCATGGAATGTTAATGACCTTATAGAAGCTTTCCACACATTTTCTATTTATGTTGCCCATATAAAAAACTTGGATTCATTTACAAGGATTAAAGTTGTTAGGTTTTTGTTTAAAGCTCCCTTGAGGATGATTTAGCCTTATGATTTCTATCTTGCCACCTTGCATGAAGATGGTTGTGATGGCATATGATGCATGTTGATATCTCTAGGTTTAAGTGAAATATGGAATTACATCTCAAGAAGAGCCAAACCACTATATTGTGTAACACTTGATATCGATGGTGGTCAAATAGGTATCGTCAATATTGACACTCCTAATGATGGTATGAGACGAATGACATTCTAGTGTTTGTGATATAATAGCCTATCATTCTCCAACTAAATTTTTTGTAGTTAGTTTAAAATTGTGGAGTGACTTTAAGATAAAGAAAACATGTTTTCAATACATTCGAGTCTAGAAGAGAATTGAGCTTAGGTTTATTTGAATACTATTTGGGAGTATCTAAACAAAAATCCAAGACATAATTTGAAGTCTTGGATATGCTATTTACACACTCTAATCTATTGGGTGGTGATGAAAAAACATTTATAAGAATCATTGAGGGAGATTCCATAAATACTATTCTCATGTTCTTGGTCACTCTAGAACCCCATGTCATCAGCTCGTAATCTTATGATTTCCCTCAAATATTGTAGAGCTAATCACGTGTTTAGAAATGGCAATAAAGTTGTTGATGTGCTTGCTAACATTGGCACCTTCACCCCAAATTTAGTTGAGCGGGATAATATTTTTTATATCCCTAGTCATGTGTGCAAATTAATTCATCATGTTGTCAAAGTACTATCAAATTGAATCGAGCTAGATCCACTGTCAGCTCTCTTTGACATTTGCCACAATTTTCACTTATAGCAAATTAAGCCCTTTAAGCAATCTTTTTATAAACACATTTACTTGTGGCTTTGGTGATTCATCTTTTCATTTCTACATACTGGGTTTCTTTGCTTTAAATTTTACAAATTTTTCCATGGGGGGAAATGGTTCAAGAAGAACCTACTAATTTGAGATGTGGAAATAGGACAAGGAAGTTTGGCCCATTATTCAATAGGGCAAGCTTGCCTCGTAGGTGGAAGGCATGCAGAGGTATGACCCCAAGATTTATGTGGCATTTTCTACTTCTTAGGCGAATGGTACTATCACTATTGATAGGTACTCCTTCATGGTGACTACTGAGCTTATTGCTGAGGTGACAGGGATTCCATTAGAGGGTGTGTGCATTCCCCGTAAGCCTAAGGGCCATTATCAGAAAGACATGGACCACTTTTTGAAAGAGGGTGTAAAGGTGAACACGCTACATCATGGCTTCAAACGGGCTGACCTCCCCAACATTTGGAGTAAGGTTATGAAAGTCCTAATGATGTATGTAATGTTTGAGAGATGGTTCTATCACTTTCATGCTCACTTGATTTCAATGCTTAACCATCTCCATTATAATTTAAAGATGAAATTTTCCTTTTGGATTTTTTCATCTTGTGAACAATCTGTCAAAAACGTCTAGGCTAAAATAAAGAATTTTCCTATTAGCCACAGTCTTATCTTCCCTCTCTATCACTACCAAGCTTCTTTGTTACCCTCCCCTGCCACTGTTAAAAAGTACACCTTGGTCATTCGTGACCCCACCAAACCCCCTACAGATCCTAGTCCCTTCATGACCCTAAATGAAACACCATCTGCTACTCAGCATGTAGAGGGGTTTGATGTCCCCAACACCCCCTATCATTAAACCTAGCCTTCATAATTTCCTAATTTCTACATCATTTTGGATGGGACCCATTCTAAACCTAGGGTGGGTTTGAACACTCGTGCCTCTAACGACCCCCTTCATAATAAAATCAATGAAATTTTAGAGATCAATAATGTACATAATGACATCCTCAAGTGGCTCTTGGTTTAGCTTGTTACTACTAAAGAGAGAATCCAGATTTTGGAAAACAAGGTGTTGCAAGAGCAGGGCCCATGGTAGAGGGAGGTGGAGGACAGTGGCCATTGGGATATGCTAGCCTCCTTGGCTAAGTCGTTTGAGTGTTGGGCCAATTCGTATAAGGAGCTGGAAGAGCTAAGAGCTATCGTTGGCATGGAGGATAAACATAATTTACAAATGGAGATTGATGCTATTCACAAGAACCAAGAAAAAACCATGCAGTACCTCTAGGTTATTACTGATTACACCAAGGAGACTGTGAACAACACCGCTCTCACCATTCAGATCTTCTAACAAGAGATAAGGAAAAGCCATGGAAAACAAGAGGTTGAAGAAGGTTGTGATGATATTCACATGTAGAAGAAAGATAAGGTGGCAGACAACTTGAATATGGATGCCACAGTGGACACTCAGGCTATTTAGAAAGTCCCCCTGTCTTTCGAGGAGAAGCTCCAATTCCTAGCTCAGGAGTGGGAGGCTATCAGTGGTCTCAAGTTGCTAAGAGACTTGTAGGTGTTTTGTGTTCCCGTGCTAGTCTTTCGTCTGTGTGTTGTCTTTGTTTCTTTTTGCTAGTCAAACTGTTTAAGTTTTGAGTTTTTGCTTTAGTTTGTTGGGAATTTCACTTCTCATGAGCCCCTTGTTTTCCTTAATGGCTATTTTGCAATGGGTACTGGCCCTTCCAGTATTAATCTAATCAAAACATTTATATGAATCAATAGTATTATGGTCTTTGAGGAAAATGTTTCATCTTGTCAACCATAATTGAAAAGCAATGAAATATCACATAAATATTATTATTTGATCACATGCAATCTTGTTACATTTTAAAGGTTGATTAGAATAATACATCATTGAAATTTTCCATCACTAAGTTATCCTAGAACACATCAATTCATAATCATAAGAGGACTATTCATATTATTACATAATCTTAGAAATGCGGATAATTAGATTGATTGGTGGAACATGATGATCAGTCACACTACCACCATTTTTTGGTATTTTGGCAAGTAGGTTATTAGAGTTCACGAAAAATCCAATATTGCTATACATATAAAGCATAATATATTTTTAAAGAGCTTGAGCATTGCCCTTTTGGCATGCAACATAATGTTTGGGTAGTACATAACTCAAGGACAATCTCAATATCACTCATAACCATATATCCTAGTGAGATTAAATTCAAGAACTTACCTTTATTAGCTCAAGGTGGGTGATAGAGGAACTAATTTTTTTTAATAGTATATGCGTCAACTAGGATTTGTACCAAATCAATGTTATTAAGTTGGTACATGGGAGACTCGATATGATCCTTGAGATCTCTAAAAACTTCTTCAAGCTCTACATGATGGTATATTGAACACATGAAGATATGTTAGAGATGTGAGACATACGTCAATAGTGTTTAAAGGTTTTCCTTAGCAATATTATCCATGTAACTCAAATTTAGTAGAATATTCAACTCACTTTAGAGAACCTCCATTGTGCTCTTATGTATATAGTTAATTATAAAGTGCATGAATTTGACGGGTTTCTGTAATTCTATGAATTAACTTGGAACTTTGTGGGACTTAAAATTATCTAGAAATAAAAGGAAGTAATTAGCAATCATTCTTTAGGGTCAATAATCAATCATGGAAACATCAAGTTTACTCATAAGGTTGAAGATATTGAGATTATCCTAGGTCAGTTTTCCCTCTTTCCAATCAACACTATTATAGTTTTAACTAACTTATAATTGTAAATGCATTGTCCAACACCTATTCTCATTAAAGTGAAATTGGTTCTTAAGATTTGCATTCTATTAGAGTGTTAGAGCATGACATGGAGGTCTCCACATTCTCATAACATTGATAGCCATGCTAGGTGTCAATATTGTGTGGACACTGAAATTGTACTCCCTTCTTGGAGATAGTACAATCCTTGGCCTAATTTGGACCTATCTTGGGCACCCTTGCAATTATTATCCTTTAAATTAGCATTATAGGCCCCTAGGACCCATTATTTTGGATCTTGAGGCTTATTCCACTAAAAAATCATATAAAATCCTGACAAAAAGCATTTAAGACATTCAAATCCTGAAAACCCACCTCAAAAGTCTTAGGTGGGACTCATTCGCCACCTTGGCCGAATTAGTCCCCTTTGGTGGGACCCATTCACCAAGGGTGGAAAATGAGTCCCTTTCGGGGCATTTTTCAAGTTTAAGCAGGAAATTCATCAATTTAATTCAAATTTCCAATGGATGTCAGCCTTTGACGTCTAAATAAAGGTTAATTAGGTGTCAATGCCTATAAATACAAGTTTCTAAATCATTTTCATAAGAATCTAAGCAATTCAAGCATATTGAGCAAATATCTTTCAAGGGAAAATTCAAGGATCAAGTTCACAAGAGTATATTGGCAGCAAAGTTGAAGCTTGGGAGTAGAAATTCAAGTGTTTTTGTAGGTCTTCAAGCTCACTTTTGTTCAAGATCTAGCATTATCAAGGGTTGATCATGAATGTTTATGGTGAATCGTGAGGAATTCTAGGTTCCTAAGGAGATGTGACTAGCCATCAAGCCGAGCCTAAGGACTTGTTTTCTAAGCGATTACATATTCCATTGTCTCTCTACTTTCAGCCTAAGGGTTGCATACCATTGAGATTCATTTGAGGTGATTTAGGATCTCCTAAAGTGAGTCTTGGATCATTCAAGTTTCATTTATATATCTTGTTCTTGCATATTAGAATATGATTGCATCGTGTTTCGGATTTCCTAGTCTTAGACACACTTAAGGCTAGGGTTTTCATGCATGTTTCATTATCTCTTTCAAGGTTTAATTACCAAACTAGGGGTTTGACCAAGGAAAACCTCCCATTAGCAAATCAAACTATATTTTGTTTTGTAGGTGTTTTTCGTAGATCCGGATTTGGGATTTAGTTTGCGAAGAAAGTTCAGGTGTTAGAGTGCAGATCAGTTATTTCAATTCCTAAAAAAATGGGGTAGGACTAAATTTTCCATTAGTGGCGAATGAGTCCCACTGAAAGTATTTTCCAGATCAGTTTGCATATTCTAGTACCCTTTTCCCCGAAATAGCTTTTAAGGCAGAAACCTTGATTTGGGACTAATTCGCCCAGGTTAGAGAATGAGTCCCAGTAGGCCAAAAAGCTAGATTTTTTAGAATTTCAGAGACATTTCCAGTCTTCACTCCGACCTCTACAAGTTTCTAGGTGCACACTGTCTATTTGGCTTCTCTATTTTATTTTATTTTGTATTCAATCTATCTTTTTGCATATCACACTGTGTTTTCAAACATCTTGCATTTTCCAAGTTTACACTTGGTTGTGAACTTTCTTGTCTTCATTCACCCCCAAGGATATTTTACAATCAGATCTCTCATATTCGTCATTGGGTTGAGATCTCTAAGATATTCTTGAATGTGAGCATTGCGAAATCAGATCCCTCTTCCTTCATTCCCCTTTTGTGTGAACAAGGAAGTGAAGCATCCATTTCTAGTGTCCACATATTAAAACTCCACTATCTTGTGGCACTTTTAATATTATCAATTTTAAAAAATCCATTGTCATTTTAAAACGATAGAATACATAATACATTGGTCAAAATATTTCATAGAATCCATAAGGGTTAGGGTAGTTTTAATTTAGCTTAATATTCATCTAGCACTCAAGTTTATTGCCTCCTTTTATGGAATATAGTTTGGCTAATGTTTTTATGCAATTTTCATTTATTAATATTTTTTATTAATCCATTGCTTTTTTAATTTTGTTTCAATCCAAAAATTGTAAAAATCCATAACGATTTTGAAGTTTTTTTTGAATCCATTAGTTCTAGTTTTGATAAATATATTGAGGAAGGTTTGCATCTCCAAGTACTTTTTCTCTCTTAATAAATTTTATGGGAATATAATAAGTGTATTTATTCATCTTTTAGATTTTTCTTAATCTAGAATAGTTTAAGTTCCATATTAATTTCATAAAACTTAACCCTTCTAGCTCCTAGTCCTACGGGTATTAAGGACATAGTTGTTGCCAAGAAGGGGGGAGTTATTTCTAGCACTCCTTCCCTTAAGAAAACCAAGTGTTTAGTAGTGGATCATGTAGGTAATGTGAGACTACCCCAAAAGGAGATTACAATTCACTCCTCTTCTTTCCAATTTTCCAAAATATCATACTCTATTCAACTAGACATATTTTTTTTCATTTTTTTTTTGGGTTAGTTTTATAATTTTTGTAGGTGTTGGATTGCTAGATCAGAGATCTATATAGTGGATTAGGTTTTTCTTTCTTTCAAGAATTCACAATAAAAATTAGGTATAACCTTTGAAACTTATTGTTTGTGTTAAACATTATTCACTTTCTTAGCTTTTTTATTAAAAGTCTTTTTTATTGTGATTTTGAAAAACAATATTATCCAAAAATTATAGAAACATGTTGGTAATGTTTATTTTTCATTTGGAATAACTCATTTTATTTTTTTGATCTAACATAAAATTGGGATGTGGCATTGCTCATCTTTCAGAGACTTAAATGTTTAGATTGCTAACTTGGTAGATTTTATAAGATGATTTGTAGAAGACATTAGTTATATACATTTTCTATTTGGTATGCCCTATATTCTTTTCTTAAATTTTGACATTATAAATTGGGATTAGAGTTTACCTTCACATTTGTATTTTGATTAATTAATGAACCATTTCCTTTATATCAAAATGATATGTTTTGTATGCTCTCCTCGTGTGTTGGGCAACCTTAGGCATGCAAAGTATCTTCTTGCCAAATTTATTTTTAGGAGGCATGCCTTATATTTTATCGCCAAGGGGAGGACCTAAATTTTTTTTGATGGAGCATAAATAATGAGAGTTTAATTGAAAGACACACCTCTTGGTAGAAAATTTGTCATTTGGGCTAAGATCCCAAAAAACTTATACCTTGGGGAGTGAAGAAGAAGAGTGGATTACCCTCTCCTCTTGTATGTTTGAGATTTTAAACATTCATTGTGTGGATTAGGACTAATAATACCATTATGGTATACCAAGGACACACTTAGAAACCTTAATGTAGCATAGATCAAGACCATTATCCATCCTTCATTGTTGTGCATGAAATGTCACTTAGGCCTGAGAACTTACCAACATTCTACATTCAAGTCACGGAGATAGAGCTAACTTTGGGAAATTATTTGGCCTCAAAGTTAAGGGGTGCATACTTGCTATGTGATATTGTATTACCTAGACCCATACATCAATTGATAGATAGTATGTTTGTGAGTATGTAAGGATTGACACTCCCTTCTAGAATAAATTAGGCTTTTTGTCATGTCTTCTTGATTGGGTGTTGTGATTACAAAGTGCAAGTTTGCGAACCTTGAAAGAAAGTCAATCAAGAATGGAGATATATCGAGAGATGGGGGGATGCGGGAAAAAATGTGTGGATTTAAGGGGGGCCTCTTGGAGGGAAAAAAAAGAAAAAGGAAAAAGGGAGGAATCTTTCTTTCTAGAAGCATTCACTCAAATGTGTCTCTCTAGCTTGACCATACTAGTATGCAAATGGATTCAATGCATCACAAGATGGTGAGGTCTATATGCACATGCATTCTCAAAGGTGAGAATAAAAATGGTGTCTAGAGTTGGATTGTGTGTTGTAATGAGAATGTTATGATTATGGGAAATGTTGGAAAATTTAATAGGGTTTAAGTAAATATTATTTATATCCTTAATTATATTATTCCAATAGAGTGTGGTATTCCAAATTGGGCTAAGCTAGGAAGGTTTGTCTAGCATATTCTGCTCCACAAAGTCAAGTCATTTCTTGATCTATTTGAACGTTTTCAACTTACATAAGAGATCAATAGGCTCCATGAAAGTTTAATTTGAGGGTTTAAATTACACATTCACAATGGATCTAGATTGTCCTAACCCTTCTATTATTCTAGAAAATATTAACTATTTTATAATAATTTTAGTAACCCCATCGCCATGTCATTCTGTCAACCCAAACTTTGACAATAGGTTAAAAAGTGTCATAGTAAGTTACGTGTTTTATTATTTCTTTTCAAAAGACAAAATTCTAAATCATTTTACCTTTACTACGACTATATAGCGAGAAGAACAACCATCAAGACTCGAACCTGCGACTATGACGACTCGATGGCAGTATTTACGCGGGCCATCTCCCTTATCGAATAAGCTTGCCACAGAACCCAGCTTATCCTAAAGCTATTAAATTATAACATGGAAAACTATTTTTTTTTAAAATACATCAAATAAGTAAACGCAAACATTAAATTTTATTTGTCCGTATTTAAATATTTTCGCCAAAGATCACGTTCTTCTTGATTGACCAAGACTTTCCTCTAATCAAATTAGTTGTAAATGGGGGACAGGTTTACTGAAAGCACTAAGGTTGCTGTCAAGATGAACCATCAAATCAATCCTTAAGACCACCAACCCCAGATTTAAAAATTAAAATTCCGGATAGAGATGAGGATGAGGTCCCGATCATGTCCTGGCTGTCTGTATAATGAATCCTTTTACTATTTGGATCTTTCTATGTTTTTTTCCAAGCACCCTCCATGTGAATTTGGCACTATTGAAGAGCACAGACTGACCATTTCATCTAATAATAAGTGTCATTTTCCAAATGGGAGACTTTATGCTTGGCAGACTCCACAAACAGGAAATGAATTGACCTTGCCAATATTGACATGTCTAGATATTAATATATTGAATGTTTCTGATCATGAATTGGTGTAGCATGAATATATTGTGGTTTACTATATTAACAAGAGTTGTGGGGCCGCGAAGTTCCTGTCAAAGTATATAAGAACATTCTAGTCTAGTTTTGTTATGTTTTTTCAGGTTAAGTTCAGAGCATTGTTAGTCTGTCAGTTACTAGCACACTTTGAGTTAGTCTATTGACCTACATCTATCGGATTGCAGTAGTTGTCATTTTGGGTAGAATCCGCATTTAACAATTTCATCAGTTTGGCCAAATCTAGTTTTAGCAGATTCATTAGCCGCCAAATCTTCATGTCACTATTTTGACAAGCTGAAAATGGCAAAGAGATCTATCATCTATATCATTTCCAGTGCCTCCATTATGTCTTTCCTCCTGCTCTGTCTCTGTCTACTACTTCATTCTCGGTCTTCATCTTTCAAAGGTTAGCATATTTGTCTCAAGTCTCCAAACATGTCAACTGAGAAGTAACTAATCCACTTCGGCTAGAAAATATCAGAGAGGAACTTAAAAAAATAAAGGCATGTGTTTTAACCTATGCGAAAGGGTGTTGATACAAAGCTTAAAATTGTTCTTCACTACAATCCACTTAATGTAACCATACACAAACACACGTGCATAAAAACTCAAATGGAATTGCAAATAATAATTTCTACAGCATAAACACAACAACTATCATTAAGAATATGTTGTGCCCAAAGCACTTATTTATAATATATATGTTACAGTGAATATGCTTCAGGGATTTGAACATAATAACTAAATATTAATTAGTCGCAATAAACAAAGTTTTAAAGCAACCCCTAAAAGCTACAGAAAAAGTAGAAAGACAGGAACCTTGAAACAGATCTATACTTAAATGAAATAAAATAAAACTAATTAAGGTGGCCTAAAAATAGGTCCTCACCGTCACTCTAAAATTGGACACTAGAAATAGCCTCTACTAAAAATAACAAATCGAATGTGCGCATCCTCTAAAATTCTGAAGCAACTTTTGCTCTGAAATTCAACTAACTTTTTGAAGAATCAAAACCATAACATGATGATATGGCAAATGCTAGAATTTGAAACCCTAATTGTTTTTATCCAATCTTTTGATGATCCATTTGTAAACTAAACTTTTTTACTAGGGTTTTGTAACATTTGCAAACCATGGAGAAAAACAACCTTTGCTAAAATACATACCCTAGGCAGCTGGAATGACCAACTGATTTTCCTCCTCAAATGGCTAAAACATAGAAACTCCAATTGATTATTTGTAAAAGTGCTGCCATAGGCAATTTAAAATACTATCTTTTGCTGCTGTAGGGTGCTGAAAACCCTACTGAAACATGCCAAAATCTGTCCGAGAAGTGCAAATTCATTATTGCTTCTGAATGCAACCTGTCAAGCACCAAATCCAGTTGTGTTTATCGCTCAAAACTCAGTTATTTGAAGCTACACACCTCCTTATTGGTGCTTTGTCACTTAACCTTCCTGTTATCCCTGATTAGGTTCCCATTCTACACTGTTTTGTCACTTGAAGACCCTCTATTCAACCCAGACACACCTACAAGCTGTTATTGCCACTCAATTAACTCATAAAATTGACTTAGGTACCTATTCTCTCGGTGTTTTCCACAAAACTTAGTTTCCCAAGTAGCATGTAAATTTTTTGATGTTTCTGCCACTTAAATTGCCTGGGCAAAGCTCGTTTATGGTTCAACCCACTTGGTTGGGAGCCTAAGAGACAAAGGTCACTTTTTTTATGACTTGGCAGAAGAGACTGTTGCTTGAGCTAGGTTAAAAGTGTGCAACCTAAGTTATTCAATGCAAAAATCTTCATGCATGCTAAAGGTGGAAAAATATGTCAAAATGTTGCCACCTTTTTTGTGTTAAGGCGGACCTTTAGGCAGAGTTTGATAACCGTGTCACCACTTTTTATTGCTAGGTGAAATTTTTTGTAATGATTTAGCTGCGTTTTAGTTACAAACAACAACCATGTTCAACTCTACCAACAACAACTACCAACAAAAAACAACAGACATCATGATTTTTGTGACGAGTTATCTGTTAATGTTTTGTATAATCAGAAATTCTGCTAGTCTACATTTTAGAATATGTTTTGCTTCCCAACAATTTTAGGCATCTACACTTAACTTCCCTATTCTATTCTTAGTTATTTTATATTTGAAAACAGAAAACTACACAGCAGCCAGAGATATCGCATGGCTGTTAATTGGAGTTCTCTGATCATTGTATCCATATTTATAGGTAGAATATATGATAAATTTACAGTCTATGATCATTGTATGCAACAAGCTGGGAGATCATAAGAGAAGAGTGCCATATACCTAATTTGTGGACTATAATGTTGTCTTGATAGCTATCTTACCTACTGCAGTCTTCTCTAGAAGGCATGCATAATGAAGGATATCTAGGCAGCTGTGATGCATAAATATTTTGAAGATTAAGAGAAAAGGCTTTTTAGCTAAGCAAAAGAGAAATGCTTGTCAGATGAACCTGTAACATACCATTTTGATGCAGCCTGTCAATAATGTATAGTTTCTATTGTGTATCAAGTACTATGGTGCATATCACAGAATTCTGTATGCCTCAGGCCAATGCACAAGGCTACAAAAATTGAAGAATTATTGTTCAACAATTCAACAAGTTAACATGATCATTGGAAACTAACCCCCCACTGCCATATCAATAGAAATTCTTTTAACATTGAGGCACACCCATCAAATTTTTATCTTCGTCATTACAAAATAAGTGATTTAGCTTGTAACTTGTCACTCTACAGCACAACCAACATATCATGTGCTCCAGTGAATGAATCTCATACTACTCAGAGGAAAAGGTAAGTGGGCCATGAACTTTTTAAAACAAGGGGCAGTTTGAAATGGAGTTATCCACACCTTCCAAAAAATTGCAAAGGGAAAGAAAAGAAAATGTATTATACAATTTCCTCACATACAACATACAACAAATAGCCCAGAAACGAATATTGTTATGCAATACAAAATACATAAGCAGCCATGGTACTTCACTTTCCAGAATTGTTGAGTTCTGAATTTACTACGAAAGAAACCACTTACAGATATGTGAATCCTCTTCAAAAAAATTGATATCCAATGACAATTATTGTAAATTCAACACTTCAATTGAAAATAACTAAAAATAAAAAAATTGTTAGGTCATTGCTACATCGTTTCATGCCATCACTTGCTCAGTTCAAATTCAACAAATCGTTAACATTTTGCAAAGGAAGAGAAACTTCGGCTTAAACATATCGCTTTCCAAGCACCTGCCATCTGAGTTCACCATAGCTCCATCTGGATTGCTCTCTGTGCTTGAAACCCTAGCGCCATAGCCGGAAGTCGTGCATTAAACATTAACTTTTTCTCTTTTATGAAAACTGGGCGAGTCAAAAATTATGTTAATAGCAGTCGTAACGTCATTTTTTGCAAGGTGAAGAGCTCGAATTATTTCCATTTCCGACATTTTCGAGCCCAGAACAGCTCGCATGGCTTACAGAATCCCATCATCACCCATGCTGTCCATATCGTACCAAATCCTGCAACAAATAGAAAATAGAAAATATCAGTGCAAAATATGAAAACAACACACAAACCAACAGAGACTATGCTCAATAGTTAGCGGTAGCAACCTAATAACACAAAATGAAACCTAAGCGAGGGAAACCTCAGAGGCTGTTCTTTGCTCTGTATTTATGACTCAAGTGTAAAATCAGCCCAAGTGGAATTTCATATTAATAAACTTAGTCTTTTCTGTATCAATATCTTATAAGACCTGTATTCATTCCAGAAAGATCTTCAGAATCTAAATAAGTGGCATAGCATCATTTGTTTTCCATCCCATGTCTGAGCAATTGCTATTTTTGGTCATCTTCACCATAAGCTTCATTCCTCTTACTCTTCTGACCAGAATTTTGTGGCCTTCCAATGTTACTTCTGGCTGTGGCCTCAATTGTCCATCTTGTAGACTAAAAGCCATGAGATGTGACTGGATTATTTTTTTAAGGTGCAGGAATTTTTACTTGTCTTAAATCCTCCCAAAGGTTTTCTTTATGATTCACAGACTATACACTTCTTGAATATACATCTTCTTTAATGTTTTACTTTGAAATTATAGAATTTGTGTTTTCATTTAAAGTGTTGACATAATGTACTTCAAGAACAAGAACTTACATCCAGAAACATGCAAGGCTTTTGGCACTCAAAATTTTCCACTGTACAGAGGAAACATTATTGATTTCATGAAAACAATATATTCTCACTGCAAGCTTCAAATCCAATAATGGAACTGCCTATTTGAGTTGCTGGCCTGGCAAGGCTAGGGTTTAAGTTGTTCAGTTTCTTTCAGTTTGAGGTTTGTGCACAATGTTAAGTTAAAACACTTGCAGGTTCATTTTTTAGACAACGAGGAAAAGTGAAGGTTAGAAGCTTCAAACTATCAAGTTTAGATGTTAATGATAATGCAGCAGAAGATAGCATAATGGTTGACCACAATGGTCAGTTTGTAAAACATTCCTGCTAAGCTAAATGTACTATGTTTACTCATAAAAGCAGCTCATTATGTTTAGATAGTTGTAGCTTGGAGAGGTTTAATTACAATAGAATTGTAACTACAATTGGAAGGGATGAAAAAATGTCATCAAATGAGGTGGATAATAAATATTTTATGTATATTTATTTAAAAATTGAAAGGAGATATCATTTGAGACACCCATTTAACCTATATCATAAATTCAATATAAACATGTCTAAACTATGATTTACCATGCAGTGAGTAAACTATGTCAAGGTAATCTCCTAAAATACTAAACTATTTTGGATTTGTTTTTGTTTTGAACGGGTGTGACAGATGTGGGTGGAGATATGTTCGAGCCCATTCCCCCAAGGGATGCCATTTTCATGAAGGTTGGTCAGTTTTCCATATCATAAACTGTCTTCTTTCCAATACAAGTGAAATAAAGAAAAATGAGGGTATAGGATAAGTGAAGGGAATGGATGGATCCCACCTATCCCCTCTTTTGCTCTAGTTCATTCAAGGAAACCCTAGGAACAACAACCTAATGATTGGATTGAAGGAAGGGGTTGTTACAAGGTCTCCTTGGGTGTGATTAATCAAGAAGGGGGTTCACTGCTAAGCAAAGGCTTAGAAAGAAAGAGATGCAAATGATATGCAAATGTAACTATGTAACCTAGGAAGTAAAACTCAAAATTAGAAGAATGAACTGAGAATAAACAAAGGTGCACCTGGAAAGCTGAAGATGCTTGAAACGAGATCTGAAATCCCGAAATTATGACTTTTAAAGCACACTGGGACTCATACGCTAGGCTAGGTGATTTAGTCCCAGTTAAGGGTTTTGGGCTGGATCCAGAATTTGCAACTGGTAAACCAGGATCTATAGAAAATGTTTGAAAACTGGTATACTGGGAATCATACGCCACAAGTGGCGATTTAGTCCTAGTATCAAGGTTGATCTGAAACTTTGATATCCTCTAGTAATCTTATGTAGTTTCTCTCCCTTCCAATCTTCGAATCAGGAACTTTGAATTCTGGCTTGTAGGTGACAACTTTGACAACTTTCTCCAATCTTGCTCTTCACTAAATCTCCAACCTAAGTATGCAAATCACACATCAAAGAGAGGGAAAAATGTTGTTTTGTTAGTGGATAGGGGTTTGCCTTGGTCAAACCTCATTTTGGTAATCAAACCTTGAAATGAAATCAAATAGAATGAAGGAATGATGAATGAACAATATGCAATGTTGCAACTCACCAAACCCTTAAAATAAAGGCTGCAAATTTGTGTGAAATGGCTAGCATGAATGTAGATCTTGATTCTTGATTATATGTTATGAATCTTAACTTGAATGCTTGCTTGAATCATAAGAACCTACATCACAAATGTTCACTCAAAAACACACATGATGCATGATGACTTTGACATGATGCCTGGTTCTTGAATGTAGCTCCAAAATGTTTGATAATCAGCTCTTGAATGCTCTTGTAAACTTTCTTGATCATAAATTTTGCTATAGTGCTTGAATACTTGAAATCTTAGATCTTGTTAGGAGAAAATATGTGAAATAACCTTGTATTTATACTTGTTTATGCCAAATTTCATGAAACTACAACACTACAAGCCGACATCAGATTTAGGAGAATAAAATCCCACCAAGAATTTGAATTTAAAATAGGTCCAAGATAAGAGTCCCAATAGGCTAAGCTTGGGACAAGAATCTCAAGAAAAGTTAAGATTAATGCCAAATTCAGGTTCATGCCCTGAAACTTATTAAATTCAAGAAAAGTTAAGTTTAATGCCAAATTTAGGTTCATGCCTCAAAGGTGGCGTATGAGTCCCATATCACTAAATCTGGGACACACAACCCAAAATCATTAAATTATGATTGGTCATTAAATATGTGTCAAGATTATCCTCGGAGAAATGCATTTAATAAGGCTTGTGGATGCAAAATAGGACCAAATAAGGCATAAAGAAGCCCAATTTTAGCAGGGAAGGCCCAAACAAGTGTGAAAATGTAAAGGGATACATTTTTCTACACTACAAGTAAATTCATTCCCTAATTATATATTGGAATGCAATGTTTTGCAGTGGATCTTAACAACTTAGAGTGATGAAAAGTACATCTAGATTCTAAAAAATTATTTTAAAGCTCTACCAAAAAGAGGAAGAAAATTTATTGCCTATGAACCAGTTTTACCCAAACACACTGATAACAGCCAGAGAACAAAAACTCTCATTGAAGGGGATATTTTTGTTATGGAAATGTATAGTTCGGGAGGTAAGGAACAGATAGAGGAGGCGTTTATAAATTTGGGTATCGCTGCAGGTGTCTCAAAGTTGAAGGCCTTCTATCTGGATCCATTCTACACTATTTTAGAATTTGAGTAGTTACTAAGCTTGTGAACAATCATTGTGTTTTATATAGTGTAGTCACATCCTCTTGGAATATCATCAACTAAATTTGAATGGAAATATAATGATAATGGGAAGACCTTAACTGATGTTCTCACAAAACATGCAAATGCTATACCAAAAGTTGAGTGGATGGTACGGGACATGTTAGATTCCTCCCTAAAGAATTCCTTTGAAAATCTTTGCAATTTTGGGGAAAGAGGGGTCAAATTTCAGTGCACCTAAGCCTAGCACTGACACTTCAAGAAAACAAACCCTTGGCTTTGTAAACTTTTCCATTTTCTTTATCAAGGTTTATGAGTAGTGAAATGTAGTAGATAATAGTTAATGCAGCAAGAAAATCTGCAACCCAAAAAGACCAAATCCTTTTAACCATTTAGGTAAAAGAAAAAGAGAATAAGAGAATAAAACACCAAATCTAATGAATATCCAGTGCAGTAAATTTTTCATAGTTGGTGAATCTGCAATACCCACAAGCCCAAAACCATGAAGGCGGGTGCATTTCAGAACTGTAAAAACAACATCAAGAGAAAAAACAACTTCAGGATTGGCCCCAAAGATTCTGTGTCCAAATCCGCGGCAACATTTTTGTAGTTAGTTTCACATGGCTTATGTTGCATTGTAAACCTCATTTTAGGCTTCAGGTTTTCTAGATTGGATTTTCTGAGTTGCAAGAGAGTAATGCTTGGTACTTAGAAGGAAAGGAGGGTTATAGATGTAGCTAAGGATATTTGTAAGCTTTTTTCATTGGATTTGCAGAGGGTTATTAAGTTTGTAGAAAATAGGCCTTTCAATGACCAAAGATATTATTTGGATGATAATAAGCTGAAGGATCTGGGGTGGCGTGAGAGAACCAAATGGGAAGAAGGGCTATAGAAAAAATGGAGTGGTACATTAGTGACCCAGATTGGTGGGGTGATGTTTCTGGGGCTCTTTTGCAGCAAAGGTTTTATCACATCCTTTCTGCAACACATTTGAATAATCTTAGAAAACCAGCGACCAATCTAACCTCATGTCCCCATGCGGCTGCTTAGCTTATTTTGGCTAGCAGCCACTGCTCAACTTATTTAGGAGTTATTTGTGGAGCTGATGGCCCCATGAATTCTTAATTTTTCTACTTATTTTTAAGCAGCCAACTTAAATTTGTATTAATAGTATTAATAATAATTTGTACAATAAAAAATTAGAAAAAGAAAAATGAAATCAAATATTAAAAAAGAGGGGAAGAAATTTGTGGGGCCACGTGGATTTTTAGCAATATGCAGTTGCTTGCTTATTTCCAGCCCCCCCTATTTTTTCACAGCTTATTTTCAATTCCTAAAAAGTAGTTGCTCCATTAAAATAGGAAAAGATTCCAAATTATCTTTTCCTTATAATAAAATTTATGCATGTGAACACCCCCGCTGCTTAAATTTAAGTAGAAAATGGAGTTAAGCAGCCGCATGGGGACATGAGGTAAGGCACTTCCCCACAACAATGCTATTTGCCCTTTTTATCCTGCAAAACACTCAATTAACCCTTTTTATGAGACTTCACGATGAAAAATAAAAATCTTTGCCATTTCCAAACCCTCACTAAAAAAGCCTATATTATCTTAGTAGAATGACCAAATTTTTGAGGAAACCATAAAAATGCAAAAGAACATCATGACCGAGAAGGATTTTTAAAACCCTAGTGATCATCGGGTAATAGCATTTGTATGATGTACAGAGGAGCTCGAACCCGAAGCTCTAATACCATGTTACATTTTGGAACAGAATAATATGCAAATATTATTATTGAATGAGATAATTTACAATGATAGAGCACAACTCTATTTAAAGAGCTTTACAAGAAGTTTCTATAATGAGCACAAGAGTTTCACAAGGAAACTACAACTAATAAAGCTAAACAAATAGAAACAAACTAAACTAAAGACGGAATTAGAAACTATCTAAAAGAAAACTAGATTGACCATTAAATAACTAGATATTACTTTAATATTGTGCAAAAAAATATAGAGCATTTTTAATTTATTTTTTCAAAAATACAATTTATCACCGTGTTAAAAATGAGTGTCCAACGCGGGAATTCACAAAAAAAGGAAAAAGAGAAAATGGAAACATTTTTTATATTTTTTATAATTGTCTACAAAGAGGAATTAGAAAAAAAATTGAAGGAAAAAGAACAATTGCCTACAAGGTACCCAACCAGTACAGAGGCACTAGTGATGGTAGTCATTTTTTATTTGAAGTTTGGAACATTTGAAGTTGAAGCAGAGTGGAAATCATTTTCTTGTTCAAATGTATCCCTATTAATATCTCCTTCCGCTATGTTTTCTATTTGTGAATGTTGTATAATTAATTGTAATTTTTTCCTAGCATATCTGATTATATCTGGTTCATTCCTTTTTTTCCTTTTGTTCATTCCTTTCTACATCAGTCATATTTTGCCATTGTTGTTTTCTATATTCTCTATGGTATTCTTTTTTATATTGTTTCCTTTGTTCCTTAGATTCACATTGTTTCTTTGGACGTCCCATTTCTAGAACCAGAACTCGATCCTGTAAATTTAATGTGTATGAAAGGAACAATATAAAGAAAACAGTATGAGATAAAGTTAACTATTGACTTATCAATTGCTATTTTCTTATTTATATTACTTTTTTCCTTAGATTCAAATTGTTTCTTTGGACGTCCCATTTCTAGAACCAGAACTCGATCCTGTAAATTTAACGTGTATGAAAGGAAAAATATAAAGAAAACAGTATGAGATAAAGTTAACTATTGACTTATCAATTGCTATTTTCTTATTAAATTACTTTTTTACCAAAAATTATTGTGATGTGTTATCATATTGATTACAGTATTATATCATAATGAAGTCCTTTTTTTTTAATTATAATACACTTCATATAATGTGATATTGTAGTACCATATTGAGTAGTATATTGTACTTGTAATATTATATTATATACTCCACAAAGATATCTTATGGCGTCATTTACATAGTATTATTTAATACTATATTGTAATGTATTATAATTTTTATAGTGTTATACTATAATTAAATTAAATTATGTGCATGTGTGCATGGATTTTTGTAGCTTTAATACTATACAATTATGTCGGTTTGTATATATAAAAGATGTCTAATAATTTGACTATACAACTATATACATATATATAAGAATTAATGTAAAAAGAAAATAGATTGGTGTGTTATAGAGTATGTGCCTATGAGTTATGAATCATGTTTAGTACATAAAGAGATATTTGATTGAAAATACATTGGTGTGTAATAGAGTATGTGCATATGAGTTTTGAATACATGTAACAAACATTTGATTTACAATATACAATTATGACAATTTATATATATCGAAGATATATAATAAATTTATGTAAAATATGTTTACAAAAAGGATACAATTGCATACATATATATGAGAATTAATGTACATACATAGAAGATATATAATAATTGTATTTAAAACATATTACAAAGTATGTTACAAAAAATATACAATTATATACATATATATGAAAATTTATGTACAAAGAAGATATCTTAGGGGAAAGATGGTTGGAAACACATTGGTGTGTTACAGAGTATGTGCATATGAGTTATTAACATGTATGAAAACACTGTACATGGCCATAGTTGAAGTACATTAGGTATTGTTGAGAAATAGTAGAAATTTTTCAATGATTTGGTGTGATGAGCCTTGCTCATACTATTCATCATAATAGAGCTCTTTTAAAAATCCAGAGAATCCTGCAACTTTAGCACATTTGATGGAATTTTTGTGCAATATCTTTGATTTTGTGTATTTCTTCTTCGACGGCAATAGTATGATAAGTTGCTTCTTCAATGACTTTGATAATTTTGTCAAAATGTTCTGATATTGATTTGATTAACTTCTCGATTAGCCAAACCTTCACTATCTATTCAATAATGAAGGAAGTGTATCTATTCAATAATGAAGGAAGTGGCAGTGGTCTGAAAGGCAAAATGTCCAGTCTAAAAGCACAAGTTGTAAAATAATGTATAAAATTTTACTATGGGATTGAAAAACAAAAGGGGGCCAATAAAACTTAAAACTGACAAATTTTATGCATTTTGCATTTGGACTGTGTAAATATTTAGATAATTTTTCTTTAATTGTTCATGTTTTAGACACTTGCAAATGCTTTAGTGTTCTCCTAACTTTAAATTGAATTTGCATGTGTTGCATTAACTTTTGGATTTTGTAAATGTTGAGGCAATTTTGTACTGATTGTTCAGTTTTAAGGTTTTGGAATCTAATGATTTTTCCATTTGCATATGCATCTTTTTATTTTCGTCATCAAAAACAATTTCAACATTCTTGTGCTTCTAGTTTCAGAAACATAGTTACAAAAATTTCCACCAATTCTTCACATTGTGGATTTTATTTATTGAAAGCTTTTTCCATTTGAATATGATTTTTTGTTCTACAAGCTTAAGGTTGAATTTATTATGTCCTGCAATATGGGGAATTCCCCGCCGCAAAGGCCTGGCCAGGTTTTGGTTAAAGGTCGTGCAACTACTTTTGATTTTGTGGATTTCAAAATATGGCAACATGGCAGCTTACTCAACACTGATGTGGCATTTCTTGTATGCTCCCTCACGTCTCTCTGGAAATGGTAAGTATACATTATTTCTGACTTTGTTTTCAGTCGGTGCCCAATGCAAGAGTGGTGGTTGATGTGGGCGATGATGTATCAAAATTTAACAAGGGTTACAATGATTATTGTGACATTTTAGACTTCATGGCAAGAAACCTTAAGCAGGTGGGCACTAGACTAGTGCTCTACATTATTGTGGAAGAACATTTGCTCACATCTAAGGCAAGCAATTTGTCATGTTTTCTACTCGCTTTCTCATTGGCATAGCAGGTCTTCAACACTCTCAATTTTGACAAGGGAAAGATGGAATTATATGTTTATGCCAAGAGTGCCCTGTAAGGATTTGGTGGAAGAGAGCAAACAGTGGTATAGCAATTCTTCACCATGCCCTAATCAATACCTATTGTGATGGCAACGGCTTGATTTGGGAATTTCACATTCTTTGTGGGCTTTAGGTTATTTCCATCTCTTTAGCTTCCAAATGCATGGGTATAGTGTAACTCCTGGGTTTCAGTATAGGTTTTCCAATCCATTCCATCATGGACATTCCCATGGATTTCAGCGACACCATATGACTTCAGAACAAGAGCAAGAAGCCGCATTATCAAAAATTCTGCTACTCATTGGAGATTTTGCCATGTTATATTTAATTTCTTCTGGATTTGCTGAATTCTTTATACTGCATGTCATTGCCCAACAACAATACAAGCTACAATGTCTTAAAGTACTAAATAGGAGGTTTGTGCTATCACACTCAATGAAAGTATAATATCAAGATAAACTGTCAAAGTTCATTTTATTGCTTCCATTTCTGAAAAAGAAGCATCATGAATTGGTATTTTGGGTTGAATTATTTCAGTGCTTGGGATTCTCATAGGCAATATTATTTAAACATGGTTGCCTATCACTCAAATTCACAGAGCTTTAAAATATAATTTTGATCGTGTCATTTTGGAGGGATGGTAAAGTTTTTGAATGACACTATTTTTGAAGTTGTTCACCTTCGTTGTTGCAAAAATCACCCCACATTGTGAAGTCAATTTTGCAAGCTAATTTGTCCTTATGCCGAAGAGTTTGTTTATGGGTTTGAGTACCATTCTTTCTAAATATTGTATTACATGAATTGATTGATAAAACAATACCAATGATATCAACCATTGAATTACTTTGCCTATCCTTAATTTCACTGATTGGTCTAGAATTGAAGCTATGCTTCGGTATTAATGTATCATCCTCAATACATAAATGCACAATGGAATTACTCTGCAATAAAATTTCCCATTCATTTTTTAAATTTTTAAATTTTTTGTTTGCAGGTTTCAGTCCCATTGGAGATTATAAATACTCTTCCATTCTCAAAACAATTATAGAATTGTTTTGCAATCGCATTAAAAATGTGACTCTTATTTCACCGCCACTATAGTCAGGTAGATGAGAGCTAAAAACTTTTCCATTGCCATTTGTATTATTAAAATGATGTTGTTGTTTCATAGTCACTCTAGCCTTTATTGTCCCTCTTTTAGGAGCTTCATTTCCAGTAGTAGTTTGGTGATGAGATGTATCGTTTCGAGGCTCCATCCCTACATGACCATAATGTGGGGAAATTGTCATCAATAAAGCAAATAAAATATATAATTTTTTCATTGTTTTTATCTAAGTTAATAAATAAAGAATTATAATTACTAAGTATAATACAAAAAATTTAAAATTATAAAATGTCTAAATAACTAATATAATAGATTACGAATTTATATATAAACAATTCATATATATTTAATAGTATTATTAATTTAATACTTAATATATATAGTTTGTAATTTTATTTTATTTATATATATATATATATATATATATATATATATATATATATTTATTTTGTTAATTTTTTTGTTTTGTGTTAATAATATTACGTTTTAAAAAATAATAATGCAAAATTATAAATATAAAAAAATTAAAACAAGTAATTGTAAAAATGTTTATTGAAGAATTAATCAATTATAGGAAAAGAATATAGCGTATTTAACCAATTAAGCTACCTAAAAAATATGAAATTGTGAAATGATAAATACCTCTGAGTCAGATTGCTGCAAATTTTCTTTGTTTGATTTTTGCAAAGAAATATCCAAATTCAAGAGATTTAATGTATGTGAATAACATATAAATAAAGAGGAGAGAATAAAATAAAAGCAATAAATTTGAAAAATTATTCTTTCTACGAAATTATGTAATTAGAATTAGAATGAAAAAAAAATTATAAATACCTCTGTAAAGTTTATTCAACAGCTGTGTCTAATTAATGGTACGTCCTTGGTTTGTTAACTGAAAATAAATAACCAATGTCAACAAACTATGGGTCTGTGTTGAAATAAATAATGTAATAATCACAACTAAGATATATCTCCGTATTAAGAATAAAAAAGCCACCCAGCTCAAAAGAATATATAGCTCTTTTTCAAAATAACACTCAAAATGATTTACTGTCTTAGAAAATGCGTAGGATACACTATTTAATCCAGTATATATTCTAACAAATTGACACCAAACATAAAAATAAAGAGCAACGCCCAATTATATACCTTTATAGAATTGGAATGAATTATGGTATCTAGCAAATGTAATTCTGGGTGGCTGGGCTAGTAATATTTCTCAAGAACGAAATGAATTTAGAGTAAAAGAAATGTAGAAAGAAGGTAATTACTCAAGCTACAACTCCAATGCTAAGTTACCGATTCGTCAGTATTTGCCCCTGGATACGATACGATTTGGGTTCGATTCGAAATTCGGATTCGATTCGTCAGAAATTCGCACAGGATACGGAATTCGGCCTGCGGATTTGTCAAAAATTCGTCGCCCTCTGTGGATTCGAAACAGGATTCAGCTTGGCGTATCCGACGCAAATCCGCGACGAATTTTCGTGGAAAAACGCCCAGGCGGAAATAAAAAAGCATTTTTAGATGTTTTTAAATATTTTTTGACCAAATGTTGACTTCTTGTATGATTTAATATTCATTGTAAACCTAATTTCGACCTCCAAAGACACTAAATAGGTAAAAACACTCTCATTTCACAATTTGTGAATGAAAAACACGTTTTCTTGCCTCCATTGCTGAACTTTCGTTTTTGCTTGCACAAGCTTGAATAGATTCGAAGGTTGATCATTGGTTTGTCAAAGTTGATTGTTGTGCTATTCCTAAGCATGTGCAAGCCTCCGTTCGTTGCCAAGAAGATTATAGAGCAAGATTTGTTCAAAGAATAAAAAAAGGTAGGTTTCTTTGAAGTTTTTTTAATTTTTTTCCTACATTTTTTTTAACAAATAAACTATTTTGTTTTGTTGATTGTTGATTGTTCTACTTCTCATTCTTTTAAATTTAAGTTTTTAAGTTTCAAATTTGAAATTTCAATACCAAAATTATTTCAATATGTTGTGCCTTAGGTATTACAATGGCATCCGCTTCTAACACCACAGCCCAATCTCGTTTCAAAATAAATGCAACCTCTCCCCTTTGGAAATATGTAGAAATGGTTCAACAATGTCCAGGTGGTGGAGTATTTATTTGGATTTGTAGTCATTGCAAAATTCAATATACAAGCTCATACAGTTGAGTGAAAGCCCACTTGTGTAGAATCCTTGATAATGGCATCAGACCTTGTCTAGGACCTCCAGAAGGTGATGGCAAAGGCCTTTCGGATGACATAGTGTTGAAATATATTGCTGAGCAAGAAAAATCAGAGAAAAAAGTTAGTAGTCTTAAAACAAGCCATCCTTTGAAGAAAGGATCTCGAGCCATGAAACCCCCTACACCACCTACGGCTACTTATATTCGACCTGCAGATAGCCATCCATTTATGAACATTCCTCAAGAGCAAACCGTGCCCACATCAAATAAAAGATCCAAGGGACCGTTGGAAGCTTCATTTCAGAATGAGGCAAGAGAGATTGCTGATCAAGACATAGCAAGATGTCTCTATGCCAATGGATTGGCATTCAACGTTGTTCGTTCACCATATTGGCAAAAAATGGTGAAATCTATTAATGAGGCTCCAAAGGGGTATAAGGGCCCAAGTTTTGAGAAGGTGTGTTGCACCTTATTGGAGAAAGAGGTGAAACATGTAGCAGACTCTTTGAAGCCCATAAGGGATTCATGGATCGAAACAGGGGTGAGCATCGTTTCTGATGGATGGAAGGATGCAAAAAATCGCCCATTGATCAATGTTATTGTTGTGTCCCCTAAAGGGGCAATGTTTTTGAGAGCAGTGGATTGTGAAGGACGGGTGAAAGATGGTCCATTTATTGCTAACATCCTTTGCCAAGCTATTGAAGAAGTGGGCCATCAAAATGTTGTGCAAGTTATAACCGACAATGCCAAAAATTGTAGGGCTGTTGGGTTATTGGTTGAGAAGTATCCAAACATTTTTTGGACACCTTGTGCTGTCCACTCCCTCAATCTAATACTACAAAAAATTGGATCCAAAATTGAGTGGATCAAACAGGTGTATGCTGAGGGCGAAGACATCCAAATGTTTATCACCAACCACCATATGACACAAGGAATATTTAGACAATTCTCAAATTTGGAATTGTTGAAGGTAAGTTAATTCTCAATATTTTTTTAATTTTTAGAGTTAATTCTCAATATTTTTTTTAATTTTTAGTTTTCTTTTAATTTTAAATTTTGATTTTGTAAATTTAAATTACATTTTAATTTTAATTTTGATTTCCAAACAGGTTGCAGAGACCCGTTTTGCCTCCAACACAATTGTGTTGAGACGGCTTATAAAGGTTCGTGAGGCACTCTGTGCCATGGTAATCAGCCCTAATTGGGCCATATGGAGGCAATCTAGCAGTGAAAGGGCAAATAGGGTCAGGCAAAGGATCCTAGATGAGTGTTGGTGGGATCGTGTTGAGTACCTGGTTAGTTTCACTGAGCCTATACTGAGCATGATCCGTTATACAGACATGGATAGACCTTGTTTGGGAGAAGTATATGATGGTATCGACTCAATGATTGAGAAGATGAAAGTCATCATCAATGCAAAAGAGGAAGATCCTGAAGAAAAATTCTTCAAAGAGCTACAGGAAATCATGGTTGATAGATGGAACAAAATGACCACTCCATTGCATCTTCTCGCTTTTGCATTGAGTCCCAAGTATTATAGTCCTGAGGTACTTGCTACATCATCAAGAGTTGCTCCATATAGGGATGGTGAAATGGCTCATGGGTACAAGGTAGCAATTCATAGAATCTTCAGTGATCATGACCAACGCAATCGAGTCAGGGTTGAGTTCATGGCTTTTGCTTGCTCTGGTTGTGTTGATCAAAATATGGATGCTCTTCGAGACAAGTGCAGGGTGGATGCTCATAGTTGGTGGTACTTCCATGGGCAAGAATACATGCACCTCCAACCTATTGCAATAAAAGTTTTATTCCAAGTAAGTTTTATATTTGTCATTTTAATTTTAAATTTTGTTTAGTTAAATTTTGTAACTCTTAACTATTTAATTTGGTCTTAATAGGTTGCTAGTTCATCTTCTTCTGAGAGGAATTGGAGCACATACTCCTTCATCCACTCAATAAAACGCAATAGGCTGCATTCAAAAAAGGCAGAGGACTTGGTGTATGTGCATTCAAACTTGCGCCTCCTTACACACAAGCAAAGTTCCTACAAAGAAGGAGACACGAGGAGGTGGGATATTGAGCCAGAGCAGCTTGACTTGGATGCTTCCACAAGTCACTTAGCAGCACTTGATATTGATGATGACTATGAACCTGAAGTAGCTACTGATTACGAGAGTGGTAGTGTCAATGCGAATGCTACTGCTAGTGGCAGTGCTTGTGCGAGTGCCACTAATGCTATTTGTGGTTCTACACAAAATGTAGCATCTAATGATGCTAGTTTGTTTGATGACCTATATGATTCTGATTGATCCATGATCAATAATGGCTGATTGTAAACGTTTTAACTTTAATTTATAATTTTATATCATGATGATGACATTCGAGTAATACTTAGTGACTATGAAAGTGGTGATGAATTTTTGCTATGTTATTAGTCTTAGTCTCTTAGACTATTATTATTAATATGGTGGTGTATTCTGTACTTAATTACTGCTGCAAATATGTATATATTTCTGATTTTTATATGTTTTTTGTATTGTCGTATCCAAGCCGTACCCAACCCCAAAAACTTTTTTGCCGAATCGCGTACCGGATTCTCGTACCCGTACCCAAATCCAAAAACGAATCGGTAACTTAGCTCCAATGAGATAGAGTAGTCAACCTAGCCTTGGATGAAATTATTCTTGCAGTTGGTTGTAGATTTTATTTTTATTTTTGTTTGTTAAAGACTGGCAGTTATTCTGTCAATGAAGATTAGTAATTGATAGGGCCCATTATTTCTTATAACAATGACATCCTTTTTTTCAGTTTTAATTTTTAAATTTTAAATTTATTTTAGTTTTATATTTATCAATAATAATACTTGATTTTATATAGAAATTAAAAAAATGTAAAAAAATAATTTTACTTTAATTATTTAATAATTTATATATTTTTTTGGGTTAGACCTTAAAAATCTATAGAAATATGTCAGATCTTTTTCAAGCGTCTAATTTTTAAAACCATTTTCTCACATATAAGTGAGATAGACGCTTCAATAAAGATATCATATATTAGAAAAGCAATCATTATGAGGCTGCAACACCTTGTGTTATATTTCGTATATTGCCTTTACATTTTATTTATTTTTTCTTCAGTAAAATAAGTTCAACGAATAGCAGATTCCTTTGCAACGAAGCTGGAAACAGCAATGCAAGAAGATCTGGAGAAGGCTATGAGGGATGCATGATCTCGGGTAGATTTTATCACTAAGCCATATCATGAAGCTGCACAGTCTAAAGCCAACCGCTTAGATGATTTCCTAATGGAGATAAAAGATTTAGAGCAAAAAATGCAAATTTTACAATTCAAAGTTCAAAATCTTGGGTCATCATGACTTAATTTTGCATCATTAATCTAAGGGAATTTGCTAGAGCCTAAAATGTACCTTCTATCATGAACATATTTTTTGTAGGCTTCCATATTGTGACATGCCAATTTTGATGTTTATACTTACTGTAACATAGCCCTGGATGCATAATATCTTCACATCTACTTGTGGTTTGAATCTGCCACAGTTCATGAAAGAAGCTTGTTTCATGCTTACTCTTTTACTTTGCTTGGAGTAGACCAAGATTTTCAATTTATTAATTAATATTTTCCTTAGTTTCTTTCCAAATTATTGACACTGATATTACACTTTTAACGCCATAATGTTTGCTCAAATTGAACTATATAGTTTTGTAACAAAGCTGCGATTCAATAAGTTCTTATGATTGTAATTATTCTTAATCCTAAAGCTTGCGAATTAATTTATTGTTCTTAACGAAGCAAGATAAAATACTCAATCCTACCATTGATGTTAAAGTCTTTCCTGTTTCCTGCACGAAGTGCAAATTTTCTTTCATGAAATCTAATGTAAACAAGAGCTGCAGAGCAGTAAAGTTCCTGCCAAAGCGTGCAAGAACGATTTGTTTTTGTTTGCAGCTTGTTTGATTGGTTTTATAGTATGTAAGGATTGTGTAATTTGTTGTTGAACATAAGCTTTTAGACCTGCATGCAAAAGTAAAACAAAGCACTCAACTCAAACTTTCCATGTTTGAAGAAACTGCAAGATCTAAAAATTTAGCACAGGCAGCCAGGATGATGGCATTACACTAATTAGGGACACCTCTTGGACCTTGAAAGGGCCTTGATGTTGAAAATGTAAGCTTGCATGTGAAGTGACAGACAGAGATGGAGGCTGGGGACCCAATTGCGCGATTAATTTTTTGGAGCTGGTTAAAGAAAGCAGTGTGTTGCTTCTTGAGAGCATCCTTTCCAGAAGTTTTCTAAAAGTTTATTTATTTATAACAAGTTTTTCTTGAAATAAGACTTCTTATTCTTGTGTCAATGTTTGTCAGGGTAGTTTGATATACAGGAAACTTGAAGTCCTTCTCGTGGTTGTGCATGGTTGTCTATGGATACATGAATATTGATCCCATTAACAGAATGGGGTGTCATCAACTCTCATACCAATGATTGACACAGTTGGGCCCAAGATGGTGGGGTGTAGGACAACCTAATAACTTCTATGATAAATTATTAAGCTATGAAATGAATATACAGTAGTAAACAACATATAAACTATTAGACAGTCAGAATATAAAGAAATTGCAAATAATGCTCTTCTATTCAAAGAAACTGAATATTTAGTACATACGAGAATAAAGGCCCAAAAGGCAGAGAATGAGAGTTACAGTGATAAAAAACTATGGGAATGCTTCCTAGCTGATTTGGTAACTGGATGGAATTGAAACTAACTCTTCAAAATTATTAATGACAAACAATACCAAACCCTTGTATACTTATCATATGACCACAATACACTCAGATCTGAAAATATAAATGATATAACAGCCAATTGAAATCCCCAAATAAATTCAATGCTTCCTAGCTGATTTGGTATCTGGATGGAATTGAAACCAAACTCTTCAAAATTATTAATGACAAACAATACCAAACCCTTATATACTCATCATATGACCACAATACACTCAGATCTGAAAATGTCAGATCTGAAAATATAAATGATATAACAGCCAATTGGAATCCCCAAATAAATTCTGAAATTTGATTTCAGCTGCTGAAAATGCAACCCTGGATTTGTAGCTGTTCGGCTTGTTAAAAGGCTGGAAATCAGCATAGAAGCCCTCCAATGAGATTCGCCCTTGCTCAAAAATTAATGGCAAGGCCACCCTAAATGGCATATATTCAAGTTAAATGAAAAACAAAAAGACCTAATACAAAGAAGAGACACTATAATGTCCCCGAGATAACTTGAGTTATTTTGGAGGGAAGCTCATAGCGGTGTTTCTAAACACCAATCTGAATTTAAATAATATTAAATAAATAATAATTAAATATTTAATAATAAATTTAAATTATTAAAATAACATTTAAATTTAAATAAATTGTACTTCTCTCTGGCCGACACAATTGAAGGAGGCTAAAAATAATATTTGTTTCTGGGCTGACTTCAAATCAAATAGTATTTGTTGGGGATCGCCTTCGTGTTTGCATATCATGGAATTTGGTTTAAGATCTTGCCAAACATTGGTGAGAGTGTAGCTGCTCACGTGTGGCAACTAGGTGATGCACGTAGTGATAAACCTGGAAATTACATGTTAAGCATTCTTTTACTGAGCCGATACTCACACCAGGTTCGATACGTTATAGGTCACATGATCGTCATCGCGCGTCATAGTGAAGAGAAATCTTGCCGAGCCTTTAGCTCTAGCCTTTGCGCTGGATCCATTGAGATAGTTTCGAGCAGACTCCCCACTTCAAGCATTTGCAGTGACAAGGAGATCTAGACACAAGTGCGACAACAAAGAAGTCAAACAAGAACGAATGAATCGATCGAACCCCACATAGCAAGATCGATGCCACTAAGAAGGGCGGCGATTGTCCATTGCCTTCACATAGGTGATAACATTGATTGTTGAGGGTGTCTTTTGGATGGGCAACGGGTACAGGCATAAGAGATAGCCGCGCCAGAGATTTCCCAGAGTCGTGGTCACCAAGCTAATCCATCACATCTCAATGACTTCGGTCATCCACATCAAGCAGGAAGCTATTTGTCAAGGAGGCAACAGATACAGGGAAGTCATGGGAGTTCTCAAGTCGCAGAGCCATAATCCTCAGGAAACTCATGTATTCGTCAAGCGCTACACCCACTGGAAACCAATTGCTGTCGGTGGCTGGAATTCATCAAGTGATCTATGACAATATGTAAATCTTTATCAATTATGTGTTGGATACCGAATGGGCTCTTTGGCCTTCACTGTGTAGTTTCAGATCATCGTCCTTGTGAGATGTTCAATCAGTAAAATCTAAGAATATTTTCATTATCACTCCGAATTGGTGAGATTGTCCTTGTGCCATTTCCTGGAAGTGTTATTCTGATGCTAGGCGTTCTACAATAATTTCTTGCTATGGCATGTTACCGCGTTTTCTATCTTATCAGCATTTTATGAGAATGTTATTTATTACAATTTGGATATTTTGTATGTGTTGCGTTTTGAATTATGCCGGGTCATTGACAATATTTGAGATCTGATTTGCGTAAGAACAGGGCAAAGGCACATTTTAGTGGTATCAGAGCCATAAGGCCTGCCAGCCTGTGGACAAAATCATATGCTATTGATCCAAAGAGATATTCATGCCATAGAGATATTCGTGCCATAGAGCGAGAAAAGAAGTTTGAAGCTGCTCAAGGAATAGGAGGCCGGAGTAAGGAGAAAATGGGGGACAAAGATCACAATGATAAGTTGGGCAACTTCATGAAGCAACAGGACCAGACAAACCAGACCTTGCTGCAAGCCATTCAGTCTCTTACTGCTACAGTCAACAACATTAAATCAGGATCTAGCAGTGCTGAAGGAGGCCATCCAGAGCGTTTAGGAGGGGGAGAACAAAGCAGAACTTCAAATGGTCACACTCACAAGCACATTCAGCCAAGGTTTTTGCCTAGAACATAAGGCCGACGGGAAGGGGAAGAGCAGCGCAACTATGCAAGTATTGTGCATGAGTATCTGGATCTGGATGTTGATGCTCAAGCTTCCATCTCTTTCAATCAGTTTTACAGTGCTAGACGAAGTGATGAGAGACAAACATCGTGGAAACAGAGATCTCTAGCATAAGATCAACAAACTTTCACTTCCGACATTCGATGGTTCAGTTTAGATGACTAAACAATCATGGATCCAAAAATTGGACACATTTTTCTCTCAGCCCCATGACTGAAGAAGAGGCTATCAAATTTGCCATTTTACACTTGGAAGATTTCGCTCACGAATGGTGGCACCATGGCATTGTGACACAAGGATTTGATCATGTATCGTCATAAACAGATTTCATGCAAAAATTGGTGGAGAGGTTTGACAAAAAAGACCCAGAAGCATACTTCCAGGAACTAACCAGATTGAAGCAAACAGGCACCATGGATGAATATGTTTTAGAATTTTAAAGACTCGCAGTGATGGTGTCCAATGTATCAGATAAGAGGCTCACATTCTTCTTCATCATAGGCTTATCAGATTCTTTTCATGGCTTGGTGAGGGCTTTGGAGTCAACAACGTCAGAGGATGCCATTCGGAAAGTTGAGTCTTGAAGATTCCACCAAGAAAGGAAAGACCATGATCAAGAATGGGTCAGCGGAACAACCAAAGAAGCCACCGCACGAGATCACTCCTCAACCACCGAAACCTGTACCACAATCTCCCGAGATGTCCGGAAACGAGCTTCGGAAAAGGGGATTGTGCTATTATTGTAAGGGACCTTGGGTTGATGATCACAGGTGTAGGGGTAAAGGACAAATTCATTATATTGAGGTAGTCCCTGATGATGATACTGAAGAAGGAGAAGACAAATTCCTCTTTGATGGGGAGGTGCATGTGGAAGCACTGGGGGGAGGTGCCCTCGCATCACTTTTGGGAGCACCGAAGTATCATTCTCTTCGCATTGGAGGGGACCTATAAGGACAAAAGGTAACAATACTAATTGATAGAGGAGCCACCCACAATTTCATCAATGAGAAGCTAGTACCTAAGTTAAGCTTAAGGGCAGAGGATTTCGAAGGATTTGATGTGGCAGTTGTAGATGGGTACAATATTTTGTGCAATCGTCATATTCGATAGATGGAGTTGACCATAGGGGGTCACAGGATGCGATATGACTTCTACCTAGTCAGCATTGGTGGGACAGAGGTAGTCTTGGGAGTACAATGGCTGCACTCGCTTGGAGAGTACACAACAAACTATCAAACTCTAGAGTTGAAGTTCAAAGCAGATGGAAGAGAAGTCATTCTCCGAGGATTGCCCAAGGCAAGGCCTAAGAACATTTCAAAGGAGTTGAAGGCAAGAACGAGGACATGCTAGGATTTAGCTCTAAAGTTGCTTAAGGGCAAGCAACACTCCAGCGGGGAGGACTGTAATGTCCCTAAAATAACTTGAGTTATTTTGGAGGGAAGCTCATAGTGGTGTTTCTAAACACCAATCTAAATTTAAATAATAATTAAATATTTAATAATAAATTTAAATTATTAAAAATAACATTTAAATTTAAATAAATTGTGCTTCTCTCTAGCCGACTCAATTGAAGGAGGCTAAAAATAATATTTGTTTCTGGGCCGACTTCAAATCAAATAGTATTTATTGGGGATCGCCTTCATGTTTGCATATCACAAAATTTGGTTTAAGACTTTGCCAAACATCGGTGAGAGTGTAGCTGCTCACGCGTGGCAACCAAGTGATGCACGTAGTGATAAACCTAGAAATTACGTGTTAAGCATTCTTTTACTGAGCCGATCCTCACACTAGGTTCGATACGTTACAGGTCACACGATTGTCATCGTGCATCATACTGAAGAGAAATCTGGCCGAGCCTTTGGCTCTGGCCTTTGCACTAGATCCATTAAGATAGTTTCGAGCGGACTCCCCACTTCAAGCATTTGCAGCTACAAGGAGATCTAGACACAAGTGCGACAACAGAGAAGTCAAATAGGAATGAATGAATCGGCCGAACCCCACATAGCAGGATCGACACCACTGAGAAGGGACGGTGACTGGCTATCGCCTTCACACAGGTGATAACGTTGACCGTTGAGGGTGTCTTTTGGATGGGCAACGGGTACAGGCATAAGAGATAGTCGTGCCGGAGATTTTGCAGACAGCCGTGGTTGCCAAGCTAATCCATCGCATCTCACCGACTTCAGTCATCCACATCAAAGCTATTCATCAAGGAGGCAACGGATACAGGGAAGTCATGAGAGTTCTCAAGTCGCAGAGCCATAATCCTCAGGAAACTCACGTATTCGTCAAGCGCTACACCCACTGAAAACCAATTGCTGCCAGTGGCTAGAATTCATCAAGTGATTGATGACAGTATGTAAATCTTTATCAATTATGTGTTGGATACCGAATGGGCTCTTTGACCTTTACTGTGAGTTTCAGATCATTGTCCTTGTGAGATGTTCAGTCAGTAAAACCTAAGAATATTTTCATTGTCACTCTGAATTGGTGAGATTGTCCTTGTGCCATTTCCTGGAAGTGTTATTTTGATGCTAGGTGTTCTACAGTAATTTCTTGTTATGGCATGTTACCGCGTTTCCTATCTTATTAGTATTTTCTGAGAATGTTATTTATTACGATTTGGATATTCTGTATGTGTTGCGTTCTGAATTATGTCAGGTCATTGACAATATTTGAGATCTGATTTGAGTAAGAACTGGGAAAAGGCACATTTCAGACACGCAAAGAAAACATGAAGAAAGCACTAAATGAAAACACACTGAATCCCTAAAGGGGGGATTTATAGCTACCAAAAAATGAGACCAAGTGACGCGTCATTAACATGCATAAGGACAATGCTTGTGAGACTATGAGGGGCTAGGAAATTCAAATTTGGAGCATCCCAACTACAAGAGCCAGTAACGGAGTCCATGTACTGTATAGGGTTAGAAGTGTATATAAATTGTATTCTTGTTGAATGTTGGGTGTATATAGTTATTTAAGTAGACAAATTCGGTCTTGTGTTTTATCTGTTGTGGTGTTTATCACTGAGGGTTTTAGATCACTAAGGTTTGGTGTCTCAGATGTGTGTGTCATCGATCAGCTGTCTTGGTTTCATTTTTTTTCCTTCAATGTTAGATGGATTACTGTGCTACACCTCTTTCTATGTACACATGTATGCAACTTCATGAATTTATGTTCAATAACAAAGCAAATGCCATATTGAGCTAGATCTACAACAACACTTCCCAAAAGTTGCCCCTTTACAGTTCTTTCAGTTTCACTCTCACATAAGTTCAAGTCTAAACACTTTTTCTGATATTTCTCACCATCTAATAAATTTCTACATTTATTAGTGTACTCTCTAAATAGAGTAGCAGGGAGTAAAAAGGATTCATTAAACACTATTTTCCCATTGCCAATGCCTGGCCCTACTTGAGGTATGACCCTTCTTGTACTTCTAGTGTGTCTATCACCCCTTTCCCAATGCAGAATTACTGATGTTTGGGCTTTCAAGGATTGGGATGGTGGCCAAGGCTTTATCCCCTGCAAGTGGATTGCAAAATCGACGTAGAAAGAGGACAGAGGATTCTCTCTTTCTTTTTTATCTAATTCCAAGAACCATTGCTAGATGAAGTCTTTGACTATGTCCGGCGGCGATTAGATGATGAACGAGTCAGCTTGCATAGAAACTGTGTCCTCTTCAGCGGACACAGTCAGCTTGCCAAGAACCATTGCTAGGTGAAGTCTTTGACTATGTCCGGCGGCGATTAGATGATGGATGAGTCAGCTTGCACAGAAACTGTCTCATGCCCCTATTGCATGTCAGAAATTTCAAAGCTACCTTTTCATTAATTATGCCAAAATTGGTCACTTGCATAGCTCTCTATCTCTACAGTAAAGGGTACAAGGAGTTAGAACAGAGAGGTTATGAAAGAACAGTACACAATCAGATAAATGGGATTAAACTAAGTTACCGATTCGTTTTCGGATTTGGGTACGGGTACGAGAATCCGTTATGGGATTTGACAAAAAACAATTTTGAGGTTGGGTATGGCTTGGGTATGGCAATACAAAAAACATATAAAAATCAGAAATATATACATATTTGCAGTAGTAATTAAGTTCAAATACACCACCATATTAATAGTCTAATAACATAGCAAAAATCTGAATCATATGGCTCATCAAACAAACTAGCATCATTAGATGCTACATTTTGTGTAGAACCACAAATAGCATTAGTGGCACTCGCACAAGCACTACCACTAGCAGTAGCACTGACACTACCACTCTCATGATCAATAGCTGCTTCAGGCTTATACTCATCATCAATATCAAATGCAGTTATGACTTGTGGAAGCATCCAAGTCAAGCTGCTCTGGCTCAATATCCCACCTCCTTGTGTCTCCTTTGTAGGAACTTTGCTTGTGTGTAAGGAGGCGCAAGTTTGCATGCACATACACCAAGTCCTCTACCTTTTTTGAATGCAGCGTATTGTGTTTTATTGAGTGGATGAAGGAGTATGTGCTCCAATTCCTCTTAGAAGAAGATGAACTCCAATTCCTCTTAGAAGAAGATGAACTAGCAACCTATTAAGACCAAATTAAATAGTTAAGAGTTACAAAATTTAACTAAACAAAATTATTAATTATTAAATTAATATAAAATTATAAATTAAAACTAAAATTACAAAATATAAAACTTACTCGGGATAAGATTTTTATTGCAATTGGTTGGAGGTGCATGTATTCTTGCCCATGGAAGTACCACCAACTATGAGCATCCACCCTGTACTTGTCTCGAAGAGCATCGAGATTCTGATCAACACTACCAGAGCATGCAAAAGCCATGAACGTAGCCCTCACTCGATCACGTTGGTCACGATCAGTGAAGAGTCTCCGAAGTGCTAGCTTGTACCCTTGAGCCACTTCAACATCCCTATATGGAGCAACTCTTGATGAAGCGGAAAGAATCTCAGGACTATGATATTTGGGACTTAATGCAAAAGCAAGAAGATGCAATGGAGTGGTCATTTTGTTCCATCTATCAACCATGATTTCCTATAGTTCTTTGACAAACTTTTCTTCAGGATCTTCCTCTTTTGCATTGATGATGGTTTTCATCTTCTCAATCATTGAGTCGATACCATCATATACTTCTCCCAAACAAGGTCTATCCATGTCTGTGTAACGGATCATGCTCAGTATAGGCTCAATGAAACTGACCAGGTACTTAACAAGATACCACCAACACTCATCTAGGATCCTTTGCCTGACCCTATTTTCCCTTTCACTGCTAGATTGTCTCCATATGGCCCAATTAGGGCTGATTACCATGGCACAGAGTGCCTCATGAACCTTTATAAGTCGTCTCAACACAATTGTGTTGGAGGCAAAACGGGTCCCTACAACTTGTTTGGAAATCAAAATTAAAATTAAAATGTAATTTAAATTTACAAAATCAAAATTTAAAATTAAAAGAAAACTAAAAATTTAAAAATATTGAGAATTAACTTACCTTCAACAATTCCAATTTTGAGAATTGTCTAAATATTCCTTGTGTCATATGGTGGTTGGTGATAAACATTTGGATGTCTTCGTCCTCAACATACACCTGTTTGATCCACTCAATTTTGGATCCAATTTTTTGTAGCATTATAGATTGAGGGAGTGGATAGCACAAGGTGTCCAAAAAATGTGTGGATACTTCTCAACCAATAACCCAGCAGCCCTACAATTTTTGGCATTGTCGGTTACAACTTGCACAACATTTTGATGGCCCACTTCTTCAATAGCTTGGCAAAGGATGTTAGCAATAAATGGACCATCTTTCACCTGTCCTTCACAATCCACTGCTCTCAAAAACATTGCCCCTTTAGGGGACACGGCAATAACATTGATCAATGGGCAATTTTTTGCATCTTACCATCCATCAGAAACGACAGTCACCCCTATTTCGATCCATGAATCCTTTATGGGCTTCAAAGAGTTTGCTACATGTTTCACCTCTTTCTCCAATAAGGTGCACCTTCTCAAAACTTGGGCCCTTATACCCCTTTGGAGCCTCATTAACAGATTTCACCATTTTTTGCCAATATGGTGAATGAACAACGTTGAATGCCAATCCATTGGCATAGACATATCTTGCTATGTCTTGATCAGCAATCTCTCTTGCCTCATTCTAAAATGAAGCTTCCAACGATCCCTTAGATCTTTTATTTGATGAGGGCACGGTTTGCTCTTGAGGGATGTTCATAAATGGATGGCTTTTTGTAGGTGGAAGATAAGTAGGGGGTGTAAGGGGTTTCATGGATCGAGATCCTTTCCTCAAAGGATGGCTTGTTTTAAGACTACTAGCTTTTTGCTCTGTTTTTTCTTGCCCAACAATATATTTCAACACTACGTCATCTGGAAGGCCTTTGCCATCACCTTCTGGAGGTCTTGGACAAGGTTTGATGCCAGTATCAAAGATCCTACACAAGTGGGCTTTCACTCAACTCTATGAGCTCGTATATTGAACTTTGCAATGACTACAAATCCAAATAAATACTCCACCACCTAGACATTGTTGAACCATTTCTACATATTTCCAAAGGGGAGAGGTTGCATTTATTTTGAAACGAGATTGGCCTGAGTTAGAAGCAGATGCCATTGTAATACCTAAGGCACAACAGATTGAAATAATTTGGTATTGAAGTTTGAAACTAAAAAACTAAAAAGAATGAGAACAATCAACAAAACAATAAAAACAAAACAAAATAGTTCATTTGTTAAAAAAAATGTAAGAAAAAAATAAAAAAACTTCAAAGAAACCTACCTCTTTTGAACAAATCTTGCTCTACGATCTTCTTTGCAATGAATGGACACTTGCAAATGCTTAGGAATAGCACAACAATCAACTTTGAACAACCAACGATCAGCCTTCAAGTCTATTCAAGCTTGTGCAAGCAAGAGAGTAAGTTCAGCAATGGAGGGAAAAAAAACTTGTTTTTCATTCACAAATTGTTAAATGAGATTGTTTTTACCTATTTAGTGTGTTTAGAGGTCGATATTAGAGTTGCAATGAATATTAAAATATTTAGAAGTCAACATTCGGTCAAAAAAATGCTAAAAAAACACTTTATTTCACGGACTGGGCGTTTTCACGCCTGGATTCATCGCGGATTCGCCTTGGACTCTTTCTGCCGTATCCTGGTCGAATCTGTAGTCAACCAGCGAATCCAGATCGAATCCGCAGGCTGAATCCCGTATCCTAGTCGAATCTAGGACGTACCGTACCCGAATTTCGTACCTAGTATGAATCGTATCGTATCTAGGGCCTTTTCCAGGCGAATCAGTAACTTAGGGATTAATTAAAACACCCAAAAGTGCGGCATTTGGTCAAATCATTAAGGCCAAAGTTTCTTCAAGAACTTCCTAATGGGGTGGCATGGACTGTCAACAAACATGCGTCCGAGGGTAGGTTATACTTTATAGTATAAACAAAGTTGAGAATGCAACAACAGTTTACAATTAGTATCAATTTTTAAGGTCTTCAATTCTGAAATAAGTAGACAAAATCTTGCAACTAGCCTTCTATGATTCATTTAGCCACGTGCCAACTTGGGGAAAGACATGCCAAAAAAACACCAGAAACAAATGCACACGCAAATTAGAACATATAGAAAAGGCTCCCACTCAACATATAAGGTGTATGACAGATATGCACTCTGAAAATCCCAAATCTTTAATGTGACCTCTAGGTTTTTTTCAATAATGTGACCTCTAGGTTTTTTTCAATAGAACCTAGCTTGATAAGCAAGCTACTCCAAAAAAAGCTCATAGTGTAACATAAAATTATCCAGAAATTGTACCCTATGCCTCCCACTGCTCCATTTGCAAGCTTTCAATTTCAATCGCCTGTTAAACTATTCTACTAGCAAAACTATTGTAGAAGTCGAAAAGTTAACATAATATACCCTGTTTGCATGCAATCTGAAGAGCTAAGCCACAAAACAATTTATCAGAAGTAGAACAGCTCATAAAAAAGCAAAGAAAACAAACAAAATATTGGTTAGGAAAATGTAACTTTCAAATAAGACGAAAAACAGAAAAGAAATTTAAATAAACTATCACAAAAATAAAGACTGGAAGCCCTGGCACTAGCATCCATTGACTTAAAAACCCGTGCAAACTCATAAGAGCATCCTAATCTAAGTGCTTTTTATGTCATATCAAACCAAATAAATCAAAATTGATTCATCTTCGCAGAAATTGTCAGAATGGAGAACAGAAAACAATGTCATAGAAATGTTTGAAAGTCAAATTTCAAAAAAATAGCACATACGTCATTGAAAGCAGAATGCAAAATGCCACGTCAATTGGGATGAACTCAAACCCTAATGTAATTGGTACTTTCATAACAAAGCTCCAGGTTTAAATCTCCTAGGCTGAACCTCAATATATAGGTTAATGTATAATATTGATGACATTGCATATACAATATTTTTTAACAGACGAAATTGTTGTAGTTTTCAACAAATGAGATTAGATGCAAGTTCCCAGAAAGTTTCAAAACATACATATAAAGATTCAAAACGGGAGAAAACGAGCAAAAACTTTTTGTAAACAAACGACAGATCTGCCCTGCAGCAGAGGCAAACTACAAATCAAAGAAAAAGGCAATCCGTCGCACTTTTGAATTGTCACTAGAAACCGATACTCGAAATTCAAATAGAGAGAATGACCAATTCAACGCGGCAAGAATAACAAAACTAGAATGCAAAACATTTTTCTTTTAGGGGTAAACTCTTGAACTGATTTCCAGGTACAGGAAAAATATGCACAGTTTTGTTATTGAAGTAGGAGATGAACAAATAGCCCAGGTCAAGTATCAGGCTTTAAGGCAACACTTCATCTTAAAAGTTAAAACCTTTGACTAACATACAGAATTACAGACTGTTAGATTAGCAACCAGCCAATGCTGCTTTTCAGTTTCAACTTTCAAGCTCATAGTGTATAAGCATTTGCATGCTAAGTGTTTGATGAAATTACTGCAGATTTATAGAGGGTTTCGTACCCTAGCCGTATGAAATACTAAAGAGCAATGCAAAATCTTAAGGCAAGCCTAAGGCACAAGGCTTGAAGAGGGAAAACCATATATGCTCAATGATATTTAAGAATTGAGAGGAAGGACGCACTCTGACAACTGAGGCTTTCCTGCACCATCAAAGAAAAACCCTAAATCAACAGAAACTATAAATTTGGAAGTAAATCTCACAATTTCAAATCAAACCTATCTCAAATACCATATATCCAAATCCCTCCTCAAACGTATCACTGCAGCTCTCATCCTCCACAGTACCATGAAACCCCATAAAACTATCGTACACACAAGCTAAAATCAGGGGAAACCAAGAAAGAAAGAAAAGTTCAACAAAATTGAAAGAACAACCCACTCACATTGAAAAGAAAAGTTCAATAAAATTGAAAGAACAACCCACTCACATTGAAAATTAGGCTCTTATTGGTAGCTTCAAATGCAATCCTTCCTCTGAAATCAATTTAATCACATAAAATTAGATAATTAGGGTCACAAGTTGGGAGACAGGATCCAGTAGATTGGGCAATATAATAAACAAGAATAATGGAATAATGCGGTACATTTGCAATCCTTGTTAATGGGTTAATTAGTAAGATGTTTAAGCATAATGCTTATTCTTCGAAACCACAGAATTTTTTAAATTGAATTTTTTTGGAGCTCTTCAAGGTAACCCGGCCCTGTTAGAATTGAGAGTGTGTTCTCCCTCACCCTCATTCATAATAGAAGGCTCTTTCTTCCTGGAATCTAAGATGAACAGTGAAGCTAAAGCCTTCGCCTTGCTCAAGGGTCTTAACTTTTGGAAGTAGGGGGAAACCTCTAGATGTGAAGAGTATCAATAATTGTTTGCATCCAGGTATGGTCTGCATTGGCAATGTGGATTGCACCGTTGCTGAAGATGAAATTCAAATCTCCCAAGTTTTGATGGAGGCATGCACATGCTAAAAGCCAACAAATTCCCAAAATCTCGCTGAATTAAGAATACTTTCACAGAAAAAATAAAACAGAACATTTATTGTCCTTTTTAAAAAACTTTACAAGCATATCCTTCCATGATAAAGTCAGGACACAAACTAACAAGCATACGCAGTATAGATGTATTGCCTCTATGACCCAGCAAAGCTTTCCTTCAAAATCCATTGATTGTCCAATGCAAATGCTATAGAATTTCTAGAACAGTATAAACGAAGCACTACGAGACTGAATTAGGCATCAAGGCAAATAGTATAGATGCCTTACTTTGTGAAGATGGCATCAACAGTGCAATTGAAATGCACAGAACAAATCCTTGTAAGGTTTCCTAATTTTTATGTTTATACTCTTTTAAAGGATAAATGATATGGATTGCAAGGGACAATAATAATAGTCCTTCATAACATTGTCTAATGCGATCATTGATTCTTGAACAAGAGTTCAAGAGAATATAATTAATAACAAATGTAAACAGAAGTTAGGCATCAAGACAAATAATATAGATGCCTTACTTTGTGAAGATGGCATCAACAGAGCAATTGAAATGCACAGAACAAATCCTTGAAAGTTTTTTCCCAATTTTATGTTTATACTCTTTTAAAGGAAAAATGAATATGGATTGCAAGGGACCATAATAATAGTCCTTCATAACATTTTCTAATGCAATTATTGGACTTGCAAATAAAGAAGAGCTCTTCTTGTGCATACACCAATTCAGAAAGAAGTCATATCTAAAAAGACATCTAAGAAATATCATCGCTTTTGGGAGGTTCATCTCACGTTGAAATAATGGGCTCCCGTATAAAATCAGGCTAGATAAAACTGCAACAGAGCTCAGATCACCCAACATGAGCTAATCACATTTACATAGAAACAGACAATGGGATGGATAAATGGGTAAATTAATAATACCAAAAGCTGGTGCGAAGCTGCAAGGACCAGCCTATTTAGCCAACATGAGCCAATCACAATGCTAAGGTTGAGTTGTTTGTGTCCTACTTTAACATCACTACGAGGTACTTGTGTCCCAAACCCTGCTTTCGTTTAGGCCTTTAAAACCCATTTATGTCAGAGAGACCCACTTTATCGTTAGTGTTGGTGACCCTATGAAATGTAAAAATTCATGGAGCTGTAAAATTAATGATCTTCTGCTGAATCGACACTGTTGCAAATCTAATAGAACTAGCCTTGAGCATTCGTTAATGCAGAAAGAGGTCCTGTCTAAAAGGACAAAAGAGGTCTCTATCACTTTTGGGAGTTTCGGCTCTTGTTTAAGTGCTGAGCTCCCTAACAACATCAATATAGGTAAAACTGCAAATGTCTCCATTTACAAGCTAGGAGGTGGCTAAACAGACCAGCCCATTTAGCTAGTGTGAAACTACAAGGACCAGCCCATTTAGCAAACATGAGCCAATCACAATGACACATATAAGGAACACAAGTACCTTGTAGTGATGTTACAGAAGGATGCGAACACTCAACCCTGTGGCCTCATCCCAAAACCTGCTTCTGTCTAGGGCCTTTATCACACTATTTGAGTAAGAAAGGTTTGTTTTATCATGAGCACAAGTGGCCCATGCAAAGAAAAAAATCCTTAGTGACTGCAAAATTCATAACCTCTCGTGCTTTCCTTGTGCATTCACCAACACAGAAGGTCCCATCTAAAAGGACCAAAAAGGTCTCTATCACCATATCAGGCTAGGTAATACTGCAATAGGGTATGTATTACCCAACATGAGCTACTCACATTTATAGCAGGCTAGATTTAAGCAGAAAGAAGCCCATTTAGCTAACATGAGCTACTCACATTAATATCAGGCTAGATTTATGTAGCAAGAAGCCCATTTAACCGAACATGAGCTAGTTGCAATGGCATGTAATTCACACGTGTATCTTGAAGCGATATCAGATAAGGATGATAAACTGCAACCTCATCCAAAAACTTACCTTTATTTAGCAACTTATCATACCCATTTGCAAAGGGATGTCTAATCTAGTAGCTTGATAATATCAGGCTAGATTTAAGGTGCAGGACCCAGCATATTTTGCGAACATGAGCCAGTCCCAACGACATGCCAGTCACAAGAGCACATCAAAGTGATGTTAGATAATCTTAAGAATGATAAACTGTGACCTCAACCAAAAAGGTACTTTTAGCACCTTGTAAAACCCATTTGCGTCAGCAAGGCTTCTTTTATCGTGAGTGCAGTTGGTGACTTAGAAGTTAGACATAAAAATCCTACAAGCTGCAAAAACATCATATTCCGCTAAAAAGTTTAGAGCAGCAGATATTTAGGAGGCAGGATATTAGCCATGCCTCACAGAAAGAAATTTGCAGCAACCACAGATTTTGAAGGAAACTTTTACCAGATGCTAGCCTATAACTATGACCCGTCTATTTTGCTGATGACTATTTTTTTTAAATTTCAAAAAAATGTTAATTTAAAATTCATTAGATATCTTTGGCAGTATAGAAGACTGAGTTTTGCTGATGACTATTTTTAAAAAATTAAGAATAAGTGGTACGTTGAAAATTCAGAGTCAGATGACACCGTGCATAGACTCAGTTTTAACTTACCCAGTAACATTGAGCGATAGTTTGCAGTGCAGAGCACCTAAAAAGCTATAGCATAATGAGAATGACATCTTTATAACATCATTCATGTCAAAATCCTGCTTAAAGTTTGCAGAGCCAGCACTAGATACTTAAAGGAATTTTGCCACCAAATTACGCCCTGCATGCAGTGTAAATTTTCCCTCCAACACATTTAGCGAAAGTTTCGCATGCAAACCCCTAAAATCTACATAAAGCATAAAATACCATTACCCATGGCATGATTTACTGCAAAACTCGGCTAGAGATCCCTCCAGATGAGGGCTGCTACCATAAGAATCAACGCAAGAACAATGCTCATGTAAACGCCATACAAGTTTCGTGAAAATAGAATTAATTTTTTTGAAAAATAGTCTTTGGAAGTAACTGTGTCGAGAATAGCTTTTTCACCTTGCTTTCCTCGGAAAGTGTAAGCCCAAAACCCCGAAAAAACCTCTAAACTCCAAAATATACCGTTGGAAATAAATGTCAAAAACTTTCACCTTGCTTGAACCTTTTCAGTGTAAGCCGTTATCACCATTAAAAAGCCTTAAACCACCCAAACATTTCCTCTCATACTAGCCTAAGCATTCTCTGTAAAACTCTTCAGAAAATCAAATCTTTCGATGGACAATAATTCTAACATTATGAATATTTCCAGCTCATTCAAAAACTTCAAACATTTGTTCACAAAAATAAAGAATCTCAACAAATCAAAGCTCGAAAAATAAACCTACTAACCCTTTAAAAGAGAAAATAATCAAAGCGAACTTATCTCCTTTGATATTTGAACTTTCCGGCAACCCCTTCAGTTTTCTGAGTAGAATAAAATCATAGAAACAAACAAATAAAACCCCTAAAATACAGTTTTTATTATAAACAGTGATTAGACAACTAAATTCCCGCCATTCTGAACAACGCCTAATCACAGGGCAGAAATTAATCTCAGAAATGTTACGGCTGACCTTTTACAAAACAAACAGACAGCTATAAAAGCTTAAGCTATGCTATTCCGCTGAAGCTTCTCTGCGCTCAGAGCTTTCTGTACATCCTTTTGCTCTACAACTTCAGAAATAATTGAAGAGAATGAAATCGATTCGGCCACCTCAACGAAACAAAAAAGAAACAGAAATATCTGGCGGCGCGAAAAGAACAGTAAGTACTCCAACAAACAGGTAGTTGCAAGTGTGCCATTAATTCGGGCATATTTCTACAAGGAATGTCATTAGGCTTCAGGCCGTAATCCTGAACCATCCGTGCCAGCAAATTTGTTACGAGGAATAGCAAGAGCAATGCCTATAGCTGCATAGAATACGCCTCCGCATGCAAAAATTGCCAACAGTGTTGCAAGAATGATTTCCACGTCTCCAACCTTCTGACAATCTGCAGGAGCCTCGGTTTTCGTGCTCTGTTTTGCCTCTAACAAATGCAGGGCCTTGACAATCTGTAGAACCATTTCACGCCCCAATCAAAGAACGCCAAAAATCCTGCAGAAATAATTTTGCACGAGGATAGATTAATCACTGTTTAAGGCCTTCACAATAGTTTCACGGTAGTAGAAATCATCCCTCTTCATTAAGGCCATGGTCACTAGAGTAATACAAAAAAACTATAGGATGATTCTACAATAGTATGTCCCATTTTTTGGTCAAAGTGGGACATTGAATTAAACATTTTAAATTAGATTTGTACCTTCAATTACTTATAATTACTAAATTGTTAAGAATTTGAAGATGGTGTGAACTATTGATTTTTCATATTGTATATGTAGATTTTAAATGTATTTTTTTTTATAAATAATTTATTCATGTAAATTTCAATATAGTTAAAGATATTTTTTAAAAGTGGCATTTATTCCATGATGCATAACATTTTTAAGAAAAAGTTAAAATTATAAATTTTTAAACATAGTTTTGTAACACAAGTATTTAGTATGTAGATATTTTTCTATAATTTTTTGTTACTTTTTTATTTTTCATTAATTTTTGAAGTGGGATTAACTATAAAATTGACATAAGTTTATTCCATAATGCATATTTTTTTCTTTATATATCCAAAAATTTGTTTTTGGTTGAAATAACAACACCAATACCTAGTGCTAATATTTTTTAGAATTTTTTAATCTATTTTACTATTTTTCAATGTGGGTGGAACAAAAACTTTGACAATGGATGAATAATCTATGTTCACTAAAAAATAAAAAATAAATATAATAATCAAATTAAATATATTTAATATTATACTTTTTGAAAAGCTTACTTCAATGACTATGATATTGTGAATTATCTTATCATGTTTATTCCTTTCGTTGGTCCAACACAAAGTAAATAAGGAAAACCTATCCAAGCACTTTCGTTTGAAGGTGCTAAAGTTGTCTCAAAATAAAATAAATAAATAATTGTATAAGTAGAATAAGAAATTATTGTTAAAAAAATTGTATTCAAATTTTTTACATTTTTGTGGGGTTGAGATGAGAAATAAAAAAATAAGGAAAAATAAAACTATGTGTTCATATTCAAAAGATTTTTTTTCGAACAATCTCTCAAGGGGGCAGCCTACCATCCTTCCCCTATCTGCTAGGGCACAATATTGCAAGGTGTGTGCCCTTGGTCTCCTTGTGATATGCAATGTAGCACTCAGGTTCGTGACATGGCTTAACCACCTCCCATGGATTCATTAACTGTGGTGGTTGTATCGGACATTAACAAGTCGATCTATTGGTGCAACAACAATCATCTTTGCAACAATTGGTATCAGAGCTTGGGTCATGGGTTTGAATCTCTCGCTTGCGCTGGGGGGAAATTGTTGCAAGGTGTGCACCCTTGGTCTCCTTGTGTTGTGCAACATAGCACTTGGGTTTGTGGCATGGCTTAACTGCCTCTTGTGGATTCATTGACTTTGGTAGTTATATCAGGCATTATTAGGTTGATCTTTTGGTGCAACGACAACTGTCTTTGCAACACATAATGGGACATCAGGTGAATTTTAAAAAAATTGTGCATCATCAGGTCTTTGAAACAATGCAACAGGTACATTGTCTCAAAGAGGGGGAAAAATATAGACACCTAAAATTGTCTGAACATATCACACATCTTGATTTCACCTTTTAACATAATCTTTCTTCATTATCACCTATTTCCTCATTTTAATAAAATAATTTCTAATTATTTGATTAAATTCACTCTTTTCCTCTATTTTTTGGTACGTAAATCAATCTTCTATTGATATCAAAAAAAACATTTATAGTGTACCACCTTGACAGTGGAGAAATTCACCAAGCAAGCCCCAAACCCTTATACATTTTGACCATACAATCCCTTACTTAGCAGTCGTCTATCCAAAAAACCACCTAGATACAAGACCCCACCTTGACCTGACAACAGATCAAAACAAGCTAACCTAGAGAATCTAGAGCTAATCCATATTTGTCACCCCTAGCATGGTGACACCATCAACCCAAAGATGACAATCACGCCCCACCATAATCCACTAGTTGCACCAACCCGACAAAGCAAAATTGAATCTCCCACATATGGTGCCACCACCCAACAAAAACCATTCCCTTTGGATGTAGTCCCAACATCAAACCAATTACTCCTCTAGTTCAACACCTTCCGCGAACAGGTACTCATAGAAGTGCCATCTCCAATCCACTCCACCTATAGGTTCCAAGTAAATATTATGCTTCAAAAAAATAAGGCCACACCTCACATGGCTCCTATGCTCCTACAAAGCTTCTCCTTTGAGGTCTAGGGTAAAAGGATAACGCTTGACCACAACCCTGGGAATTAAGGCTTTGTGCATGTCCCTCAAACAAGGGAGCCCAATTCCCAACTTTGCTATGATGATCACATCCTCCACTCCTTCTAGAAGGTTCCCCATTACTAGCTTATGGGTCATTAGCAGTGTCGCCACTTTAGGAACTTCCAGGGACTTCCAGGTCCAGCAATGCTGCCACAAAGCGAGTCGCTATGTCTGCATTGGTGTGATACCACTCTATCAACAAGATATACTCCATTCCCAAAAGTAGATGCACAGCCTCTAGGACCAAGGGATCTCACTCCTTAAATACTAATTTTAATCTACCATAGTTGTCAAAGAATGTTGAGAGCTTATGAGAAGCTTTGAGACATACAAGCATTTCCATATTTTTGAATGGCCAAAAAGCGATAGATGAGGGGAGCTTTAAAAGAAAGCATCACCCACAATACGTTGGTGATGTTGTCACAACTCACAAAGTTGTAGCCACCCACATTAAAGACCCTGCTACCACTGTCCTTCCCAACAACGCAAGGCACACCACTCAACATTGGAAATGTCATATCAAGCAAACTGTATGTCCTACCCAATGTCCTTGGTTGGTGCCCACTGCACAAACCACACCCTAGCCTTCATGGACATTAATTTCGTCCCTGCCGCCAAACTCCCACACCACACCAACTAGGAAACATGTTGTCCAGCCCCTGCCACCCTGATTGCACCGTCACCAAGACCACCCACCTAGCAACTATGGGGCCCACTCTTTTCCTCTATTAATTAAATAATTAATTCATCATTTTCTCATTAATTCTCTTATTTGATTAAATAATTTTGAATTATTTAACTAAAAATCCTAATTTCCTCTCATCCTCACAATTCTAATTTTCCTCCAAATTGCACAAAGAATATTCCTTTTTCAAAAAGAGAATATTCTCTTTTCAAAATATCTTTTCCCTCCAAAATATCTAAATAGCACATTCCCTCCAAAAAGAATATTCCATAATTCATTTAATTCAAATTTGAATAGATATTTTCCCTACAAAATATCTTTAACTAGTTTTCCATGAAAATAGGGATATTTTGGGCTCTCATTAAATTTTATCCCTCGATCTCCTTGATTTCCTCTCAACCGTTGATTGTGAGACTCATTCTTGACCATTGATCAAATATCTATAAATCTATAAAACAAGTCATTTCCTCATCAAAATCATTCACAATTTTCATGAGCATAAGCATTCTTGAATTCTTGTGCAATCTTGAGCAATTTGAGCATCCTTTTGTGAATCAATCATCAATCTAATATTTTCCAATCATGGGTTATGCTTAATAGAGCAATCCAAATACATTTGGAGCATAATCCCTCAATGGGATTAAAGGTTTGAATGTTATTTTAGATTCAATTGGCTTTGAATTGTGTTTTCATTACTTTTAATTGAATCTTTGGTAACATTATTTACTAATTTCATTGAGTATGGGCTTATATAATTAATCTTTGATGGGTTTTTAGGCATGAGGATTATCAATAATTGGGGCAAAAGGGAGGAGTGATGCGTAAGCAACTGTTGGGGCATGAAGGATACCGGGAGATGGGCCACAAGGGTGACTTAAGTGGCAGAAATGATTAGCTTACGATGTTCTCTCTTTTCTATATAGATTTTCAATAGTTTGTGTAGTTTTAATGTTTCAGGCATCTTTGTAAATCTCTGTAAATCTCTGTTTTGCATTGTAATCTTTGTGTTGAATGGAAGTGTGGAATAAATCTGTTGTTAATTTTTGAAACTGGTGAATCGTTTACATGGTTTTTAACATGTTTTTTTATAGAATTTATGGTGCTTTGGGATAGTTTTTAATCCCTAGTAGTATTTCAATTTTTTTTTAAAATAAATAAAATAGATCTCCAAAATGATATATCTTAACATAGATTATATCGATTAATATTTAATATCTATATATTAGTAAAAATGCAGGGATAAAGTTTATGGTTGGAGGAAAAATCTTATTATACAATAAAATGGTTAAATTTAATAAGGGAAGTTAATGGAAGCAGACGTGGTTTAATCAGGGTTAGGGTTTAAGCTTAGAGTTAAGGGGAAGTAACTAGACAGGAAAATTCGTTGTTTAGTGAGTCGATTTGATTGATTCTTCTCTCGCACTTTCTGTCATTGATTACCTTTTTGTACTTGACAACCAATTGTATTTTTAATGTGACTATTAAGAAAAGTGACCCATTTGTGATTAGTTTTGGCCTAATAATATCAAAAATCAAAATTTCTTCCCATGGTCAAGATGCCACTCTACAACTATATTCTTAGAAAGGTGCATATTCCATTGATTTAGTGGCGAAATTAATAGCAAAGGGGAAACCCTTGACATAACTTGGTGGCGTGGGGTTTGTTGAGGGAATATAGAAGAATATGCAGATGAATATTCAGTAGGGGAGAGGATCCAGTAGTTGATTACCCTAACTTCATGCTTCTAATTATTCTACGTGGAAATTTCAAATCACTCCCATTTTTTTACAACAACCTACTTGGCAAGTCCCCTGCTTATTAAGGTTTCAGGGCCACATCAACATGCTTTTTTTCAAGGTGTCCAAAAAGGCCCAAAAAAAGTGACACCAATACTTGTGCATTCACAACATGCTTAATTATGGGTAGTCATCATCAACACTAACAACTTTAAAGTCACAATTGGGTAAGTGCACCAAGATGGTTCCGAAAAAGGGGGCTTAAGTGGCCACTTTTTTTCTGAAATTAGGAAATACTGACCTTGGACATGAAATTGAGGATAGTTACACTCAAAATTTTGAGATGGAACAAAAACAAGGATCGAAGTGCTCCAAGTCTACCTTCTAAACTACTAATTTATTTTGAAAATAGTTGAGATTAACGGGTTCAAAAGAGGGACCTACACAAATTGGTGCTATTTTTGTCAGAAAACATAACATAGCAACTCTTGTATGACCTGAGCATGGTGAACTTTTTTGTAGTATTTTTAAAATTGCTATGGTCAAAAGTTAGCTAATAGTATCTAGTTGATGCACGATTTTTTTGATAATTTTTTAATGAATATTTGATTTTTTACTAATTTTCTAAGTGGGCACTTCCTGAAAAGCATAATTTTGGCCATGCTCCCCCTAAATTTTTTTGAAGGTAATTGATTTTTAAATTTTTTTTTTAAATTGTAGAATAGAGTCTAGTTTCTAAAAATGTAATTTATTTGAAAATTTGATAACGGTTAATTTATAATGAAAA
>VDFB02379711.1:135714642-135756482 GCA_007258455.2 Sequoia sempervirens
CTCCCTCCTATGTTGGAAAAATATGTCTCAATCCCATAGGCTGAAACCTCTATTGGAGCCAAGTCGGTGTGACATATTCTATGTTTGGCCGATGAGAAGATTTGTAACCTTATGTTTTGTATAGGTCGCTGTGACCTTGCAAAAGTCTTGCCGAATGGTTACACATTGGAGTCTTCAGTGTGACATGTTGTGTTTGGTATGTTCTCTTACCATGTGGAGATCTCTTGCGAATAGGCCATACATATCATATATCAGGGAGACCCTTGGCCAAAAGGCTTAGTTTGGGAAGAAGCCTCAACGATGAAGAAAGGTCTCGCCGATGGGGGAAATCTTGGAGTCTTTGTGGTGACACAATGAATTCAGTATGAAGTCTCAGCGGCCGATGGAGAGTCTCATCGATGATGAGGGGTCTTTTGTATAACTCTTGGCGAATGGTGGTCTCAGGGTAACTTGGAGAACTCGATAAGAACTCTCAGCGAAGAGTGGTATGTCTCACCAATAGCATTTGCTTGGTGTCCTCGGAGTAACATGTGATGGCTCGGTAAGAAGTCTTACCGATGTGTGAAGTCTTGTCGACCGTTTAGTGCTCGATGTAACTAAAGGGGTCTCGGTGTGAAGTCTCAGCGATGAACGAAAGTCTTGCCAACTGTTGATCACTTCGGAAAAAGTCTTTGAACCTTGGTACGATCTCTTGGCGAAAGACGATAGTCTCGCCGATGTAAGTTCTATTGTCTATGTGACTTTTGAACCTCAGTATGAAGTCCTGGCGAAAGCGAGGAGTCTCACTGATTGGTGGATGCACACGGATTAACATGAAGGCTCGGTGTGAGGTCCTAGCGAGAGCGATAGTCTTGCCAAAGGGAAAACTAAAGTCGATGCAACGAGTGAACTCAATATAACCTCTTGTCAATTGTAAGGACTCTTGGCAATATCAAATGTTGACTATGTTGGCATCGGAGAGACACGGATAGTGTCTCACCGATGGGTATGTGCAGGATCATCATGCAAAAAATAGGCCCTTAAGTGGCAAAAAATTTAGAAAAATCAGTGTTAGGAAACTTGACGTAAATATTTGAATAAGTTATCTATATTATTTCAAAAATATGTAAGAATAGAATTTGTAGAAAATTGAATGTAGTTTCTAAAATACTAGGTTTTCTTATTTAAAAATAAATAAAATCTATTTGGTGAAAATTTGAAATTTCAAATGAGTACTTAAATTTCAGGGAAAAAATAAGAAGTAGGTGTCTGTCTGACCACCCTAACCATAATAAAATGATAATATTTTTTTATAAGATTTTATATATAAGCAGAGGACTCATGTCTGGATGTGATGCATATATTTTGTAATTTTTCCAAGTAAAATGGTCGGCATGCAAATTTTACGTTCCCTTAAAATAAAATCCTGCTGTCAATCTACCCTAACTTATCAAAACTTCATGAAATTTAATTTTTCTTTTTTTAATCCTATAGTATGCGGGAAGCATAGAATGTGATGCATGTTTTGATTCAAAAATATGATAAATTTTGAAAGTTATAGATATTTTCAATCAAATTTCTATCTATGAAGACTTTTAGTCATAATTCTCCCATTAGAAAATGAATACTACCATTTATTAAATTCAAATTAAATCATAATTTATATTTTTGGAAAGCTGAGAATCTCCTCTAAAAACCCTTTTCGTTTCATTAATTTTGGGTGAAAAAAAGTCGTTAGCCACATACCCTACAAATATTGCCACTTTTTGGCGCACCATGATCCTGCACATACCCTGATATGCCAACATAGCTTGACATGGTTATCATAACGCGAGCGCGTTATTAACCAGTAGAGATATGTTCATTTAAAATTAAATAACGCACTTGTGTTATCACTAAAATGGTAAAAAATCACAGTATACCATGATGTCGGCCCACATTCTGCATATTCTCCTAGTTTTGCGCGTGCTCCGACAGAAAGTAGCTTTTTGGTGATTGAGTGAAGTGTGCATGCATGATTTTGCGATTCCATCACCTTTTGAATGTTCTTTCCATCACCTTTGCATGAAATAACAGATTTTTCACATTGAGAGGCATATAATATCAATTCAAGTTTGAATTATAGTGATAATTGATATATAATTAAAATTTGGAGGGGAACAAGCTTTTGAAGAAGTCAAATTTTTGAGGAGTTTGAGGAAGGAAGAAGCAAAGGCTGCATAATTGGGTAGAACTCCTCTATTTGAAACTTCTCTTTTTTAGGTACATGTGAAATCTTTGTACATTTTCTTTCATTCTATTATGGCTTGCTTTCATTTTTGTTGTTTAGTTTATTCCATGATCAAATTGTTTGTTTGTGATGCAATATCAGATTGCCAAGCCACTGAACAACATCATTTCTTTAGGGAACTTCCTTCCCAAATCAATAAAGAGTAAAAGATCAATTTATACAAACTTTGTCAAATTCATCCAAAACTACTTTTCATTCAACCAAAATCCATTTATTTCATTTCAAGTTATAAGGCTATCAGTAGCCAATTCACCATCTCCATATAGCAAACCATTTTCATAATCAACTTTCAACTTTGTTCTTGTCATAAACAATACAACAATCACTCATCAACTCAACTTACCCCTTCAAGGAAAAAACAATCAAACACCTATGTTCCTTAGACTTGCAATCAAACATCATCCCAACCATTTAAGATATCTTTGCTCAAATCAACACATCCATCATCCTATCTTCACTTAAACACCATTTGTAACAACAACAAGCAACATTAGTTTAATACTGTCACCAGACCTTTAAGATACCAATTTCATCATGTTTTGATTGTAATATTCCAATATATCAGTATATACACACTCTGACTACTTTGCATTCAAGAAACCATTACCATATATTGGAAACATATGCCCAAATCATCAAATCTTTCACAATCTACCTTCAAAACATTACCAAGCATAGACACAACTGTGGCATCACAAATGAGACTGCTCCCAAGCACTTAACAACATTCCTTTCGTTGTTTCTACATATTCTCTATTTTTAACAAACAATGCCAAATATCTCTAGGAGGCCAACATTCCATCTAATCGGGTGATTCCTTTTCTATCATAATGCATTTACACAATCCCAATACAGATTCTCAGGCCTATTTTGATTCTTTTCAACATACTATAAAAGTTTATACCCTTATTTCACAAAACAGAGTAGAACCAACATGTTGTCTACTAGTAAAAGCCCTTAAATGGGTCAATTCATCAAAGCAAGTCATCATAGAACTACTCACTAATCCACCAAACCTGCAAACAGTCTTAGGCCATGTGTACAAACTCACAAATAAACAAGTTTCAAGATGGGAAATGCCCATTAATACACAAAATCAGTAAACAATTGAGCAGAGGTTTTTTAATTAATTTTTATGGATTTTTGGGATAAAAGATCTTCCTTTCTCGAGCTTACAATTCTTTTTAAATGTGTCTAAATCAATTGAAATAATTGCCTCTTCATCTTCATCAACCCATCCTTGCCCTTCCACAAAAAAGACTCTTCACCTTCCTGCTTTTGTGCAATTTTACATTTTTACAATAATTGACAACTTTTGTTATAAAAAGCAACTTTTCAATAATATCACCTAGTGACCTATTTCATGGTACAAATACATTGAAATTCATCATTTAATGACCTTCACTCATCATATGTACTTGAACATTACAAATTGAACAAATTAGCCTTTTGAAGGAATTTCATGACCTAGGTGCTCCTGCACCAGTTTGTGATGTTACAACCTTACGTTGTCAATGGACATTTTAAATCACACAATTCGATACACTTTCCTATTACATTTTTAAACGACATCTCTTTGTGGAATTTTGTTAAATTTAACAACTAATTTTCTTTATGTATGCTTCCAAAGCTATCATTGAGTTATTTTGTCAAATAGTTATACAAACCGGCTTTCATTGACTTTTTTTGAGTATGCTTCCAAAGCTTTCATTGAGTTATGCTTCCAAAGCTTTCAATTAGTTAATTTGACAACTTAGCACTTTTTTGCATAGGTAAAATTATTCGTCATGTTGAAGAAACGAACTATTAAAAGGAAAAAACTAACAAATGATCAGCTCCAAGCCATCAAAGATAAAGAGAAAAAACGGATGAGGGAATTTCGTGAAAAGCAGAAATTGGGAATGATTGATGAAAACAAGCTAGTTGAAGAGGAACCTCAACTGTCAAAAAGAGAAAAGAAATTGGCAGCACAAAGGGCACGAATGCGAAAGAGTCATGCTAGGGGAGATGCAGATACCATAGTTGGAGACACACCATCTACCGCAAGTGAATACAAAGGGACACCATTAAGCACAAGCAAATATGGAGGGACACCATCTACCACAAGTGAGTATGGTTGGACACCATCCACCACATCTGAAATTGAGAGTACATCATCACTCGAAGTTGAGGAACAAGGTATGCCATCATCCCCACTTGAACCTCAAGGTATTCCTCTATTCCACCCTCGATCGAAGGTATGCAATCTAGCCAACCTCAATTAAATATTGATGAAATTGCTAATGTTGAGATGTATGTACCTAAAAGAACACCACCTAGAATTTTGCGTAGAAAGCCAAAGTTTTTGATTAATATTGATGAGGATATTTTGTAGCACATGGAAGGTAAGATTCTAGAATGCACTTGTAGAAGATATGCTGATAAGATTTGGCAAATGTTCTTTGAAAGGCTAAATGAGACTATAAGATGTCAACTATTTGTTCAAATGATGCGAGGTTTAAAGTATAGAAACATCATGAAGACTCTTGGGTTGAGAACATCAAATGCATCAAGTGAAAACACTATTGTGAAGAATCTAATGGATGCTTATGACAGTGTGGGTAAGACCTCACAAGGATAGTAATGTCACCCGATGTGTCATTACATCGACTTTGGCAAGCTATCAAACAAAGAGATCTCCCCCATTAAAAAGACAAGTGAACAAATGGGAATTAGTAGAAAAAATTTATCAAACGCCGTTGAAAGGCGGCAAAGAATTGAGGGCACTGATTCAAATGAATTATGGGCATTCTCGAGGAGACTGCCACACAAAGATAAAAAAGTTAAGCATTGAGAACACTAATGGAAGATTATTGGAAGAATAATACAAGGCCATCTCTGAATTAAAGGGATGTCGTAAGAAGGAGAATTGGTAGTCGAAACCGTGAGCCACATCCAAAGCATTTTTTGAATATGACTCAAACCCAATTTTTTCATAAATTTCAAAATTCTTATCCTCAAATTAGTATTTCTCAAAGATTTTTTGAAATGATTAAACCTTTTTATGTCAAGATAAATCACACATGCACTACTTGTTGCTGTAAACTACATACTAAATTATCTAACCATTATGATGTTTATCGTTCTATATGTTTACATTTGCATACTAACGATGTTTTGCATGATTGTGGCATAGAAGCCCCACCAAAATCTTCAAGAAATTTCTTATCAAAAATTTTATGTGAAATAGAGGATGGCCAAATATTCTATAGGACAACATGCTTGGATGGTTCATGCAAGTGTTGCAGTGGCTTGCAACAAATGCTAGTATGTCAACATATGGAAAGCACATATGAGGCGAGACAAAAACTAGTAGAGTTCGGGAAGTATAAAATAGTGGCATATGCTACAAAACATGGGTTTGAAGCAAAAAGGTGTGAGTTGGTTATTCAGAAGATTCCAGCGTATCAGTTCATGTCCATGTTTCATGAGAATCTAGTGTATGAGTATGCAAGGCATACCCATAGAGCCCGATGGCTGGACACACAATTCAAGCTATGCAAGGACACCTTTCCACTTGGTAGCATAGTATCAGTGGTTGAATTTGCAGAGAACTACACTCTATATCCACAGTGTGAGGTGCAATCACAGTATTACAACTCCACATACGTTTCGATATTTGTGCACATAGCATTCATACATGCAGCTAAAAGTACAAAGGACGAAAGGAAGGTATTGAGGGAGTATCACTTTTATATTAGTGATGATCGCACGCATTCTCCAGAGTTCGTGCAAGGTTGCTTCCAGATGTTCTACAATCATTTGGCTTAGAGGGGCATATCATATGATTGGCATATAATATGGTCAGATAACTGTGCAGCATAGTTCAAGAATGCGTGCATGTTCTACTGGTTGTGCAGGATGCATCTCACTACACGTGTTCAACATATGTGGAACTTTTGTGAGGCTAGACATGGAAAGGGAGAGCATGACGGTGCAGGAGCATGCGTGAAAAGAGCATTAGCACGAGAAGAGTTAAAGTATAAAGATAGTGCACAGTTGATAGATGCAAGATCAATCATCGAGTGGTGTAATGGTTTGATGGGTCCAGGTAATGAAGGTACATCTCCAAATCATAGTTTTTTTTGGTTGATGGATGATACTAACATTGCACCAGATGAGGATTGTTGTACACTAATAGAATCGAGTGAGTTGCACTCTTTCTTTAGCTCAAATGCAGGTTCATGGAGTATCGATACACGTAAGATGGCATGCTTTTGTTCATGTACAATGCAAGCCTGGAATGATTGTGAGTTAGGGGAGTGGGTTGACAAATGGTTGACAAGTTATCTTAGCCCACTTCACACGTATCGCCCTCCGATGGCATTGGAACTAACACAGATGGAATCATCGGTCAACTTTGACCATGTATCGAATCTAGTTCAACTAGGTAATATATCTACTTTCTTAGTATTTGAAATTCCATATTGTTATCTTACTTTGTACTGTATTCATAGTGTTGGCTAATTTGAAGAGATATGTCGCACATATAAATGCAGGGCATGTTTATGCAGTTATTGCATATGAAGACAATGAAGAGGGTACAAACTATTACTTGTGTCGTTGTGTTGAGGCAAAAAAGAAATTGGAAGCCCCAATTATAGATGGAGACAACATTGAATACCCTACAGGCTCAGTTGTTGTTACTAGAACATGGCTGAGAAGGTACCCACATAAGAGTGTTAAATATTGGTTGTTTGAGGAATTTGACATGCATCGTAAGATTCTTCATTACTCAAACCTTGTCGTGGTATCTGATGTTTGTTTGAGCAAATATGGGGGTAGACCTTGGAACAAGACCTTGTGGAAGGTCCGTGAGTCTGACCATGAGGTAATACTTGACATAATAAAGAGTAGAGTAGACCTAGATGGTTCATTGGATTAATTTGTAAGTATATAAACAATGGTTCTTATTAATTTATACTTGTATCCACATTAGTTTGGTTGATGCCAATGCTATCATCTTATTTTACTTTGTGTATCTACATGTAACTAGGCAAACATTGATTGGTGTCCCATTGCATAAATTGCAGATTTATGAGCCATCCAAGAGAATCTCAAGCAAAAAAGCAATGCAACATCCCTATTTTGACAATCTTGACAAATCTTAATTATGATTTTAAGCCATTAAAAAAGTGCTTGCGAAGCTTGATGAGGAAATTTCAAGTTATTCATTTGAATTTAACCTTATCATGACCACCTATGACGTAGACATTATAAGAGCATAGACAAGGAAATGAACTCTTTGAAAAAAATGCCTCAAAGAAATGTGGTCTCATGGTGATGGAATGGCATGACGAATGCCATGACAAGAAAATTGTTGTGGATTGTCATGGCATTCCATCACCATTGAGACCACATTTCTTTGAGACTTTTTTTCAAACAGTTTGCTGCCTTTTCTATGCTATTGCTTATTAGTATGCTTTGATATATTTTTTCCAAGCATCCATAGCTTTTTTGGAAGCACCTATTTTAGGCTTTTAGCCATAGCAATAGGGAAGCAAACTATTTGATAGAATGCTTTGGTAAACATGTATGATAAATGTACTAGCATAGAGAAGGCAATGAACTATTTGAAAAAATGCCTCAAAGAAATGTGGTCTCATGGTGATGGAATGCCATGAAAATCCACAACAATTTTCTTGTCATGTGATGCAGAGGGGATGGGACTTTAGTCAAAACTCAAAGTTTCAAGGATTACAATGATGCAATCTCAAACACTCTTCCAGGCACCCTGATGGAGACAAGCCTCAACAGTGCACTTATAACTTAGATGCTTTCCTAATGGACCAAAACCCTTGGAGTGATCTCAAGGAACTCAAAAAAATTTTCTTGAATGGTTTCAAAGCCCCAAACCTCTATCTTAGACAAAACTCACTTTTTGCACCTTGACTAGGCTTCTAGCGATGGTTTTTTGACTTTTCACTCAACTTCCCCAAAGGAATCCTGAATATTATGACTGATTCAAATGTGATTCATGATGATACACAACATATCAAATCATTTATGGCATTTGTTCAGGATCAAACCTACCAAAATTTGTTGTTTCCTCAAATTTAAGGCCTAATTAGCCCACTTTTTAAAAGCAACCCCTCTCTAAACTTATCCCCTGACTATGAAAATTTCGACAGTGTTTTAAAATGTTCCCAAACCAAATATTTTCAAGGTATTAGTCTTCTTTGACACTCTCAACACCCTAAATCATAAAACCCTCAATAAATTGCTCCAAAACTAGGGCCTCTTGAAAATTATCTTTCCCAACACTTTTAGAACCTTCTCTCAGACTTTTCACCAATAAATCAACATATGTAAACACCTTCAACTTAGAAATATACCCCTTATTAAGGTAGATCTCCTGCTACTACACTTTAGGCACCATTTTCATGCCCTTTTCCTTGCTAAAACTCGGTGTACACCCAAGAATCACTCTTTCCTGCACAATAACTTGTTAGATCTGTATAATACAAGTTAGATATGATCCATTTCACAAGTTTTCAGACACACTCCCATGAAATGGATCATTTATTCATGAAGACTCTCAAAACTAGTGAAAAATCTTTACTTTTTGAGGACAGTCAGCAATATAACACAAGAAACTGATTCCCAACATTATTTAGGTCATTCAAAAGGTTAAATGTATGTAAATACAAGTTCTTAAACCATCCAAATGGGCATGACATGAAAAAGAATCAAAGATTCATAAAAAAAAACCTCAAGAAAATGCAAAAAGATTGAAGTTTTTATTGATTTTCTGTAGCAGTCAGTACAAAACTTGCAATATCAGCCAACCCTCTATACAAAAGATTTCTCCAGGATTATAGACTCATCCTACAACTGTCCCAACTGATTAGAATTGATTTTATTACATTATTGTGATTAAAGCTCCTAAAACTCACTTTTCCACCCAAAGTTGGATTTCAAAAATTTGAATTTCCAACATTGCAATTTATTAACTCCTATTAACTATAAAGCTTCCAAAACTATTACATATCACCATTCAACCTTATTTAACCTAATTAAAACACCATATACCTATTTAAGCTCCTAGAACATCATTGTTCCATTTACAAGTCAATTTGGTCCTATGGTCCTTATCAAGACCCTTAGGACTTTTGATCTTCCTGTTACACTCATCCATGCCAAATGCCATTATAGGCTTCAAAATGCTATAATTGATGCTCTGGAAAGGTTTATAGGCCTTCAAGACCCCTTCCATCTCCTGACTCTCCAAATGATCCTCAAAGAGCTTGGGTGCTCCTGCACCATCATGGCATTCCACCACCATGAGACCACATTTCTTTGAGGCATTTTTTTCAAATAGTTCATTCCCTTGTCTATATTATTACTTACTATTATGCTATGATAGATTTTTTCTAAGCATCCATAGCTTGTTCGAAAGCACCTGTTTTAGGCTTTTAGCCATAGCAGCAAGGCAATGAACTGTTTGGCTAAATGCTTTGATAGACATGTATGAAAAATGTGAGAACAAGCAATTTAAACTTTTTGGGGTCCTAAAGAAATGAGGTTCATGGGATGGAATGCCATGACAAACAAAAGCATTTGATTGTCATGGCATTCCATCGTCATGAGACCTCATTTCTTTGAGGCATTTTTCAAAGAGTTCACGCCTTTGTCTATGATATTGCTTACTATTATGCTTTTGATAGATTTTTTCCAACCATCCATAGCTTGTTCGAAAGCACTTGTTTTAGGCTTTCAACCATAGCAACAAGGAAACACTTGAACTATTTGACAAAATGCTTTGGTAGAAAATGTATGAAAATGTGGTAGTGTAGACAAGGCAGTGAACTGTTTGAAAAAATGCCTCAAAGAAATGTGGTCTCATAGAATGCCATGACAACCAAATGCAATTGGCAGCTGCTCCTAGTTATTTTTTATGCAATGTGAAGTAATTGCATAACTGCTTAGGTTGACTTTGTAAAAACTATATTGTAATTGAAATTTTGTCATCTATTAGCATCTAGTTATTAGTTATGAAACGTGAAGCAATGCTTTAGTTTGAAAGATGTGCAATGCAATGTAATCAACGTTATGAATATAAACTACAAAAATCTATTTTTTACTAAGTTACTGGTTTAGTTTTGGGTTCGAGATCGAGTTCGAGAACCTGGTTGGCCGGTTCGGGAAATTTTTTTTTGGGGTTGGGTTCATTTTGGGTTCAGTCATACAAAAACATATAAAAATCAGAAATATGTACATATTTGTAGTAGTAATCAAGTTTAGTACACACCACCATATTAATAGTCAAATAACATAGCCAAAATACACCACCACTTTCATAGTGAAATATTAAAATATTAGTGATCTACTCGAATGTCATGATACAAAATTAGAAATTAAAGTTCAAACATAAAAATGTCAAGTGTTTACAATCAGCCATTATTGATCATTGATCAATCTGAAAAGTGTGAACATTTTTCTATGTGGAAGGAAAACAAGAAAACATTGTTACATAATTATTTACATTGTGAAAGAGCCAAAACCTTTTTCTTGTAGATCGTAGAAGAATCTCAGTGATTTTTTGGGTGTCCTTGCCTTGGAATGGAATTATCCTGAGCCATGAATGATTGACTAGGAACTATGAGAAAGAAATAAGATAAATCACATGCAACTTGTTGTAATTTCTTTCCTTGGGAAAAAGGGTAAAGTTTTCTTTTGAGGGAGAATCTCTTTTAGAGTTTGAACACATTGATAATTTTCAAGATAGACTTAGCCAAATATGTCATCTAGGTTTGAAGCTTTTAGGTAAAATGTTTGCTTCTTAAAATTTTGTTCAAAATTCAAGATGCAGGCTCTCCTCCCTTAGGGTTCAGAGAAGGCCTATCAAACCTAACACTCATATGAAAAACTTCTTAAGTTCTTGTTGATGCAGTATTAGATGTGGAGTTTCAAAATAGGCATGGTTATATAAATTCTCATCTCACGACTATCATTGCATCAAATTAAGAATTTTCAATCCTTTATGGTCTAGACAAGAGAAGTATGGAGTAGTGTTCCAATGCTAAAGTATTATTGTGAATCTCTTTTCTATGAGTGGTTCAAAAATGAGGAATCTGTCTTCTGCACCAAATGAGAAATATTCACAATATGTGCTAGGAATGAATAAGTCCATAAGATCGAGTATGCAAGAACTGAGAATTGCAAAATTGGCTTACATTTGACTTCCAAACATAAAAATTTTCACACTTTTCGATGTTCACACATAAGTCAAAAAATATATGTGCATAAGTTGTAAAGTATACACTTGAATACACGTAACTCATATCTATTGAACCATGAATTTATAATTTGCAAATATGGATGCCATCGATAAAAAGATTTGTATTAAGCAAATAGCCATGTATGCATACATCAATATATGTCGATATAAGTATAAAATATAGTTACAAAATAGCCATATAGGCTTACGAGAATGCCATATAGGCATTCAATGTCAAATATATCCAATACAAAATATGTACAAAATTGCCATGTAGGCATACAACAAAGGGCTCTGTGCATTCAAAATTCATTTCTCTCCATGCTCTGGTTCAAATACAATTTTCTTTCCCTTTGTTGGGTGATCCAATGGCGATAAGTCTGTCACCCATTTCTACTATGCTCGAGGAGTGCTCCTGCTGCTCCTCCTAGTGTTTAGCTTCTGGTAAAGTTTCAACTGTTACAATAAGAAGTAAAGACATTAATATATAGAAATTACATTATAAAAATTAATATATTTAACAAAATAATCACTTATAGCCATCTCACGATCACTCTCCTTGATGGAAATATTTGCACACCAATGCTCAGGCGTGCTCAAGCCCTGTATAAACCATCCAAATAGGAATTAAACTATGAATCAATAATGGTTTGATTTTTCACTAGAACTAGTTCATCTATAATAATGAATGTAAATTGAAATTTAGTAATTTGCCTCATACCTCCCCTATCAGAGCCATCGAGGATTGTATAGTGGAGGAAACACCAATATCCATTGCCCTCATAATGTTTGGTAGTATTTTTGTCACCAACATCTGAAAATAAAACAACAAATTATTCAATCACAAAAAAGTTACAATAGCGATCCATGTGATGACTTATAATGTATGAGATCTAATGAAATTTTTTTTGAGTACAAGTATTAAACAGATATATTTCTGATTATTAATTATCGAATTTGAAGTAATGCTTTGATTTTGAATGATCTGTGTAATGCAACGTAAGGTCAACAATATGAATACAAACTACACAAATCTATTAAACTTAGAATTCATTACTTAAGTTCTCTTTAAATTCTATATTACCTCCGTGAACATTTGATCAAATCTACTGGCACTCGAAGGTGTTTCCTTGAAACCTCCAATAGTACCCTGTTCAACATCCAAAATCACATATTAAAATACCATTCGTAAAAAAATGCTATTAACACATGTAATAAATTTATAATTGTTTACTAACTTTACATACCCCATCGATAGGTTATTGCAAAAATAAGTAGGTGAATGACTGGTGTATCCAGTCTCTACACTGTGACCCTGCAATTTTATTAAAATAATAAAACTAAATTAGTTAATCTTGCATTTCACAATCGAAATTTAATAAATTAAATTCAATGAACATGTTGAATTTTACCTAAGTGTTAATGCCATATGCATCATGCAAAATGTCAGCCGTCCTCTCCATCCCCATAGATGCATACGAATCAGGCTGCGTAGCAGCATATGGATCCTGCATAGCACCCTCTTGAGTGTTGGTAGGGTCATACGAACAAGTCACCCCACAAGATTGACACACATGAGTTTGAAGGCCACCACCTGAAGACTCCCCTGGATGGTGTTGTACAATAGGGCTAGTGTGATGGATGACATTCTGGGTCAAAGTTGTGATCGCCTGCAATGTCTCTATGTTGACACTCTCCTTCGCAACGACATGCATCACAATCTGCTCACGAGGTGACCTAGCGAGAGGTCATCTCCCTTACCACATAGGATCTAGCTGTGCATTGGGCCTATCCTGAGCTGACCTCCCACCTCTCCCTTGGAACTCCCTCATATCAAAATAATTTGGGATATGGTTCAATAGAAACTCACTATATAGTTTCCTAAGAAAATATTGGGGGACTTCACAATTATTGCATGGTGGGTAATCAAAGACCATATACCATCTTTCATAAAATGGTTCTTAATCTCTTGGTGGTGGCACCAATGAATAAGAAACCTCTTTGCATTGAGGGTAAGATTTTGATTTGTTTTAGGGTTAGTGAATAAAGAGCACAAATCACCTTTAGTAATTTTTAAATCTTTTACTTGTTTATATGATAATTTGTCTGCATAATATGCCCTAGCTGTCTGCCTCCTATCTTGCCTTCCAGATATTTGTTGGGTGATTGCATCTACATTTTTTAACATGTCTTTCAAAGAATTTGCTAGAAGCATTCTTTCTATGGTTGAAGCATTTGGATCACTCAACCTACTGATAAGATCCTCAAGTTGTTTTCTATTGTTCTCAATTTCACTCCTCAAATTTTCTTGAGTGCCAGGAGGGAATTAAAAGAATGGTGGGGTTGAGGTTGATTTTGTTGAGGATTTTGCTATTGAGGATTTACCTCCTCTTCTTGTTGAGGATTTGCAGGATTTCCTACAGATTTTTAAAAAAATTAAATCTAACCTAAAACAAACAAAATCAATTTCAAACTAACAAATTCAAAACAAATAGTAAACAATACTTACCTCCTGCATCTCTTCGTTATCGTGGTGCCATATTTGCAGACAAAATCCAACTGTTCTTGATGAAATTTGTAGAAGTCCTTCCTCCTAGAACGCGAGCGCAAAAATGAGGGTTTTTGGCCACGGGCAGAGCTGAGAAACAGTGAAAAGCAAATGATACACATTTCACTTTTTTTTTCTTTTAAAAGCACATAATGCACTTGCGTTATAATGCGCTCATGTTATGTGTTTCCCCATTTTTTTCCCATTTGGCCACAAAAGTGCGACCAACTTCATGCACCCGCCCAACTATTGGTCCAATATTGATAAAAATATTGGACATTATATAAACAACTACTAGCACAACTATTGAAACATGCTCAGGTACTGGGTCCTCTCCCCTAGTGAGGAAGCAGAAGGGAGAGGAGGAGACGACAATTAATTGTGAGAAAGATGAATCAGTATGACTGACTTGGTGGTGAGGATGAGTCAGAATCAACAATGTTATGACAATGGATATTGTCTGGTTGCTGGGTAACATTGCATTTTGTTACTTCCAAAAATTCTTCTTATATGTTGTTTCAGTTTTGTTCTCTTTATTTAATTATTTTAGGTTGTTGGTTGTGTTGTTGTTGAGATTTGACCTTGGGCTAGTCTCCCCAAAATGCATCACTTTATCGTCACACTTGGTACCATTTCTTTTTTATTATTTTTGGATCCATGACTAGAGGTTATGTTTTCTTTCTTTTGATATGATAGGGGAGAGGGATTGATGGTGGGTAGGGTGATGTTGAGCAAAGGGTCCATGTCAGCAGCATTCAAGTCAATTGATTTTTTTGCACACGTCCCTTCAAAATCCTATTGTCACCCTCCCATTTTTTTCCTAGAAAAAATTGCACACGTTTTAAATCAAAAGCCACAAAAAAATAGCCAAAATGTGTCATCGACTGATAGTGCATCACTCAATCGTGTATTATTGGTACGCTGATCTATGGCATCGCATGATTGGTTAGTTTGTGTACTTTATGAATTAAAGTGTTTTGCAATTGGATATTAAGTGTAAATTTATTGGATTTTTTATTACCCAAAATTGGGTCCTAAGCTGTCAAATACTATACCCATGATTGGTCCTCTGCCCATGATTGACTCCTCTCCCTTAGCCCTATTGCTTTTCCACCTTGAAATCAGTCCACTGGCGAATTGGTTGTACCAATTCTCAATATCGTGGCAGGGGCATTTAATCATATGATTTGTTGCAATTGCACCAACAGTTATTGTGCACATTAATTACAAAATTTAACCACATTTATATAGAAGTTGGAGTCGTCATCAAAACTGGGGCGGTGATCAAAACTGCTAGTTTAATATTTATTGAAACTCCATGATTCTTGCAACAATTTTTCACGTATGGGAATCATATTTATTTCCAAAGTATTGCTTGGCAGATATTTGTGTGCAACATTTAACCACCACTACCTTCCTTGTATTACATCATGATTATTAAGGTAACTATTTTTTTACAACATAATACATGCACAAGTTTTTAAGTAGTGGTATGTCTCTCAGTGTAATTAAGTACAATTTAGATCTATAAAAGGTTATTTTAGAATAGTTGTGAATGTGCCCCTTTAATTATATTATTGTGCAAAATTTAGATTCAAAATCACCATCTAAATAAATTTTATGGGAATTTTAGATTATATTTTACCCCCTCAATTACAATTTGATGAGAATTTAGGTTTTAGTTTTCCATTTCAATTACAAATTTACAGAAAATTCTAATTCTAATTTGTCACAGGTCAATTACAAATAAGAAAAAATTAGTTCTTTTCACCAAATTGATCAATATTTGACACAAATTTTAATTTCCAAATCTCCTATATTTTATTTTATATATACAATAGCTACCCACTCTAATACTTTAAATCTATTTCAAAATATATATTAGGGAGATTATGCCTATAGTTTGTTTACCAAAATTGTCAGGATTGGTGATAATCTTGCAATCCTAGGACTATGCTTTGTAATTTGATAGTTTTAAAAGTCAATTATTATTTCATGAAACTCTAAAAATTGTGGAAGGGGAACTTGGACATGTCCCATATGAAAAGAGTTTTTTTGTAATTAAATATTTTTTTTGTATGCACTTGGAATATTCTTTATAAGTTGTCATAGAGTGGGGAAACTTAATTTGGTCAATAAGAACATCTATAGACACTTGGCATGGAGTGAAATATTGTAAGAGGTATAATAAACATTTATGATATTGTAAGGGGTGTAAGAAAACACCTTTGATTACGTATGTATAAGAAGTTGATAGATTTATTTGGATTGAGGGAGTTGTAATTTTATCTTCCGGTGAGTTGGTTTAGTCCCCTAGTAAAGTTAACATCCAAATTCATGAGAAAAGTATTGAAGCTTCTAGAAAGATGTTTGTAACTCCCAAACATATGTCATGAGATACCTTTTGCTTGTAGACTACTTAACTCATGATTTGAATCTATTGTAGTGAAAACTATTTATAGTTTCTTGCTAATACCTTTAGCTTTAAATCAAAACTTAGAGTAGGAGATAATGCAAGTTATTTTATAAGTTGTAGTAACAAAATGCTACTAAAATTAAGAGGGAATTTTTTTATTAGTGTAACTCTTTCAGAGAAATAATAAAATCTTAGTTCATGAGGGTGGGTGGTAGGAGCTCTACCTGCCATTGTTGCCTCTAAGAGCTTCTGCTATCACTTGTAGATCTCAGATTAGCATTCTTCGTCTCTTTGGCCAGATTTGTGTTTCTTCGTTTCCTCCTTCTAGATTGGTTTCTCCATTAATATTGCTTTCTTTGTGTTATTGTATGCCTATTTTTATTTGAGAGCCTTATTTTTGGTTTGAATTGCATATTTTTGAATCAAAATTTATTGTCTCCAACGTCCAGTGTTTGAATCGAGGGTCGAGGTTTTCTTTGGTAGCCTGCTATGTCAGTTGGGGGTAAGTTGTTTCCTACGTCATCTACATTTACTCCATTTGTAAGTCTGGACCAATCATTAGTTATTGCCCTCGTATCTAGTGGTAATGGAGAATGATAGTGGTGACATCAAAAACTTAAATCATAATGGAAATGCGATTAATGTAGAACCATGTGGAGAATTTGCTTCTCCTATGGTAGTTGAGACTTCCGCTCCTCCTATCTCTGATAAACCTTCATACAAGGAGGCCTTAAGATCTGAAGTGGAAGGCGAAACAATGCCAATTTTAGCAGCTTCTGAAGCGGTGCACAATGAACTCGTATTGGGGGCCATGAAAGGTAGAATGGGAGTTGGAGGCGATGCCGAGGGGAGACACCGAAAATGGAGAAGATGGTAAAGCCTCTCTCTCTGCTAAGGTCTTTGAATGTTGCATGCGGTAAGGGATGAAGAAAATAGACTTAAGAATATTGGTGTATTCTTTGTGTGTTTGGATGCTAACTTCTTACCTTCGAGGAAGTTTTTTGATGTCTCGATTTCAAATGTATGGGGTAAAAAGCTTGGAATTTATGTTTCCTTTTGTAGAATGTTGTAGAAAGTCTTTAGTGTTGTTTTCTTCAAAATTTGAAGGATGCAAGATAGGGTTCTCAAAAAAAAATTGGAACCTAGGCCAATCATTGTTTAGGGCCATTCTTTGGTCCCTAGAAGAGAAAGGGGAGGAAATTGTGGCGAAATCCACTCCTAGGTGAATGGAGATAAGAAATGTCCTTTCCCAATTGTGGAAATTTATCCCCAATCTGATTAAACCACTTGGAAATGTTTTACAAGTGGAGTACTCAAGAGTTACTTTACTTCATTTGAATGCTAGAGTATTAATTTCTTTGCTGGTTTTTGTTGATATTTCGAAAATGATTTCTATTCAATTGATTCTAAAGTGATTTTACGTGAATTGGAATTACTGGGTTCTTTAAATTCTTGTTTTCTCTATAAAAAGAATGTACACTTGAGAAAATATTGTCCTAAAATTGTTGTCAGTAAGGTTGCTTTCTTCAATAATGAGAATAAAAAATAATAACTTGGTGATAATTCCAAAATTAACACTCTTGGATATGATAAGACTCCTCCTGGACATGATGATAACAATATGGAGGTGGTAGTTGATTCTAAAAATTAGGTGAGCTTAGATAATTTTGTAGATAAGTGCAATAATATTGACACTGATAATGTTTCTAAGGTCTCTAGTAGTATCAAAACCTTGGTTGAAGCTAATAATTTGGCTCTCCCTTCTTCAAATTTGGGGCTCAGTAAGGGTGCGAATACTTTGGTCTCCTTATCTAACCCCTTGTTTGAAGATGAATTAGAAGTGGTAAGAGCTTCTAATAAACCTGATTAGGAGTTGGTTATTCCCATTGGAGCTAATAATTAAAGGGAACTACTTCTAATGAAGCCTCCAAGGCTAAGTCTTACCCTAAAAATTCCCAACATCTAGCATTGGATACCATTAAGTCTTGTGTTGATGATGCCAGAAAAAAGAAACATGCCACTCCTAATGAACGTTCTTTTTTAAACACTGACCTTCCAAAGGCTTTCTCAAACACTCCAAACAGTGTTGGTGAAATTCCCATACTCAATTGCTTCAATCCTCTGTACTCTACCTCTGAGTTTGAATTGGCTATGATTGCTCATGGTGAGATCAAAGGTGGTGATAGTAAGAAGAAAAGGAAACAAGTAGAGTGGTCTAGAAACACAAAAAATCATAAGAGAGGGGTAAGAAAGGTAAGGAGGATAATACCCCTAGTGAATACAAGGTCACTAAGGTGGATACAGTCCCTCAATGCTTTGAGAGATTGTATAAGAATCAAAAAGCTCCTCCCCCCATCCTTATCTTAAATGAGTTTAATCATTTGCAGTTGGAATGTCAAGGGATTGAAATCTCTTGACATAAAGTATTTCCTTAGATCATTTTGCAATGATAGACCCAATATGGATGTGTTATGTATCCAAGAATTCAAAGTTGTTGGATTTTAAAAAGACTATGTATTTAATTTTGTGTGGAAGTCAGCTAAAGCCTTCTGCACTCTGCATGAGAAAGGAAAAGAAGGAGAAATCATCCTTATTAAGTACTATTGGTCCAAATCCATTATTAAATGGGGGGTCTTCTCCATGTAACAGACTAGTCTGGGTTACCTTGGACATTGATTCATTTTTTTATCCTTTATTCTATTTATGCCTCTAATGACTACAATGAGAGGTGCGATCTATGGTCTTGGATGTCAACTAATCTCCCTAAAATCCCTTTGATTATTGTTGGAGACTTCAATATGTTGGAGTATAAGGAAGAAAAAATCGGGGGGAGAGAAGGTCTTTGGAAAGGAAATTAGATGTACTTTTGGTCTAAAATGAAAAGGACACTACTTTTAGTTGATCCTTTGGAAAAGAAGAAATCAATGTATAATGATATTTGATTCACCTAGTGTAATAATCAATCCCCAGAACAAGAGAATCTATTCAAGGTTGGTTAGATTTTATGCTCACAAAATCTTCTTTACCTTTCTTAAAGATGCTAAAGGTAGAATTGTTTCTATTTTCCCTACCTCCATGTCTGATCACTCACCTATTGAGGCCTATGTGGAATTTTCTAAATATTATTCTCTACCTAGGAATAAATTTTCTAATAGATATAAAATCAATTCGTCTCATTCCTCAATGATGTTGGGTGTATCAAAGGTATTAGGGTTGCCAGTGAACTTTCTAAAAAACTAAACAAAGGATCTACTATTCAAAATTGGGAGTCCCTTGTATCCCTTAGGAAAAACTAGTTCTGTATTTCAACATTGGGAAAAATAAAGACATGGATAGAAGGTGCATTGAGCATTTGCTTCAGGGGAAACTTTTGGGCTTGGAAAGGGATTTGCAAATGAATAGAGGAGATTTTAAGTTAATAAGAATAAAATGGTTAGGACCAAGGCGTTGCTAAGAAAGATCCAAAGTTATCATCACTAGAGGGGCTAAAATTAGAGCTAGAATGACTTGGCTCCATGAGGGGGACAAAGGCTCTAAATATTTTTTTAACATTATTATAAATAATCAAGATAAAGAAAGGATTGGGCCCATCTTATACATGGTATCTCTTCTAGTAACAATGTGGTTATGAAAGAAGCATTCCACTCTTTCTTCAAATCCCTATTCTCTTTAGAAGAAAACAAAGAGTTTGCTAAGGTTGGAAAATTCTATATGAAGACTATCCCACATAAGGTGTTTATAGAGGATGCAAATTTACTAGACAAAGATATTTTTGAAGTAGAAATTATAAATAGTATTAAATCTTTCAATAATGGAAAATCACCTAGGGATGATGGCCTTCCCATTGAATTCTATAAGGCCAATCTTGATTGGATTGGTACAAAATTTTTAGGAGTATATATTGAAGCCTTTCTCTTTGGTTCTTTGGGGAGTAATATCAAAAAAGGCATAATAAAACTCATTCCTAAGGGCTTGGGGAAAAAAGCCTTATTAAGAACTAAAGACTTATCACTCTATTGAATGTGTCCTAAAAATTCCTGGCCAAAGCACTCGTTATTAGGCTGGGTAAAATGATAAATAAGATTGTCTCTATGACTCAGACTAGCTTCATTAAGGGAAGATATATTTTGGAGAACCTCATGACTAGTTGGGAAGGTATGCATTGGGCCAATCACAGTAATCATAATATTGCAATCATTCTTCTTGATTTTGAAAAGGCCTGTGACAGAATTGAATGGCCATTTGTTTTGGATATGCTTAAAGATTTGGGATTTCTTAGGAGGATTTTTAGATTGATTGGGATTTTTTTTGAAGACTATTCTACTCAAATGGTGAACTTACCAACCCCATTCAATTACAAAGGTTTATTAGGCAGGGGTTCCCTATTGTCATCTCCTCTTTGTGATAGTTATTGATGCCTTACATTATATTCTCAAGACTTCATTAATCATCCCCCCATGTATGGTATAAGTCTTCCTAATAATCATGGACAACTAATTAATGCTTAGTTTGCAGATGACATAATTATTTTTATGGAAATGAACAAGAGTAATTTTGAAAATGTCTTACACAGATTAGATTTTTTTTGCAGGGCCTTAGGGGAATTTTTTAAAGTATGAAGTCATCCATCTTTAGGTAGAATAAGTACCCCTCAAATTGGTTAGAGGGTTAGGATTGGAAGTGGTTGGGCCCTAATAAGGTTGTTAGATATCTAGGTATCCCCTTTGCTATCTCCCCTAACCTAAAAGATATGTGGGAGTGGTTTTTTCTAAAAGTGGAAAAAAATTACCATAAATGGAAAACCCATATGTTGTCCCTATCTAGTAGGATCGAAGAGGTCCAAAAGGTCTTATCTTTTCATGCTGGATCTTCTTATCTTCTACATGGATTTTGCTAATTACCATTTTAATAAGATGTAAAAGATCCTTAGATACTTTATTTGGTTAGAAGGTATGAGCAAGGGCAAGAGATATTTTGTTAATTGGCAATGGTGTTGTTTACCCCACAACTTGGGTGGGATGGGTCTCAAAGACCTCAGGATTCAAGGGGTTGCTTTGATAGTTTAAATGGATTATTAAAGCCTATAATGGGATGAGCATTGGAAGATCCTTGTTAGAAATAACTTATCCCTCTCTAGAAACCTAAGAAAGGAAAATCTTGGGGTGCTTTGCATTTTCAAGATATTTTGTTTGGGAACTTTGACATAAAAGTATTTGGATTGCCAGTGTTTAATAGGTTGTGGAAGGCTTGGAAAAATGTTATTTATTTACTTCAAAACAATGAGGTTGTCTCCCATTCTTTGAAAACTTGTGTAATTCATAGGTCTATATGGTGGAATCTAGTATGGAAGGATAAACCCTTAGCTCTAACCCAAGGGTGTTCTACTAAAGTGTGGGCCTCCAAAGGTATTAATAATTTTTAGGACATTCTTGTAGGTAATGAATTGATCAAATGGGAGCATATCAAGATCCAATATGGTCTTCTTGAGACTCAAAAGAGGACTTTTTCTTTTCTGTGTATAGATTTATGTTGGAATCCTATTGTTGCATTGATTGTTGAGTCTATTGTATTCATAATAATTTCTTGGAAAGATGGTTTTGCTTTTGATCAAATAACTGTTAAAAACTCTATTACCTAATAACTGATACAAGGGCTTTAATTGATGGGATTAATAAATGTTGGAATTTAAAGTGGTGTGAGAATGTATGGTCTACTAGACTTGGTCACATTTGGTCTAAATTTGGGGAAGCCAAAAAATATAGTTTTAGGTGGTTGTTGTTGCTAAAAAAACTTGTCGTTGGTCATGAATTAACTGTGCTTGGATTGGTTGAGCTAGAAATTGTGATTTGTGTAATACTTCTAAGTCATTTGAACACTTGTTCTTTGAATTTCAGTATGCTTGATACTTTTTGGTCTTTATTTTTGGGTAACCATTTTGGTTGGAATTGTAAGGATGGCTTTGATTGGAATCAAATTATTGATGGTTATGTCAAAGATTTCTGCACTAAATTAAATGTTTTTGGCTTATCTTGACTAATGAAACTCATTAGACTATCTAGAAGAAGAGGAACAACAAAGTACTCCAAGGCAAAAGGAGATTCCTTACTGAGTTCAATAGTGAACTCACCTTCCTTAACATTGTTTTGTAGGTTTTTGTTGTCATGGAGATCCCTAAAGACATATTTATGATTATTCTCAAAGAGGGTCTTACTATTGTGTACAAATCAGAGATCAAGAACACCTACTTCTTTCTCTAGAGGAGAGAAAATCTTAATGAAGAGGAGCAAGCACTACAAAAAGACTACATGGACAAGAACCTATCATCACTAAACTTTCAGAGATTGACAAGCCCATATCCAAAAGGGGAGAAAGAACTTATTAATAGCCCATAGTGAAGGATGTAGATCCAAAGGATGAGATTGATCCTCCAATTAGCACTTATGATTGTGATTATGGTGAAAGTAGTTCTAATGTTAAAGGGTTGTGGGAATAAGTATGATATGTAATAGTATTTTTGAGATACACTAACATTTGTAAATATGGCAAAGTGTCTATACAGTGTAATTTTTGTAAGGTGCTTATTATTTTGGTCTAATGGAGCATACCTCCTCATAATGTAACTTTGTTTTGTACTCTATATCTAATATATAAAATAATAATAATAAAAGCTTTGGATTTCTTTTGGGTGTGGAGCTTGTTCTTGCAAGGGTTTCTTTATGTACATCTTGTCTTATAATTTGCATATCTTTTATGATTTTTCTATTTTTAACTATGACTTATCACTACTTAAGTATTTGGATGATTTGAGTTTGCAACATACTTTTACTTATTAGTTATATCCTTTTTCTAAAAAAATCTATAAAAAAATCTTAAACCAATTCTTAAAGTCTACCTTATTAAAGACATATTTTCTTACAACAAAATAATCATAAAAAATGATCTAGCATGTCTTTACAAAATTAAATTATATATTTAAATCCAAAATATCTCTATAGAAATAAAAAGATAGTTGTAAATTTAAATCTACAAATATTTATATGCCAAACATATTATAACATGCTATTGAGAGATGTATTATTAAAGTTAACATGTTCTCACTCTAAAACTCCAAATCATTCAATTCTATTAAAAAAAAAACTCTGAATTTAGTTGTATATTAACATTTCAAATTGATACTCATAATTCCTTGTTCTAATAATCAATGAATATGGATGTGAATTTTCATTCTACAATTAAAAAATTACAATAATTTCTTTTAGGGATGAAATTTTATGATGTTTCTTGAGATTACATAAGAAAATTGAAGTTGCATTGTCATTTCTACTACTGACATAAAGGGACAATTTCTAGTTAGTGAAGCTATATACAATTTATGTTATTGATAACCTTCTTAGAATTTTCTTTTTATTTTTATGCCAAAGGTGTGTCTTTATTTGTGTTTCACAAACTCATTTTGTCTGTGAACGGTTGAAAATCCCTAAGAGGCCTTGCAAGTTAGTTAAATGAATCTCAACCATTCATCATTTTTTGCCAATTTTTCTATAGTTTTTCGCCTCTTTTTACTGCTTTTTCCGCTGCTATTGGTTTCCACTCCTCCAATCTCTTCCTCGCTAGTATTGACCTTTCACTCCTCCAATTTGACAAGTTGCAACCTGAAAATAAAAGTTTCGGTGAGGGTTTTAGAGTGTTTATTAAAATGAAAATTATAGCTAAGATAACGAACACATTTAGGTTTTAATGTTATGGCATCCTTTACCCTACATAGTTAAGGATATATTAACATAATTAATATATAATTAAAATTTTAAATTTTATATAATAAAAAAATTATATTATTTATTATTATTATATATTATATTCTTTAACAAAATTATTAAATATATATATAAATTTTTTATACTTAGTAATTAATAATTATTATATTCTTATTTAATACAAAATATAATTAATATATCATATATTATATTCTATAATATTAAGTATCAAATATAAATATGAAATTATTGTACTTAATAATTAATATACTTCTATATAGATCAAATTAAATTAATTTATAAAAATCTCATACTTTAATTGATCTTTAAATAGATTAGGAAAAATAAAACTATATGTATGTTAATATGTTAGAGTATGTGGTGAATTTAATAGTGAATACATAAAATAAAATTAAAATATAAAATAAAATTAATATAATAATAAAATTATTTTTAAAATAACCTACTAATTATGTAAAAAAATAAATCATATTTTTTCCTAATTGACCCTCCACATCTCTTGGGCTTACCCATTGCACACCAAGGTGTGATTGCTAGTTTAATAAATGTGGTGAAAAGGATTAGTATTATATTGTTGGATGCTCTTTCCTAGAAAGTACATGAAAAATCTGTATGTTTTAATAACAAAGAATATCTAGAAAGTCATAAATTTTATAATATTTCTTAAAATTATGTAATGAAATTGAAATTGTATTGTCATATCTACTACGGACATAAAGAAACACAATTTCTAATTAGTAAAATTATACACAATTTATGTTATTTATAAACCTTATAATTTTTTAATAAATTTGATGAAAAGATTAGTTTCATGTTGTTGGATACGCTTTCTTATCTTTTAATAACAAAGAATACGTAAAAAGTCAGCGTGTGAGGGATATAACAACAACCACCTTATCACCTACCCATAGATTCTAATAGCTCATAAACTTTTAATGTTTGAAAAGATATTTTAAGATATATCTCTGCAAACACTTCATTACATTCCAACAAATTTATTTGTCATGGTAATATTACAGTAAAAGTTATTAAAAACATAGGAAGCAATTGACAGCTTGTCTTATGCATAGCTATATTTGTCCAGGTAACAAATACAAAATCAAATTAAGTTTCAGTAATCTAATAGCTCCATGCCCATCACTAAGAAATTACAAACTTATAGACCAGATTCATTACGGATGAGTGCGGGAATATATATAATCAGAATCTTCATACTGAGTTTGGCAGTCAGCCTTGTCCTTACATGACAAGATTTTACCTCCATCCTGCACCACCACCTTCAGTAATTAGCAACCACTATAAACCCAATAAAAGGACTTAACATATATTTCTCTGAGATTTCCACAATCTATAATTTGTTAATTTTGGATTTTGATTGTGTTTGAATTTTTTCTATCAACAATTCGGATCACACTCTGTGATGATAGAGAGTATTAGTAAGGATGATAGAAAACATTACTTATGCTCTCTATCATCTTGATGATGGATCACAGAGTGTGATTCGAAATATTGATGAAAAAAATTCAAATTAACACAATCAAAATTCAGAAATAACAATTACATATATTTCTCTTTTATACTTCTTTATATCTTACAATCTTCTGATTATCTGTGCTTGAATTTGGCCTGGAATTAGACACCAAAGCTTCATTCTTATCTGCAAATCAATGGACACAATAAGGACAGAATAAATTATTGAATATTTTACAAACAGCTTGCAGATTTTCATGTACATGGAGAAATAAGTTCAGAGATCATAGACTTCAGTGGAATGATAGTTACCAACCATAAGAACAAAACAGAGAACAGAATAACGTGGACCTTCATCATCATGAAAATCTGTATACTAATGAAGAGTTGAATATGGCTGAAGTAGAAGTTGTCACTTATAAACAAAGATCTTGACATTTGAAGGGCTTTTTTTTCCATGTTGGATAATCAATTGACAAACTATACTACTTTCTGGAAGTCCAGAGTTTGAATAATGGCACACAAATTTGGTGAAATGATGAGCTAAAATCTCCCGTGAGTTGGCGATTGAAATTTTTGTCCACGCCACCGACATGTATTACGTCAATTTTATGACCAAAGACTGAATACGTAGGTATTTCAGTGCATCTTCGCTTGGAGCTGTCCTATATTCTCAAATCTTAAATTTATTTTCTATCCTAAATTTATTCTTACCTCTCAACAATTTATCAATAAACTATTTAGGGTCAGGTTTTCTTCTCAACTAAGTACATGCTCATATCATCTACGTAAGTATTTAGTTTTTAAAAGAAAATTTTATCTTCAAGGCTAAAATATCCAAAAATCACAAAAGGATGAATGATGATAAGCTTAAACTAATTTTTAATATGATATTTTATAGTAGTGTAGTTGTCTCATTATTTCATAAAATTCAATTTTTATAGATATTGTGTGTAGGAGCTCATATGGTCCTTGGTTAACCATTTGCCTTGATGAGAAAGCTGACCAGCTCGAACCACCCGATAAAGAGGGATTCTTTGATTTATGAGAGTCTTCACAATGACTTCGTATGACATGGTCACACTGTAGTGGAGTAGTAGTCGTTGGATTCAATTTTGTAGCATGAATGTGTTTAGTGGCTTGTGAAATGTCCAACAAAGGAGGAAAATAAGGACATAGCAATTCCACATTGAAAACTGGATGTAACCCTAGAAATGGTGGCAAATTGTGTTCAAATGCATTTTCACCAACTTTCTTGATAATGGTATGTGGGCCATAGTGAAGAGGATAAAGCTTCCTATTTGGTCCTTGAAGACGTTCCTTTTGAAGATGTAACCACACCTTGTCACCAATCTGAAATTGATGAGGAGTTTTGTGTTGATCATGTTTGTCCTTATACTTCTTATTTCTTTGCTGCAAAATCTCATGAACTTGCTGCTGTAGATGTCTGATCTTGTCAATGAATTTTTCTACTTTATCTATCTGACCTCCTTTCCAACATTTGGTGGAATATCAAGTTGTAGAATAGGTACTGCTATATCCATAGGTGCCAATGTTTGATACCCAAGAAAAACTTCAAATGGACAATGCCCTGTAGTACTATGGAGTGAACGGTTGTAGCTTTGTTGCATGTAGGGAAAGCTCTCATCCCATGTGCGAGGATGGTTTGAATGGTACATTCAGAGGATGTGAATGACTATTCGATTTACCACTTTTTTCTGCCCATCCGTTTGAGGATGGAATGTTGTAGACTTTGTCAACTTCGTGTCCATTTAAGCCCATAGTGAAGACCAAAAATTGTTGATGAATATGTTGTCCCTATCAGAAATTATGCTTTTTGGCAAACCAAAATGAACCTAAACTTGTTCAAAAAATAGCTTGGAAGTCTCTTCTATAGAAATCATCTTTTTACAAGCCACCATGATAGCCATTTTGGAAAACCTATCTACCACTAGATATACACAATCATGACCCCATTTGGTAGTTGGAAGCCTAGACATAAAATCCATTGAAACTGATTGTCATGGTTTATTAGGAATAGGTAGTGGTAAGCATAGGCCTAGTTTATGATTTGTAGGCTTTGCAATTGCATAGGTTGCACATGCTTGGATATATTAAATGATATATTGTTTCATTTTTGGCCAATAGAAATATTTTTGAAGGAAAATAGTAGTCTTACCAATACCAAAATGGCCGACAACACGACTATAGTGTGCTTCCCATTTCATCTTTTTTTGTTCTTCAGTGGGAACATATATGTGATCAACATGAAAAATCATCCCATCATGCAAATGAAAATCAGGGATAAACTTTCCTTCTACCAGTTTATTGTAAATGTTAGCAAAATCAGGGCCATTACCATATAGTTGGGCCCAAGTTGATGTTTGATGACCAAACGAATCCAACACCATTGTCAAAGCTGCAATTGGAGGGCTACTTAAACAATTTTCCACTTTGTTAGTGCTCCCCTTTTTATGATGAATGTTGAGGTGATTTTTTGTAGATAAGCAGATCACTGTTGATGTCTATTGTTCTACAACTTCCCTTGTGTTTGCAAGAATTGAAGAGGTTTATGGTATGTATGTATAATAGTTTACTTTCCCAAAATATAATGCTTCCACTATTTGCGGGCCTAAACGATGGCATATAGCTCCTTGTCATATGTGGGGTATCGACTCGTTGAATCAGAAAAAGTCTCACTGTGATAGGCAACTAGATGTCCATGTTGCATGAGTACATTGCCAAGATCATACTCAGATGCACATCAGTTTCTATTTCAAATGATTGTTGCAGGTCTGGAAGGAATAACACCAGTGCTAAACATAATCTTTGCTTCAATTCCTCAAATGCTTGTTGCTTTGCATCTTCCCACTGAAATGTTTCTTGTGCTCCACCCCTTAGTGTTTGATTTAGAGGCCATGATAAATGGGAAAAACCGAGAACAAATATATGATAGAAGTTTGCTAGGCCCAAGAAACTATGAAGCTTTGTGAAATTTTTAGGAGGTAGACAATCTCTGATTATCTGAATCTTTGTAGGATCAACATGAACACCCTCATTGTCAATAATGTACCCCAAGTATTGGATGCTTTGCATACCAAAGGAACACTTTTTTATGTTGACATAGAGTTTGTTTTGTTGCAGAGTTGAAAGCACGTGTTCAACATGTTGCAAATGCTTAGACCACATTTTTCTAAAGATGAGTATGTCATCCAAGTAAACAACCACAAAAGAACCAATGAATGGGCTGAGCACATCATTCATCATCCTCATAAATGTGTCAAGAGTGTTGGTTAGACCAAAAGGCATGAACAACCATTCAAACAAACCTTGCTTGGAAATAAACATAGTCTTCCACACATCTATTGGATCAATTGGTACTTGGTGACGCCCAAACTTCAAATCAAGATTTTGGTGAAGAACTTAGCCCCTCTAAGTTGGTCCAAGAGGTCATCAATTTGAGGGATCAAATATCTATTTTTCATAGTGATTTTGTTTAAAGCCATATAATCAATGCAAAGTATCCATGTCCCATCTTTCTTCTTAGCAAGAATAATTGGGTTGCCACATGGTGAAGCACTTGGATGAATGTGTCCCTTCTGAATCAACTTTTTAATCTACCTTTTGATTTCATCATTTTCCAAAACTGACCTCCTATATATTGGCTTATTTGGTAGTGGTTCCCTGCGATTAAATCAATAGAATGCTTGACTTGACAGTGTGTTGGGACCCCTATCGGTGAATTAAGTAAAATTTGATATTCTTTCAAGATGTTACCCATTTGCTTTTGCTAGTTTGTTGTTGTGGCCACTTTGGAATGTGTATTTAGGACAACTGATTTTGTTTCCTCAGGAAAAACAATGAGCAATACAAAAACTCTAGTTTGAGCAATCAAACATTTACATTGTTTACCACTAATCAAAGAAACAAATTATTTTGGACATACATTTGGTATACGATACTTGAACACCAAGCTTGATTGTGACACTATGTGGTCTAGAATCATATACACCACATGGTGTTGATACATGTATGATTGCCCCAACAAGACATCACATACATCCAAAGGTGCTAAATCATAGATTACTTCTCCTTAAATAGTTTTATCAAATATGGCAAATGACACTTTGATTTATTTGAATATATTGCCCTTCGCTTACCCATCCCATGGAGTATGGTTGTGGGTGTTTTGTCATTTTCAGATTTAGTCTTTTGATTGTCTCCATAGAAATTAAGTTATTTTGGCTACCACTATCAACAATAAAATGTAGAGGCTTTCCATCAAACCAAATTTGTGAATGGAATAGTCGTTGTTCAACCTCACGACCCAATACTTTGATAGTTGCAACTGTGGCATATGGGTCTACTTCTATGGTTTGATCACTATGTTTTTGCTCAAAAGTATATGTTGGTAATGATTTAGGCTTAGCTTCTTCTCCTCGTGTTTCTATCATTAGATTCTTGATGCTTCGACAATCCTTGGTGTTATGGAATGCACTCTTATGTATGTCACACCACATGCATGTATTTGATTGTGTCTTCTTAGCTGAGTTTGAGGGAGGTTCCTTGATCACTTACTTTCTTGTAGATTTATTTCTACTTTCGCCCTTGAACTTATTATTTGCAAAGTAGTCTCTCTTCCCTTTTTGCTTGAATTTCTGCTCAATTTTTGTGGCATAATTGAAAGCAGTCGCCAATGTTTCAATGTTCAAAAAATCCATCTCAGTATGAATATATCTATGAAGTCCACTGTGATATTTTAGAATTCGATGCTTCTTTGAATCTTCAATACCAAATTTTATTGAAAGTGCATAAAAAGTATTGGTGTAAACTTGCACATATTTCAATCCTTCTTTTGTTGAAGCAACTACCATTGTGTATATTTTTGTTCATACGTATCCTTAGGGAAGTATGCTTCTTTTATGTATTCCATGAATTCTCCCCATGTTGGTTTATTACCAAAGGTTAACTCCAATTTTGATCCACTGGGTAATCCTCTATCTGCCACCTTAATTTCCCACACTTGTTTCACATGGATTTCGGCTTTAAGGAGAGCAAAATTTATTTTCTCTGCATCCGAGAAATGATTTATAGAGAAGTATCATTCCAATTTTGATAACCAATCATCAACAACATTAGCATCAATTTTCCCTTTGAAATTTGGGGTATCAAAATTTACTTGTAATTTGAAAGGGGTATGTCTACAAAATGGTGCCTTTGCCCTGTTTGGTTTTTGATTCTATAGGAGATGTGAGAATTCTCTCATCATCTCTTCTCATTGTTTTTTCAAAGCTTCTTCCACCACTTTCTTGATAGAGTCTAATGAATCACCTTTCTCGTCTGCCATCTTTAGTAGTGTGGGTCTCAAAGGAGGGTATTCTAACAAGTTTTGTGTGTCAAATCCTAACCTTTGGTAGCCTGATCTTGTGTGATCCAACATTCAGGAGCGTTCCCGCTCTAATACTACTGATCTAAATTTTTTTGTGAATTCAGGGGACAATACTCAGCAAGGTGCTGAAAGTATTATAAATCATTAAGACAAAGTGAGAAATATGAAAAACATCATTTTATTCAACATATGAAAGATATTACAAAGCTTGAGCAAGCTCATGAGTGAGATGCATTCCTCGAGTTCATACAAGTTAGGCAATCTCATCAGAGAGATGTATGTCTGAATCAGTTTGGGCTATCTCCTAGGAGAGATGTATACCACAACCTAACAAACTCGTCTGAGGAGAGCTATGCCTATCACTCTGTCCATTAGCTTTGAATTGAGTCTATTTAACATTTACATAGAAGCTAAAAATTCACCATGCATGTCCTCATTAGAAATCAAATGGATAGATGAAAACTGGAAGACCTCATTACACTTGAATGAGGACAAATTTAATTATAAAATTTAAATATATTATTAAATCAAATACTCCAATTTTCTTATGATCATAGTAGTACAAAATATTGTGATTATATCAAAGTCACTATAGAAAAGACCAATCTCCCTAGTAGTTACTTAACTCTATTTTTTTGATAAGGTCTAATTAAATATTTATATCATTTGTCTACATTGTCATGCTAGCCCCCAATCTTGTCAACAATGGGTTGACAAAGCAATTTTCAAATAATAATAAAAAAGAATACTTGTTATGCTTGTCCATATGAAGGGTCCATAATTGCATTAGATTTACCTAACTATTAGGGAGGTGATTCTATAAGTTCTAATTTCTTGTGCTACTACCTTGTCATCATGTACAATAAAATGGGCATGATATAATATATATTCTAAATGCTTTTTTGAATGATTTATCCTTAAATTCAAGTATTTATGCATGAATATAGTGTGCTAAGAACTCTCCATTATTAATTTTTTTTTTTTTATTATGCATTTTAAATATAAAGATGCAAGATGCACTTGGTTCCTTTCATTTTTCTTGTATCCTGACAATAGCCCATGCATGTTTCTTGAAAATGAGGCACAAACTTGATTAGTTTCATAGGATCATTTTCCTTAGAAGGAATAATTGTCTTGAACCTTGAATCACTCCTAATTCTATAATGTGGTACTTTAGCCCTCTATAAATATTCCTATAATTTTGTAATCAAAGGCTAGACTCTTCCAATTCAATTCTACCCTAGTCTCATGGGTTAGCTAGAAAGCCTTTTGAATTTTTCCCTATTTAGAGTGAAAATTAAATTTATCATTGAATCCTTTATAGAATAAGTATATCATCTTAACACTTATGCAACCATTCTATAATATATATATATATATATATAGTGCAAGGAAGCAATTTAGCATAATGACCTTAACTAGGTTAAAGACCCAAGCATTACATATTAGATGAGGTAACATTTTGTCATAAAAAATGTTGAATAATTTTCCACTCAAGGAATCTAAGTCATTGTTTCCTTAATATAAATTTTCACATTCTTGAATAATTCTTAGAAAAATCCTTCCAATAGATCTCTTAAATATATTTTTCTATCCCATGAAATGACCTCAAAAGTGTCTTGACTAGCAGATCTCTTAAGAGGCATTTTAGAATTCTAAAATAGGAAATTTATTAGTTTTCAAGCTTGGAGAATAATATATCTTCTAATTGGTAATCTAATTTAAGGTGCACATGAGTAATTATAGGGTTCCAATTTTACCCTAAACATCATGGATATATAATTATAATGCATTTACCTTTGCAAAAGCCAAACAATAACTAAAAAAAAGTGCCCCGACTTCTTTTACATAGCTTATCTTCTAATTTTATCTAATGATAATGAGCTTATCACTTTTACAAATATAATTCAATTGTAAGGAAAGCTGTATATGCAATTACTTAGTAATTTAGCTTCAAATATTTTCAATTTGTAGGTGATAGTTGACAAACATGAGTGCATTTAGCATAACTTCTCAATTTTTATAATTCATTTATAGAACAACACTGTAAATTAAGGATTATAATTAATTTCATTACTTAAAATATAATTCTACATGTGATCCCATGTTAATTATAGTTTGTATTAATTTCCTTGATACCTTTCTCCTTGTATGGATAAGCTTGAAAATTAAACACCTATCCTATCACACAAATATTTTGAATCCTCTTCATTAATCCATAGTGAACTTATTGATCAACATAAAATTGATGGTAAGGAGGAAAATGGAAACATCAAATTGAAAGCTACATCCTTTTTTAATTTTTCCTAATCTAATGAGATCATGAAATACAACATAGAAATAATGGTGATGATTCACTTATAATTTATCCTTTGTTGAGTAAAAATAATGATCCCACCATTTCCATGCCATTGAATAACACATGGAAACAATTCAATTTCTCTTTATGCTACATACCTATGTGATTAGTTCCCACATTCTCACTTTTGACCAATTCAAAGTCAATAAAAATAAGGCTACTAGGTGAAGCCACAATAGTGGTTTACAATTGAAGTGAGGAAGGAAAACTCACAGAAAATGAATGCATGGCAAAAATATTGATTTTAGGGGTTCATACGAACATACTGGTTCGACCGAACCCATTAGGGGTTCGCTAGAACCTGGGTTCAGGCGAACCCTTTTAATACTTTCCCACCAAAAATGAAAACAAAAGCCCTTATAAAAGGGGGTTCGAATGAATCTTGGTTGGAGCGAACCCCCTTATTCCTCATCCCTCCTCTGAGACACCAAAAAACCCTAAATTTTTACACTTCGAAGCTCCGGTTGATGATGAAAATGGATCAATCTTTACAAACCCAATTGGAATCAAGTAGTCCTCGAAACAATCTATCCAACGAATATAATCTTAATATTTTTTGGTTTTATTATGTATTTGTTTTTTAGTTTTATTAAACATAGGTTTTTCATCAAAAATGAAGGTCTATGTTCTGCACATGTGGAAAAATAGAAGATTATAAAAAAAAAATTGAAAAATATAAGTGCACCAGATATTGAAGTCCTTGATCCAAACAAAAAAAAAATTGAATTTGATATATACCAAAAAAGTTATGCATTATACGGTCGCGCTATCTTGAATTGTAATTGGTTTGACAAAACTTTATTAAAGAAAAAATTTCAATAAAAACTATATAACCAAGTGGAAGCACTAGATATTAGAGTTACGAATCTAAATTCAAAAGAATTATAATTTTATCCTTCATGGAAAAAAAGTTATGCGTTATACGGTCTGCATCACTTTTTAAAAATGCTATTTTTTGAAAAAAACCAGTTTTCATGGGAGATGGAAAAAGAAGTGTAAAATGATTCCAAAAATTTTGAAAAAAATATTTATAGAATCTACAGAAAAAATGTGATGAGACTCTAGTTTGCATTATCTTCAAAATTTTCATGGTTTAGCCGCTATAGCTGCCCGAATGTGAAGATTTAGTTAAAAATAATAATTTCAGTGTCCAGTTTGGCCAAAAATTGTAAACCACTATTGTGGGATCACCCTTATAAAAGGCTACTTTTTTTTCCTACCACTTGATATGTAAAATAATATCTAGATTTGAAAACCCACATTGATTGACACATGATAGTGGTGAAGAAAAAAAGGGAAGATGCATAATTTTGATTAAATAGGAAAAACAAGTTTTGAAGGAACCTGAAACCCTTTACAACTTGAGATACAAAATGCTACTAAAAAGCTACTTTAGTAAGATACTAGCAACATATCAAGATCCAAAAAATAAGACAAAAAATGGGTGATGTATGAGAGATAAAATAGTAAAGGGTATGTGTAGGATCATGATGGGCCAAAAAGTGGCAATATGATGGGTATATATAGGGTATGTGGCTGACGATTTTTTTTACCCAAAATTGATGAAACAAAAAGGGTTTTTAAAGGAGATTCTTAGTTTTCCACCAATATAAATTATGCTTTATTTTGAATTTAATAAATAATTATTATTTATTTTCTATTTGAATTATGACTAAAGTCTTGATTGATAGATTTATTGAAAAAACATTTATAGCTTTCAAATAGTATCACATTTTTTTAATCCAAAACATGCATCACATTGTATGCTTCACATACTATAGGATTAAAAAAAAATAAAATTGAATTTCATGAAGTTTTGACCAAGTTTAAGGTGGTCAAACATACGAGTTTTTATATTTTTTAAAAGTTGTAATAAAAAAATCATAATTAATTGTTTACTTGGAAAAAATTACAAAAAAATATGCATCACATCGGGACATGAGTCATCTACCTATATCTAAAATATTATTATTTTATTATGGTTAGGGTGGTAAGACAAATACCTACTTCTTATTTTTTCCCTGAAATTTAAGTACTACTACATTGAAATTTCAAATTTTCACCAAATAGATTTTCTTTTTTCTAAAATAAACCTAGTAGTCTAAAAACTACATTCAATTTGCTACAGATTCTATTCTTACACATTTTTGAAATAATATAAATAACTTATTCAAATTTTTATGTCAAGTTGCCTAACTCTATTTTTTCTGATTTTTTTGCCACTTGAGGGCTTGCTTTTTCCATGATGATCCTGCACATGCCTTACACTAATAACAACACCTAACAACATCAAAAAAACAAAACAACAGGAAACAAACAAAGACCCAGCAAGAAATAGACAACAAAAAAAAGAGAGCCGAACACTAATTCATATTGCTCAAGGTGTTGGCCACCTCAAGCTCCTAGCTTCTGTGCATTTCAATCATGTTCAACAACTCCTTCTTCTCAGCCTCAAAGGACATTTTCCATTCAACAAACCCTCTAACAATAGGGCCTTTAACATCATCTTTCGTACCTTTTTTACCTTTGCCTTTGGTCGAATGCTTTTTCTCCATTAACTCAAAAAAATACACTTGGTCCTCTCTGAGCTCACTTATCTTTCAGAATAGGACTTCCAAAGATTCTGCACTATTCTTCATTGAAATGTGACACGCATGAAGAAGCTTCTTTATGTCTACATTCGTTACCAATACCTTGGCTTCTAAACTAGCCAATCGTTCTTCACACAGAGATTTGAGATCATGGAAAGAACCCTTAAGGTCCACGATTCTGTCAATTAGAATGTTCGACACTGAGCCTTTCAGAACAATCTTCAAGTTCTCCTTCAAACCCCTTATTTTAATGTTAACCTTATTGAACTCCTGAAGAGTCCATTTAGCTAACTTAAAAGTTCCAATGGCCCTAGCCCTAGCCATTTCTAGCAACTCAAACATTAAGGTAGAATCATTATCAAGATAAGAAAAGTCCTTAAAAAGGGGATTTACCTTCAGAGGCTCTGGCTTAGCACTCTTCTTCTCAGTAACCTCCTCATCTTGTCCCTTATTCTTTTCCCCTAGCTCCACATTTGGTGAGTCCTGAATCGGGGAGACATCAATTTCCATTGTCTTTTCGCCATAAGCCTTCCCCTCACATATCATTTTGGGGTCCTTTGTTAAAACTTTTGAGGCTTGGTTTTTTGAATTGGCAATGTGCTTGGATAACCTCGTGAATATGACTAAAGCACACATTAGAAACTTAAAAGATGTATAACATAAAATAATATACCTAAATCAACGGGTTACATATAAATTTAGATGAAATCAATGCTATGGTTGATTCAAATTTATTTGTAGAAACAACTAGTTTGATGAGAAATCATCCAAGATTATTAATAAATTTTTTCATATTTCAAAATTCATTGAAAGGTAATCACATTCAATGACACATTAAAATTAATCTATGGTCAATGATTAGGGTTAAAATAAATAAATCCAAATATGCACACCACCATCTTTTATTTTTATCCATAAATACACAAAATTCTAACACATCATCATTAATCAATAGTTTATGAGACTTTAGAAGATACACTAATCCTACATAATCCACATTTTATATCAAATGTATGGGGTTTTAATGAATACTATGGATTTATATAAATAAAGGGACATTCTACTATGAAATCTTTACAAGGATGAAGGTTGAGGGACTTAAAAAAGAGATTTTTTAGTAAGGCTAAGAATAATATGATTCAAAAAGTGATTCAAGGGAAAATTAAGTACAATTTAGTTATTTTAGAATAATTGTGAATGCACCCCTTTAATTATATTATTGTGCAAAATTTAGATTCAAAATCACCATCTAATTTTTTTTTTTTGGGAATTTTTGATTATATTTTACCACCTCTATTACAATTCAATGAGAATTTAGGTTTTATTTTTCCATTTCAATTTCAAATTTATAGAAAATTTAAATTGTAATTTGTCACCTCAATTACAAATTAGACAAATTGAGTTCTTTTCATCAAATTGATTAATATTTGACACAAATTTTAATTTCCAAATCTCCTATATTTTATTTTATATATATAATAGATACCCACTCTACTACTTTAAATCTATTTCAAAATATATATTAGGGAGATTATGCCTCTACAAATTATAGATTGTTTACAAAATGTTAGGATTGGTGATATTAATCTTGCAATCCTAGGACTATGCTTTGTAATTTGATAATTTAAAAGTCAGTTATTGTTTCATGAAACTCCAAAAATTGTGTAATTGGAACTTGGACATCCCATATGAGGATATTTCTTGAAGATTCTAGAAAGATGTTTGTAACTCCCAAACATATGTCATGAGATACCTTTTTTCTTGTAGACTACTTAGCTCATGGTTTGAGTCTATTGTAGTGAGGACCATTTATAGTTTCTTGTAATACCTTTAGCTTTAAATTGAAACTTGGAGTAGGAGATAATGCAAGTTATTTTTTAGGTTGTTGTAGTAACAAAGTGTTACTAGAATTAAGAGGGAAAATTTGTATTAGTGTAACTCTCACTACTAAATTTGACACCATTTTCTGACAGACGTTGGTCGGTCGTTCGAAAAATCTTTGTCGAAAAAGTGACGAAATGACGAAAACATTTTCATTGCAAGTCTGACGATGAATTAAATGTCGAAATAATGACACAGATTCGTCAGTCGTCAGCATCATAAAAAGACTCAGATGTTCGTTGGAATATCGACGAAAATTTTGTGTATCCACCGATGAATTACAACCAAAATGCAATTGCAATGGCTCTTCTGAAGTGTCAAAAGAACACTAGAAGTTAGTCGCCATTTCGACGAAATGGGCAAGTATTTACGACGAAGCCTTTGTCGCAGCCAAGCAACTTTGTTGACCCTTTTATGTGATTCGTCGATGGCATTCATCAAAATTTTGATGAAATGGGCAAGGAGTTACGACAAAGCCTTCATCGCAGCTAAGTAACTTCATCGGACCTTTTCTGTGATTCATCGATGGACTTCGTCGAAATCGCGATGAAATGGACAAGGAGTTACAACGAAGCCTTCATCGCAACTATAGCAACTTCGTCGGACCTTTTCATTGATTCGTCGGTTGTGTTCGTCGAAATTTTGATGAAACAATGCAATTTTTTTTTTTTTAAATTCATTGAAATGTACCATCGGTGAGAGATCAATCAAGTCACATCCCTTCATATTCAAATATCGAGCAATTATTTTATTCGGTCATTTTCCATGTTTATTAGACACCTGCTGAGACATCATGTAGTTTCGTCGACGCTTTGAGTCTCTTCGACAGTCAATATTACATATCACTTTGGTGTCACACAGTCTCATTGATGTTCTAAGTATCACCGATAGCCAATAGATCATATGTCGCTATGGTGTCATGCAGTCATACCGATATTATGAGTCTCCCCGAGAATCATTCCTTCGGTCTTAAGTGTATCGCTACAATTCTTAAGGGTAGCGAGCAAGAGAATGCTTGAATGTATAGCAAAGTATAACATTTTGATCATTATAACAATGAAACGAATCTTAATTTTGAAGCATTAATATCATTTACAACATTTATGATCAAGAATGAATGTAAGTAGAGAAACTTTTGCATACCTGTAGATGGTACAAAATTTCATGGTTAAGTCAAAGCCTCCTATCAACAACAAGATCCAAATATCCGTGTATCTATCTCAATCGAGCCTCTAAACCCTTCAGAGCTGTCAATTTTTCCACTAACCTGTTATGCACAAAAGTCAAATTTTAGAGTTATGTCACCACTAAAAATAGAAGAAACAAAGCTTTGAAACCAAATCCACACACAACACAATGTGGTATTAATACAAAGCCATACAAACAAATTAAACTCAAAACATTGGAATGGAAACAACTTCAAATTATGATGCAGAGCATGGATTCAGGGTATAAAGAATCATTTTTCTGCCACCATAGTGAAAAGTTAGCACTTTCTTTCATCTTTTCATATTGGTTTGATGCTTCAAACGATGCATTTCTTATATTGAAAAGTGCATTACCTTATTGAGCTTCTCTTTATTTTGAGAATAGTTTAATATTCTCTACTTAACAGGGCCAACCACGTGACAATGGAAGCTCATTTGGCCCCTTTCCCCCCCAAGGGTCTTGGGGGCGAGAGAAGCATAGGTTGTTGGAGACCCAATCGATCCTTAACCCATTGATTCACCAAAGACAGAGCATCTGGGTGGGTCAACTAGTCTCCGTTTGAGTCAATCCTTTAGTCATTTGATCGAGCAGGAGCACTATTCCTGCTTCCCACCCGGGAACTTTCTATTCCCGCCCAACTCGGAAGTGGTGGGCGAGTCGACGTGGAAGGAGGAGAGGCAGAGTGGTTCCATTTCCAATTGTTGGCCACCCATGGGAGGGCGGGTCCGGCACATCGATTTATCTCCCCCGTCCCCCCTCCCATCAATCCCTCCATCCTTCATTCAAGCCTCGGGAAAGGAGAAGAGTTCGACCCGGTGACCTTCATTCAATCTTATTCCTTCCTCTTGCTTCGCATCAGAGCATGGAACCGCATCGTCGGACATCACTCTCAATTCCCCATACCCAATCATATAACATTAATGATTCATTCATCCATTAATAACATATAACATTCATTCATTAACATATAACATTCATTAATTAACATATTCACATTCATTCATTAACATATAATATTCATTCTTTCAATTTTTACATATTATAAAAAATACATGGTTGTCATGATATGATTATAATCACTTTTTTTTTTGTTTCTTTTTTAAAGCTACAAAAATCTGAATTGGAGTATCATTTTCTAAATCAATATTTTCCCCCCCTTTAGTTGTTTTTCCCTCTGCTTGTGATCTTAATGTACGCCTAGTCGTCTACTCATGACGTGGATGCCGCTGCAAGGGGGTCTACTACAATAAGAAATAAATGTTAAACTTATATGTTTTATTATTATTGTTACAAGTATTTCATTAATTAAAAGAACATTAGAGTGGCTCTCTTTACCTGGTGGGTCCACATCATGTTCCTGAACTTTTGTTATAGACTCATGCTCAACATGCTGAACACCCTCTAAATCCTGATCTACAGTTGAAACACAAAAGGTTACATTAGTTAATACACAAATTGAAATTAAATATGTTTAAGAGAACATGAGAGTGGTCTTCTTTACCTGATGGGGCCATATCATGTTCCTGATCTTCTCTAGCCTAATCATGCTCAACACGTTGATCACACTCTACATGTTCTAAAGTTGAAACATGAAAGGTTACATTAATTAATACACCAATTGCAATTAAATATGTTTAAAAGAACTTTAGAGTGGTCCTCTTTACTTGATGGGGCCACATCATGTTCCTGATCTTCTCTAGCTTGATCATGCTCAACATGTTGATCATTCTCTACATGCTCTAAAGTACTGGGATGCACACCATGACCTTCATCTGCAGGTTGTACTCCACCCTCACCAGGCTGCATTCCAATGTCATGTGCAGTATTATCATTGCTTGAATGTTTAAAACAAATAGGAATGCAATTACTTTATGGTGGAAATTAATATTGAATAGATTGCACAAGTATTCAATTTTAAATAAACTTTATTGAGTTTATTTACCTGCATGTCAGATGCAATGGAAGATTGTGTTTTTGCCCAGTCAAGACTCTTAGGCATTCAACCATGACTCCATAGCCTTGCTGGAAGGCAATCTTCAGGTAATCTTCTGTGGGAACTCTGTTGAATTCAAAGCCCTACATTTTGCATAAGATCATGAATTTTGCTTCTATGGTGTGATAAAACCAAAATTGTTTTCAATTTATTATTTGGATATAATATTTCATTTATTGATACTTACAATTAGTGCAGCTAATTTCATATAACCACCAAAGCCAAGTTTGTGTTGCACGCGTTTTTCTAATCTTGCCTTTGTTGCCTTCGATGTGTCCGGACTGACCTATGAAAAGTTTGAAATACATTAGATTATGTAAAAGAAAAAAGTAATCGATATATAATTACATTGTTGATAGTATCACATACCTTCCTTGGCCAGTGGTGTCTTTCCTTTTTTTCTTTTCAGCCTTCTCCTTTCCATTGGACACCAGGTCCTTCCACTCCCTCTCCGAAATCATGGGGGGACACTTGTACTTATTGTTCTTCTCTAAATGTGACCTATATTGGTCCCTCACATACTTTAGATAGGTACCATCTTTCTTAAGTACCTTGGTTTGGTTGAATGTTTTATTACTAAACAACACAACTAAATGGTTAATGAGCTCATCTTTTAAATCTTGATTTTGGGCATTCCACCGTGTACGTATGGTGGGCCCGAAGAGCTTCAATGTAATATCA
>VDFB02379711.1:135756582-135775548 GCA_007258455.2 Sequoia sempervirens
ACTTAATCATGGAACCCCTAATAGTTGAACCAAAAAATATCATTTGTTGCTTGTAGAATATGATATTTTTCTTTAAATTAAAATTAATACACAACCTAAGTGGACCAAATACTTATTGATAACCATAAATCTTTGATATCTCTCCCTTTATATTCAACACATATGGACTAATAGTTGAACACAAAAAATCTATTTTTTGTTATAAAAACAACACATAATGATTTAAAATACAACTTATATTGAACAAAAATGGACCAATAGTTGAACATTAAAACTTTTTGAAAATCCTTCACATTTAATGGGAAAATACATGTTATTTATTGTGCTCACCTTTTATATTTGTGATAGGATAAACTATTAATATAAAATTATCCAATGCTTGTACATTGCTACCCCAATTGTTGTACACATAAGAACAATATTTTTTCACTATGATAACAATACTTGTTTAAATAAGTGTCTTATTTTATTAAATGAGCATTTTATTTTTTAAATGATATACTTATAGTGGAGAGTTGTGATATTTTATTTGAAACAAAAAATACTTATTTCACTTCTTCATGAATGTATTTATGTTTTTTTCATATAGCATTTAGAGGTTCTCATGTGTTCAAGTATGGGTCCATTTTTTTATCAACATTTGGTTGTTTCTTTATTTACATTTGGACTGTCTATTTACAATATATAGTATAAATATGTGGTAAGACTGGGTATTATAATCATGATTGAGTGCGCCCTCTCCCCTAATAAATGTTTTTATTTTGCAGAGGGAAAAGTTTGCATGGACGTAGATCAATCATCGTGTGATCTCAATCGTTCCCCGCCATCCCGCGATGACCCCACCAGTTGATCGTGATATCACAGGCGAGTGCCACATGTACTGGGCCCTCTCTCGTGTACTGGGCCCTCTCCCCTAATAAATGTTTTTATTTTGTAGAGGGACAAGTTTGCATGGCCGTAGATCAATTGTCGTGTGATCTCAACCGTTCCCCGCCATCCCACAATGACCCCACCAGTTGATCAGGATATCACGGGCGAGCGCCACGTGTCTCATCCGGTGAAGTTGAAGGAATGATAAATACTTTGATGCGTCTTTAATAAATTATGCCATGGGTTACTAAAGCAGTCATAAGATGCACGTGTTTTAAATCAACAGAGATGTTATAATCCTGGTAGAAAGGTGCTTGATGGTTAATAACAAGGTTGGTGACTATGTTGAATGAACAAATTGCTAATGGTTGAGATCCACGTTTTCCCATCATCGCGTGATCAAAAGTTGTGAGTTCTTTATTGATTGCGATATCATGGGTGGGTGCCACATGTCTCATCCGGTGAAGCCGAAGGAATGATAAATACTTTGATGCATCTTTAATACATTATGTTGTGGGTTATATTTATTAATGTCTTCATATTAGTTTATAAATTAAACATTAATTATAAATATTTTAAAATCAATTAAGTATTTCAATCTAAAATTTTAATATTTGACATTACAAATAAAATTAAACTAAATTCTAATTTTTAAAATCCATAAAATATTTATTATCTATTTAGTTTTACTTATTATCTAATACAATTAAATTAAATTAAATATTCATTTTATATTAATTAAACAATTATTAATTAGAATTTTAGAATAAATTAAGAAATAAGATCTATATAAAATCAACTTTTCTATTTTTTTTCTTTGTGTCCAAATCATTTCATTTTCTAAATTTATACTAAATTCTAGATATCATAATTAAACAAAAAACTTTATTCTATTGTAATCCTAACCCTAGTTAAACCCTAACCCTATTTGGACTCTAACCCTTACCCTAATTGAACACTAAATATAATTGTAATTGACCACTAAGAATAATTGAATTCTACCCCTAACCCTAACCCTAACTCTAACTAAACCAAAAACCTAACTCTAATCAAACCCTAAAACAAACCTACTTGATTCATAATCCCTGAGAGAGGGAGAGGGGGTAGAGATAGAGGGATTCAATGAGAGAGAGAGGGAGGGAGTGGGAGAGAGATAGAGAGTATGTAGAGGGTTAAGGGTAGAGGGTAGAGGGTTTAAGGGTTAAGGGTTAAGGGAGAGAGATAGAGGGAGTGAGTGAGTGAGAGAGAGACCTAAGAGAGGGAGAGGGGGTAGGATATTGAAGATACTTGAGAGAGAGAGAGAGAGGGAGGGAGTGGGAGAGAGATAGAGAGTATGTAGAGGGTTAAGGGTGAGGGCAGAGGGTTTAAGGGTTAAGGGTTATGAGAGAGATAGAGGGAGGAGTGATGAGAGAGAAACCCAAGAGGAGAGGGGGCAGGATATTGAAGATACTCTGGGAGAGAGAGAGAGAGAGAGGGGAGGAAGGAGAGATAGAGGGAGTGGAGGATAAGGGTGAGGTAGATGGTGGATGAAACAGTGGAGAGAGGGAGTGGAGTGAGAGAAAGACCTGGGTGAGGGAGAAGGGGTGGAGGAGATAGAGTGGAGGAGTGGAGGAGAGACCTAGGAGGGAGGAAGGAGGACATGGAGAGAGAGATAAAGGAAGGGAGGGATGAAGGAAGAAGGGGTTTAGGTTTAAGGAAAGAGGGAGGGAGAGAGATAGAGGGAAGGAGGGCTATGGGTAGAGGGTAGATGGTTTAAGGGTTTAGGGTTAAGGGTGGAGGGGAGAGAGATAGAGGGAGTGAGTGAGTGAGAGAAAGACCTAAGAGAGGGAGAAGGGGTAGGAGGGAGAGACTTGAGATAGAGTGAGTGAGTGAGTGAGTGACAGAGATACCTCAAAGACGGAGTGGTGCTAGGAGGAGAGACTTGAGAGAGAGAGATAAAGGAAGGGAGGGTTAAGGGTTGAGTGAGACCTAAGAGAGGGAGAGGGGGTAGGATGGAGATACTTGATAGAGAGAGAGAGGGATGGAGTGGAAGAGAGATAAAGGGAGGGGGGTTAAGGGTAGAGGGTAGATGGTTTAAGGGTTTAGGGTTTAGGGTTAAGGGTATAGGGAAGTGTTGGTTTTGTTTTACAATGTAACCAGGTTGGTCTTCTACTCTACCTATGGAATTGCCAATCCCAATCAAGGGCAACTCGAAGGACCTAGACCAATTGACGAGGAATTTAAAAAATCCTCCTACACTTCGGGCTCTACAAGACATGGGAGGGTGATCCCTTAATGTGTTTACAACCTCTGCACCAATATCATAAACAACATTAACAATAACAAATAATCTCATTTAATAGCTCAACATAATATGATAATATCAAATATAATTGGCTATTCATCGACATTATTAGCTATTTGGAGGATGAGATAACTACAACACAATCCCAAGATGCCATGAGTGCACCTTACCCAAAGTATGCTTTAGGACCTCCATGCATACAAACACAAGGATTACCATTTATCATCTTGCAACAGTGGTACCTAAGATGATGGTACTACCCCTCCCTTTGACATTGCTCTCTTCTTACAATTGGATACATCCGTCCTCCTTTTGATTTTGTCAAAAAGATATGAAATGATTTCTAAGCAATGCCTTATTGGGTCAATGAGATCACCAAAATTCTAGGACGTGTCAAATGAAGGTATATTATTGACACCTATCCCTTTGCTATTCACTTGTTAGGACTTGGTAATGACTATCCAAAGAGAAAATGAGATAGTGGCAACCATTATTTATATTATTTATCTCAATGCAATCCATTTCATGGCTATAGTCATGTTGTCACCCAGTGTAGATTTATTTTTTCAAATTCATAGATAACATGAAGACAAACCTGTAGCCTTTAATGGTACTGCTCTTATTCATGACTATGCTTTGTTCCCTTGAAGCACCATGATTTATGATGGTTTTTATGCTGAATATATGTCCTTTCTTATCCTGTCTTATGTTACTAGTCTTTTATGGTATTGGGAAAATCCTAAGGTTGGGGTTTTGTCTTTGACTGAATCCCTCTATCTCTCTCCCCTCTACCCATAACCCTAAACCCTAAACCCTTAACCCTTAAACTCCAAACCCTTAAACCCTCTACCCTCTACCCTCTCTCTCTCTCTCAAGTCTCTCCCTCCTACCCCCTCTCCCTCTCTTAGGTCTGTCTATCTCTCACTCACTCCCTCTATGTGTCTCCCCTCTACCCTTAAACCCTCTACCCTGTACCCTCTCTCTTAGGCTTAGGGTTAAAATTAGACTTGTTGCAGTCTTTGGGTTTATTAAAATTATGATTCAATTAGGGTTAGGGTTCAATTAAAGGTAGGATTATATTTCAATTAGGGTTATGATTCAATTATGGTTAGGGTTTTGCTAAATTATAATTATCTCACATATATGAGTTTGGGGTTAGAGCTAGGATCTTGATTTAATTAAGCTCGGGCTTAAGGTTAAAGTTAGGGTTTAATTAAGCTCAAGGTTAGGGTTGAGGTTATGGTCGGGGTTTGATTAGGGTTATAATTAGAGTTAAGGTTGTCATGAGAACTATGGTTAGTGTTAAACTAAGGATTATGAATAACATTAGAATTATGGTTAGGGTTAGAATTATAATTAAGATTATAATTAGGGTTAGAATGAGAAGGGTTAGGATTATAATTATAGATAGACTTAGGGTTCAAATTAACATTAGGGTTAAGGTTAGGTTAGGTTTACCATTTAATTAAAGTTGGGGTTCTAGGATAAAGCTTGGGTTCAATGATAGGGTTAGGGTTGGGGTTAGAGTTAAAGTTCAATTAAAAATAGGGTTAGGGTTCAATTAGGTTTAAGGTTAAGGTTAGATTAGGGTTATGATTCAATCTCAACAATAATTCTCAATCTAACTCTAACCCTAAAGTTAATCGTAAAACTAATACTGACACTATTTCACAATTATTTTATTAATTGTATTTTAAAAATTGATATATTTATTTTATTTTATATATTAAGTGAAACATTTTTTAGCCTTTAAAAATTATTTTATTACATATATTTTAAAACTTCATATATTATTATATGTATATATCAATTTTTTTAGTGTATAAGAATTATTTTATCAATCATATTTTAAAAATTGATATTTTTATTTTATTTTATTTATTAAATGTATATAACAAAATATGAAATAGTTATTTCAAAATTATTTTATTAATTATATTTAAAATAATTCAAAGTAAAACAAAATTATTTTTTAAAGAACAAAAAATTATTCTATATTTTTAAGAATTTAAATATACAACAGTTTTTAAAAGTTTTAAAAAGTAGAGAATAATTTTTTAAAGAAAAAAATTTATATTGAACATACTAAGGAAGTACGCAGCAGCTAATTAATGAAATGCACATGAACTGACTCTGACAACCATTAACAAAAGTGTGGCAGGCATAAGCCATGTGGATGCCCATGCCTTTTTGTAGGCTGGGTAGCCATTTCCCCACCATACTACTCATTTCCAAGGAGATCCATGTGGCGCCTGCCCGTGATATCACAATCAATAAAGAACTCGCAACTTTTGATCACACAATGGCGGGCAACCGTGGATCTCAACCATCGGCAATCCTATTCATTCAACACAGTCACCAGCCTTGTTATTAACCATCAAGCACCTTTCTACCAGGATTATAACATCTCCACTAATTTAAACCATGTGCATCTTATAACTGCTTTAGTAACTCGTGGCATAATGTATTTAAGACCCATCAAAGTATTTCTCATTCCTTCAGCTTCACCGGATGAGACACGTGGCGCTCGCCCGTGATATTGCGATCAACTGGTGGGGTCATCGTGGGATGGTGGGGAATGACTGAGATAACACGACAATTGATCTACGGCCATGTGAACTTGTCCCTCTGCAAAATAAAAACATTTATTAGGGGAGAGGGCCCAGTACACATGGCGGTCGCCCATGATATCGCGATCGACTGGTGGGGTCTTTGCGGGATGGTGGGGAATGACTGAGATCATGTGTCTCATCTGATGAAGCCGAAGGAATGAAGGAAATATTGTGGTAAATTAATCGGGCCTTAATACATTAAAAGGCGGGTTACTAAAGTGTTCTTGAGGTGCACATATTTTAAATTAGCAGATATGTTATAATCTTGATGAAAAAGCTACTCGATGGTTAATAATAAGGCTGACGACTGTGTTGAAGGAACAAGATCACAAATTCTCAAGATCTATGGTTTCCCGTCATCGCATGATCCAAAGTTGCAAGATCTTTATTGCTTGTGATATCGCGGGTGACCACCACGTGGATGGCTAAAATTTAAATTTGCATCAAATATTGTTGGAGCTATTCATGCAGCGTGTGAGTGAGCTTTAATGGTGGATGAGAAATTTGTAGGCATGATTTGATCGAGATAAAATCAATTCTCCTATTTTATTTGTATCACAAAGCATTCAAGTATTTTGCAGAGCAGTTTTAGAGCCAAAAGCGAAGTTGTGAATCTCTGCAGCTAGAATTTGGGACTTTTGCAAACAAAGTCGTGAGTTAATTTATGTGCTTCCCGGTCATTCTACACTTGAATTTGGGAAAAGATTTGTTGTGCTTGTCATTAAGCTTGTTGATAAACGTGTTAGGGCTATAGTTTAATTATAGTTGTGAGAAATTGTAGTGTATTGTTCTATAATTTCCTATCTCTGGTTAGTCCTAGCTATTCAAAGTGTGAAATTGTAAAAAGACCCTAGTTTGTCCAAGATGGCACTGCGAAAGCAACATTCTGGCCAAGTTGAATATTTAAAAAGAAACCTGTATGATGATTTCCTAGATCAATTGCCTTGCTCAACAAATGATAGGAAGAAGGGATTGGTTCTAATGCGAGGGAAAATCCTAGGGGAAGCATTAGAATATAATTTCTCTAACATTGTTGATGCTACAGTTCCTCTCATAGGCTTGGAAATGTTCAGATTATGGTATGGACAGAGGAATTGTCCTCACCCCTTTTCAAACGGCTCGATGTATGCTTTGGGAAATCTGGTGGTCCCAAATGTGTTCCCTGACATAGACTTACTTAGGGCAGTGGCTGCAAGATATGACCCTGTCACACGGGTAATTAGGGATAATGAGGAAATGGTTCTATTGAGTGTTAATAGAGAAGAGTTCCAACAAATTTTTGACTTGAGTGAACTGAGTGAAGACTTTGTTCCTATCAATCTTGAGGAAATAAAGTAGGAATATGCAAAGTTGAAGTCTCTTTTTAGAGCTAAGTTGCTTCCACCTCATTTGGCTAGGGTAGGAGGTTCATGATTTCATATTAGCCCCAATGACCAGGAACCTTTCAGATTAAACTATTTTGCAAATCATTTCTTGGCCACTTTCTATTCATTGTGTCAGATTTTGGGTTTTAGTCCTGGTGCGGTGATGCCTATTTTATACATGTTCATAGGGGTGAAAATACAACACCCTAACTTCTCTGTGACATATGACTTTGCTTCTTTCTTGGTTGAGAGGATACATGAAGGGTTGTCAAAGTTGTAGAAAAATGATACTGACACTCAATTCTTCTGGTATTCTATGCTGATGCATATGTTCTTGTTCAAGAATGCTAACTTTTTCTCTAAAAATATGGAATTAAGGCAATTGGTTGATGGAGAAAGATTGCCAGTACAATTATGGGCTACAGATTTATCTTGTAATAAGGAAAGCATAAGTTATGTGCAATTTGATAATTACTTTGCTTCTAGATTGAGGGCTAGACTGATGGTGAATGTACCCAGGATCCCTAAGGAATTGCTTGATTTCCTTAGGGCAAAAGGGATGAAGCCATAATTGAAAGTTTGGCATAACTGGTGTGACATTATCCCATACCCAGTCAACACTATTTTGAGAGTATACGGTTTTCAAGGAACCCCCCATATACTGTCATATAATGTGCCACCAAGAGTGGGGTTTGCAGAAGTTATGTGGTAAATAGGTTGTATCCATGAGGACAACCTCACAGGGAGGGGTAAGGGAACATTTTTCCCTGATTATATAGTGGTGTCTAATTTTTCCTTTTCAAAAGGAGGCTAGGTGCATTTTGATAAATTCTTTGATGATTACCATTTGAGGTGTGGTCCAAAGCGGCAACATGATCCTAAGGGTTTCTTTGCCCTTTTTAGACAAAGAATAAAGGTTGGAAAATTTGTGCATGAGTTCAACTTTCCTGAGGATTTGATCAAAAATGAATTTGATCTAATAGGCAGGAGTTGAACAAGGAGAAATGGATAGCTTATGATAAGCTATTAGATATTGTGCATAATATGGATCCGAAGTATGATCCATTGTTGGAGTTCAATCCATACCATAAGAAGATTGACTTTCTAATGTAGAACTTCAAGGAAACTATGGGCACATTGAGGACCAAAAAGATAAATTTAGAACTGAGTTTGGGTGTACAGGAACAAGGTGCCAGGCCAATTGAAACAAGGCTAGCATACCAGCCTACATAAAGGTGGCCTAATTATAGGAGGAAAAAGGATGATGGTAGTGATGAAGAAGAAGTGGACATAAAAGGAAAGAAAATAATGAAGTTTCCTTCACAACCAGGTCCAAAATTCAAAGTGCCTGGGGCAATTAAAATTATTGATTTAGAATCATCACCAAAAGACAATCCCTCATCACCACCATCCGGGCCAAGCCCTAAAAGACAAAGAATTGATCAACCACAGGAGGATCTGATGGATGAAATTATTGTTACTAATCAGGACATGTAGGTTGGTATGCCTTCCCCTCCTAGGGCAACTGAATTGGTTCTATCTGATTTAAATATGAAAGGAAAAAGTGTACAAGATGCAAGAATGGAAGCATGTAAGGAGTTTCTAAATGACAATACATTTGTAAAAACTCCTGTATTCTTGCAATTGGTATGGAGGATGAAATTTGAAGAATATCAAGAGAAATGTAAGAAGAGAAGAGAACTAAGGCCTGATTGGTTAGACCAGGATAATGATGAGGAGGTAAAAGCTAAATTAATGGAGGAATTTAAGAACATCACTCCTGAAGAGGGAAGAAGAATCGTGAATCAGGCTAGTGTGTTGATTCTTCCTGAATGGGACATTGCAGATGCTGTAGCATTTAATGATATTTTAAATTCCAAGCATCCTTTGCAAGACTCTGAAGAAGAAGTCAAGGTAGCATTGCAAGATTCTGCCTTTAGTGAGGAATATGAAACTTTGGAAATTTGGGCATTGGCCTCTCAAGGAAGAAAGCCAAATTTTACGGATATTAATCCAAATTTCAGAGGAGGATTAATAATAAAGAGAGATTCACATACCTCAACCAATGAGGCCACTAATTTGACTGTGAATGTGGAAAAATTGGCCCAAAAGACTGCTGAAAGGGAGGAGGCTGAAAAGAAGAGCCTAATGGAGAAGTATGACCTTTTGATTGAGGAATACAACAAGATGAAATAGAGGAATGTTGAGTTGCAGACTCAGATGGAAAGGTTTAGGTATAAACAGATTGGGGAGACATCAAATGCTCTAGGGACCAGTACATTACCTTCCACAGTAGGGTCAGTGCCTCCTACTTCTCCAATTGTTTCCACCCCAGGGTCTCCTAGTCAAAATCTTTCTCTCACCCCTCCTTTAGAACAAATTGATGAAGAAACAAAGTGCTCTGTTGATCCTAGAAAGAAGTGGCTCTTGCAAAGAATTGATGAATTGCAGACATCATTGAAGGTAAGTGAGGAGGGATCTCTTTCAAAGCAAAAGGAGATTGTTACTACTGTCTTGAAGCATTTAAATGAAAATATTGATAGTAAATTGCTATCTATACATTCTTTATATTCTTTGTTGTTAGATGAAAAAAAAATATTGATAGGGATCAGGAAGTAGTGATACCATTGATTGAAAATTGGATCCTTAGGGCTAGTGATTTGGATGTCATGTATAAGGCTTCAAGGTTTGATACAAATAATAGGCCCCAATCATTAAAGCCTACTCAAGTGTTGGTTAAATCATTGCAAGGTTTTCAGACCCTACCAGATGATTTGAGTAGGAATATTAGGGAATTGGTGAAGAATTTTAATGATTGGGGTAACACATTGTTACCAGATATAATTGATGAGCAGGGGAAAATCAGGTCACTCTAGTAGTGGTAGGATCAAGCAAGTGAAATCATCAATGATCAAATTAAATTAATTTGTGATGAGTCAGATTATGACTTGGTGAGTTGTATGGATAAAATCATTAGTACCTGCTCATTTTTGGAAGCTTTTGAAAGAGATGCAAATCAGCTAGCAGTAAAATACACACCTTATAATACCAAGGTGAATGAGGTGATTAATTTTGACTGGCCGACTGATGAAGAATACCATGAATGGGTAACTAAATATTTAAGTGAGGAAGAGTAAAAGGAATGGACTACTAACAGGTGGTAAATTGGATGTTGTGGTTACAATGGTTTCCACTTTTGCTTTGATGGCATTCTCGGCACAGGTTTCTTGTGGTTTTTTGTTGTTGCATCGACTTTTCTTAGCTAACATGATGAACAAGAATATTCTCCAAGGTGATGGCTATTGTAAAATTTTTTGGAATATCACTAGGTGTGCCAACTGGCTAGTGACATGTGTAATTTATGGCCAGATGCTTGTTTGATCCTTCATTTTCTATAAGAAGGATTTCAAGGCTAGAAGTATGGGTTAGCAAGTTAGATAATTTTTGGTCGAGTCTAGGTGAAGTTGCAGAGCAAATTGTAAAGTCTAATGGTTTTAGAGAGAAATACAATTTAGGTTCTGAGTTATTTTGTAATCAGTTTTGAATTGATGGGGATTTAATGTTGTCTAACAGTACTAGAATTTGAGTTGAAATGATAAATTCAAACTCATGTCTCTCCACTGTACATGCATATACAAATTTTGAATAAGATGACTATGGGTTGTTTCATTCATCTCACTGTTGTGGTGTGTATAATCCTTATTTTAGCTTTAATTCAAGGAATTAATTAAAATGCTTGAATGGGATTATAGGCGGATATGTTTTGTATAAGTATTTGATAAGTAGTATTGGGTGAGAATGCATACTGATGAAATTGTAATGCAATATTGTCAGGGATCTTATAAGTTATATGTTATGTATTAAATCTGTCATAAATCTTTAGATGCTTATGAATTTGACTCCTGCAATGGATATATGGCACTAATCTAAGTTGTACTTATTTGTGTAGTTCAATAATTGTTTGTCTTTGCCTAGAGCTTGCTACAAATTGCAAATTAATGACTATATTTTAACACATGTGGATTGTGTTGTAGTTATCTCATGCTCCACATAGTTGATATTATCGGTGAACAGCCAATTTTATTCGATATTATCCTATTGTGTTGAGCTATTCAATGGGATTATCTGTTATGTGTTAATGTTGTTTATGATATTGGTGCAGAGGTTGTAAACACATTAAGGGATCACCCTCCCGGTCTTGCAGAGCCCAAAGTGTAGGAGGCTTTTTAAATTCCTCATCAGTTGATACAGGTCCTTTGAGCAATATTGTTATCATAGTGAAAAAATATTGTTCTTATGTGCACAACAATTTGGGTTGCAATGTACAAGCATTGGATAAATTTATATTAATAGTTTGTCTTATCACAAATATAAAAGGTGAGCACAATAAATAACATGTATTTTCCCATTAAATGTGAAGGATTTTCAAAAAAAATTAGTGTTCAACTATTGGTCCATTTTTGTTCAATATAAGTTGTATTTTAAATAATTGTGTTGCTTTTATAACAACAAATAGATTTTTTATGTTCAACTATTAGTCCATATGTGTTGAATATAAAAGGTAGAGATATCAAATATTTATGGTTATCAATAAGTATTTGGTCCACTTAGGTTGTATATTAATTTTAATTTAAATAAAAATATCATATTCTACAAGCATAGAGCATCAAATCCCCATGAATTCAAAACCTACTACAGAAAGACTCAAAACCTAAATTGCATTTTCCTTAAAACCATCAAACTTTACAATTTACTCTACAAATCTACCTAGACTCAACCAAAAAATATCCAACTTGCTAACCCATACTTCTGGCCTTGAAATCCTTCTTATAGAAAATGAAGGAGCAAACAAGCATCGGGCCAGAAAGTACCTCTCATTTCACATGCTTTTCTTCACAAAACTACTGAGGACAACAACTATACCTTCTTTATTTCTCATCCTCTACCCTATTCATACATCCTAAAATTACAACAGTACCATTGGGCCTCTTACACAAGCTACAGTAATCACAAAAAGTGTAAGAGCCCCTTTATATCATGTTTGGACTATAAAACCCTCAAAAATAGAGTAATCGAGCTGTATGCAAAGAAATGAAGCTTTCTAATTCAAATCAATGCTTTAAGCCCTCAAATCATATTCAAATCAAAGCTAACACATATCTTCATGACTTGGAATTGATTTCACATCAAAATATGGCTGCATGTGACCGTACAATTCTACATAATAGGAAAAATACAATTTTTTTGAAGAAAAACACAAATTTTTGAATGTCAAGAGCTTGTATTTTACATCCTCAACCATCAATAGCCATTACAATGATCACTTTATGCCTTTTAAAGGCATTTACACGTCAACCACTGAACAACCACCTCTACAACTGACTTTTTAATCTTTTATGATCACATGAAACATAAAACACACTATTTTCAAGGTTGTTAACATCACTATTGAAATGTTTTAATTTTTTGACCTTTCAAACATTAAAAAGTACATCATTAAATTAATTATGTAATGGCATAAAAATTAAAAACATCATGAATTAATTATGTAACCACATAAGTCAAATATAATTCTATCAAGAAATTAATATCAAATAGATAATATAATCACATAACTCATACATTTCAATGTCATTGATCTTCTTCTTCATCCAACTCTTTGTTTGTATCATCTAATCTAGATTTGACATTATAAGGATTGGTCATATCATCATCATTGTCATCGATATCAGTTTTGATAATGTCATCATCCACATGGATATCATCTTCATGAACATTAATTCCTACATCATCATGATCTAGTTCCTCCTCTTCGACATTTTCATTAGGGACATCATCAACTAATTGTTGATCTTGATCATCATTTACATCATCTTCTAGTTCTTCGGTATCTTCTTCTTCTACCACATTATACTTTATCGGCCTTCCTCTTGGATCATGTCTAACAACAAATGACCAACCTGGTTTACCTGGAACCTCTGAATAAAATACCTGCTCACATTGGCTTGGAAGAACATAGGGCTCATATCTAGCTCGCTTGATCAACCTTGTATTAACCATGGTAAATCCATTATCATGTTCAATAACAGTTCTCTCAAGATCATTTTCATTCAATTGTAGCCTCTACCATAGGAGGAAAAACATAATTAATCTGAAGGACTTAAAGTCACACTCAAGTATATCATCCAAAATCCCATAGTATCAATTTCCTAAGACTTATGGATGTATGTCGCTTCTAGATGAAACATTAATCACCTGAAAGACTACAGTTATACCATCACAAGTTTTCTTCATATCATCCAACATTTTGATTCAAAATTTATGACCATTGCACCACATAGCCTTGTGGTGTTTCACCTGCAATATGAAAAACATATAAAAATTATTGCAATATTGTCAATTGATAAACATAATTATTCTTGGTTGAATGTATGCAAAGAAAACAATCTCAACATATATATACATCAATATTTAATTGGAAATAATTAAATAATATGGGTGATCTTAATATATTTATACATACCTACTTATCTCTTAAACCATATGCTAAATCAATTTCCCTTTGTGTAACATTGAAATCTCCATTATGATGAGCTTCTTTAACCAATGAAGCCACACCTTCCCATGTTAATGTGCATCCAGATTGTTGACATCGTTCAATCCATACCATCATCCAATCAATATTGTTGGCAATGTACAAATGTAGTGCATTCCACTCTCGACCAATAGTATAAAAAAAAATTGAAATTCACAAACGACGTATAACTAGTTAAATACCACAATATACGACCTTAATTTATAATTGATGTATATTGAAGATTAAAAATTAAATAAGTACAATATACATAAAAACCATATGTAAAATGTATTCCAATTAATCTCCATGACCATCTTATAATTACCTCACTTTCCTCAATCTACCTTTCCCCTTCAGGTACTCCCCTTCAATTTTATTAATGGAGTTGGGATCCCAAATGCTATCTACATGGATCTTTGCTGCAAACTTAGGAAGATATTCACTAATGTACACCACATGGTCTAGTATACCATATATCCCTCCACCATAGAACCCTCAGATGTGCTCTTTGTCTAACCAGAGCCTTCAAAAATTTCAAGTGCCTCTCAACCATCTAGATTGACCTTGTGTGTATAGGTCCACATAATTCAATCTCCTCAACTTGGTGTATGAGGTAGTGTTCTTGTTCATTGAAAAATGTTGAAGGTAGACACTTTTGCATTTCACACATTAGACGAGGAATCCCCACCAACCCCACCCCATTAACAAGATTTAACAAAATATACAATATATCACATAACAAGTAAAACAAATGGCAATTATAAGATCTATACAACGAATTGAACAAATATCGCTACTTACCTCATGTATTTCCAAGATCATATATAACTTGCTTGACATTGTTGTCAAAGTTGTCTAGAGAGATAGAGGTAGAACGTATCGCGAACAATTATAAAATGATCTTTTTCATTATTTTTCCAAAAGTAGTAAACATAATACACTGAAAAGTACATGCATTATACAAGTGTATATAATATACCAGAATAATTACCTTAATGAAGGTATGCCAATTATGCATTTTCATCCCTGACCCAAATTCACCTTTCTTTGTTATTATATTGTTTATGTTCAAAGAAATCCTATGGGAAACAAATTTTTCAGATGACTTCTTTTATAGGCATTGCTTGTCGCCTGCTAATAACCAAGGAAGGATACTTATATTAATTTTTTCTCCATCGCTTATTTAATTGAATGACATTTTATTGCATGATTGGCTTCCTGAATGTCACTACAAATTTTGACAATTTTTTTTTTTGTCATGCCTTCCATCCAATATTTTCCATAACATTTATATTATATTCTTTCCGATATGTATTGTATCAAACAAATGCACAATTTGTAGCTGCTCATAGTAGGGCAACCTACTAAATTGTCTGGGATAACTTTTCAGTCCCTATGGAAGCCGATCATTAATGCCTTGACGACTTTCATGAAGCATATAAGTTAAACAAATTAACAACAACAATCATTGTCAATTACAACATGAGTAAACACAACACAATATAAAAATATAAATTCAAAACATATCATAGATGATAGATAAACAATTTGATCCGATGTATAACTTTGACGATTAATTCTATTATGTTCAACTTCCATAGGTGAGGTGACATTCTTCGTGGTTTTAATGTAGTCTCCTCTTTCCCATTGAAAAGATGTTTTTCAGTAGTTTCATACTTATTATTTCTATGGAGGAAGTGCCTATACTCATCAAACACCTGCTTTCCTAAACTTGTTGAACGACGAGATTTCATCTTTAGACCACAAATTGGACATCTGATTTTCCCTTTTTGAAGACACATAAGATCATATATAGTGGATTAAATATGTCAATTTTTATAATTATATATAATGAATAGATTATTTTAAAAACATGCATGATATCTAATTCATCAAATTAAATATTGTTAAAGTGTAGTCAAATGTTATAACATACCAAAAAAATGTGTTAGCCCTGGGGCATCATGAATTGTCCATACAAGCATTGCATGGAATTGAAATTGTCTCTGTCCTGTTGGTCTAGAGACGTCATACATAGTGACGCCATTCCATAAATTTAGTAACTCATCGATAAGAGGCTAGATATATACATTCATATCTATAACTTGGTACTTACCTAGTTGAATGAACATAAACATTACATAATTATTATAACCATTTTACTGCAATATATATAAATTAATGTACATGACTATTGAATGAAAAAATATAAGTCATTATGAAACAAATAAGACAAATGAGATGCTACTACGTTAAAGAAAATTGATGTAAACAAATACCTAGAACAATCATTGACAACATTATGTGCTCCCTCTTTATTGACATCCATGGAGGAATGTTATTGTTGATAACAAAAATAGGCCACACTGAGTAAATAGATCTCAGCTCTCCAAATAGATTGACACCATTTGCTCCCAATGAAAGCCCGAGATTACGGGGTTCTTCTTTAAAGTGTGGCCATTTTTCCTCCATGTCCCTAAATGTAGAACCATCTGCAGGCATTCAAAGAATGTCATCTCCACTTCTATTCGGTGCACAGTAATCCATAAATTGAGCTAAGCTTTTGCACCTAAATAATTGTTGCATACATGGAATAATGAGAATATAACGAAGAACCTTGCGAGACACCTTTTTTGTTAGTTGATCTATTCGATATCTACTGATATGACATTCTAGGCATTTTGTTGCAAATTCCTATTGTTTATGATATATGATATGATCATTGGGACATGCATCTATTGCTTGATACTCCATTTCGATATCTTTCATAATGGCAAATAAATCTTGGTATGAGCGATGTAAAATATTTTATGGTGGTAACAAAAATTCACCAATCAATCTACAACAAAAAATAATTTGTTAATATAAAGAATATTAATGGTACATATTTCATCCTTTATTTACTAGTGATGAACTAACAACAATTAAAATAGATGAAAAAAGATGACATATATGACATACCTTAACATCCATGAGATTGCTATGTTTGATAAACCATTCATAACCTTCAAGTTCAATAGCAACAATACAACAGAGAGAAGAGTTGTTTGAGAGCCTTCATAAAGGGGCTCGCATGCCTTCTCAAGTACAGGTAAATCATGAACATCATCAAAGTCATCTTGATCATCATGATCAGCTCTGCCACTAAATGTGTCATGGATCAATGTATTCATACCATCATCTTCAACTGTGTTTTCTGGTGCATTATCATCTTATTCCATAGAATCATTAACTTCATCTTTGATATTCACAGCTCCATGTTCGTCCGCTTGCAAAACCACATTCTCTGGTCCGTGATAATCCATATCATCTGCCCTAGGGTGCCCCACCTTTATAATAATGATAGACACAAATAAACTATGATCATGATCAAGTGATTATATATATATATAATGTTAAAACAATATGAACATTTACAAATTCAATCAATATAAACACATATAATGAGCAACTTACCAATGGATGATAATCATGCCCCCTTCAATGTGACCATGCTGCCTACAATGTTTCTCAGTTGTTGTGATTAAAATTCGTCTCGTCTTTAAGCCCTTGCAATTATTGCAAGGACAATAACATTTTCCATTACCCTTTATTTTCAATCTAGCCCACAAACTATCAAGTGTCTTTTCATATTGTTCTGGACTAATATTATTTGACATGATTTTTCTTTACCAAGCTTGACTATTTAGATCTTAAAAAAATATCAAACTCACACTCCAATAATTTTTATTCATAGACAAGTAACAAAATCTAATAATTCTGATATTTTACACCAAAAAAATTTGCCATGCAACCACCCCTACAAAAGAGAAGATAGTCTGAAGTTAATGACCCCAAAAAACACTTTAAAATGCTAATTCCAAAACTTATTAAATTGTGATTTTACTATGATTTCCAACTGTTAAGACTCCTAAAATCAGAATATTGAACTTGATCACAAACTTCCTACAACGATGGAGGTAGCGAGCTAGTAAGAGCAAGTGACCCATTCTTAAGGAGTAACAAGTCGGAATCATCATTGCTAATGTCAATACAGATTTATCCTTTTACTTAAAGATGCAATGTGTCACTTCTTATGACGAGCTTATCCCTAGGGCCCTCAACATTGAGAGAGCCCTAATCGCACAAGGAAGCACACACTAGTAGAATTTGGAAAATAAATGACTAGGTGACTAAAATTTTTAGTCACAACAACTAAAAATGACTAAATTCTGTTCATTTTTTGCAACTCAACTATAAATGAGTAAATAAATTACTATTTTGGTCATTGATTAAAAATTATTTAGTCACACAAATAAAAATGACTAAATAGTTAGTCATTTATTTAGTCACAATCCATTTGAATAAATCATTTAAGGAATCAAGAATATAGCTTGCCAAAATACTCTAAAACTTTAATATGTTACATACCCTAAAACTTTTTTCAAAATCTTATTTTCAGGCATAGCCCACCACAATAAAGTTTTCATTTTAATAAACATACTTTATAGCAGCCGTCAAAACATTATTTTCAAACATACACTACCAAAATGGAAATATTTACATGTAAAGAATGGCCAGAGCGGTGAGGAGATGAAATGCGTGAAAGGAGGCATAGGATTCATTCTTTGCTTATCTCATTCCTACTACGCTCAACAAATCTTACATTGTTCCCACTACTATTTGTAATCTAAGGTATTTACTTGACATATATTTTGCATAATCTCAAATTCCTTGAGGAGGCTTTTGAAGTATCAATGTATCCTATATAGGGTTTAAAATGATTTCTTTTTAATTAAAAAATAAATAAATGATGTATTTCCACTTGTAATTAGATATTATGTGGAATCTATAAATCTTCTCCAACACACTATCCTCTCACGGCACTGTATTCATTACTCCAGCTACTAGAGTTTTGCATGTGACATCTTTAGTATCTTCATGACTGTGGCTTTTAAATAGATCATAGTCTTTGCTTTAATCTTTTTCATGGTAACCCTTGAGTTCCATAATCCACCTTCAATCTCTTCTAAGAATGGTGTCTTAAGCTAGACTGCATAGTATGCATATAAAGCAAGTCCTTCATACCTGCCATTGTTCCAAACCACCACTCATTTCCTTGCTTAAAATGATGCCTCCATAAGCACAATAGCATGTTTTAAAGTCATGGTTGCCAGTGATTGACCATTAAGGTCACCACTTTCATCATGAAGATACAATGAGATTTTTTTCTTCAAACTCAAGGCATTATGCAAGATAACATTGTGAATTGTTTGTTGT
>VDFB02379711.1:135775648-135823248 GCA_007258455.2 Sequoia sempervirens
GGCCTAGGGTTTGTACCCTAATCATGCTCTTACCAATGCTTTTGTTGGTATTAAAAAACAACCTTAAATCTTAGGTCAGAAAATTAGTTGTCTTGACAAAGTTGTGGTATGATCTTGGATTGTATCCTAGAGTGTGTGGGGAGCTTGTGTTTGATCATTAAGGTATGTAAACCTGATTAGGGAAATGTATCCTATATATCATGGGTCTTGCTTTAATACTTTCCATATTGGTTATTAGTAGATCACATTATTATAGTTTGTGGTAACCCAAGATTGCATTCAAGTATGTAACAAACTTGGTTTGTAGTTTAAGCAATACACTTTTAAGTAACATTTATAAGGTTTAGAAAATCTTGATCACTCTCTAGAATAGCCCATTAAACATGGGTTGTGCTTGAATGCCCTACATAATTGATATAACACAACCACTCTGCATATCAACCAGAGTTATAGGCTTTTTATTTCAGCAAGAGGTAATCACTCTTCGATCATGCTATAATTACATCCTAACCTGTTAAACTTGAGACAACCTGAATGCATCCAATGATGATTGACACCTATATTATACAACTTGAATTAACTACATTATATGAGTGCCTCCATTTCTATCACAACATAGCCACATTAAACTTGGGTCACACATGAATGCATCTTGTATTTGTTATAGCACAACTGTGCCACATGACCAATAGAGTTATGGATCACATAATTACAAGAATCTATTCCTTGGTTGTGATCTTATGGTGATTCCACACAACAAACTGGACATGAAATTCTCAAAACCCTAAACCTCTAAAAATGAAATATGATGAGATGTTGTCAGAAAATATGATTTTCAAACTGAACTACAAATCACTTCACAACCTAATTCGCAAAAGACAATGACTACCCTCAACCGGCAATATCTTCTTGAATTTTTTCTGATTTTTCCCAAGAAAATCGTCCTTAGTTCTCCACAAACTATCTCAAGTAGAGAAAAACACTATCGCAATAAATCAAGCGCGAACTCAAACTTTTCTTTATGTCGACCACAATTTTATTTTTTTCTATTTTTCATGTTTGTCAAAATTTCAACGAAATTGATAGTCGACATTTCGATGAAAGCCAGGTTCGTCAAAATTTTGACGAACGTCGGGGATAAACTTACAAAAAATATAAAATTACACATCAAATTTTACAAGCACCAGACGATACATCAAATTATACATATTTCGTCAGACATTTTCGTCAGATTTTGCTGTCAAATGAGTTAGAGTCTTGTTGAGAAATAATAAAAGCTTTGGATTTCTTTGGGAGTGGAGCTTGTTCTTGAGAGGGTTTCTCTATGTTTATCTTGTGTTATGATTTACATTTCTTTTATGTTTTTTCTATTTTTATCTATGACTTATCACTACTTAAGTATTTGGATGATTTTAATTTGCAACATACTTTTACTTATTAGTTATATCCTATTTCTATAAATATCTATACAAAATTCTTAAAGCCAATTCTTAGAGTATACCCTATTAAACACATATTTTCTTACAACAAAATAATCATAGAAAAGGATATCATGTCTCTACAAAAGTAATTATATATTTAAATCCAAAATATCTCTATAGAAATAAAATGATAATTATAAATTTAAATCTACAAATATTTATATGCCAAACATATAACATGATATTGAGAGATGTATTATTAGCTGGTAGGCTATTTTTTAAAGTTTTCGTTGGGAATTTTGTCAGGCCAGCTATGAATTGGATTTTTCGGGGTCAGAGATGTCCTGGTTGGCAGTGACTAGTATGGGTTTTCTTGTGGCAATGTGGAGCTTGGGAATTACATGGGTTGGTGGTGGTGGAGTTGGTGTCCTCGATACAAGGAAGTTGAACCGTAAGTGTTTGAACGTGGGAATGTTTAATCATTCTGTCATTGTTGTACGATGGGGGCAGACGGAGTAAATGCGAGTGGATGAAGTAAATACAATATTGAGTGTTGCAGTGTGGGAAAGTATACTTTGTTTAAGTTGTATTGTCAAAACAACCATTGCGGTGTTGGGTTCATAGCAGACTATTTCCATGGTTGGTTTCATAGTAGATTGGAGGGTTTTGAAATTGTTGTTCTCTGCAATCTGTAAGTCGTTTTACATGGGTGTTTTACATAGATTATTTATTGATTGTTTATGTTAAAAGTATTGTTCTTTAGAATCTATAAGTCATTTTACATGGGTGTTGCAATGTGGGAAAGTAAAGTTTGAAATGTGCGAGAAAATATATTGATTAAGTTGCATTGTCGAAAGAGCCATTGTGGTGTTGGTTTGATAGCAAACTATTCTAAAAATTGTCGGCTTCAATTCTATGGTTCATTTGATAGGATACTATTGTAAAAATCAATGGCTTCAGCTCTGTTTTATAGGAGATTAGAGGGTTTTAAAACAATTGTTCTACATAATTTGTAAGTCGTTTTACATGGGTGTTTTGCATAAATGATTTATTTATTGTTTATGTTAAAATTGTTGTTGTCCCGAATCTGTAAGTCGTTTTACATGCATGTTTGGCGTTATGGTTTTGTACACTTAAATTTTCTTTCTTTGGTCAAAAAATATGGTTAGGGTTTAAAACTAGTAATTTTTTCATCCCTCGTTTATTGTTTATTGTTATCTTTGTGCATTGGCCTTTCTTTGGTCAAAAAATATGGTTAGGGTTAGTAATTTTATCACCCTGCGTTTGTTGTTTTGGTTATCTCTATGCATCTTTGTCGTTACAACCATTAAGATAGGACCAATTGCAGATTAACATAGGAGTGATTGCATAAATATATGGCCTTATACCCATTACCATAGGAGCAATTGTAGTTAAATATTGTTTCTTTTGTAAAAAAAATATGTTTAGGGCTAGTGATTTTATCACCCTCCATTTATTGTTTTAGTTATCTTTGTGCATCTTTGTCGTTACACCCATTAAGATAGGACCAATTGTAGATGAAGATAGAAGTGATTGCATATGTATATATATATAGGTAGAGGGTTAGTATGAAAGAAAAAACGTGTTGGAGATCAAATTAGTTTGGTGGGTGTTAAGTGTTATTCTTTGTAATATCTCTTTTATCTGTTCAATTTATTTGTTTGAAGTTTCTAACGGGATTTTCTGTCAGCTGAGCTGTGAATAGGATTTGTCCTGTAATAACTCTTTTACAAATTCTCTATTTGTCTAGAATATTTAGTGCTAGGCAATGTAGCTCAAATTTTTGATTGGGTGTGTGGTGTTATAGGATATTTGTATATCTTATTGCTTCTCGTTGAACTACAATTGCTCCTATGGTAATGGTTGCAACGCAAAAGATACACACAGATAACCACAAACAATAAATGAAAGATTCATAGAGATAACTAAAACAATAAAAAAGGGTGAATAAACAATTGCTCCTATTGTTAATTTGCAATTGCTCTTGTATGAATATGTTTGGTGTGGGTTTTTGACCATCTATGATTTATGTATGATTCGTAAGTGTTTTTCTAATAGTTGTTTTACAATTTTCTTATTTTCTTTATAATATTTAGTGGGAAATTATGTAGCTTGAATTTTGAATTGAGAAGCCAACTGTTACATAGAATTTGATGTTATACCTTGTCTAGATAGTGATACAATTTAAGCTAAGAAGGAATATGCTGCAAACTCAAAACTATACATGCATTTGACTTGAACTAGGTTCGTTACTTTGAATATTCTTTGTAAGTAATTTCACATACATAGATGTCCATATCTAAACTTTTTAGGTGAAGGGAAATTGCAAAAGACCCATTAGGAAAATAGTTAACAATCACAAGAAAATGACAGATACTAGAAAACCCACATTAAATAGAACTACATTATTCCCCACTAAATATTATAGATAGAAAAGGGAAATTGTAAAACAACTATGGGGAACTGAAAAAAAGAATATCATGAAGAACAGTTTGTTGTGGGGAAGTTGAAAAAGATGAGGAAGAAAGAATACAATGAAACATATTGATATTAGACATTGCTATCCCATGTAATTAGCAAGCTTGACCCTTTACATAAATAGACCTGGGCAGTTTGTTCCAAGGAACTTCAATCATATTAGGAAAAAAATAATATCATGAAATATATTGATACAAGATTCGAGCTATGTTCTTTGTTAATAAATATTGAAGAGAAATAGAGAAATTGTATAGGAGGTGTTAGAATAACAATTATAATTTTCTACAAGTTGTTTTACATTGGTATTTTGCATAAATGATTTGTGTACAGTATTTAATGCCAAGCAATGTAGCTCAAATTTACAATTAAGCCTGTGGTGCTATACACATTTTGCACAGATTTTTGCATCATATAATTGTTGTCATAGCCTAAAGAAAATAGGTATCGTGATAAAGAATTGGGTTTAAATAATTGCTTTGTTAGGCTGAAAAGATATGTGTATAAGTGTGGAGGGAAAAATAGTTTGGTGGCTTTTAAGTGTTATTCTAATAGCTCTTTTATCTGTTCAACTGTATATTTTTAATTTGAGAAGAAAGGAATATCATGAAACATATTGCTATAAGAGAACATGAGAAATTGGAAAAGAGCTATTAGGAAAACACTTAAGAATCACAGGAAAATGATAGATGTTCTAGAACCCACATTAAATAGAAGTTTAAAATTTGGAGAATAGAATAGGAAAACTACAATAATGAACAATTTGTTATGGGGAACTGGAAACAAGAATATGATGAAGAAGAGTTTGTTGTAGGGAAGTTGAAATAGATAAGGAAAAAAGAATATAATGAAACATATTGATATAAGGCATTGCCAGCCCACGCAGGGTGATCCCACAATAGTGGTTTACAATTTTTGACCAAACTGGACACTGAAATAATTTTTTTAACTAAATCTTCACTTTCGGGCACCTATAGCGGCTAAACCGTGAGGAATTTGAAGATGATGCAAACTAGAGTTTTGTGACATTTTGTTTGTAGATTCTAAATATATTTTTTTCAAAAATTTTAGAATTAGATTGCACTTCTTTTTCCATCTCCCTCAAAAACTAGTGCTTCCACTTGGTCAGATAGTTTTTTATTGAACATTTTCTCTTTAATCAAGTTTCGAAGTCAAACCAATTACAATTCAAACATAGCACGATTGTATAACGCATAACTTTTTTTGTATGTATCAAAATTCAATTTTTTTTGGTTGGATCAAGGACTTCAATATCTGGTGCACTCATATTTTTCTTTTTTTTTTTGATAATCTACTATTTTTCCACATGTACAGAACAAAGAGCTTGATTTTTGGTGAAAAACCTACATTCTCAAGAAATAAAAAATAAATATAATAATAAAATTAAATTTATTTAAAATTATACTTTTTTGGAAGCTTATAATAAGGACTACATACTTACAAATTTTATTTTTTAAATGAATTCATTTGATCCTCCAAAAGGTAAATCAAAAATGGGTTTTTATCAACATTTTGATAGGTGTAAAGGAGACTCCGTTATAGGTATGGTTTAAAACTAGCAGGGTTCTATCAGTGAGGTTTGATCTAAGGTAGTTTGATCAAACCCTCTTCAATTGGAATGCTTTAAATGAAACATTTTAAGGCTTAAATCATTATATTTTCAAAAAATATGTGATTTCAACAAAAATTAGAATCTCCTAGAAATTGTAAACCAGCTTTGTGGGATCACCTCGCAATTACCAAGCTCCACCCCTTACATAAACAGACTTGGGTAGTTTGTTTCAGGGAGCTTCAAGCAGATTAGGAAAAAATGAATATCATGAAACATATTGATACAAGATTTGATCTATGTTCTTTGTTAATAAATATTGAAGAGAAATAGAGAAACTGTATAAGAGGTGTTAAAATGACAATTATTTGCTGCAAGTCATTTCACATGGGTATGTTGCATAAATGATTTATGTATAATATTTAATGGCAAGCAATGTAGCTCAAATTTACAATTAAGTATGTGGTGTTATATGCATTTTTCAAAGATTTTTGCATCATATAATTGTTGTCATGGCCTAGAGAAAATAGGTATGGTGATAAAGGACTCAGTTTAAATAATTGATTTGGAAAGTTGAAAAGATATTTGTATAAGCGTGGAGAAAAAAACAATTTTTTGGATTTTAAGTGTTATTCTAATAGCTCTTTTATCTGTTTAGCTTTATATTTTTAGCTGATAGGCTATTTGTTTGAAGTTTCCACTAGGATTTTCATCAGCTCAACTGTGAATAGGATTTTTCATCTAATAGCTCTTTTGCAATTTCTTTGTTTGTTTATAATATTTACTCGCAAGCAATGTAGGTCAAATTTATGTCTATATATATGTATTGAATTCCCCGTTTGATATTTAAAAAAAAACATATAAGCAAAAATATATATCAATATATACAGACCAAGACCATCATGTCTCATTTAAGAATGCAACAACAATTTATATATACACATGTATATCTAAAAAGTTGTGTATGCTATCTTTATTTGTATTCAAGCAGACTTTGATTTGAAAAGAGTTAAAAATAACATATGTAAGTATTATTTAGTGTTACTATATTTTCACCTATAGGCTCAATGAGGATGAGCTACCTATGTTTCAAAATGAATGGTACATTTTAAACCTTCTATGTTACATTCAATTATACAAATGAAACAACTTTACAAGATTACAAGAATACAAAATTATTACATTCATACAAGTGAATGTGACATAAAAGATTTTTATAATATTTTTGAAAATGTAATCTTTATTGAATGTAATAAGATACATGTGTCTCACACATCAAGCCGTGAGATTGACTTTTCCTTGATAGAAATAAAGACAAATTAATACATGAATAAATAAAGGAAAGTAAATGTGCATGTAAGAGGGATGACCAGTCATTGCCTAAATGACTGGTTAGTGTTTGTCTTGCTTCGATGTTGTCCTTCCTAGTTTCCTTGTGCTCTTGTTCCTGCAATAGTCAAGCAATGTATTAGAGTTATACTCTAAGCAATGAAAGGTCATTACCATACATGATCATTTATGTCATCTACCTATGCATGTATTAACTCATCTCCATGTGTATCAAAGATAAATGAATGCCTTAGGTATCCAAGAAAACCATCTGATCAACATACACACAAAAGACAAGCATTTTTCTAACTTGTTTGCTTTATGTCCAGCTACAGGTGTAATCATGTTTTAATTCAGCATGTGGGTTTTAATGTGGCTCCCACAAGGGTTGAGCCCAGCATGTTGCATTATTGTGCTTTAATTGAACATGGAGAGTAATTATTTTCCTTATGATTTGCTCAGGAAAACATATATTATTCATAATGATGATCTTTTAGTCACGGTCATAAATGACATATACTTACTCTGATAAAACATGGAGGATACATACAATTTCATTGTATTGAAACAAACTATCAAGGTACAGTCGAGAATGGGAAACATGATGGTTGTCCAAGATATAGTCAAATACTATGAGAGGCAGAAATGATATTTTTTAGGTAAGGGAGCAATCACACACCCTGTGATTAGAGTTTAGATTCAAGAGCATAGCCATAACGAATGAAATTGTGCAATATTCATGGCAGCGCTACAAGGGTCTCACAATGAGCAGTTACCTGATCTATGAATAGATAGCAGTCATTGATCAAGGGAAAGGCAATGATAGTGTTCTTGGGACATGGTAGAGCAGAGGTTAAGTAAGGGATGATAAATCTTGTGAAAGGTTGAATGGCAGTCATAAAGGGAAGAAGCTATGAACACTAAACATAAAAGACAGTCTTAAAGCATAGTTTATAATAGATGACTAATGATAAATGTGTAGTCCACATATTCAACCTTGAGATTACATGAATACTCTAGACATAGCAATAATCATGAGAATAGTGGCAAAAATCATACAAAAAGGAGCATCTGCAAGATTAAAAGGATAGACTTATGAAAAAGAGAGCAGTCATAACACTTAGTATTCATATGGACAGTCATCTCCAAAAGCAAGGAAAACTATTGTACAATGCAATGCATAGATGGAAAAAGTAACTAAAAACAAAGTGTATAATAGTCCTATGAAAGAACAAGACATGAATGGTACCCAAAACATTGCAAGCTTGGCCGCAGCCAATGATTCAACATATACAGAAATTTCTCTATTTTCTTTCATAAAATGTATAGAATGGTTTTTGTTTCATTATTTTTTCCATCAATATGGAAATGCAAGAAGCATAGAAGGGTTAGGAATAGTCATCAAGACAAGTGATATCTCAGTAAGCTACTGTTTCTACACAACAAGTGAAAAATCCTGTTGCAGTCACAAAGTAGAATAACAAAAAAAAAGGCAGATTAGCCGTGACATTGGATTATGAATAGTGAGTCATATATGTTGACACTTTATCAGGTATAATCCTATGGTATTGATCTTACAACCATAATTTAATGAGCCACAACTATTTCCCTATGTTTCTTACATATAGTTTGTGAAACATACAACCGTAGTCAAAATAAAGAAACCCGTGACCTAGGGTTTTCTCAAAACATTATGCTACAGGCCATGCCATGTAGACTGCAGGAAGTGAAGTTGTCTCATAGCACTATCAACTTAAGTGAAGGCCCACATGAAAATACAATAGAGTGATAAAAGTCACTTACCCAGATCGGTTGGTGTTTTGCTCTCTAAAGTTTTTGTCAGAGATCAATTCTTAATGCTCAATAAGAAGCAAAAATGGTGGCCTAGGACAATGAAAGTATTGATAGAGAACAAAAAATGGAGAGCTACAGTAAAAAAATCCAGGAAGAGTTTTGAATCAGATAAAAGTGAATATCCAGAACAAGCCCACGGCCATTACTTTTAGAAATGCAAAAGAAATGAGAAAGCACATATTCATACATGAGAATAAAAAATATCCCACAAAATAGCTCTATTTTGAGTTTCTTTTCCTCCTGAAAATGAAATTAAAGATAAAATATGTATGAAGGAAAAGGTCACTTGAGATTCTATAAAAAATGTGAAGGAAATTCCTCTATTTCTGTAGTTTTTCTGCCATGAATGAACCTATGAAAATTCCAAACCCTCATAGTGGCAGACTTGGCTTCTTCAAGAAGCTTCAGATGAAATAAAATGCGAATAAACTTTCATTTTATTTTTTTTGCCTTAGGGTTAAAACCCTAGTGTATGTGGTCAACAAAATAGGCATTTTTTCCTTTATTTTATCAAAAATACAATTCAAACTAATCTCCCAAGGACCTAGACTCAAGCATTTTAAGTCATTTTTGACTTATTAACATTTTATGTCCTTGGCCAATGCATGTATTTTGCATTTTGCATTTTCTCCATATTATAAAATGCTTGAATTGAAATGATGATCTATAAATCATTTAATTCAAGCATTACTTCTAAATGCAAATAAAGTTATATGCCCATATGTTTAAGTCATGAAATTTTCAACATATGGAGGGAGGGATATATTTATATTTATGAATATGAGAAAATATTGGTAAAATAAGTTTTGTTTTCCAACATATGGAGAGTATATAGGGTTATTTGAAGTTAGTTTGAAGACATTTGGAGCGTATTTAGGTACCTTTTATGGTTTGATAAGATCAACTTGACTTTTTCAACCATGGAGAGTTATTTTGGTGAGGATTTAGGTCCTAATTTTTTGGATTTATGGGTGCTTATGAAAATAAGGTTTCTAGAACCTTATTTGGTGGAGCAACTTAGAGTTTGGCTACTTAGCCATTTTTGTAACTCAATTTAGATAGTTTTGATAATGCTTCTTAGAAGTTAGTGACTTTTACAGTCCTTTCTTATACTAGCATGCTTTGTAACTCACTTTGGATATGAAAAACAGATGATACCTTGGTTACTACTGGTAATAAAATTCTTGTCTTTTTATTCTTTGCAGCTTTGTGTATGTTAAATGATTCGATTAAGATTTTTGTGAAAACCATTCATGATTTCCTTCTAGCTTGGTCTCATAAATTATACCTTTCTACAAATAGTGTGTTTAAGCAGGTTACTATTTGTGTCAAAAATACATTTTTTCTTGCAGATTGTGAAGTTAACCTTCCATTTAGCTAGTATTTTTGTGTTCATTTCTCTTAGTGAAGCACTTATGCAAAAACACACATAAATAAATCATGCAAACTTAGTTTCATCAGTTGAAGCCTAGTGTTAAATTTTTTCTAAATTTCATTATCCAAGTAATATTCTAGTGTATCACCTTAGAAGGTAGTTTTCATTTTATGCAATCTTTCTCCCTTTTCCCCTAAAACAGTTAGTAGTTTTAGAGTGATAACTAGCTAGGAGCCGACTTTATCCGTAGGTTCATTTCAACTTTAGGTGACTCGCAACCTTGAAGTGATCCCATGTTTCTCTGGAAAGCTTAGTTTTATAACTTTGCATAGGGTGCATTTCTAGGAGATAACATTTAGCTTATGAGAAAATTCCTACAATACAGCCATAACATTGAGATGTTGTTAATGACATAGCATTTAATGGTACAATATGTGTAAGATATTCATAAGAAATCTATAAAATTGATTCCCCCTTCACAGTGGATGCCCCTATTCAAATCAAATGCATTCAAAAAGAACTGAAAATAGTGTAGCTTGCATTAGCTTGTTGCATCTTGATTGCCATTATCTAAGCAACACAAGAAATCATTTCCCATTGTGCTTTAGTGTTTGAAGGTGGCTAGGAGTTCCCCTATGGTGTATATATTTTAATAAGCTTTGGAGTTAAAAACATGTTGCTAGTTTGCAAAGCTTTAGCCCTTTGCTTTCCCTTCACTTTGCACGTTGTGCAAATTCCACATGGAGCCGATACTGTGCATCTTTTGCGATGTAACCATTAACATAGGAGCAATTGTGGATTAATAACTTCCCTTGAAATTTATGAAGACAACAAACATCCAGACTGGATTTTCCCTCAATTGATTGGCTAAGAAGGATATGAATTCAAACCTTATGTTCCCTATAGTAATGCCTTACTTTGGAGTGGACAATATCCTATAGGCAACAAAAGGTTTGAATTCATACCCTTTTTAACTAGAAAATTGATGACAAGTTCAATCTTGATGTTTTATCTCTTCATAAATTTCAAGGGGAGGAGTTACATAGTGAGGAAAATGTATGGTATACACATCTATTTAGATATAGCAGTGTGTATATAAATAAGTGTATATGTGTGTACATATGGATATATATATTTGGTTATATGTGTGTTTTTAAATGTGGAGACAAAGGGGAGATTCAATGCATATATGTACTTAATCATTTCTAGTCTTATTGTTGTATAACCTATTGTTTTGTTAAGAAAGGGTGAAAGGACTAGCTAGCAACATATACAAATATCTACATATATCTATATGTAGAAATATAGTAAAACAATAAAAAATTGCATGGATACATATACAAGCAACCTCAAAGATAAACAGATACATATAGGGGTATATCGATATGCATTTATCATTTTTATTCTTATTGATGTATCCCATGGTGTTTTGGTAGTATTAAAAGTGCATTTCTATTCTTTTTCTTTGTGTTATTTTTTAATTTTTAAAAGTGGAATGGTTATAGATCGATATTTCTAAGTTATCTACCAATTGCCATTGGGATGTTGCAATACATTAATCTTTTATTTTTATTGTGAAATAGAGATGTCAATTAGTCAACTCAAATTGTAACATTTTTTTCTCTGAAAAAATTTCCCAAAACTATGTCTATGGAATCAGGTTTTGTGGATGGGTCTCTAGAGACCCCCAATATTGATTTGTTCAAATCTTCCATGGTTCCCATTGTGGAGTCTGGCTCTGAGGGCTTGAACCACTGACCTTCAAATCTTGATTTTGTTAGTATAAATTTCCTTTTTGTTATACCTATTGCAAATTGGGTGTAATTGTTTCGAGTTTTCTTCACTTTAAGGTGTATACACACATGGGTGGACCTAACAAAGCATATAGATGTGCAGGGAGATATGGATTGATATTTTCCAACATATAAAAACATCCCCTTCATGTATATGTATATGTATACATATGTACATACATGTGTATATGTATATGTGTATCTATATGTATGTGTATATGTATATGTATATGTATATGTATATGTAAATATATATATGTGTATGCATATGCATATGTATATGTATATGTATATGTATATGTATGTATATGTATGTATATGTATGTGTATGTGTATGTATATGCATATGTATATGTGGAAGCTAAATGGTAAGATTTTTCTCGCGTGAGTGTTAATGCCTCATATCATTGTTGTACGATGCAATGAATAGTGTATATGATCAAGTTGTATAAAGAACAAATATGATAGTATCAGTATCACATATGAAGACAACAGATTACCTTGTACTTTGTTATATGTGTGGTGTGTGATGGAATTCAGATCATGAAATTTTGTACTTTGTTATTGTGTGGTGTGTGATGGAATTCCATGAAATTTTGCATGGGCATTCCATAATGTCCTTTATCATTGTATTCTTTTAAACAGGGAATATAACAATAGTGAATTAGTGGAAATGATTGACACAAAAAACTATAAAATCCTTTTGTATATATTTTTATATATCGCTGTTCAAACTATGTTATTCATTTTGTGATCATCCATACATATACACTTATATACACATGGATACACATATATATTTTGTTACATGTTTATGTGTAATTACTACTTTAAGTATATCTATGGTTATACATTTATATTCATATATGCTAATATGGTTAAGCTTGTATGTATACTCCTAGGCTGTGCAAGTACATTCAAGTTCCAAAACCCAATCACAATGTTGAATTTAGAAAGGGTAAAAAACAACAACGGAACCATTTGTACTATAGCCAACATAGAGAGGAAATTTGTGTGAAGCGCCATACAAAATACATGGAGCAAAGGTTAGTTGCACCATACACAGTTGCGACTCTGCCTACTACCAATATTCCCTCATAGTACCCACTAGAAATGGTAGATGCCACCCCTTATAAATAATCTCAGAGCAATCCCCATGCTGCACCAAGGCAGCAACAATGCTTGAAAGAAATATTCAATGATTGCTACCTTTCTACAGTGAAATGATTTTGGTGCCGCATAGATGCACTGTCAAACCTTTTTGTTTGTTAGATATGTAGAGAAAGCTACATAGGGATGCACACTCATATGTTGGGGTCAACAACAACATGTGTAAGATGGTATTCTAAAAAAGGCACCCACTGCTTTAACTCTCCAAATGGCATGGACCCAAGCCCATAACCATTGTGCTAAAAAAGCTAACACAGGTTGAAGAAATGCTTATTGCTAGGGTGGCTCTGGTTTTGCAAGTGTCCCACACTAGAGGAGGTCAATTTAAATACAGTGGTCACACAATAATCTTTCCTCAAGATATCTCGAGCATAGAAATTTTTGTACCATGTCGCTTGCAAGACCTTGAGGTTGTCATAGTATGTTGAACCACTATTGAAGGTGGTAATTACGATTGCTATGTCAATAAGCATCATGTCATGGATGCATTGAAATAAAAAATTCAATATAATGAAAAATATTACAATGATGTTGAGATTGATGTTGATGCTCTTAATATATTGCCTAGTGTTGTTGTTGATGTGTCCAATTTCTTGCATACAATAGAGCAAGTCTCTGATAAAGACCTAATGCCATCAACTAGCTCAACAAATGTTGCTCAGGATGAAAATGGCTCTTCAAAATTTTCATCATTTATCCCTTCCTTTCCAAATGCTAAATGAGAGATCCAAGCAATTAAACAGGTATTGCAAATTGAAAAAAAAGACCAAAATATTTTATGTTGGCCTGAAATCAGCTCATCTCCTGTTAATGAATACGACACTGAAGGTTTGTTTACAATGGCCTTTCCAACATTGTTTCCCACTGGAGCAACACTTCCCCTCCAACTGAGGAATGTTCAAATCCACTTGCATGAATATTCCCTCCACTTAAGGAGATATTTTGACCACAAATTTGGAAAACATGTCAGGTTTAGGTATTTCCTCTACACTTTGATAATGAGACATCACAACCAACAAACTGTTTATGTCTTTGTTAGAGCAGACCTAGAAGACAAAATCCCCAGGTCGTTGTCCACATTGCATAAATTCCTTTAAGCTACCATTGATGGCCATATAGCTAAGCAGCTAATGCATTTTGGTGCATCATTGTGCGGGACCTGCTCTTTTTGGAACTCTTGTTAGGCCCAACTCTCTACAATGATTGAACTTGGCACACCTACCCTTTTCTCACTTTAAGCTATGCAGACACAAAATGGGCTGACCTACAAAAAAATTTCTCTTATGTGGCTCGATTAGCGATGGAGCTCTCAACAAAGACACTAACAAATAGTTTTGTTCAAAATCCACATATCACGTCTTTATATCTCCATCATAGATTCTCAATTTTCCGTGAAGAGGTGATTGAAAAGATTTTTCATGCAAAAGATTATTGGTATAGATATGAATGACAAAATTGTGGCTCTGCACATGTGTATGGATTTTTATGGCTTCCAGAAGCCCCCAACATGGACACTCTTGATTGGTCCAATGACCATGATGTTACCATGACAAGACACTTTTTTGATAGATATGTTTCAACTTGGAATTCATGTTGCCTTGCACAGAGATTGCTCAGAATGTATCATTGTTTTGAAGAGAATTTGTGCTTTCTTTCCACAAGCCAGATTCTTTCCAGTGATCCACTCATTGATTATGAAGAGCCACTAAATATAGTTCAAAGGCACACAAAATGCTCTGAATATACTTGTTTAAGGAAAAAAGGAGAGTAATTACATTGTCGGTATAAAGCACCTTGGCAGCAACAACTTACCTCTACATTGACATTTGATACTGAGAATAAAAAATCCTATAAGCCAGCAAGAAATGATGATCACCTAAATATTCATAGCCCACCCATTCTTGCAATCTAGTGTGCCAATGTTGAATGCCAACCAGTTGTTTCTAGGAAAATCATTTTAAATTATATTTCTAAATATGTAGCTAAATATGAGAAGAAATCAGAAAATTATCTCGATATGTTGAAAAGAGTTGCAAATACAAATATAGTTGAGGATGGAGCATTGCTTTCATATAAAAAATTCATGACGAATATTCTTGTGGAGTGTGACATCTCTGCACAGGAGACGTGCCATATGTCACAGAAATTGCCTCTTCTCACTTCAAGCCGACAATATGTTTGTTTGAATGTTGGTAAAAGAGCACGGTTCCATATAAATAAAGATGATGTTGATGAAGACCTACCAACAAATTATATTCATTGCTATATGCAAAGGCCTCTAGAGCTAGTTGTTGTATCTCTAATTGACTCAATCCACTTATATACACATTCAGAGTAGCGCAAAAAGGCTAAATGGAAACCAAGACACCAACTTGCAATTGTTCTTGTGTACCCATTGTTCAAGACTGTTCCCGTTCAAGATACAGAAATATTTGAGACATTTTGTTGGACTGAACTTATGTTATACAAACCTTTATGGAACATACAAATAGATATAGGTCTTGCTAAACAAGAGATCATACAAAATTGGAATGTTTTAAAAACAACTAGTTATCATCCTTGGCATGTTAATAGACTTATAGTTGCATCCATGATTGAAGAAGAACATGGTAGTGATACTGATGATTTGAACCATCGACATTCTATAGATGAATATGAATGGGAAGTTTTCTCTTGGCTTGGTGCAACTGCTAACTTTAGTATAAATTATTAGCTCCAGCTATTGGGTAGGTGGGAATTTGATATGAACCATTCATGGAATACAAACCATGTACATGAACAACTTCATAATATTGCTTTGCAGTTCATCCCATTAGCCAAGGCACAACATGAGAAAAATATGATATAATTTTTTCCTGTAAATACATCATCCCATTGGCTTTCACCAAAACAACAATTGGCTCTTGAAATCATCTAGTCCCATCACATGCAACCTTTCCCCAAAGAACCTCTTTGTATGATCATTCAAGGGACAACTGGCACTAGCAAATCCTTTTTGATAAATTGTATTAGACAAAAGATAAACACATCTACTACTAGATCCAATAGCTCGTTGCTCACATTGGCCCCCACAGGTGTTGCTGCGTACAACATATGCCCTCCACAATCCATAAGGGATATGAATCCTTTGCAAGGTCAGACATTGACAATATTCCAAGAACAATTTAAATATATTCAATACATTTTGATAGATAAAATCAATTTTCTAGGCCCAAAGTTGCTACTAAAAATAGATAGCCAATTGCGCCAAGCATTCCTTGATAACCAGAGGGAGCCATTCGATGGTGTTTCCATCATCCTTGTTGGTGACATTACCCAATTGCCACCTGTCATGGATTACCCTATTTATGCTTCATGGTCATCGACAGTAGCCTTATGGCATACTTTCATAGTCTCAATCACATTGGACACTATTTTCTGCTAAAAATGAGATAGCCCTTCCCAACAAAAGTTTTAGGAAATTCTTCTCCATATAAGAAATGGTGAGGCTCTCCACAATGACTAGGAAGAGCTTATGAAACAAAAAAATAAAATTATCTTAGCCACAAAAAGAGAACAGTTTGATGTTGCCACACATTTGTTCACCACAAATGACTTAGTCGTGTTCCACAACAAAAAAATGATCAAATAGTTAAACCTTCCCATAGCCATTAGTATTACTCGAGTGGCACAACAACAAACATCTGATGATGGAGGTGATGACCAAATTCTCCCTAAATTGCTACTTTGTGTTGGTGAATAGGTGATGCTAGCAACAAATTTTTGGATTCAAGCTAGCCTCGTCAATGGATCCCTTGGTCTTGTTACAACTATTATGTACAATGCACATTGTAAACTGTCACATCCGCCTGACTATGTTGTTGTTCACTTCCAAAATTACATTGGCCCACCATGGGACCTAGAAAACCCAAGAGACATCCCCATCCCAGCTATAACTCAAGGTAGTCGAACACAAATCCCACTCACCATGACATGGGGAATCACAATACATAAAGCACAAGGCTTAACATTGGACAAAGCAATGATAAACATAGGCAGCAAAGAGAGGCAAGGGTTGACTTTTACAACTATCTCTCATGTTAAATCAATTGAAAGACTCTACATTGATCCAAAATTCTAATTTGAAATATACTCCAGGGTTAGTAACAACAAATACACTGCTAGATGTCGCAGTGAAGAGGTGCGGTTGGAACAACTCCAACCCCTGCCAAATGCTTTTGCCACCAGCTCATGCACTAATTTATAGAAAAGGATCTGAACAATTACTCTTGCATTTGGTCCAAGCTATATACCATCCTCTTTTCAAGGATTTGTAAGCTAAATTTTATAGAACCATACTATGTAATAATCTGTGCAAAATGGGTATAATGCCAAACATGGATAGAGATAGTAGGCAAGAATAAGCAGAGAACAAAAATTTATTCAATGCTTTGCATCCTATTTAGCTTTACACATTGAAGGTAATTTTGTTCATGTTTACTATCTTCTATACCTTCAGCAATACAGTTTTTGTGAAATTCAATATGCAAATATGCGCCCATAAATATTAATCTACTGACTTCCTATTTCAACAGTTTGTTGAGTCATGTACATTTTGTAAATGACATTCAGAAGAATACACTCTTCTGTATATTCCACCTATCCATGTTCATCCAATTTTTTTTAAATTGTATGATGTCAATTCTTTATCAACATACCTACAATTCTCTTTCAACTAATCATTTTAACATGCAATACTCTACACATACAATTGCAGCTCTTACAAATTAATACATATGAAAATACAAAGAACTTCAGGTGTCAACGATGCATAGAGATTCTAACCAGCAATAAGTAGAACCAAAAAGTTTTATAAGTCAATAATGTGTTTTGAACACTTCGGTATATTAAACTATATATGCACATACTCTTCAGAACATTCTCAAAAAAAAAAAAATTGTTCTATTTGACTAATAAGTTTAAAATTTTATAACCATGTTGTGTTTTCTATTTTCAGTACCTATATACCCCAAGTTTTGAAATTTTTGCTTCATGCTTTGCTTCCAAAAATTCTTATCTCTTCTTGTTAGCTTTTCTATTAGCTTTATTTCATTCAGCTAGCTTCAAATGTTTATGTACAAAATTCTCATTTTCCATCATTTCAATCTTTCACTCTTCTTGTATATTGCATTTAGAAATATATAGTTTTGTCTAGATTGCTTTTTGTTTTCCTCAATTATGATAAAACTCCATGCTATTTGTGATGGGTTGCTCAACCCTGTTTACAATGATGGTTGAGCTTGTTGGCCGCATGGTTTGTTGGTCGTGGAACTAGCCACCTTGTTCAATGGAATCGCAATGGTAGGTTTTCGACACCGCAATGGTTGGTCCACCCCGACAATGTTGCTCGATGCCACGCAAGGAAGTACATGTAATATTTGTTTTCCTAATATAAGGATGTCTATTGTTTTTCTTGTATACTAAAATGACACACCGTGTTGTTGGTTTCATACCAGGGTACTCAACAAATCTACCATACACCTCGATTGGATACCATAATGGAGAGCTCCCCAGTTGTTCCTGGCCACAACTTACAGTGTTTCAGCTTCTATTGTTGTTGTAAGCCATTTTTCCAACGCCTTCTTTCCATTCTATATGCATCTAAATAGACACATATATTTTAATATGTTTAAACAAAATGTTGCTTTGCAACAATATCATTTTGGCCTCAATGCAAACATAGATGGAGAACGAGATATGAAGCCCATGTGTCGAACAATTGGTACGTGAAAGGCAGCCATAGTTGTAAGTGTAAACAAGGTTTGTTTTATAGATTTGTATTTTCCTAGACCATACATTCAACCCTTTTCTTCCTCCATGGTTAGATAGCCTCCATATATTTGTTGCTATATATATAAATTCATGCACGGTTTCTTACATGCACTTGAAAACAATAAACATTGTCTATTCTCTATATTACATCTATCCATGTTCGTATAGTTTCCTTTTCAGCTAACAAAAAAAAAATCTAAATACGCCAAAAAATTCTAGCCATGACTGCTCTAATGAAAACCCTCATGGACAATTGAAACAGATAGCTAATAGGTAAATGACAACTGTTACATAGATTGATTGTTTTGTATTAATATGTTTCATGATATTCTCTTCCTCTCATCTCTCTGACGCTGCATGTAACAAGGTCTTTATTGTTTTAGTTTACTTGTTCTATTTTTCAACAGACATAAGATTGACCTCTACCTTTTGACTGGTTTCTTTCATTTTTAGCCTGTGTGTGCTTTGTGCCCTCTGCTTACTATTTGTTGTTATCTGCATTCATCATTACTGCTATATGCATTTTGTATAATAGGAGCTTTGTATAAGAAACTCTATATATCTATGGTTTGCAGCATGTACTCTCCATATGTTAAACTTCCATATAAAATTTGTTTTACATGATCTACCATTTTACATACACTAAAATAGCTATTACAAAAACACTTGAGAATCATAGGTAAATGACAAGTGGTCAAAAAACCCACATCAATATATATATGTAATATAAATATATATACATGTGTATATTTATGTATATATGCATAAATATACGTATCTATATTATACTAATAGATATGTTACAATTTTCCTATTTCGAGCTATAATACTGAATGTCAGATAATGTACTGTCTATATGTATATATATACATATATACATGTACATATATTCAAAATTGGAGCTACATTGTTTGGGACTAAAAATTATAGACAAATAGGTTATATATATATACACACATAAATATATACACATATACATATACATACACACACACACACATATATATGTATGTATCTGTGTATGTATGTATATATATATATATAATACAATGTCAACTATATGTGAAAATCAATCCTTCAAAACATAGACAGATACATATATGCATATATATATTGAAGACAAACAACACCACAATGGCTCTTTGTACAATGCAACTCAATCAATATATTTTGTGGCACATTTCAGACTATACTTTCCCACACTGCAACACCCATGTAAAATGGTTTATAGATTATGTATTTTGTGGCACATTTCAAACTATACTTTCCCACACTAAAACACCCATGTAAAACAACTTACAAATTCTGAAGAACAACAAGGCCAAAAATATTGGAAAAAGGTGAATTGTCCCTATTCATAGCCTATTTACATGTGATTCTAAAGTGTTATTCTAATATATATTGCAACTGTTACATAGGCTGCTTTTCTTATACCAATATGTTTGATGATACTCTTTTTCGCTCATCTGTTTCAAGCTGCTTATAACAAACTGTTAATTGTCATGGTTATTTTGTTTTGATGCTACATGTTATATGTATTCTATCAATATGCTCCATGATATTTATTTCCCCTCATTTGTTTGAAGTTTTGCATGACAAATTGTTCTTCATGGTACTATTCTTTCCACATGCTCATAACACACTGTTCATTGTCATTGTTTGCCTCTTATATGCTACATATTTTAAATCTCTAATAAATGTGGCTTTTCTCTATAATATTTAGCACTAGATAAGTGTCATTCTAGTACCTGTTATATGAGTTCAAAGATGCTTAATAATCACATGAAAAGCACAGATGGTCGAAAACCCACATTAAATAGACCTTAACACCATGGACAATTGAACAGGTGACCAATAATTAACAGTTTGTTATGAGCGAGTAGATATTGATAGAACACAAGCAATCTATGTAACAGTCGACTCCTCAATTCAAAATTTAAGCTACATTATTTGGCACTAAATATTATAGACAAAATATACAAGAATTGTAAAAGAACTATTAGAAAAACACTTAAGAATCACATGTAGATGACACATGATTGAAAACCCATATTAAGGATATTAACACAACATAACTAGTCTATATAACAGTTGAGTTGTGAATTAAAAATTGAAGCTACGTTCTTATACCCATTAGCATGGGAGCAATTACAGATTAACATAGGAGCAATTGTCTTTCCACGCTTTGTTTATTGTTTTAGTTATTAATGTGAATCTTTCATTTATTGTTTGTGGTTATCTGTGTGTATCTATGGTGTTGCACCCATTAGCATAGGATCAATTGTAGTTAAATCTATTAACGCCACAGACTCAATTGAAAATTTGAGGTGCATTACTTGCAACTAAATATTATAGGTGAATAGAGAAATTGTAAAAGAGCTATTAGAATAACACTTAACAACCACTAAACTATTTTCATCTCCAAAATCTTCATGCTTTCATACTAGCTCTCTACCTATATATATATAATAATCACAAGAAAAACACAGATGGTCATAAACCCACATTAAATAGACCTTAACACCATGGACAATTGAACAGGTGACCTACAATAATTAACAATTTGTTATGAGTGAGTAGATATTGATAGAACATAAGTAGTCTATGTAACAGTAGGCTCGTCAATTCAAAATTTAAGCTACATTATTTGGCACTAAATATTATAGACAAAATATATAGGAATTGTAAAAGAACTATTCGAAAAACACTTAAGAATCACATGTAGATGACACATGATCGAAAACCCACATTAAAGATATTAACACAACATAACTAGTCTATATAGCAGTTGAGTTGTGAATTGAAAATTGAAGCTACGTTCTTATACCCATTAGCATCGGAGCAATTATAGATTAACATAGGAGCAATTTTATTTCCATGCTTTGTTTATTGTTTTAATTATCAATGTGAATCTTTCATTTATTGTTTGTGTTTATCTGTGTGTATCTATGATGTTGCACCCATTAGCATAGGAGCAATTGTAGTTAAATCTATTAACGCCACAAACTCAATTGAAAATTTGAGGTGCATTACTTGCAACTAAATATTATAGGTGAATAGAGAAATTGTAAAAGAGCTATTAGAATAACACTTAACAGCCACTAAACTATTTTCATCTCCAAAATCTTCATGCTTTCATACTAGCTCTCTACCTATATATATATATATATATATATATATATATATATATATATGCAATTACTCCTATGTTATATATATATATATATATATGCAATTAATCCTATGTTAATCTACAATTGCTCCTATGTTAATAGGTATAACGCCAAAGGTGCATAGAGATAACTACAAACAATCAACGAAGGGTGAAAAAATTACTAACCATGACCATATTTTTTTATGAAGGAAAGAAGATTTAGTTGTAATTTCTCCATACATATAGAGCCATAATCTCTTTGAAGTCTCCAAAATGGGTATAATGTCAAAGATACAAACATATAACAATGAATAATAAGCAGAGAGTGAAAGACATGAACAATAAATTACTCATTCTAACACCTCTTATACAATTTCTCTACTTGTCTTCAATATTTATTGCCAAAGAACGTAGCTTGAATCTTGTATTAATATGTTACATGATATTTTTTTTCTCATCTGTTTCAACTAGAGAACCATCCACAAAGCTTCATTCCGCATAGTATAGATACTGTATAATGACTAAAAATGTGCATAAAGATGCACAAAGATAACTAAAACAATAAACCAATATGTTTGTGAAACATGGGCACATATAACAAGCAATAGCCAGTGACATTTTTTACTATAGTCTTCTCTTGAATGAAGATCACAATGGTTCTTTCAACAATACAACTTAATCAATATATTTTCTTGCACATTTTGGAGCACATCTAAGTTCAAACCCTCCAATGATAATTCAATCTAAAATAATATATGTACATGTATGTATATGTGTATATATGTATATCTACATGTATGTATATGTGTATATATGTATATGTATATGTATGTATATGTATATATATGTATGTATATGTATATGTATGTATATGTATATATATGGATATGTATATGTATATGTATATGTATATGTATATGTATATGTATATGTATATGTCTAACCTATTTTATTGTAGATCTATATGATTTCCTTTATAATGTTCCATAGATACAATAAGCATCCAAAAGAAATATTGCACGCTAAATTGTCTATTTCAAATTGTTTAATGCTCCAATAACTCAATCCAATGCTGCTCACATTTGTTAAACACTGTCAACAATACATGTAAGAACAAAAATTTTCCATTATCAATAAATAAATTCGGTGAACCAATTGTAAGTATTATTTGATTATTTCTAGTTTTAGATTTTTTATATTGGTTTTATCGATATACTTACTTATTTTTTATGGTTTGTTCTTGATCTTGCTTGCTCATCCACTAACATACCCCTCTCTTCTATTTGCAGGTACTAGGCTAAAGCATACAAAAGTGCTCAAAATTTATGATGCTTGTTTTTAACATAATTACTACAACAAAAAAACACTTCAATATGATAGATCATATATAAAAACACTAGATTTTCCTCAACTTTGATATTGTGTGATGTATAATGGAATTCCACAAAATTTCCTATGGACGTTTCATACTTTTCTTGCTCGGGGGTTTGGCTAGAGTCCCCAAGGCTCCATGATGCCAATATGGTAGGGTGGATAACGAGCATGGCTTTTGTGTTTTGGCTTTTAATGTCACATATTTGTTCTTACATAGGTACATGTGTAATCTTTTATTCATTCATTCTAAGAATAAAAAAAAAAAGGTATTGCGTCCTCACACTCTTCTCTTACTGAGGTCTGTTTATTTGTTTCTAATAAAAAAATGATCTGACTGATTCTTCAATTGCACTATGAAGTGATTCATTAAAAAATGATATTTTTATTTGAAATGTCCTTTTTATTGACTACTTTTCAATCTTTTATAGTTGTCCCCATTTTATTTTACTACTACGAACCCAAAAAAACATGCATACTAAAACTTTAATTCACAAAATTATGCACTAAATAGTAATTATAGAAAGTATCCAATGTCAAACATCTTTCTTTCTTCAAAAATATGTGATACCCAAAGTTATACACTACCTTTTGTTAAACAATACTTTTAAATGCAATATTAGTAATTAAAGGAATGGGTAATAACTCTTTAAATAGTCTACCTTGTATTTCTATGCATATGTATCTTAACATTATTAAACAATAATTAATTAAATGATTGAATAACCTAGACAAAAAGCTAAAATATACATGTGCATCATGGCCAATAAATATAAAACTAAAATAGAGTAACAAAACTAATTATTTGAAAATTTAAATTATATTTAATTTATCAAATGAAATTTATTAAAAGAAATTTTATTAAAAAATCATTCTTCTAATATTATTAATTAAAATCATTTAAAAAGAATTATTGTAATAAAAATTACTAATGATTAATCGCTTGAGATTGCAATTAATACATACATTGCAAATAATTTACATGAAGTAACGTAAGTCAAATTCATATCTTTTAATGCACACATAGTTTTGCTTTAATTGATCTATCCATATAAATATATAAATTGATTTTCGAACATCACTATTCATTACAATGTACTTGACAAATCTTATCCTCGTTCACCTCCTACTATAAACTAACTTCGTGTTATTCCATATTGAATTATTAATATGCTTTCCCTTTTTAAACTCATTCAAGCAATTGCAAATATTTTTCAATATTTATACTTCACATTGCATTACAAAAATAAGTTTCTTCCTTGCTTCCTATTCAATAACCGTTTGTGGTGGACCCCTATCAGCTAATCATTGCATGCCTGTGCATGTGAGTGCTAGTTAAAGTTAACATGTTTTCACTCTAAAATTCCAATTTTTCTTGAACTATTAAAAAATTATCTTTGTGAATTTAATTGTACATTAACATTTCAAATCAATACTCATAATTCCCTATCATAATAATAAATGAATATGGATATGAATTTTCATTCTACAATTAAACAATTAAAATAATTTCTTTTAGAGATGAAATTTTATGATGTTTCTTGAAATTGCATAAAAATGTTGAAGTTGCATTGTCATTTTTATAGGGACAATTTCTAATTAGTGAAGTTATACACAATTTATGTTATTTATAAGCTTCTTAGAATTGCCTTTTTATTTTTAAATAAATGTGGTGAAAAAGATTAGCTTCATGAAAATACATGAAAAATCTGTATATTTTTATAGCAAAGAATATTTAAAAAGTCAGAAATTTTATAATGTTTCTTGAGATTGCGTAATAAAATTGAAGTTGCATTGTCATAACTACAACTGACATAAAAGGACACAATTTCTAGTTAGTGAAGTTATAATTATTTATGAGCCTTTTCTTTTTAATAAATTTGGTGAAAAGATTAGTTTCATTTTGGATGCTCTTTTTTAAAGTACTTGAAAAATCTGTATGGTTTTATAGCAAAGAATACCTAAAAAGTCAGCGTGTGAGAGATATAATAACAACCACCATATCACCTACCCATAGATTCCAATGGCTCATAACTTTTTGCAATGTTTGAAAAGATATTTTAAGACATTTCTCTGCAAACACTTCATTACATTGTAACAAATCTGTTTGTCATAGTAATATTACAGTAAAAGTTATTAAAAACATTGGAAGCAATTGATAACTTGTCTTTATGCATAGCTATATTTGTCCAGTAACAAATACAAAATCAAATTAATTTACAGAAATCTAATAGCTCCATGCCCATCAGGAAGATTACAGAGTTATAGAGCAGATTCATCACGGATGAGAGCGGTAGTAGATATAATCAGAGTCTTCATACTGAGTTTCGCAGTCAGCCTTGTCCTTACATGACAAGATTTTACCTCCATCCTGCACCACCACCTTCAGTAATTAGCAACCACTATAAACCCAATAAAGGACTTACATATATTTCTCTTTTGTGCTTCTTTATAACTTACAATCTTCTGATTATCTGTGCTTGAATTTCGCCTGGAAATAGACACGAAAACTTCATTCTTATCTGCAAATCAATGGAGACAATAAGAACAAAATAAACTATTGAATATCACAAACAGTTGCAGATTTTCTTGCACTCATAGACTTCATGATAATTATGGAGAAATAAGCTCAGAGATCACTACCTTGTTGAAGCAATCTACAATCTGTGGAATGATTAGTTTCCAACCATAAGAACAAAACCGAGAACAAAATAACGTGGACCTTCATCATCATAGAAATCTGTATACTAACGAAGAGTTGAATATGGCTGATGTGGAAGTTGTGACTTCAAAACAAAGATCTTGATATTTGAAAGGCAATTTTTTCCATGTTGGATAATCAATTGTCAAACTATGCTACTTTCTGGAAGAGCAGAGTTTGAATAATGGCACTCAAATTTGGTGAAATGATAAGCTAAAATCTCCCGTGAGTTGGCGATTGAAATTTTTGTCCACGCCACCGACATGTATTTCGTCAATTTTATGACCAAAGACTGACTACCTAGGTATTTCTTTGCATCTTCGCTTGGAGAAAATGATTTTTGCGTCCAAGATTAAGTCCTATATTCTCATTAAATTTATTTTCTATCCTCAATTTATTCTACCTCTCAACAATCTATCAATTAACTATTTAGGGTCATAGGTTCTCTTCTCAACTAAGTACATGCCCATATCATTCATGTAAGTATTTAGTTTTTAAAAGAAAATTTTACCTTCAAGGGTTAAATCTTTAAATGTCACAAAAGATGAATTATGACACGTCTAAACTAATCTTTAAAATGATTTTTTTAGTAGTGTAGTTGTATCATTATTTACAAAAAGTCGATTCTTAGAACTATTGTGTGTAGTAGTTCATATGATGTCATAGTGGTACCAAATGTTGTGATTATATCAAAGTCATTACATAAAAGACTAATCTTCCTAGTAGTGATTTAGCTCTATTATTTTAATAAGGTCTAATTAAAAATTTAATATCATTAGTCTATATTACCATGTTAGTCCCCAATCTTGTGAACAATGGGCGAACAAAGCAATTTTCAAATTAAAAAGATCAATAATACTTGTTATGCTTGTCCATATGAAGGGTCCATAATTACATAAGGTTTACCTAACTATTAGGGAGGTGATACTATATGTAAGTTTTAATTTCCTATGCTATTCCCCTACCATGGTGTACAATAAAATATGGCACAATATAATATATCTTCTAAAACTTTTGGTGAATGATTTCTCCTTGAATTAAAGTATTTATACATGAATATAGTGTGCTAAGAACCTTCCATTATTACATTTTTTTAATTTTTATGATCCACTATGAATACAAAGATGTAAGTGTTGGTGTCAACCACCTCCCAGGAGCACCATCTACAACAAAGAATCTTCATGAATGCACGAGAGAAGCACACACTATTTCACCAAAAGTGAATAATTTAGATGTTATAAAATTACATATTGTATAGCCTTTTAAAGGCAAGAAAAAATCAATGGGTGAGAAAACTACCCTACGGGAAAAAACCACCCGAAGTATTTACCCTAAGATAAACTTAATCACTATACTAACACCCCCCCTTAAGTGTAAACTTAGGGAGAATGAAGATGCAATATGGGTCCTAGCTACACAACTATGTTAGGTACCCATTTACAATGCAAAAAGAAATCTCTCACAACCGAAGAAAAAGAGAAAAACCCTGTGGGGAAAAACCCCTCTCCAAAAGAGAGAAAAGAAAAACAAAAATGATGCATGGATGGAGGACTCAATCACAACCCCCAAGGACTACACATATCATGTATATACAATAAATGATCCCCCCATAGGAAGGAAAAAGGGAGATATTATATCCCCCCCATAATGAAGAAGCTCCAACGCTGATGAAATTATATGCTTGAAAACAATAGATGATCTAATGTCTACAAGCAACTCCTCTCCCCTTAGTAAGAAACAAGTCTACCAGAAAAAAGCCACTCCATGTCCAACTGAAAAGAGGAAGGAAGTCTCCAAAAATAATCCACCACATAATCATGATAAAAAACAACCAAGAAATGTGGTCAAATTAGGTGAAGTCTCATCAATGTCAATCTCCAAAGACAAGCTAGATGTATCAACAACCATGTTGTCTTCGAAGATTGACATTGATGAGTCTTCACTTGATTTGTCACATTTATTGGTTGTTTTTTTATCATGATTATGTGGTGGATTATTTTTGGAGACTTCCTTCCTCTTTTCAATTGGACATGGGGTGACTTCTTCTGGTGGACTTGTTTCTTCCTAAGGGGAGAGGAGTTGCTTTTAGGCATTGGATCATATTTTGTTTTTAGGTATATTTCATCAGCATTATAGCTTCTTCATTATGGGGGGATATAATATGATCTCCTTTTTTCCTTCCTATGGGGTGATCATTTATTGTATACACATGATGTATGTAGTCCTTGGGGGTGTGATTGAGTCCTCCATTCATGTATTATTTTTGTTTTTCTTTTCTCTCTTTTGGAGAGGGGTTTTTTCCCATAGGGTTTTTCTCATTTTCTCCAGTTGTGAGAGATTTATTTTTGTATTGTTCTTGGGTGCTTAACATGGTTGTGTAGCCGAGACCCATATTTCATCTTCATTCTCCCTAAGTTTTTCATTTGAATATTTGTTACTACCACCAAGATCTGCACCAGGGGATGGTCCACCCAGGCTCATGCCCAAGGTTTCATAACAACCCTCGTGCCCTACTCATTAGAGCTTTGGAACTTTCCCTGATGACCGAGTATAGGTTGCATGCCTCAGCACCATCCATTTTTAGGGCTAGTTGACTTGGTAGGTGAGTTGTTACACACTCCTTAGCACCATTTGGTACCATGTCGATGTCAACCACCTCCCAAGAGCACCATTTACAACAAAGAACCTTCACGAATGCATGAGAGAAGCACATGCTATTTCACCAGAAGTGAATGAATTGAGATGCTATAAAATTGCATACTGTACAATCTTTTAAAAGCAAGAAAAAAGCAACAGATGAGAAAACTACCCTACGAGAAACAACCACCTAGAGTATTTACCCTAAGATAAACTTAATCACTATACTAACAGTAAGATGCACTTGGTTCCTTTCATTTTTATTGTAGCCTAACAATAGCCCATGTATGTTTCTTGAAAATGAGGCACAAACTTGATTAGTTTCATAGGTTTATTTTCCTTAGAAGGAATAATTGTCTTGAACTTTGGACCACTCCTAATGTTGGAAAAACAAGGACAAACAACTGAGAGGAGGGGTGAATTAGTTGTCACAAATTATTTAAACTTTTCCAACTTAACTTAATCTTAGATACGATGCATGAACAATAAACCATAAATAATGAACACATTAGAAACATAGAGAACACCAAGATTTTTATGTGGAAACCCTATTAGGGGAAAAACCACAATGGATGTTAGTCCACAATATTATACCATGTTAAAAGTATAGAGAAGAATAATGGGAATGCACGTGCATTCAGGCACACTGCCTAGAGCTCACTGCTCAAATACAAGAGGGCTCACTACCCAAAAGAAGAGAAATATGGATTAGATCCATAGGGTATCAACTAACAAAGTAGCTTCTCCAAAAGCCTGATATAGTTCTGGTTAAGCACAGAAATACTCCTTCACACTTCGCTCAAACTTCTTCACACTCTACTTCGTAATCGAATGATTAGATCATTACTCGCACACTTGTAATTTCTTTTGGCACTTCTTCACACCACACACATGCTTAACTTCACACAAACATATGCTTTTATATATCTACAAAATGAATTTCATCAACAACTTTGTCGACCAAAATATAAAACATATTTGCAATGTCGGCCCAAATTTACAAATAAATTTTCAATGTGAATAAAACACCATCAGCCAATATTATGTTGTGCCCTAAAACAACATCCTCAAATGCACCAAACATTCAAATTTTAATCTTCAAGGATCCACAACATGTTACAACCACCATGTCAGCCAAGAACATGAAAACCCAAACACAAATGAGAAAAATATTTGACCACAAACACACTAATCAATGTGGACATGCCACAAAGATAGAGAATGATCTAGAAGCATCCACAAGCAACAAGAACCAACAGAGAAATATATGTAGCAATTGAAATTACTAGAATCACATCAACTTCACCAGGAACACTAACTAAAACCATAGAAACACTATCATAACACAACTATTCATAACACAATCAAAACTTCACTCGGACTTCTAAAACTTTTAGTGGATAAAATAGATACTCTCAGTAATAAACCCTTTAGTCCAAAATGATTGATCATCAACGTACTGAGCAAGACACCTTCATTGTTCCACTGGCAACCTGCAACTCTTTCTTTAACAATTTTCTCAATATCCTTGACATATACAACCTTCAATACATCAATGCTAATAATGTTGACATCAATGACAACCACATATCAGCAACACAACCACAACATCCAAAAATCTCCCCCTTTGGCATTGATGGCAACACATGATGTGAAAAACACCATCAACACAACTCTCAATCAACACTTACTCCCCCTTAGATTCTGACTCTTCTTCCTCAACTTCTTCTATATGATTTTCACCCCACAAGGATCTTCTCCCCAGATAATTCATAGTTTTTCACATGACTCTTCTCCCCCTTTGACATCAATGGTAAAGATAAACATTATCTTCCCACATACAAGCTCTGGACCACATATCTGCACATCTGACTACTCCCCCTAAGTAGCAGCCACAAAAACATCAATCCGGATTAGAATATAGCTTTGAAGAATATAGATTAATGCAAGTAAATGCATCTCTAGTTCATATTAGGAGGGGTAATCACCCCTAGCATCCCTTTTAGATACTCAAAAGTATCCTTTGGTAGCGGCTTGGTGAAAATATCTGCAACCTGTTCTTTGGTAGGCACATACTCCAATCTGACTTCTTTCTCATTCACTTTCTCCCTCAAAAAGTGAAACTTGATTGATATATGCTTGGTCTTAGAGTGTAGCTCCGGATTCTTCGATATTTTTATTGCACTTGAGTTGTCACAGTATATGGCAATAGGCTCATCATATACTACTTTGATATCTTTCAGCATCTATTTCATCCACATCACTTGAGTACAATTATTTGCAGCAGCAATATACTCTACCTCAGTAGTAGATAGGGAAATGGAATTATGCTTTTTTCTCAACCAAGACATCAACTTCTTCCCTAGGAAGAAAGCACCACCACTAGTACTTTTCCTGTCATCTACATCTCTTTCCCAATTTGCATTAATATATGCACTCAATGTAAGATCATCATTTTTAGGATACCAAAGCCCAAAATCAACTGTTCCTTTCAGATATCTAAAAATTCTCTTTACAATAGTCACATGAGATACTTTTGGATCAGCCTGAAATCTAGCAATCATACATACAACATTCATGATGTCTTGTCTAGTCTGAGTTAAGTAGAGCAATTTTCCAATCATTGACCTGTATCTTGTTTGATTTTCCTTAGGAGAATCATCATTCTGCGTTAACTTGCATCCAGTTACCATGGGTGTACCAACAGGATTTGAGTCTTCCATGCAAAACTTCTTCAGTAACTCTCACATATTTGGAATGAAATATGAAAATCGCATTATCTAACCAAGTGACTTGCAATCCCAAAAAGAACTTCATCTCTCCAATCATACTCATTTCAAATTCATTTTTCATTTCATCAACAAACTTCATACATAAATCATCATCTCCTCCAAAAATAATGTCATCAACAAAGACTTCAATAATCAACTCTTTATCATGATCAAACTTAAAATACAAGTTGTTGTCAACAATACCTTTATTGAATCCAAGCTTCAATAAGTATTTATCCAGTCTAGCATACCAGGCTCTAGGAGCTTGCTTGAGCCCATACAGAGCTTTCTTCAACCAGCAAACCATGTCTTCCTTGTCAGTCAGTTGAAATCCATTTGGTTGTTCAACATATAGTTCTTCTTCTAACTCACCATTCAAAAAAGTTGACTCCACATCCATTTGATAGACTTTATAGTTCTTATATGCAACATAAGCAAGAAATAATCTTATAGCTTCAATTCTGCAATAGGGCCAAAGGTTTCTTCAAAATCAATGCCTTCTATTTGTGAATACCCTTTACATACTAGTCTTGCTTTATTCCAAACCACTTCACCTTGCTCATTTAGCTTATTCTGAAAGACCCATTTAGTACCAATCACATTTTTATCTTTAGGTATGGGAACAAGAATCCATGTATCATTCTTTTCAATCTGCATCAGATCTTCCTTCATAGCTTCCATCCAGTATTCATCATTACAAGCTTCATTGACATTTTTAGGCTCGATTTTGGAAATCAGGGAATACTCTTCTATAATCCTTCTTCTAGTCTACACACCTTTATTCTTGTCTCCTATAATTTGATTCTTTGAATGATTCAATTTCACATACCTTAGAGTTTTAGAATTCACTTGCACTTTTGGTTCTTATGTTCTTTCTTTTGCATTTCCACTTGTCTCTCCTTCTCGACTTTCTTGATTTACCAGAACAACTTGAACTTGATTATGTGTTTGAGCATTCTTCCCTTGTCTGAACTATCTTTCTATTCATCTAAATCATATCCATAGTATCTAGATGATATAGCAGAGTCCTCATCAACTCTAACATTTGCACTTTCAGCCATTTTTCTCAATCTTCTGTTATATCACTGATAAGCCTTGCTCTTGGTATCTAGTAACCTAGAAAGATTCCTTCATTGCTCCTTGCATCAAAATTTCCTATGTCCTCATCTCTCTTAAGTAGCACTTGCTTCCAAAGATCTTGAAATATTTAATAGTAGGCTTATAACCAAACCATAGCTCAAAAGGAGTCTTACCAGAAATACCATTGACATTTACCCGATTTAAAGTGTACACAACAGTGTTTACAACTTCTCTCCAATAGATGTGAGGCACATTTCCTTCTATCATCATTGTTCTAGCAGCATCCAGAATTGTTTTGTTCTTTCTCTCAACAACTCCATTCTGTTGAGGGGTTCAGGGAGCAGATAACTGTCTTTTGATTCCATGCTCTTCACAAAAAGAATTGAACTCCCTGGAGGTGAACTCACCACCTCTTTCTAACCTTAGGCACTTTATCTTTAGACCTATCTCATTCTCTGCCATAGCTTTGAAACTCTTGAACTTCTCTAATGCTTCACATTTTTCTCTTAAGAAAGCAACCCATATCATCCTAGAGTAATCATCAATAATTAGCATAAAATACCTTTCTCCTTGTAGACTTCTGATTCTAGAGGGACCACATAGATTAGTATGCACCAACTCCAGTATTCCATTAGAATGATGCTTTTTACTCTGAAAAGAAACTCTAGTCTATTTTCCCATCTGACATTCCTTGCATATTGTGTTAGCAAGCTTCACTAGCTTAGGTAGATCTCTTATTTCTTGAATGGAGATTACCTTGACAATATTATCAAAATTCACATGACAAAACCTCCTATGCCATAACCAAATTTCATCTACTTGAGAAATTAGACAACTTACATTACCAACACTCAGGTGAAAAATATTACCTCTTGTCTTTGTACCTAAAGCAATCATATTTCTAGAACTTCCAAGTATCCTGCATCTTCCATCTTTGAACTAAAGATCATAACCCTTCTCCACCATCTATCCAACACTCAACAAGTTGTGCTTTAAGCCTTCAACATAAAGGACATCATTAGTGTTATGTTTACCACCAAGACAAATAGATCCTCTTCAACGAATCACACAAGCATTTTTATCTTTGAATCTTACAACCCCGCCATCATATTTCTCTAGACTTACAAATTTGCTTTCGTTACTAGTCATATGAAACATGAGCATCTATTGTCAATAACCCACTTATCCTTCTCTTCAATTTGGGCTGCAAGAGCTTTCTCAACTTTAGAAGATTCAGTAGCCACTGGACCATTTTCCTTTATAACAATCAAAACCCATTCATCTTCATCTCCATTTTCTTTATCAGATTCTTCATCAGTTACACGTTCTTCAGCAAAATAACACTTCTTTTGAAATCTAGGTTTGTAAGGTTTAGACCTGGGAACTCTTTCAGGACACCTTGAAGCAAAATGACCTATTTTATTGCAAGAGAAACATTTAATAGGAAACTTTCCTTTATACTTACCTTGTCCTCTACCTTCTTTCTTCACAATCAATGCTTCTAGCTCTTCAACCTCTATTTCTTCTTCTTCAAGTTGTTTCATCTCTTCCTCATACTTGAATGTTTTTCTAGAACTTTCTCCCAGATCATATCTTTTCATGTTTCTTTTGGATAAAAAAGCCTTAAACACAGATTCAGTCTTAGGGGCAGAATCACCAAATTCACTTAACTCAAAGGTAGCAAGTTTACCAATCGGCATATCCCTTGTCACATTTGTTACTAATTTGAACTCTTCAATAGCATGAGCCTTTGACTTGTAAGAGGGAGGCAATGATATGAGCACTTTACCTACAATTTCTTGCTCATCTAGAATACCACTGACACATCTAATAGCCATCACAATTACATTTACTCTTTGCATAAAAGAAGAAATATTTTCATCTTCACCCATCTTCAAATTTTCATACTTTCCTTTCAAACTTTGTAGCTTAGCGACCTTCACATGTACATCTCCTTCATACAAAGTCTCCAGCTTCATCTAAATCTCATGAGTTGTCTTCAAACTTATCACATTTTTCATTTTTCAATCTGTCAGAGCACTCAACAAAGCTTCAATAGCCCTGATATTAGTCTCAGCCTCTTTAATCTCATCAGGAGTGGAAGGACCATTCTGAGGAATAGTATATATCTATTCTTTGTAATCTTCCATAAGGGTTCACCAATATACCTCAAATGACACTCCATTATGGCTTTCCACAGAGAGTAGTTTGTTCCATCGAATCTAGGATTGTCCTTCTTGTATGATGCCATCTTGGATCACCTCAAGCTTTTAAACTTCTTTAGAGGAACTTGCTCTGATACCAATTGTTGGAAAAATAAGGACAGATAAATGAAAGGGGGGGTGAATCAATTGTCACAGATTATTTAAACTTTTCCAACTTAACTTAATCTTAGATCTAATGCATGAACAATAAACCATAAACAATCAACACATCAGAAACACAGAGAAAACCAAGATTTTTACATGGAAACCCTGTTCAAGAAAAAATCACGGTGGATGTTAGTCCACAATATTATACCATGTTAAAAGTATAGAGAAGAATAATGGGAATGCACATGCATTCAGGCACACTTCCTAGAGCTCACTACTCAAATGCAAGAGGGCTCACTACCCAAAGAAGAGAAATATAGATTAGATCCACAAGGTATGAACTGAGAAAGTAGCTTCTCCAAAAGCTTGATATAGTTCGGTTAAGCACATAAATACTTCTTTACACTTCGCTCAAACTTCTTCACACTTTGCTCTGAAATCAAATGATTAGATCATTACTTGCACACTTGCACTTCTTCACACCACACACATGCTTAACTTCACACAAACATTTGCTCTTATATATCCGCAACATGAATTTCATCAACAACTTCGTCGACCAAAATATAAAACATATTTGCAATGTCAGCCCAAATTTACAAATAAATTTTCAATGCAAATCAAACACCATCGGCCAATATTATGTTGTGCCCTAAAACAACATCCTCAAGTGTGCCAAATATTCAAATTTTAATCTCCAAGGATCCAAAACACGTTACAACCACCATGTCGGCCAAGAACATGAAAACTCAAACACACATGAGAAAAATATCTGACCACAAACACATCGATCAACGTGGACATGTCAAAAACATAGAGAATGATCTAGAAGCATCCACAAGCAACAAGAACCAATAGAGAAACATCTACAACAACTAAAATTACTAGAATCACATCAACTTCACTTAGGAATACTAACTGAAACATCTACAACAACTAAAATTACTAGAATCACATCAACTTCACTCAGGAATACTAACTGAAACCACAGAAACACTGTCAGAACACAACTGTTCATAACACGATCAAAACTTCATGTGGACCTCTGAAACTTCTGGTGGATAAACTAGATGCTCTCAGGAATAAACCCTTTAGTCCACAATGATTGATCATGAACATATTGAGCAAGACACCTTCATGACTTTCATTGTTCCACTGGCAACTTGCAACTCTTTCTTTAACAATTTTCTCAATATGCTCGACATATAAAACCTTCAATACATCAATGTTAATAGTGTTGACATCAATGACAACCACATATCAGCAACACAACCACAACATCCAACACCTAATTCTATAACATGTGGTAGCTTTAACCCTCAATAAATATTCCTATAATTTTATATTTAAAGGCTAGACTATTCCAATTCAATTCTACCCTAGTCTCATGAGTTAGCTAGAAAGCCTTTTAATTTTTTTCCCCTCGATTTAGAGTGAAAATTAAATTTATCGTTGAATCCTTTATACAATAAGTACACATCACCTTAACACTGATGTGACCATTCTATAATATATAGTGCAAGGAAGCAATTCAACATATTGATCTTAGTTAGATTAAAGACCCAAGCATCACATATTAAATGAGGTAACATTGCCCTTGTCATAATAAATGTTGAATAACTTTCCACTCAAGGACTCTAAGTCACTATGTCCTTAATATAAATATTCACATCCTTGAATAATTCCTAGAAAAATCTTCCCAATAGATCACTTATATATTTTTCTAGCCCATGAAATGACCTCAAAAAGTGTCTTGACTAGCAAATCTCTTAAGATGCATTTTAGAATTCTTAAAATAGATAATTTTATTGGTTTGCAAGCTTGGAGAATATTATTTCTTCTAATTGGTAATCTAATTTAGGGAAAATGAGTAATTATAGGGTTCTAATTTTACCCTAAACATCATGGATATACAATTATAATGCATTTACATTTGCAGAAGCCAAACAATAACTAAAAAGGGTGCCCTAACTTCTTTTACATAGCTTATCTTCTAATTTTATTTAATGATAATAAGCTTATCCTTTTTACAAGGGTATGTGCAGGTTAATGGTGGGCCAAAAAGTGGCAATGAGGGAAAAAACACGTCTTTCATCGACTGAAAAAATGCGAAAAGAATATGTTGACTTTTTTTAGGATTGGGTGTCACCATACCAAACACCAAACCTACTTTTACAAATTGGATATCCGGTCCAAATTGGATATCCGATTTGGATCAGATATCCGATTTGTAAAAAGCATATATTAAAAACTTTTGTCGCTTTTTTGAAGTCATTCGACTGAGAAGAATCCGCAGGCGCACAGTGCATCCATTCTTCGCATAGCGGATATCTGATATAGGCTAAATTCGATTTGGAAAGGTAAGTTTTTTTATTTTTATTTAATTTGATTCAATTTTGATTTATATTTGAATAATTTCATATGGTTTTTTGTTGATTTTTTTTTAAAATAGGGTTTTTGATTGAGTTTTTGTGAAAAATTTGAGTTTAGAATAGATTTTGATAAAAAAATGAATGTTTTTTGTGGATTTTTTTTCACAATAGGGTTTTTGATTGAATTTTTATGAAAAAATTGAATTGAGAATGGATTTTGATAAAAAAATGAATGTTTTTTGTGGATTTTTTTTCAAAATAGGGTTTTTGATTGAATTTTTATGAAATAATTGAGTTCAAAATAGATTTTGATAAAAAAATGAATGTTTTTAATGGATTTTGATTTAAAAATAGTGTTTCATTTATATTGTCTAATTTTAGATTAATTATTTTTTAACTTTAATCAGGCATTATGGCTACTGAGAATGAAAATGCACAAATTCCACCAGTTGAAAATGAAAATCCACCAGCTGAGAATCAAAATGCAAAAATTCCAAATGCTCCACCACCTCTATAGCCATCAATTGAACAGTTAATTCATGAAAAATTGGAGCAATTGAGGGGCATTTGTGATGTTTATAGGAAAATCCCTCGATTATCCCGTATGTCAACCACATTGACAAGAATAATTACAAATGTAGAAACCCTCTCCACCCAACATAATGCATTTCATTCATGGCAAGAAACCATGAGGCAATATTATGCATGTGGAATGTCTTATAATGATGATGTGAAAGATCTCCAAATAACAAAATCCCAAATAGCATCTTTATTTATTAACCCCAGCACTGGTTTGCCAGTTAATGTTAACAAGCCAAAACTTTCTATAAAATGGTGCATGCATAGGGGCATAGTAGATAACTTTTGGGATTGTTGGTGTATGGTTTTTGATAAACCACCCAACAATAATCTTGATGTACCTTTTTACTTTATTAAAAAATTATATGCTGAGTTTTTGTTAGGGCATCATGTCAATTACTTTGACATTAAACCCTTCTAGGACATTGGTGGAGATATGCCTCAGGATAGGCCAAGGGCAGCTAGAGTAGTTAGGCGCCCACATGTTCCCCATCCTCCCCTTCCTCCACCACCTCTAGTACAACATCCAGATGTTACAGAGGATGGAGCCACACAAACTATCCAGGTCATTCACTCTTTGAGTGGTCTTTTGGTTTCCCATGCTTCTTCAATAGCTTTGCCACAATTTGGTGATCTTGGTGATGGATCCAGTACTGTTGCATCATCCTCCTCGGGTCCACATATTTGTGTGCCACATATTTGCAATACGTGCCAGCAAATATGTTTGGGTCCTATTGTACAACCCCCTAAGCATCCATTAGACACTTCTAATTATGACATCCAGGATGTGGAGATTATAGCAGATCACACGCAGGGGAGTGGAGCACACCCTACAGATTCCTCTCCTGCTAGAGAGGTGGACATTGGAGTAGTTACATAGGTAACATTTAAGGTGTAAATTCATAACTTGCATTTTTTAAAAAATGATTATTAATAAGAGATAGTATCAAATACTAATATCTATTTACATGGTCTATTTAACAGTTAATGTCTGAGGAGGAGCTCACACAGGTGACTGATAGCACCCTTAGGGCCATTTCATTTGGCCTCGACATGTACACAGTATGTATTTTCTCACTCACTCATTTACATTTTTTTTACTATATATTGCTTGTCATTTGAATTGCCAATAATGAAATTATATATTAACTTATATGTTTATCTTACTCTCCGCTTGTAGCAAACACCTAGTGCGAGCGAGGTGCAACGCTCTCTAGACTATGGAGGCACAGTGTTGGATAGGGAAAGGTAATTGAACTCAAATTTGATTGAATTAAAATTTATAAGAATCTTTTATTGATTATGCATACATTGACATAGATTTGTAGTTTCATATGTACTTGTCATTTTTATGTATAGGCAGTTGTGAGCTATACATCATTGTTGATAAGTGCCACAACACCCGAAGGAGTAGGTATTCGAACACCTGAAGGAGGAGGTGTTGAAACACCTCAAGGAGGAGGTGTTAAGACACCTAAAGGAGATAAAAAAAAAGATCAACCTAAAGAGTTATGTGTTTATTTTATTTTGTGCTTGGTAAATATGTTCTTATTACTGACAATTCTATGCTAACTTGGATCAATTTCATGTTTTTGTTCACATATATAGATTGACGTTACAAAAGTTGGTTTGGTTAGTTCTTTGAGAGGGGTATATTCTAGGGCTTCCTACCCTTCAAAGAGACGTATATTTCAGGTAATCAAGATTTCAATTTTAGAGTTCAATTATAATTCAATGTGTATTGATTTTTATGTTAATTATTCAATTTTAAATTATATAGTATAACTAATCTCAATTGTGGTTTGACTTTTTCTTGTGCAGCTACCTTCAGAGCCAACGAGTGCTTCAAAGAGGCTCCATTTTGATGATCCACCAGTAGTTTAGGATGAGATAGACATTTTGGCATGTAAATTTTGAATAGATACCGAGATGGCATATGCCACATATTGTAAAACTTTGTTTGAGTTGGCATTGATGCCATTTTTGTATATGGACATACACTTGATTATTGGATAATTTGATATATATAGAAGTTGACAATTGAAATTTAGTTTCCTCCTCATGTGCATGATTAAACTCTTTGAAGCAATGGTTAAATATCAATGTACAATAGCATAAAAAGAATGGTTAAATATTATGTAGTTTATATTCATATTGCTGATTACATTGCATTGCACATCTTTCAAACTCAAAGCATTATTTCACATTGCATAAGTAACAACTAGATACTCATATGATTAACCCTACACCATCTGATTTTCTTCTTTGTCAACTTTCCCATGCCTTAGTAAATTTGGTGGTCCATTTGTAACCATCAATTTTTTTATATAACATAAATTCACCTTTTTCAAAAAATTAATATGGCTAGACTCCCATATGAATACTAATAATATATCATATGACCATTCTTCATATACTTACTGGCACTTTGTGTCTTCTTAGATGAGCCAAAAGTTGTTGCCCAACTACCTCTGCCTTCATCAATGTTCCATATTTTAATCATTCCATCCCAAGATGTTGTGACCATTTGTTGACTAGAAGATTCAATTATTTGCAGGCATGAAATGACATCATCATGCACTTTGACCTAGAAATTTAGGAAAAGAATACTATTAAAATTTGTGAGCTCTGTGAAAAATAGATGTTTATCTGACTGCAACACCATCTAAATATGGATTCTTTTAGAAAATAAAAAGCAAGACATAACTTTTAAACAAATAATTTAATCACAATGTATTTTTCACAAAGAAAATTTGTATAAACCGCTTCTCCATAATGGATAGTATAGAAAATAATTGCATTGGTAGAACAAAACTCCAAAACATTTCTGATTTCCTTGATTAATTGAATCTTAAGTAGAATCCCCACAATAATTATGTTTTACATAAACCGATAGGAAAACAACATTGCTTGGAAAGTGCATCTCTAATATTTTATGTTCCTTGTACAATAATTTAAATACATTTGAAGAAGTTATATGAAAATATAGCTTCTTAAATTCTTCTTTAATTTGAAGGTTAGTTTTGATAGTGAGTAATTTATTTCATAGATGGATTTTAGCTTTTGCTTGATTGTTGTGCACTGTACTTTCTTCTATAAATAAAATGAGACATGCTAATGCACATTTTCACTATAATTTCTCTATTTTCTTCCTCAACATATCTCTCTCTTGGGCTTTGATACAACCCTGTCAGGGCCTGTCCTAATCACATTTAGCCCAAATCAAAAAGAAAATTTCATGCATTGCTTCTCCCTACACTAGCAGACCCTGGCTGGAGGTTTTATTTGATATTGTCAACAAACATACATCTGGTTGTCTGAATGAATGGGGGAGTTACAACCTTCCCAATCAAGAGGTCATGACTTGTCAGAACTGATTAAAGCAATTCAAGACTTATGTCATAGGATGAGAACATTTGACCATAGGCTCAATGATAAATGCAATGATCCTTAACTAAATTATTCATACAAATTTCTTAGATTTGGAATAATTCAATGAAAATCAGCCAAAACATTTAAACAAGATATTTAGATCTAAAACATTCACATATGATAAATAGATCTACACATATAAGTTGGTTGGAATAGAGTATTTAATTCAAATAACTCACTTCATGATTACAATTTTTTTGCTTCAATTGTTTGCTCATAACCAAGATTACAATGATAAAAAAAAAATTAGAAAAATATTGGGATGCTGAAATCCACTATGCTTGGCGTACAGATGCAACCTTTCTGTGAAATTTCCCTCACAAATCCAAACAAGTTTCATCCTCCAAACTCTAGGAAACCAATGGGGTTTTGTCAAAAAATCTCCATAACCTAAGGGTTTTTGTCCTTAGATTCAACAAGTGAACACAAGTGTCTGACTTTGTAATTTTGGATTTGTTGAGATGATGTCCAAAGATTATCCAAACTAATGAAGTTTATTCCTTATATAGAGGTTGAAGGCCTAACATGGGTCCAAAGTTTCTTTCCATTTTCTCACATTCAAATTTGGGCTCATTAATTGCATTCTTGGTTAGTCATGGTCATGGGTGGAGTCCATTCAAATGGTGAGGTTTTGTGAAAGTGCATGCTTGAGTGTGGAGATCTAGGGAAATGATTGCTTTAAGTTCAAGCAAATAATTATCCCAAGGTCCAACATCAAGGGTTCAGGCGATGGGATTCTTGGGTGTTAGGACACAAGACAATGGGGATCTAGGGGTTTGAGGATTAGGATACCCCATTGGCTCTTTTACAAACATAAGACATCATCAAAAGGCCCAAAGATCCAAAGAGGAATGTATGGTTTGAGAAGTGGTGGTCAAGGTATTAGGGTGTTATGCGAATGGAAAGGAAAAATTTCAAAGGCCCACAAGAGAAGGAAGTGGGAGGTGGAGGCACAAGGAATGAAAGAAATGCATGATAGTATTAGAGAGTCTGAAATCCCACCCAAAGTAGGAAAGTGGCCCATCTTTCAAACTCAAAGCATTATTTTGTATCATTGTTACATTGGTCTTGAGAGTGGTAGCTTAATATAGGTGTTTGAAGTGATTTAGAGGTCGGTTTTAGGGTCAATTTTAGGGTAGTTAAGGTGTTTGAAGTGATTTAGAGGTTGCTTTTAGAGAAGAGAGATGTTGAAGAGTACATCAAGTCAGTGAGAACCAAAGTGTAATGTGTTTTAGTTTGTGGTACTCCTTTGTTTCTCTGCAGATGTGTGATAAATTCTTAGTTCAATGATGTTGAACAATTTTAGAAAAAAGAAAGTTGTGTCACGGTCCGCATTAAATCCAACAAGCAAAAATCAAAGCCCAACCTCTTCGAATGAAAATGCTTGTTTGCAAAACAAATGAATAAGAATGAGGTAGTTAAGGTGTTTGAAGTTATTTAGAGGTCACTTTTAGGGTGGAAGGCTCAAAACTCCATTTTAAATGCACAAAAAAGAATGAAATTACTTCAAACCAAGTTTGTGAAGAAGTTAACTATGTTGCCCACTAGTTTCCCTTAAGAGTCCAAAGTGCTAAAAGGCAGCAATCTTTGAAGGTCTATTTCTCGGAGATCATGATGCTTATAGACTCTCTGTCCAAGGCTATGGGATCGTGTTGTGACCATCTACAAAAACCTCTCTCGGTTTTTGCTATCTTGAAGGTGTTTTCCTGTGGTGATGACTTTTCAGTGGAGGGGAAAGTTGCCAGATGCAAGCAGTGTAAAGTTGCAAAGTGGTGCAACTTTCATTCTATAACTCGTACAACCAAATGGATTGTTCCAACACCGGATGGGTACGTTTATGCTAGGGATGGTCCTCTCTTGCACCCAAATACGCCGAATCACTCCGAGCTATATTGGACCGAGTGAAATTAGGTGAAAATTTGATGTAGACACAAGGGCACAATCACAAATTCTTTGCAACCTGCCTATTTGAGGCATCTAACAAGATTATTCTAACCTCTTTGGATAGTCCAAAACTCCCTTAAAACTTGACAAGCAACTAAATACACATTTCCCTCTTTAACCCCCTTAAACCCTTGTAATAGTGAGAAACTAGTTTTTGTCCAATTACTCCACAATCTTCCAAAACACCAGAAAAAAACATGACTGATTCAAATGCCCATATCCAAGTTACACAACATATATGAGAAAAAACACAGACTCCTTTGGACCAGCGTTGACTTCCTATACATTCACCCTTCAATAGGCTACTCAATTAGCCCAAAAATGCAAAGCAACATACCTTCAAACACCACATAGGCCCCTGAAACCTTGGGGCAACAAATAAATTTCCAAGAAAAAAAAGATTCTGCAATTGGATCCCATTTGTGCGGACCTGTAACCATCAAATCAAAAAACCCTTGTTTTTAGTGTAATTCTTGAGGGTTTATTAGATGTAGCACTTCCACAACCTTTCAAACTTTTCCACCACCTTAGACACCTTTATTTAGGCCCCAATATGCTTAGAAAACAAAGAAACTTCTGGTATCTCATATATTTTTGCAAACCCTAGGGTAAAAGCTCTATTTTCAAGTGAAAAAAACCACCATTTTTAGACCTTTAACTCTTCATTTTATTTCAAAACCCAATTCTCCACACCTTCCACTCTTGAAATAACGTCAAGACATGTAATAACTTTTCTACATAAATTTTTTATACAAAAATGCTTGAATGGCTTGTGCATAGGCAAAAAACACAAGAAAAATAGTAAAACATGAATTAAGCAATTGAAACTTTATTGATTCAAAGAAAAAAAATCCTTCAACCAAAACCATTCTTGATAGTTTAAAACCATGAACCACCCCAATGTGTAATTATGATAGCACTCAAGATAGAATCCATGAATAGATAATGTATTTGACCAATAACTCATCGAGAGCACAAATTCCCAAAACTAGCCCTCCACTACGAACATATCAACTAAGTAGGAACCCATAACATTATGGAAAGATGATCCACTTCTCCCAATGTAACTCCCAAGCATTACATGTGAGAGATGGTCAATTTCATTGATGGCAATGATGGTCAACACCTCATGATCATTCAAGTACTCATTCTAACAATACAAGAGATTTACACATCAAATTGCAAGTGAATATAATTTACTATATCTTAACATAAAAAATGCAAAACCTAATAGACCCATGTATCAATGACGTACAAGGATGTATAAGAAAGTTCAAATGTGAAGTAAATGCAATGAATCAAACATAATCAACCTAACATAATTAAGGGTTACTCTAGATGTTCAAATTTGTTACTCATTTTTATTGCATTGAATCAAAATGTCTCACTATTAATTGCTCCAATGCTATAAGATAAATGAATGTTTTCATGATTATAATGAATATATTGTATGTTATTAATGCTAGCGCATATCATCAAATTATGCCAAACATGTGTTTAGTCAACTCAAAGTGGGTGAGAAAACATGATTATGTATTATCTAATAAAACTTTCACCATAACAAGACTTGCAATTACTTCAATTGTAGCATACACAATTTCATATTGCACCTATCAATGTGCCCATTACATCTTCACGTGTGATTGCTAGTATATGTATGTCTCTTCAAAAAACATAGATGGGTTAAGCTCTCTCCTTGCTCTTTGAGTAAGAGATAGTAGGGGAGAGGACTAGATAGTATTACAAAACCTGGTTCAAATGAGCATACCAACAGGAAAGAACCAAGAAGAAAACCTTCGGTTGTAGCTTGATTAAGTAAAAAAATAGAACCCTTTACAAAACCTGAGTTTCCAAAATACAGACCCCTTTACATTTTAAACATACCCTTTATACAATGCCAAACATTTGACCCATATTTCAAAAACTTCACTAGGTATAGATTATGCCAGACATTTGACAAGCACCTGTACAAACCATCAAGGTAGCTTAGAATAACCAATCTATATTATTCTAAATGACACAAAATATGATGAGATGGTAATGCAAACTATAAAAGACTCTTAGAATAACCAATATATATTATTGTAATCTGTTGCATACCTCTTCGAAAGGATCAGAGTTGGCTATTGTTGTAGTAGGTCCATGATCAATCATGCCAAGAATATCACAAAAGTGGGAAAATGAGAAATCTATATTGTCACAATAGAAAAGATGCTTAGACTAACATATATATACTAATCTAAACAACCTAAATGATGATGAGTTGGTGATGCAAACTATAAAAGACGCATACCTCTTTGAAAGGATTAGAGCTGGCTATTTTTGTAGCAAGTCCATGATCAATCGTGCCAGGAATATCGCAAAAGTGGGAAAATGAGAAATCTATATTGTCACAATAGAAAAGATGCTTAGACTAACACATCTATATTAATCTAAACAACCTGAATGATGATGATTTGGTGATGCAAAATATAAAAGATGCATACCTCTTCAAAAGGATCAGACCTAGCTATTTTTGCAGCAAGTCCATGATCAGTCATGCTGGGAATATCGCAAAAGTGGGAAAATGAGAAATCTATATTGTCACAATAGAAAAGATGCTTAGACTAACATATCTATATTAATCTAAACAACCTGAATGATGATGATTTGGTAATGCAAACTATAAAAGACACATACCTCTTCGAAAGGATCAAAGTTGGCTATTGTTGCAGTAGGTCCATGATCAATCATGCCAAGAATATCGCCAAAGTGGGAAAATGAGAAATCTATATTGTCACAATAGAAAAGATGCTTAGACTAACATATCTATATTAATCTAAACAACTTGAATGATGATGAGTTGGTGATGCAAACTATAAAAGACACATACCTCTTTGAATGGGTCAGAGCTGGTTATTTTTGCAGCAGGTCCAAGATCAATCTTGACAAAAATATCGTAGAAGTGCATACAAAATATCACTATTAAAGACACCTGCATTGTAATAGTATATAAAATATCAGTATTAAATAAATAACACTAATGAACTTAATCATAATGAACATAAGCATTCTACCTTCCATTCTTGAAAATGCTATTCAAGTGTGCCTAAAGGGTCATCTCTTTGCTTAAGAGTATCCAATATTGCTTCATGATCAACATTACTAAGTGTCCATAGTTGTTTTGTCTTTGGTCTGGCATGATGCTTCAACAACTTAACATTTTTTGCTATAAGGTGCGAATACATGAGAATGGTTTTGTGTTTCTTGTAGTCTTCAAATGCAGGTATGCCATTCTTTCTAATCATGTATTTTCACAACCAAGTTCCTGCAACCACAACTAAACCTGTAGGATACATGAAACCATCATCATCTTCCATCAGTTGTGTTAGCTTATGCTTTACCCCCACATATCAAGCCAACCAATAGTCTGATCTCTCTTCATTCCCCTACAGTGCAACAACTGCAAAAATATGTCCTATCTATAGTAGATCTAAAAGCAGGTCGTAATCAACTGAACTTTCCATTGTGTCATTTGTCATGGATATTTTTTGAGATAAAGGAGTTAGATACTGTGGTACCCATGTATCCACCCACTCACTTGACTCGCATTGATCCCACTCACAATGAATACAACTCTGACAAAAACAAGCCAACTCTCATGTCCAAATGGTCCATGTGCCTGCATCTGAGCTTTGAAATGAATGCATCTTTGAAGAATCTTTGATTGTATGACAATCCAATCACCCTCCCACTGTACCCTCCTCAATGAACCAAAAGAACCTACGCACTGTTGAATCAAGTGTCCCTCCCTGTGACAATGTTGAACTACACCAATCAACTATAGAACGTGCATCGCTGAATTTTGCTCCTGAAATCTTCAATTGCTCCTTAACTAGAGCTCTCTTTACGCATGCACCTGCTCCATCATGCTCCCCTTTCCCATGTCCAGCTTCGAAAAAACTCCAAATATGAGGTAGACCCCTTTCTACATGCATTCTACTCAACCAATAAAACATACGAGAATTCTTGAATTGACCTATGCAATTATCTGACCAAATTAGATGTCGGCCCAATGCTATATCATGCTCCTGCAAGAACTCAAAAAAATTCTTGAAAAAATGTTGGACATACTTAGAAAAGTGAGATCTATCATCACTCATATAAAAATGATACTCTATGATGATCTTTCGATCCTCCTCTATACTATCAGGTGCATGTCTAAACGTTATATGGACAAAAATAGCAATCTGAATGGAACTGTAATACTGAGATTGTACCTCATTTTGTGGTTGCAATGTGTAGTTTTCAACAAAATCAACCACTGATATAATAGTGCCAATCGGAAAAGAGTCCTTACACATCCTAAATTTTTGATCCAACCACTGAGACCTATGACTATGCCTTGCATACTTGTAGAAAAGATTGTCCTTAAAATCTGAAATAAAA
>VDFB02379711.1:135823348-135841226 GCA_007258455.2 Sequoia sempervirens
TTTTATAATTTTTAATGTATTATTTTAAAAAATAAATAAATTATAATACTTTTATTTTATGTTTTTTTTAATTATAATTTTATATTTATTTAAAAATATAAAATATAAATTTATCAAATAATTTTTTCATTTTAAAATTGAATATTAAATAAATTTTAAGTTTTTAAATTGCTATAATACTATTTTAAAAAATAAATTATATTAATTTAATATATTTAATATTTTTTAAAAATAATAGGTTAATTAATCTTTTAAAACGAAATATTTAATTTTAAATTTTAAATTTTTTATTTTATCTTAATTTGAATTCTAATTGTAACCCTAATTTTAACTTAGGATTAAATTAGAATTGGGTTGGGGTTAGTTAAAATCCTAAGTTAAAATTAGGATTACAATTAGAATTGAAATTAAGATAAAATACAAATTTAAAAATTCTAAGGATTTAAATAACTTAGGATTTTAACTTACAACATTAAATAAATAGTTTTAACTTATTTAAATATTTTAATTTCAAAAAATATTTATTTAATGTTGTAAGTTAAAATCCTAAGTTATTTAAATCTTTAGAATTTTTAAATTTTTATTTTATCTTAATTTGAATTCTAATTGTAATCCTAATTTTAACTAACCCCAACCCAATTCTAACTTAATTCTAATTTTAACTTAGGATTTTAATGACCCCAACCCAATTCTAACTCAATCCTAAGTTAAAATTAGGATTACGATTAGAATTCAAATTAAGATAAAATTAAAAAATTAAAAATTAAATATTAAATATTAAATATTCCAATTTCAAAATTAATTAATACAATATATTTTTTTTAAAATATTAAATATCTTAAATTAATATAATTTATTTTTATAAATAGTATTATAGCAATTTAAAAATTTAAAAATTATTTAATATTCAATTTTAAAATGAAAACATTATTTAATAATTTTATATTTTATATTTTAAATAAATATAAAATTATAATAAAAAATAAACATAAAATAAAAATAATATATTAAAAATTATAAAAATAAAATTTTACATTACCTTTTAAATATATACTTTTTTCCATTACATAATAACATCTATTTTTGCATGTATTGGAAGTCAAAAATAAAAAAAAGGAAGAAAAGCTTGATGTGACATTATAAACGGTGCAGCAACAATGGAGGGGCGAAGAGAAAATGGAAAAATGAAAAAGATTTTGACTAAGTCATTAGTGTGTGATACTTAAGCCAGGTTGAAATTGTGTCCCTTTATATGAGTAGTAGAAATGACAATGCAACTTCAACTTCATTATACAATCTCAAGAAACATTATAAAATTTATGACTTTTTAGGTATTCTTTGCTATAAAAACATACAATTTTTTTCATGTACTTTCCAGGAAAGAGCATCTAACAACATGAAACTAATCTTTTTCACCCAATTTATTAAAAAAATAAAAAGTTAATTTCAAGAAGTTTATAAATAAGCTAAATTGTGTATAACTTCACTAATTAGAAATGATAATGCAACTTCAACTTCATTATGGAATCTCAAGAAATATCATAAAAGTTCATTCCTAAAATAAATTATTGTAATTTTTTAATTGTAAGATGGAAATTCACATCTATATTCTTATTAAGATAGGGAATTATGAGTATCAATGTGAAATGTTAATTTACAATTAAGTTCACAAAGATGTATTATTTTTATTTTGAATAGACAAAAGATTTAGAATTTTAGAGTGAAAACATGTTAACTTTGATATTACATCTCTCAATATCATGATATATGTTTGGCATATAAATATTTGTAGATTTAAATTTATAAATATCTTTTTTATTTCTATAGAGATATTTTGGATTTAAATATATAATTTACTTTTGTAGAGACATGTTATCCTTTTCTATGATTATTTTGTTGTAAGAAAATATGTTTTTAATAAGGTATATATTTTAAGAATTGGTTTTAAGAATTTTTATAGATTGTTTTTAGAAATATGATATAACTAACAAGTAAAAGTATGTTGCAAACTCAAATCATCTAAATATTTAAGAAGTGATAAGTCATAGATAAAAAAAAAAAAATCATAAAATAAATGCAAATCATAACACAAGATATATATATATATCTAGAAACCCTTGCTAGAACAAACTTCACACCCAAATAAATCCAAAGCTTTTTATTATTTCTCAACAAGAGTTACACTAATACACTTTTTCTCACTTAATTTTAGTAGCACTTTGTTACTACAACAACCTACAAAATAACTTGTATTATCTCCCACTCCAAGTTTCAATTTAAAGTTAAAGGTACTACAAGAAACTATAAATGGTCTTCACTACAATAGACTCAAACCTTGAGCTAAGTAGTCTACAAGAAAATGGTATCTCATGACATATGTTTGGGAGTTATGAACATCTTTCTAGAAGCTTCAAGACTTTTCTCATGAATTTGGATGTCCAACTTCACTAGAGGACTTAAACAACTCACTAGAAGACAAAATAGCAACTCCCTAAGTCCAAACAAGTCTATCAACTTCTTATACATAATCAAAGATGCTTTCTTACACCCCTTACAATTTTATAAATGTTTATTATACCTCTTATAAAATTCCTCTTCATTCCAAGTGTTCATAGATGTTCTCATTAGCCAAATTAAGCGTCCCCACTCAATGACAACTTATAAAGAATATTCCCAGTGCATACCAAAATAATATTTAATTACAAAAAAAATCTCCTCATATGGGATGTCTAAGTTCCCCTTCCACAATTTTTGGAGTTTCATGAAATAATAATTGACTTTTAAAATATCAGGTTACAAAGCATAGTCCTACGATTGCAAGATTAATATCACCAATCCTAACATTTTTTGTAAACAATCTATAATTTGTAGAGGCATAATCTCCAAAGAGGGTGTCTTCCTTTTTTACTTTGTAGATTTAAATTTATAATTATCTTTTTATTTTTATAGAGATATTTTAGATTTAAATATATAATTTAATTTGTAGACAGATTTTATCCTTTTTTATGATTATTTTTTTTAAGAAAATATGTGTTTAATAGGGTATACTTTAAGAATTGGTTTTAAGATTTTTTTTAAATTTTTTTTTAGAAATTATATATAACTAACAAGTAAAAGTATGTTGTAAATTCAAATCATCTAAATACTTAAGTAGTGATAAGTTAGATAAAAATGTAAGAAATCATAAAAGAAATACAAATCATAACACATGATATACATAGAGAAACTCTCGTGAGAACAAGCTCCACACCCAAAGAAATCAAAAGCTTGTATTATTTCTCAACAAGACTTACACTAATACAATTTATCCCTCTTAATTTTACTAGCACTTTGTTACTACAAAAACCTGCAATTAACTTGTGTTATCTCCTACTCCAAGTTTCAATTTAAAGCTAAAGGTAATACTAAAAACTACAAATGGTTTTCAATACAATAGACTCAAACCATGAGCTACGTAGGGGTAAATGCAAGAAGATGAGTCTAGTTCTAGTGGAAGTTTCAGACTTTAAAAAAAATCTAAAATCAATCAAAACAAAATGGGATCCCGTTATTTAGCAAATAGGATCTCATTTCGCTTCGGGACCCGTGCCAAAAAGAGGTCCGATTTCATAGACTTAAATTTTTTTTTAAAAAAAAAACAAGATCCTATTTTTAGAATGGGATCGCATTTCTAAAAATTTTAATTTTCGGCCCAATTTTTGCTATGGATTTCGGGTCGAAAAAAAAAGCTTGGGGAGCCGAACCTTAGGTTTGGACCTACTTTGACCTACAATTTGAAGGTCATGTCAATGTTAGTAGAAACGAGTGACTTTGGACATATGTTTGGAGACACTTTTTGTAGAATTTTTTAGAGATTAAAACCCTTTCTAAATGAGATTGTGTACATTCCAAATATAATTTTTTTAATAATTAGATTATTTTTTCTATTTTTCAAAATATTTTTTGATGAAAGTTTTTTAATATTTTAATAACTTTTTATTAAAAAAATTTGTCTTATGGCGACGAGTGGGAAAGAGAGCCGTGGAAGGTTTTTGAATTCTGATGTTGAGGAGGGCGATGGCGACAGAGATGAGGATGATGATGGCGATTCTAGTTGACGTTTTTGCATCCTTCGCCTGGACTTCGATTGGCTGGGTGTGTGGGGTCGGTTCTCTGGGCTTCTATCTTACCTTTCTCATGTGGTTCCAGTGGATGTTCTGTCGTCTGCTTTGGTTCTGCACCTTCCCATCTCTGTCGGGTTTTTCTGCTCGCCTTTGCTGGGTAAGGCTCTTGTTCTTTTGACGAGGGTGTCTTCTAGGTTGTGGACCTCCTTTGTGGCCTGTCTTGCCTTTGAGGGGTTGAAGTTCTGCTGCCGCTAGCATGGATTCCTTGTTGGCTTCTGGCCTCATTCTGACTGCTTGTCCCTTGTGCGTGTTGGGAGTGTTTCTGGGTTGTTTCTAGCGTTGCCTTTAGTGGCTTGCTTCCTGCCTTGTGTTGCCTTGCCTGCGGACTATTGGGAGGTTGCTTGTTCTTTGTTCTTCAGTTGTCTGCATTCGTTGCGGGCTAGGATGGTCCCATCCCCTATTTTATTTTTTGTTCGGTCCTTTTTTCTTGTCCTTGCTCTGCGGTTAGCTTTTTCGCTTTTCCCCCCTAACCTTTGCGTTCTTTCTAATCCTCTGCTTATTTTTTGCGGAGGCTGACTGTACTAATTGGCGTCCAGGTTGTTGGAGGATGAGGGTGCTTTCCTTTTTGGCCTAGTTCGGATGGCTAACGGTTGCCATTGGCTTGTGACCTGGCCTGTCTGCATTGTTTGGGCGGACAAGGCTCTATTTTATCGTTGCCCTCACCAGTGTTGTGGGGATGAGATCTACTTCTGGGAATTTTTCTTGCCTTTGGAAGTTTTGGGGGTAATTATTGGTTTATCCCCTATGTTTCTAAGATGGGTTTTGCTGCTGTCGTGGCCCCTCTTTCTAGGTTTTTTTGGCTTTTTTGTGTTCCTCCTTCGCTGCATGGGTTTGGTTCACTCCTAGGGTGTGAACTCTTATGTGGGGGTTTTTTCCTGGATAGGGCTACCTGTTCTCAACTGCCTTTGTTTTGAGATTTCTTGGGAGATTCTAATCCCTTTGTTTGTTTGGCTTGGAGGTTCTCACAGAAGATTTTGTGGTTTCCAGTGGTTTGGCTTGATTTGGAGAGTGTTTCTCTCTTGTGGTTTTGTTCCAGCTGTTCCAAACCTTTTTGGTGTGGGATGTTGGTAAAGAGGGGTTTGTAGGCTTCTTTTGGTGCCTGTTGGCTTTGCTTGAAGTTTGTGGCTTTCCATTTTCTGACCAAGCTCATTGTGCAGTTTATGAAGGCCTTGGTTTACATTTGGGTGGTCCTTGTTGCCTATGGGAGGCATGTGCTCACCATGTTCTATGTTCTCTCTTTCAAAGGCAGGTGGTTCTATTTTTTCTGCTTAGTTGTGAAACAGGGTTCCTGCCTTGTTTCTTTTCTTGTGATGGTGGTCTCTAGTTTTCTCCATCCTTCGGACGGCCTTCGGGTGGGTGGGTTGACTTCCCCTCTTGGGTGGTGGTAGAGGTTCTACATTGTTCTGAAGAAGTTTTTTCTTGTCTCTACTGTGTTGGGCCTAGTGGTTTGGGGTTCAATGAATTTTTGGGTTGCATTGTTAAGGCAGTGGTTGTTATGGCTCCTATTGGGGCTGTTTCTTGAACTCTTTGGGAAGAGTTTAATTTATTGCATATGGAAGTTCTCATTGTTGTTGAAAGGTTCACACCTTTTTTGTTTTGGCTGCCCCTAATCCCTTTAGGTTTTAGGCATTGTTTGCTTAGGTGGGCTGCCTTTGGTTACCTTGGCTCTTCTGAGCTTCCCCTGTTGAGATGGGGCTTTCTTCTTTTTAGGTGGAGAATGGTTGGAGGAGTTTGGGTTTTTCTCTAGTGTTGGTTTTGTTGGAGCTATAACAGGGGGGTTGTCACCCTTGGATTTTTTGTGGAAGTTTTGGGAGGTTCTCTTCCCTCTTGTTGGCATTCCCCTTTGCTCCTATTGAGGTGGAGTGTGCTCCTTTGGAGGTGGTGCTAGGGTTTTTTGATAAGGTGTGTGTGCTTGGGGAAAGGGATCTCATGTTCCCTTTAGTCTATTTGGTGTTCGATGTTGAAAACTCTTGAGTTGTTGCATGTTGATTGCAAACCTTGGTTCAACATTTTAAGCAGTTGGTTGGTGTTGGTCTTTTCCCTTGCTGCAAGGTGGTGTTCTTTTGTCTAGTCTCCTAGGTTTAATTAGTGTTTTCCTTCCTAGCTATGTTTTGGGCTAGTCTTTTGTTGTTGTTGTTCCTTTTCTTTGTAGTTGTTCTGTAACTGGGTCCTTGCTCCGATCAAAAGCATTAGGTGTTAATGGTCCTCTGCCTCACTCCTTGTGAGTCTTTCTTTTAGTGGTCTCTCTTTTTGGGAGCCTCCTCTCTTCGTCCTAAATGGCTGCTTTGTAATGGGTATTGACCCTTCTAGTTTTAACATAATAAAAAAAAATTATTGAAAAAAAAAATTGAAAAACAAATTATACATGTACATTTTTCAGACAATTCTTTTCAATTTAAAAAAAATTAAAAAAAATGGTAAGTTTAGGTCATCTTATGCATGACGTACACAAGGAATTTTTAAAACAACAATTATGGCCAATAAAAAATTAACAAAAGAAGTATTCGAAAAAAATTTATAAAAAAATATTGTTCACAATCTTTAGTGTGTTATAGATCTTTTACCAAAAGGATTCAAAAAAATACAAATATTTAGGTCAAACTATGGATGAAGTATATGTGCATGGTATGGTAAAAAAAGTGACTTTTAAATAATGGTTTTTAGACATGCCTGTTAAAAATAAATTTGTATCATTTGGACATTAAAATAAATTATATATTTCGAAACTAGACTCGGAGTACTACATTTCATATTACTAACTTTTTTTAAGATTAAACCTTTAAGTGCTTAAAAGTTTTAGGTCAAACGAGATAAATTCTGAAAATAAGGGAAAACACCCAACTTCATGACTCAACTTCTTGCACACACCCATAGTTTACAAGAAAAAAGTATTTCATGACATATGTTTAGGAGTTACAAACATCTTTCTAGAAGATTTGATACTTTTCTCATGAATTTGGATGTCCAACTTCACTAGAGGGCTAAAATAACTCACTAGAAGATAAAATAACAACTCCCTCAATCCGAATAGCTCTATCAACTTCTTATACATAATCAAAGGTGTTTTATTACACCCCTTACAATGTCATAAATGCTTATTATACCTATTTCAATATTTCACTTCATGCCAAGTGTTCATAGATGTTTTCATTGGCCAAATTAAGCTTCCCCACTCAATGCCAACTTATAAAGAGCATTCCAAGTGTATATGAAAATAATATTTATTTACAAAAAAATCTTCTCCTCATATGGGATGTCCAAGTTCCCCTTCCACTTTTTTTGGAGTTGTATGAAATAATATAATTGACTTTTAAAATATCAAATTACAAAGCATAGTCCTAGGATTGCAAGGTTAATATCACCAATCCTAATAGTTTTGGTAAACAATCTATAATTTGTGTTTGTGTAAATAGAGTCATTATTAAACCTAGTTAGCTAATTACCTTTCTAGGATTGATCTATTCACACCTATCTTAAGTTTACTTAGATTTCTTTTTTTTGTCTCACTTCATATGGTTGAGACATGTGTCCTCATGACTTGAGACACATATTGACACTTGCTCACACACTTGTCAAGTGAGCTCACAAGTGTCCCATCTTTGGAGGGGTAGTCAGAGTTTCATTCCTACCTTCTCAATTCCTCATCCTTGCTTATATATGCAAGGCTTAGTCATTGTACTTACACACTCTTCATTTTATATTGATAGACATACTATTGTACTTATTTTGTTTGCTTATATAAGTTTGTTTCATGCTCTTGGTCTTGGAATTCTCCAATAATTTTTAGAGGAATAATATCCCTAATATATATTTTGAAATAGGTTTAAGTAATAGAGTGGGTAGCTATTGTTTATATAAATAGAAATTTTAAAATAAAATATAGGATATTTGGAAATTAAAATTTGTGTCAAATATTAATCCATTTGATGAATAAGAACTTAATTTGTATAATTTGTAATTGAGGTGACAAATTAGAAATAAAATTTCCTATAAATTTGTAATTGAAATGGAAAACTAAAACTTAAATTCTCATACAATTGTAATTGAGATGGTAAAATATAATCTAAAATTTCCATAAAATTATAATTGAGATGGTGAGTTTGAATCTAAATTTTGCACAATAATATAATTAAAGGGGTGTATTCACAACTATTCTGGGATGACCTTTTATGGATCTGCATTATACTTAATTTTCCCTTGAATCACTTTTTGAATCATCTTATTCTTAGCCTAACTAATTTTTTTTTAAGTGCCTCAACCTCGTTAAAATTTCATAGTAGAATGGCCTGTTACTTATATAAATCCATGTATTCACTAAAGCCCCACACCTTTGTTATAAAATATAGATTATGTAGGATCATTGTATCTTGTAAAATCTCATAGACCATTGATTAATAATGGTGCATTAGAATTTTGTGTGTTTAGAGATTAAAAAAAAAGATGGTAGTGTGCATCTTTGGTTTTATTTATTTTAACTCTAGTCATTGATCACAGGTTAATTAATGTCAATGAATTTCAAATTATGGAAAACTTTGGTAATAATCTTGGATGATTTCTCATCAAGATGTTTGTTTCTACAAATAAATTTGAATTGAAACTAAATTTATATGCAACCCATTGATTTATGTATATTGTTGTATGTCATAGAGCTTTGAAGTTTTTAATGTAGGTGGTTGTGTTCTAGTCATATTCACTTGTGTATAATAACAAAAGTTAATGGTGTGTAACTATGCATCTTCCCATTTTTCCTTGACCACTATATTGTGTCAATCAATGTGGATTATTGAATCTATATATTATTTAACATATCAAGCAGTAGGACAAAAAATAAATAAGTAGCCTTTTACAATATACTAGCCTTATTTGTATTGATTTAATTGGTTAGAAGTGAGAAGGTGGGTTAATCACATGGGCATGTAACATATGTTATTTAATGAAATGAGAATGGTGGGCTCATTATTTTTATTTGGAAAAGGTATTTCTATGTTACATTTTATGATCTCATTAGCTTAGGAAAAATGGAAAAATGAAGTAGCTTTCAATTTTATGTTTCTCCATTTTCCTTATAACCATCAATATTGTGTTGATCAATATAGATACACTATGGATTAATGAAGATGATTCCAAATATTCATGTGCTAGGATAGGTGTTTGCTTTTCAAGCTTATCCATACAAGGGGGAAAGGTATCAAAGAAATTAGTACAAACTACAATCAACATGAGATCACATGTAGAATTATATTTCAAGTAATAAAAGTAATTCTAATTCTTAATTTGTCTTTTTTTATAATTAAAATATAAATATCGAGAATTTATGCTAAATATACTCATGTTTTTCAGCTATCATCTACAAATTGAAAATATTTAAAGTTAGATTCTCAAGTAATTACATATATAACTTTCCTTACAATTGAATTATATTTGTAAAAAGGATAAACTTGTTATCATTAGATAAAATTGAAATATAAGCTATGTAAAAGAAATTAGGGCACCTTTTTTTAGTTATTATTTAGCTTTTGCAAAGATAAATGCATTGTAATTGTATATATATGATGTTTAGGGTAAAATTGGTGACCTAAATTATATTACCAATTAGAATACATATTATTCCCCAAGCTTGCAAATCAATAAAATTGTCCATTTTAAGAATTCTAAAATGCCTCTTAAGCGATTTGCTAGTCAAGACACTTTTCAGGTTATTTCACGGGCTAAAAATATATAAGAGATCTATCGGGAGGATTTTTCTAAGAATTATTCAAGGATGTGAAAATTTATATCAAGGACATAGTGACTTAGATTCTTTGAGTGGAAAGCCACAAGCAACGTTTTTTATGACAAGGGCAATGTTACGTCATCTGATATTTGACACTTGGGTCTTTAACCTAGCTAGGGTCATTATGCCAAATTTCTTCCTTGTACTATATATTATAGAATGGTCATACAAGTGTTAAGATGGTATACTTATTCTATACACGATTCAATAATAAATTTATTTTTCACTTTCAATAGGGAAAAATTCAAAAGGCTTTCTAGCTAACTCATGAGACTAGGGTAGAAATGAATTCGAAAATTCTAGAATTTAATTAAAAAATTATAACAATATTTATAAAGGGGTAAAGCTACCACATTATAGAATTAGGAATGATTTAGAGTTCAAGACAATTATTCCTTCTAAAGAAAATGAACCTATGAAACTAATCAAGTTTGTGCCTAATTTTCAAGAAACATACATGGTTTATCGTTAGGATACAAGACAAATGAAAGGAACCAAGTGCACCTTGCATCTTTGTATTCGTAGTGGATAATAAAAATAAAAAATTTAATAATGGAGAGTTCTTAGCACACTAGATTTGTGCATAAATACTAGAATTCAAGAAGAAATCATTCACCAAAAGCTTTAGAAGATACATTATATTGTACCGCATTTATTGCACACCAAGGTAGGGGAATAGCCCAAGAAATTAGAACTTACTTATAGAATCACCTCCCTAATAGTTAGGTAAACCTTATGCAATTATGGGCCCTTCATATGGACAAGCATAACAATTATTCTTGATCTTTTTTAGTTGAAAATTGCTTTGTCAACCCATTGTTGACAAGATTGGGGGCTAACATGACAATGTAGACAAATGATATTAAATATTTAATTAGACCTTATCAAAAAATAGATTTAAATAACTACTAGGGAGATTGGTCTTTTCTATAGTGACTTTGATATAATCACAATATTTGGTACCACTATGACACCATATGAGCCACGACACACAATATCTCTAAGAATTAATTTTTAGGAGATGACGAGACAACAACACTATTAGAAATATCATCATTTATCCTTTTGTTATATTTATATATTTTAACCTTGAAGGTAAAATTTTCTAAAAAAACTAAATACTTACCTGGATGATATGGGCATGTACTTAGTTGAGAAGAAAACCTGACACTAAATAGATTATTGATAAATTGTTGAGAGGTAAGAATAAAGTTAAGATGGAAAATAAATTTAATGAGACTATAGGACTTAATCTTGGACACAAAAATCATTTTCTCCAAGCGAAGATGCACAGAAAAACCTACATATTCAGTCCTTGTTGATAAAATTGACGTAATACATGTCGGTGGCGTGGGCAAAAATTTCAATCGCCAACTCACGGGAGATTTTAGCTCATCATTTCACCAAATTTGTGTGCCATTATTCAAACTCTGGACTTCCAGAAAGTAGTATAGTTTGACAATTGATTATCCAACATGGAAAAAATTGCCCTTCAAATATGAAGATCTTTGTTTTTAAGTCACAACTTCTACTTCAGCCATATTCAATTCTTCATTAGTATACAGATTTTCATGATGAAGAAGGTCCACGTTATTCTGTTCTTATGGTTGGTAACTAACCATTTCACTGCTTGTAGATTGCTTCAACAAGGTAGTGATCTCTGAGCTTATTTCTCCATGATTATCATGAAGTCTATGAGTGCAAGAAAATCTGCAAGCTGTTTGTGATATTCAATAATTTATTCTGTTCTTATTGTGTCCATTGATTTGCAGATAAGAATGAAGCTTCGGTGTCTAATTCCAGGCCAAATTCAAGCACAGATAATCATAAGATTGTAAGATATAAAGAAGCACAAAAGAGAAATTTATGTTAAGTCCTTTATTGGGTTTATAGTGGTTGCTAATTACTGAAGGTGGTGATGCAGGATGGAGGTAAAATCTTTTCATGTAAGGAAAAGGCTGACTGCGAAACTCAGTATGAAGATTCTGATTATATCTATTCCCGCACTCATCCGTGATAAATCTGGTCTATAAGTCTGTAATTTCTTAGTGATGGGAATGGAGTTATTAGATTACTGTAAATTTGATTTTGTATTTGATACCTGGACAAATATAGCTATGCATAAACACAAGCTATCAATTGCTTCCTATGTTTTTAATAACTTTTACTGTAATATTACCATGACAAATAAACCTGTTGGAATGTAATGAAGTGTTTTCAGAGATATATCTTAAAATATCTTTTCAAACATTGCAAAAAGTTATGAACCATTAGAATCTATGGGTGGGTGATAAGGTGGTTGTTATTATATCCCACACACGCTGACTTTTTAGGTATTCTTTGCTATAAAACCATACAGATTTTTCATGTACGTTAAAAAGAAGCATCCAACAATATGAAAATAATCTTTTTACCAAATTTATTAAGAAGAAAAGGCTTATAAATAATTATAACTTCATTAACTAGAAATTGTGTCCCTTTATGTCCATGGTAGATATGACAATGCAACTTCAATTTTATTACGCAATCTCAAGAAACATTTTAAAATTTCTGACTTTTTAGATATTCTTTGCTATAAAAACATACAGATTTTTCATGTACTTTCATGATGCTAATCTTTTTCACCACATTTATTAAAAAATAAAAAGACAATTCCAAAAAGCTTATAAATAACATAAATTGTGTATAACTTCACTAATTAGAAATTGTCCCTATAAAAATGACAATGCAACTTCAACTTTTTTATGCAATTTCAAGAAACATCATAAAATTTCATCTCTAAAAGAAATTATTGTAATTGTTTAATTGTAGAATGAAAATTCATATCCATATTCATTTATTATTAAGATAGGGAATTATGAGTATTGATTTGAAATGTTAATTTACAATTAAATTCATAAAGAATTTTTTTTAATAGAAGAAAAATTGGAAATTTAGAGTGAAAACATGTTAACTTTAACTAGCAGTTGCATGCACAACAAACTATTATTGAATGGGAAGTAAGGAAGAAGCTTGTTTTTGTAATACAATGTGAAGTATAAATATTGAAAAATATTTGCAATTGCTTGAATGAGTTCAAAAAGGGAAAGCATATTAATAATTCAATATGGAATAACGTGAAGTTAGTTTATAGTAGGAGGTGAACGAGGATAAGATTTGTCGAGTACATTGTAATGCACATTGATGTTCAAAAATCAATTTATATATTTATATGGATAATTAGATGGATAGATCAATTAAAACAAAGCTATGTGTGCATTAAAAGATATGAATTTGACTTACGTTAGTTCATGTAAATTATTTGCAATGTATGCATTAATTGCAATCTCAAGCGATTAATCATCTGTAATTTTAATTACAATAATTCTTTTAGAATGATTTTAATTAATAATATTAGAAGAATGATATTTTAATAAAATTTCTCTTAATAAATTACATTTGATAAATTAAATATAATTTAAATTTTCAAATAATTAGTTTTGTCACTCTATTTTAGTTTTATATTTATTGGCCCTAGATGCACATGTATATTTTAGTTTTTTGTCTAGGTTATTCAATCATTTAATTAATTATTATTTAATAATGTTAAGATACATATGCATAGAAATACAAGGTAGACTTTTTAAAGAGTTATTACCCATGCTTTTAATTACTAATATTGCATTTAAAAATATTGTTTAACAAAGGTAGTTTATAACTTTGGGTATCACATATGTTTTTGAAGAAAGAAAGATGTTTGATATTGGAAACTTTCTATAATTACTATTTAGTGCATAATTTTGTGAATTAAAGTTTTAGTATGCATGTGTTTTTTGGGTTTGTAGTAGTAAAATAAAATGGGGACAACTATAAAAGATTGAAAAGTAGTGAATAACAAGGACATTTCGAATAAAAATATCAATTTTTAATGAATCACTTCATAGTGAAATTGAAGAATCAATCAGACCATTTTTTATTAGAAACAAATAAACTGACCTCAGTAAGAGAAGAGTGTGAGGACGCAATAATTTTTTTTTTGGATTCTTAGAATGAATGAATAAATGATTACACATGTCCCTATGTAAGAATAAATATGTGATGTTAAAAGCCAAAACATAAAAGCCACGCTCGTTATCCACCCTTCCATATTGGCATCATGGAACCTCGGGGACTCTAGCCAAACCCTCGAGCAAGAAAAGTATGAAACGTCCATGGGAAATTTTGTGGAGTTCCATTATACATCAAACAATATCAAAGTTGAGGAAAATCTAGTGTTTTTATATATGATCTATCATATTGAAGTGTTTTTTATTGTAGTAATTATGTAAAAAACAAGCATCATGAATTTGGAGCGCTTTTGTATGCTTTAGCCTAGTGCCTGCAAATAGAAGAGAGGGGTATGTTAGTGGATGAGCAAGAAAGATCAGGAACAAACCATAAAAAATTAGTAAGTATATTGATAAAACCAATATAAACAATCTGAAACTGGAAATAATCAATAATATTTACAATTGGTTCACCGAATTTATTTATTGATAATGGAAAAATTTTGTACTTACATGCGTTGTTGACAGTGTTTAACAAATGTGAGCAACATTGAATTGAGTCGTTGGAGCATTAAACAATTTGAAATACACAATTTAGAGTGTAGTATTTATTTTGGATGCCTATTGTATCTGTGGAACATTATAAAGGAAATCATATAGATTTATAATAAAACAGGTTAGACATATACATATACATATACATATACATATCCAAATATACATACATATACATATACATATACATATACATATACATACATATATATGCATACATATACATACATATACATACATATACATATACATATACATATATACGCATATACATACATATACATATATGCAAATATACATACATGTGCATATATTATTTTAGGTTGAATTCTCATTGGAGGGTTTTAACATAGATGTGTTATAAAATGTGCAAGAAAATATATTGATTATAGTAAAAAAAGTCACTAGCTATTGCTTGTTATATTTCCCATGTTTCAAAAACATATTTTTGCATACACATCTTAGGCATGGAATGTAGATAAAGTCGTTTTGCATGGGTATTTTGCATAGATGATTAATCTATTGTTCATGTCTTCTTGTTATATGTTTCTATCTTCAACACTACACCCATTATGTAGAATTTAAAGAGATTATCGCTATCTTTTGGGTGGACAAATTGCAATTAAAATGAGAGATTGTTGCAATTTTTTCACCCTTGGTTTATTGTTTTAGTTATCTTTGTGCATCTTTATGCACCTTTTCAGTCATTATACAGTCTCTATACTGTGCAGAATGAAGCTTTGTGGATGGTTCTCCAGTTGAAACAAATGAGAAAAAAAGAATATCATGTAACATATTAATACAAGATTCAAGCTATGTTCTTTGGCAATAAATATTGAAGAAAAGTAGAGAAATTGTATAAGAGGTGTTAGAGTGAGTAATTTATCGTTCATGTCTTTCGCTCTTTGCTTATTATTCCTTGTTATATGTTTGTATCTTTGATGTTATATCCATTTTGGAGACTTCAAAGAGATTATGGCTCTGTATGGATGGAGAAATTACACTTAAATCTTCTTTCCTTCGTCAAAAAAATGGTCAGGGTTAGTAATTTTTTCGCCCTTCATTTATTGTTTGTAGTTATCTCTATACACCTTTGGTGTTATACCCATTAACATAGGAGTAATTGCATATATATATATATATATATATATATATATATATATATATAGGCAGAGAGCTAGTATGAAAGCATGAAGATTTTGGAGATGAAAATAGTTTAGTAGTTGTTAAGTGTTATTCTAATAGCTCTTTTACAATTTCTCTATTCACCTATAATATTTAGGGGTATGTGCAGGATCATGGTATGCCAAAAAGTGGCAATGGAGAAAAAATTACGTGTTTCATCAACTCAAAAACGCGAAAATGCCGAGTTGACTTTATGTGGCTTGGGGGTTAGTACACACTACCGAAGCAAAGCCCAAACCTAGATTTCCATATCGGATATCTAATTTGCGACACACATATATATTTCATTTCGGCCTGATTAAAACTCTTTTCACATTTGTTTAATCGCGGGTGCATAGTGAAAACTTCATTTCGCAAATCAGATATCCGATTTCACGCAAATCCATCTTCAAAAGGTTAGATTCTTGGTTTTTCTTTGCTCTAATCAAAATTTCAATTAGATTTGTGTAATTTTAGTTAATTTTTTATAGATTTTTTTCAAAATAGGGTTTTTGATAGATTTTTTATGAAAAAATTGAGTTTAGTATGGATTTTGATGAAAATTGAATGTTTGTAATGGATTTTGATTTAAAAATAGTGTTTTTTATGTATTTAAATTAAAAATTAGAGAATTTTATAGATTTTTGTTAAAAACTAGGGTTTTTGTTGGATTTTTTTTAAAAAATAGGGTATTTTTATAATATTTTCATTTATATTGTCTAATTTTAATTAGATTAATTTGTTTTTAACTTTAATCAGGCATTATGGCTGCTGACAATGAAAATGCACAAATGCCAAACGCTCCACCACCTCCACAACCATCAATTGAAGAATTAATTTGTGAAAAATTGCAACAATTAAGGGGCATTTCTGAAGTTTATACAGAGTCCCTCGATTATTTGAGATGTCAAACACAATGAAAGAAATAATTAAAAACATAGAAACCCTCTCCTCGCAACATAATGCCTTTCATTCGTGGTGAGAAGACATGAGAGAATATTATGCATGTGGATTGTCCTATGATGATGTGAAAGATCTCGAATAACCAAAGCCCAAATAGCCTCTTTATTTGTTAACCCCCACATTGGTTTGCCGGTTAATGTTAATAAACCAAAACTTTCTATAAAATGGTGCACTCATAGAGACATTGTAGAAAACTTTTGGGATCGTTGGTGTATGGTTTTTTTGAAACCACCGAACAACAATTGTGATATACCATTTTACTTTATAAAAAAATTATATGCTAAGTTTGTGTTAGGGCATCATGTCAATTACTTTGACATTAAACCCTTCTAGGGCATTGGTGGAGGTATGCCCCAGGATAGACTAGAGGCAGTTAGAGTAATACCCTGCCCATATGTTCCCCCTCCTCCCCTTCCTCCACCACCTTCAGTATACCATCCATATATTATGCAAGATGCAGCCACAAACTATCCACGCTATTCACTCTTTGAGTGGTATTTTGGTTTCGCATGCTTCTGTAGTAGCTCAGCCACATTCTGGTGATGTTGGTGATGGCTCGAGTGCTACTGCATCATCCTCGTCGGTCCACATATTTGTGTACCACATACTTGCTCCATATGCTGCCATATATGCTTGGGTCCTCTTGTACAACCTGCCGAGCATCCCTTTGACACTTCCGATTATGACTTCCATAATGTGGACATTATAGATCAGACGTAGGGGAGTGGAGCACACCATACAGATTCCTCTCTTGCTATAGAGGGGGATATTGGAATAGTGACACAAGTAAGATTTAAGTTGTAAATTCATAACTTGCATTTGTTTTAAATGAATATTAATAAGAGATAGTATAATGTACTAATATTTATTTACATGGTCTATTTAACAGTTGATGTCTGAGGAGGAGCTGACACAAGTGATAGATAGCACCTTGAGGGCCATTTCATTTGGCCTCGACACTCACATAGTATATATTTTTGCACTCACTCATTTACATTTATTTATTATATACTTTTTGTCATTTGGTGTGTCATTAATGAAATTATATAATAACTTATATGTTTATCTTATTTTCCTCTTGTAGGAAATACCTAGTGCAAGCGAGGTGCAGCCTTGTCTAGATTATGAAAGTGCAATGTTAGATAAGGGGAAGGTAATTGAACTCAAATTCAATTGAATTAAGAATTTTAAGATCTTATAGTGATTATACATACATAGGCATAGATTGGTAGTTT
>VDFB02379711.1:135841326-135896583 GCA_007258455.2 Sequoia sempervirens
AGCCTTAGCTTTGGTATTTTCCTTGGAATACCAACCCAAAGGCTTGGAGGTCACTCCCAACGACCGGAGACATCTTTTTTGCAAATTCTACATTTTTTCACATAATTAGGTTCGTGCTCACCGTCAAGATTGCATTTGGTTCAATATCGACAAAATCGAACACATGGGTAATGTTAAGTTCTCTCTTAGCTTTCCAACGATATAATTTTTTTCACTTTCTAACAATGTTATTTATTTCATCCATAATTTCTTTTGTTTGTATGTCTTTTTTTTGTCAAAAAGTAGTGTTTAGTTTTTTTTTTCGTTATAAATTAACCGTTCATTGAAATTTCAAATAAATTACATTTTTAGAAACAAGACTCCATTCTACAAATTTTAATAAATAAAAATTAAAAAAATCTATTACTTTCCAAAATTTGGAGGGGGAGCACAGCCAAAATTTTGCTTTTTAGGAAGTGCCCACTTAGAAAATTAGTAAAAAGTCAAATATTCATTAAAAAATTATTAGAAAAATTGTGCATCAACTATATGTTGTTAGCTAACTTCTAACTATAGCAATTTTAAAAATACTAAAAAAAAGTTCACCATGCTTAGGTCGTACAAGAGTTGCTATGTTATGTTTTTCTGACAAAAACAACACCAATTTGTGTACATCCCTCTATTGAACCCCTTAATCTCAACCATTTTCAAAATAAATTAGTAGTTTAGAAAGTAGACTCAAAGCACTTCGATCCTTGTTTTTGTTCCATCTCAAAATTTTGAGTGTAACTATCCTCAATTTCACGTCCAAGGTCAACATTTCTTGATTTCAAAAAAAAAGTGGCCACTTAAGCCCCCTTTTTGGGAACCATCTTGGTGCACTTACCCATGTAAATTGTGTTACAAATTGGTGCACTTACCCAACTACATCAAGGTTGTTTTGTGTTAGCTCTTTTCTTCTTAGTGATATTATTGCGATTAATTTCTTTTTGTTGTTAATTTTCATTAAGTTTTTGACACTATGTCCAATGACAAAGCTCTCAACTTTGTGATGGTTTTTCTTATAAATTTTACAAGACCCCTTGGGATTTTGTTGGTGAGGACCTTCATAGATTTTATCTTGAATCTTTTCATTCCAATTCCTTAGTGAAGATTATTAACAAATAAAATATCAAATTCATACCTAAGTTTGGTGATCTTGAAGATATCTACAATTGGAGGCTAATCATGATATTTAATATATCCTATAATATTATAACTAAGGCTCTTGCATTGAATTTGCACCATCTTCTTCCTTAAATTGTGCATCTTGAAAAAACTAATTTTATTTGAGTCCAAATATATTATGGATAATATTATAGAAATTTAGAAATGTATAGAACAATCTCAGGAACCTCATTAATAAAATATTTTTATTAAAATTATCTTTGCTAAAGTTTATGACTACATCAAGAGGCCTTTTATTATTTTCATGCTTCAAGATTTAAATTTTAGTCCTCATTTTATTTAAACAGTTTATATAATTTTTTTGATGCTTTAGCATGTTCTTTTAATTAATAGGAATCATTCTAATGCCTTTGGAATTTTAAACTCTATCTACCACAATTTTCCTTTAGTCCTTTCCCTCAATGTTATTGCTATTAAAGGTTTTGGATACTTTTTAGCTCATTCAATTTTTCAAAGCTTGGTAAAAGTGTCTCCTTACCAAATTCCATGGTTTATTTGGTGAATGGCCATTTTATTAATGATTCCTTTCTCACTCTTTTGGAAGAGGAAAAAAACATTAACCAGTGTCTTCATTTCTTGGAAATTTTTAACAAATCCTTGGGCTCTAGTATTCAATGGCAAAAACTCAATATTATAGACAACTATTTTTACCTAAGTTGTGCTAGCTTGACTATGGAAATGGATAGGGCATGGAGAAATATTCAAGGTCCTAGGTATTCCTTTCTCTTTTCAAGCTTCTCCCACTACTCTTTAGCAAGCTATTTTATCAAAAATTGAGAAGAAATTAGTGTACTAGGTTAATAAAACTCATCTTTGGTAGTAAAATTATAGACTTTTTCTAATATTTTGGTAGCCACTCATGTTTATTCTTCTTCTTTTTGGTTCCCTTCTAAAGCCTCTTATTTAAAACTTAAAATTTTCCTCAAAGATTTTCTTTGGGCCTCTTTTGAAAATCATATTCTTTCATTAGGTGGCTTTAGTGTATTGTTATCTCTTACATGATTCCTTGGATTCATTTCCACCTAGCATCAAGGTTTGGTTATATGTGTCAAAATAGTCATTCAATCTTTAGAAGGTAATGAGGCATGGAAAATTCTTATTCACCATTGTATTTCTTCTAGTGTCCCTTTTGGAAGGAAAACTTGGAAGAGGATTGGATTTCATGCCCTTCTCATTATGAAATAACCCATTCAAATCCAAGGAATTTTGTGATGAAAATTATTTGGAGAGCTTGGGAAGCCATTATGCCCTATCTTCTTTGAAATGGGTTTGGTTTTTATTATAGTCTCTTAATTAATCAATAGTCAATTTGGTGGTTTCCTATTTTCGATTTCTAAGATATGTTAGATACATAGGACAACTGGGAGGGGCGGTGAATCAGTTGTGCATTAAAACCTTTAAACCTTTATTAATATTTAAACCCTTATTAAGCATCAACATGAATAAAAAAAATGAATAATCAACACACCAACAACCATACACAATAGAACACCAAATTTTACATGGAAAACACAATAAGGGAAAAACCACGATGAGGATTATCTCACTATATGAATATTAACACTGATTACAAAAGGCTCACTGTCGGAAGGGCTCACTGACCAAAGGATTCACTGTCCAAAATAAGGAAAGGCTCACTGCCAAGGGCTCACTACCCAAGAAGATCAATTCTTTTGAAATACAAGAGCATAGAAAGATACTAATACAAGAAGGTTCACTATGTCATGGCAACATGATAATCCACCACAACCATCTGTAACCATCATCTCATTTTCTCCAACAACTTTAGGCACACTAAAATGTAGACACCTATTACTCACTGTTTCTGGTAGTCTTAGGCATTCTTGCTCACACTCAGATCAGAACACATGATCAAATATACTTTATTTTGCACCACTCTTCACATTACACACTTCTCCTAAAATTGACCTGCATATATATCATCTGCAACCATGAATAACCTTCTTCAAGTTAGATTCATTGTTAGATTCATTGAAATGTATGCATCTCAAACATGCGACCACCAAATAGGTCAGAACCAAACACATCCACAGTGGAAAGAACTAAAGGTGGACCACATCAAGGGTTAACCATGACCCAAATCTACACTGACACACTACATTAGGATTTCACAAACCATGAAGCACATCTGCAAATAGCTCTAACACACTAGGTTGGCCAAACTGGCATTAATGCTACCAAGCAACCAAATTCACACCTCACTAGGTATGAAAACATCCTACGAAAGCCCTCTCAAGGATAAATTTTTTCTTGTTAGTATGAATGCGATTGATTCGTCCAAGATTATTAGATTGACCCATTTAGATCAAGCTCCCCTTTTGAGCTCTTTGTTTGGACACAATTTAAAACCTCCTCAAGATTGGTGTGGCTCATCTTTGAGTGTGACCCCCTTTTGTGGCTTGGAGCTGGTTGACTATTTTTTGTTGTGTTGCGACATCTTTATTGTTTCTCTACCTTTTTGAGCGTTTCAGGTGCCCTTCAAAACCTATTTCTGCTGCTTGTTTTTGTTGGAAAAGTTTGAGACTTTAGTGTTTGGAAGTGCCCTTTTCTTCTCTTTGTACAAGGTTTTGGGCACTTTCAAAACCATGCTTGCCTTATAAAAAAAATCACACAACATCCTAGAATATTCCAACACCAACAAAATATTCAAAAATACTGGTGCAAACACATGAAATTGAAAATGATATCATCGTGTGCAATCAGTCAAACTACAACTAAGAAACACCATATGAACCAAGATTGTGGAGCATCTAAACACCAAGAAAAGTAAGAGAAGGCAGGTACAAAAAATATTAGCACATTCCCAAATCTATAAGACAAGAAACTTCAGTATGGAGAAATGCGAAGCAATTCCATTTCTCTAAGACAACCTTCTTCACAAGCCAAAGATAATCTAGCACATTGTCAAACATATCTTCTACTGTCGCACGATCCATAACCTAAAACTCTAGATATAACACCTTCAAAGGATTTTTATCATCATATCCAAACCACACAATCATAACTTCAAGAATGAAGAAATGTGGAGCGCAATACATAACACATCCTTGTCACCTTGTACATTATTTATACAAATTTTCTCAAAAGAGCTTGGAAACCAAGTGATCCTACTGCATGTACAACACCTTCTCAACACAAGAAACATTTTCTCATCATAACCACACTAGAGGTTGACATCAATGACAACATAGTGCAACAATCTTGCCATTTGTCATTGATGGCAACACTGGCTAAAAAACCATCAACAACAAAAGTAACTTTTCATCACCAACACTCAAGCAGCTCTCCCCTTACTTGAAAATTTCTTTACTTAGACTTCTCTCTCTCCTCCTTTTCTATGTTTTTCAAATTTCTCTCTCCCTGATTTTTTCAAACTTCTTTCACTCTCCCTATTTGACATCAATGGCAAAGGGAAACACTTGCATACTTCACTTTTCTCTCTCCCACTTTTAGGAACAAGATATGCTCCCCCTGACTATACCAACCAAATAAACCACTACTTGCGCCCCTTGAGAGGTAGCCTTCATCATTCTAGGACAAATAATACATCTTTAATGTCTCCCCTGTACAAATGCACTAACTTATGTATCTAGTTGAAAAAAGTAGGGGCAATTTAACCCTAACTTATTTCTGAGATACTCAAATGTATCTTTTAGAAGAGCCTTTGTGAAAATGTTTGCTATTTGATCCTTTGTAGGCACATACTCCAAGTTTACTTTATTCTCAGCAAATTTCTCTCTTAGAAAGTGATACCGGATAGAGATATGCTTTGTTCTTGAATGCATTACCAATTTTTTAAAAATGTTGATAGCACTTGTATTATCACACAAGATAGAGATAGGTTCATCATATGATATTTTGACATCTTCCAATGTCTGCCTCATCCACATCACCTATGTGTAGCAAGATGTTGCAACAATATATTATACCTCTGTGGTAGATAATGACACTTAATCCCGATTCTTACTCAACCAAGAAACTAGTCCATTTAGAAGGAAGAAAGCACCTCCACTTGCACTTCTTCTGTCATTCAGGAAATCTACCCAATTTTCATTTGTATAAGCACTCAAAGAGAATTCAGTATACTTAGAATACCATAGGCCATAATTTGAAGTGCTCTTCAAATATATGAATATCCTTTTGACTGTTGCCACATGTGATTCTCTAGGATCTTCTTGAAATCTTTCCACAAGACATATTGCATGCATGATATCTGGTCTAGTTGTAGAACTAGATATAGTAATCCACCAATCATGGATCTATACTTGGTCTGATTTGTCTTAGAAAATTCATCATTTTTTCTCAATTTACAACCAATAACCATGGGAGTACATATTGACTTAGAGTCCTCCATTCCAAACTTCTTTAATATTTCCTTGACATATTTTGATTGTGTAATGAATTACCTTTTTTTGATTGAATGATTTGTAGCCCAAGGAAAAAAGTCATCTCCTCAAACATTGACATTTCAAGCTCATTTTGCATCTCCTCTGTAAATATTTTACACATTTCCTAATTTCCTCCAAAGATTATGTCATCAACATACAAAACCAGAATTAGAATTTGATCTCTCTCAACTTTGAAGTAAATATGTCTATTTGCAGTACCCTTTTGAATCCCTGTTGTAATAAGTACAAATCCAATCTTGCATACCAAGCTTTAGGAACTTGTTTGTGTCCATACAATGCCTTTTTCAACCTATAAACCATATCAAGATCTTCTGATAACTGAAAACCTTTTGGTTGTTCAATGTATACCTCTTCTTCTAACTCATGATTCAAAAATGCAGACTTTACATCCATCTAATATACCTTGAAGTCTTTATGTGTTGTAAAAATCTAAAAACATCCTAATGGCCTTCATTCTTACTATAGGAGAAAAAGTCTCTTCAAAATCTATTCTTTCTACTTGTGAGTAGCCTTTACACACAAGCCTAGCCTTGTTTTTGATAAATTCTCCATTCTCATTCAACTTGTTCCTGAAAAACCATTTAGTTCCTATCAAATTCTTGTTTGCTAGTCTTGGGACTAGTTCCCATGTCTAATTCTTCTCAATCTACCTTAGTTCTTCTTACATAGCTTTGACCCAATTGTCATCCCTACGTGTTTCAGTCATTGTTTTAGGTTCTACTTAAAAAAGTAAACAAAATTTTACATGTTCCTCTACCATAGCAACTTTTCTTCTAGTTAGCACACCTTTGCTTTTGTCTCCAATTATTTGATCTTCAAAATGATTTTTCTGCACATACTTAGGAGTCTTAGAATTCTTTTTTAGATCTTCTTCCTCTTCTACTAGCATCTCTTTTCCTTTCTCTTCTTCTTCCTCTTCTTTTCTACAAGGGGGTTCATCAAATTCATATCCTTCTATCAACACTAAGCTCTTATGTGATTCTTCATCCACTTTGACACTTGCACTTTAAACTATCTTCTTTAGCCTTTTGTTGTAACACTTGTATGCCTTGATCATCTTAGAATATCCAAGGAAGATTCATTCATCTGATCTTGCATCAAAATTTCCTAAGTTTTCTTCATCCCTTCTAATATAACATTTACTTCGAAATACTCTAAATTATTTCATAACTTACAACAGTTTTTCCATACCATAGTTGATAGGGAGTCTTTTAACTGTTCACTCTTGCTTGTCCTCTGTTGAGAATGTAGATAGTGATACGAATTGCTTCTCTTTAGTGGACATCCAGTATATTTTATTCCTTCAACATGGTTCTTGATACCTCCTAAACTATCCTATTCTTCCTCTCCACAACTTCATTTTGCTACAGAGTCTTAGGAGCTGATAAATTTCTTTTTAACCAATGACCACAAAAAAAATTAAACTCATTGGAGGTGAACTCACCACCTCTACCAAACCTTAAATACTTAATTTTGAAATACATTTCATTCTCAACCATAGATTTAAATGCTTCAAACTTATCTAGAGCTTCTAAATTTTCTTTGAGAAAGGTCACCCAAGTCATTCTAGAGTAATCATCTATTAACAACATAAAATACATGTCATCTTGAAGCTTCTTGTTTTGGTAGGTCCACATAGGTCTATATGCACCAACTCCAAAGGTCTTGTAGTAGAGTATTCCTTAGTTTTGAACCTCTTATTTGTTTGTTTTCCAAACTGAAACTCTTTTCAAATTACATTGATATGATTTATAATTATTGGCATGTATCTCACAACATGAGTAGAGTTGATTTTTACTAGGCTATCAAAATTGATATGACACATTCTTTTGTGCCACAACCAAATTTCATTGATTTGAGTCATAAAGAACTTGCCACCAACACCTTTGAGCTGATAAACATTTCCTTTCATCCTTATTCCTATAGCAACCAAAATTTTGGAGCTTCCTTTTCCGATTTCACAACCATCATCATGAAACACCAAATTGTATCCTCTGCTACACACTTGCCCTACGCTAAGAAGATTATGTTGGAGACCCCTAACATAAAGAATATCATATGTCTTATGCTTTCCATCAAAACTAATTGAACCAAGTTTCCATAGATCTTAGAAAATGTGTCATCACCAAACTTAACAAAACCACCATCATATTTTTCAAGTTTAACAAACTTACTTTTATCACCTGCCATATGATTTGAGCATCTGCTATCCATTATCCAGTAGTTTCTCTCCTCTCTTGCATGAAAGGAAGTCAAGATAGTTCCTTCAAAACTGTGAACTATTTTTGGAGTAGTTTCCTTCACACATCTGTCAAGGTTAGTAGAATTAGTTCCAACATTCAAGGCCATGAAAAAGCATTCATCACTTCCATCATATGGATAGTTTGATTCCTCATCATTAGATGTACCATTGTCTTCTTTAACATAATAACTCTTCTTGAAATATTTACCTGTATGATCTTTATGTTTGTCATTTTAAAACTTTACCTAGACATTTTGAAGCATAATGACCTATCTTTCCACAATTGAAACACTTGAAAGGTAACTTGCCTCTTTGTTTTCCAATGCCCTTTTTCAATATTCTTACAAAAAAAATTTCCACTTCATCAAGATCATCTGAATCATATTCATCATTCCTCTCTTTCTTGCTGACTTTAAAAGCATCTTCTTTCCTTGAAGCATCTTTGTCAAACTCTCTTAGTTCAAAAGTAGTTAAAGCACCAAATAATTGATCTCTAAAATATTGATCCAAATTTTGAGCTTCCTCAACAGCAAAAAAATTTTACACTATAAGATTTAGGAAGGGTTCTCAATACCTTTTTCACAAATTCACTTTCCTCCAGTTTTCCATTGAGACTTTTGATGCATTGAAAATTTCATCCACCTTGAGCATGTAGCCTACAATATCTTCATCTTCTGACATCCTTAGGGTTTCAAATTTGGCCTTGAAATTCTACATCTTTGCTTGCTTGACCTTAGCATCTCCTTCATAAATGCTTTTCAACTTCTCCCAGACTTCTTTAGCAATTTTGTAGCTTATCACCTTTACAAGTTATGAATCAAAAATCCAACTCAAAATAGCATTCCTTGTTTTGCCATTGTTCTCATAATCCTTTATATCATCTTCACTTGTCGAAGGGGTAGTAGGTATAGTATATCCATCTTCAAATGATTTCCATACTCCAAAACCTAATGAGACAAGAAAGACTTACATCCTTGTTTTCCAGAAGGCATAATTTGTTCCATCAAACATAGGGACTTTCACACCATTCTTGTGCGGCATTCAAATCTACCTCAAGCAGTTAAGCTTCTTCCAAGGAGCCTCTACTCTGATACCAATTCTTAGACACAAAGGAAAACTGAGAGGGGGGTGAATCAATTGTGCATTAAAACCTTTAAATCCTTATTTTAATCTTTAAATCCTTATTAAGCATCAGCATGAATGTAAACAAATGAAATATCAACACATCAACAACCATACATAATAGAACACCATATTTTATGTGGAAAACCCAATAAGGGAAAATCCATAGTGAGTATTATCTCACTATATGAATATAAACATCAATTACAAAAGGCTCACTATCGGAAGGGCTCACTGCCCAAAGGACTCATTGTCCAAAAGAAGGAAAGGCTCACTATCAAGGCAGATTACTTCTTCTGGAATACAAGAGAATAGAAAGATATTTTTACAAGGAGGTTCACTACCTTAGAGAAATAGGAGAATCCACCACAACCATCCGCAACCTTTAGCTCACTGCCTCTAGTAACTTCAAGCACACTTAAATGTAGACATGTTTTTCTCACTACTTCCAGTAGTCTTAGGCATTCTTTCTCGCACTCAAATCACAACACATGATTACATATACTTCATTTTGCACCACTCTTCACATTACACACTTCTCCAACAATTGACCTTGCATATATATATATCATCTACAACTATGAATAACCTTCTCCAAGTCGACTTCAATGAAATGTATGCACCTCAAACATGCAACCACCAAATAGGTCAGCACCAAACACTTCTGCAGTGAAAAGAAGTGAAGGAGGACCACATCAAGGGTTAACCAAGACCCAAACCTACATTGACATGTTACATCAGGCTTCCAAAAACCATGAAGCACATCTACAAATAGTGCTAACACACCAGATTGGCCAAACTGACATTAACACTACTAAGCAACCAAATTCACACTTCACCAGGTCCAAAAAAATCCTACAAACCACGTAGCAACATCATACAACATCCTAGAATATTCCAATACCAATAGAATATTTAAAAACACTAACACAAACACATGAAATTGAAAATGTTATCATCTTGTACAACTAGTCAAACTACCACTGAGAAACAACACATGAACCAAGCTTGCGAAGCAACTAAACACCAAGCAAACCATGGGAAGGTATGTACAAACAATATTAACACATTCTTAAATCCACAAGACAAAAAACTTCAATGCAGAGAAATGTGGAGTAATTCCATTTTTCCCAGACAACCCTCTTCACAAGCCAGAGATACTCAAACACACTATCATACATATCTTGTATTGTCGCACGATCCAAAACTTGAAACTCTAGATATAACATCTTCAAATACTTTTGATCATCATATCCAAACCACACAAGCACAACTTCAAGAATGAAGAAATGTGGAGCGTAGTACAAAACACATCCCTGTCACCTTGTACATTCTTTATACAAATTTTCTCAAAAGCACTTGGAAACCAAGTGACCCTGTTGCATCTACAACACCTACTCAACACCACAAACATCTTCTTGAATCATAACCACACTAGAGGTTGAAATCAATGACAACACTAATGACAACACTAATGACAACATAGTGCAACAAAGATCATCCTTGTACTTAGAACCCTTGGGTCCGTACTAATGAGGTTTTTCAAAAAGGGGATCAAGACTCTTTGCATGTCTTTTTCCAAAGTTACCTAGAGCATTTCAACTTGAAAAAAAGATAAAGTGAAGTTTCATTTATGTAATCATGATTATGAAACTTTTGAATCATTTCTTGATAGTATCCTTTCAAATATGGTGCTTAAATTTGGGTTCATCTTGCAAACCATGGTGGAAAGTTTGAAAATGGTATCTTGATATCCCATTTAGAAATTACAAGTGTCGCAAAGGCTACTCTTGTTGCCTCATTTTCTTATGGTGCCTATCTCAAAATAAAGATGGCTTTTGCAATATTCATTGATGGTTTGGAAACACAAATTCTGTAGTATTTCGTTGGTCATTCTTGAGTTGAATCTTGTTCATTTTCCTAGTGTATTATTTTCCAAGGCCTTCATGCTGGTTCCAAGTTAACCCATTTGGAGATTTTGGATCCCTAATATCCTTCTTGTGGTCATCTTAAGCATATTTTATGATTTTATCCCAAAGCTCAAGTTGTTTGGACCTAGATTCATAATTTTTAAAGCCTTTCTAGCCCGAGTTTTTTTCTTGGCATATGGTGTTGTTAAGGGGCTGGCCTAGAATATCTTGTACATATAATTAGATTTGAAATGCTTTTAGGGTGATTTTTCTTTTAACATAATTTGGAAAGACAAAGATCTTGCTATATTTTTGGTTATTATATTAATCATAATTTCTCAATTTATTCTAAAGCCATGATTTCCTCTAATGTGCTTATACAAATGTAAGTGCAAGCCATAAGGTTGCATTTGAGGTTTCTCACCTCTAGGTGTTCATTGATCATTTGGGTAATACCTTGTATATTGTTGTTTTTTATTCCCACCTCCAATTGAGGTTGGTCTCCACATTTTGGGCATTGTTGAGGTCATAGCAAGTTTATTCATGGCAATCAGGATGTTCAATCTCATGCCTCTCCACCTCCTATGAGAAGAGATCAGACTCAACAAGGATGGTCATAGCCAAGCCATCGGTCTACCTCTTCCTCAAATTTTGGTTGTGAGATTGTTGTCTAGTTAGACACTAGCAAGTTCCCTTGGTTGGCTCTTTCTATTACTTCTATTCATAAAGCTAAAGATTGAAAAAATGATAATGATCTTGATTGATGGGACCCTCCTATGGACACCTCAAACTTTGTTAATGTATGTGGTAAATTGGATGATTGAGATCTTCATCCTCCCTCAATACTTTTGCTTTCATTATATAAAATGACTATATGTAATTGTGTTTTGTTTTGAACTTTACCCTATTTAAATTTTAGAAATATAACTATTTCCACCATTTTTTTTAATATACTAATAGTATTTTATAAATTATAATCTAAACACTATCCTTTTAAAAATAATAATAAAAACTTTATAAACTGATAGATCGACATTATCAACCTAACATGTTGACAACAATATACCAGTTCTTAATAAACTTGCAAGGTATAATTTTTGTCCTTTCCCTACCTATCATTCTTCTGGATATATACGAGCTAGTGAACATGACGTGAGCGAACGAGAGGGAAAAGTTAAGTAATTTGAACCACAGCTGGAAAAGTGATCAGATCTTCCACTGACTGAATGAAATGTAAAAGCCAGGTATAATCTTGTTCACAAAAATCATTTTCTCCAAGCGAAGATGCACCGAAACACGTACGTATTCAGTCAATGGACATAAAATTGACGTAATATGTGTCGGTGGTGTGGACAAAAATTTCAATCGCCAACTCAGGGAGATTTTAGCTCATCATTTCACCAAATTTCTGTGCCATCATTATTCAAACTCTGGACTTCCAGAAAGTAGTATAGTTTGACAATTGATTATCCAACACGGAAAAAATTGCCCTTCAAATACCAGGATCTTTATCTTTAACTCACAACTTCTACTTCAGCCATATTCAACTCTTCGTTAGTATACAGATTTTCATGATGAAGGTGGTCCAAGTTATTTTGTTCTTATGGTTGGTAACTAATCATTCCACTACTTGTAGATTGCTTCAACAAGGTAGTGATCTCTGAGCTTATTTCTCCATGATTATCATGAAGTCTATGAGTGCAAGAAAATCTGCAAGCTGTTTGTGATATTCAATAATTTATTTTGTTCTTATTGTGTCCATTGATTTGCAGATAGGAATGAAGCTTCGGTGTCTAATTCCAGGGCAAGTTCAAGCACAGATAATCAGAAGATTGTAAGAGATAAAGAAGCACAAAAGAGAAGCATATGTAAGTTCTTTATTGGGTTTATAGTGGTTGCTAATTACTGAAGGTGGTGGTGCAGGATGGAGGTAAAATCTTGTCATGTAAGGACAAGGCTGACTGCCAAACTCAGTATGAAGACTCTGATTATATCTACTCCCGCTCTCATCCGTGATGAATCTGCTCTATAACTCTGTAATCTTAGTGATGGGCATGGAGCTATTAGATTTTCTGTAAATTAATTTGATTTTGTATTGGTTACCTGGACAAACATAGCTATGCATAAAGATAAGCTATCAATTGATTCCAATGTTTTTTTATAACTTTTACCGTAATATTACCATGACAAATAAATTTGTTGGAATGTAATGAAGAGAGATATATCTTAAAATATCTTTTGAAACATTAAAAAGATTACGAGCCATTAGAATCTATGGGTGGGTGATAAAAGGTGGTTGTTGTTATATCCCTCACACCGTGACTTTTTAGGTATTCTTTGCTATAAAAACATACAGATTTTTCATGTACCTTATAAGAAAGAGCATCCAATAGCATGAAACTAATCTTTTCACAAAATTTATTAGAGAAAGAAAGACTTATACATAACGTAAATTGTGTATAACTTCAGTAATTGGAAATTGTGGGTCCGGCTTAAATATCACACACTAATGACTTGGTTAAAAGAGTTTTTCAATTTTCTATTTTCTCTTCGCCCGTCCATTGTTGCTACACCGTGTCCACTTCACGTACATGCATAAATAGGTGTTATTATATAATGGAGAAAAAAACTTGTTTTTATAATTTTTAATGTATTATTTTAAAAAATAAATAAATTATAATACTTTTATTTTATGTTTTTTTTAATTATAATTTTATATTTATTTAAAAATATAAAATATAAATTTATCAAATAATTTTTTCATTTTAAAATTGAATATTAAATAAATTTTAAGTTTTTAAATTGCTATAATACTATTTTAAAAAATAAATTATATTAATTTAATATATTTAATATTTTTAAAAATAATAGGTTAATTAATTTTGAAATTGAAATATTTAATTTTAAATTTTAAATTTTTTATTTTATCTTAATTTGAATTCTAATTGTAACCCTAATTTTAACTTAGGATTAAATTAGAATTGGGTTGGGGTTAGTTAAAATCCTAAGTTAAAATTAGGATTACAATTAGAATTGAAATTAAGATAAAATACAAATTTAAAAATTCTAAGGATTTAAATAACTTAGGATTTTAACTTACAACATTAAATAAATAGTTTTAACTTATTTAAATATTTTAATTTCAAAAAATATTTATTTAATGTTGTAAGTTAAAATCCTAAGTTATTTAAATCTTTAGAATTTTTAAATTTTTATTTTATCTTAATTTGAATTCTAATTGTAATCCTAATTTTAACTAACCCCAACCCAATTCTAACTTAATTCTAATTTTAACTTAGGATTTTAATGACCCCAACCCAATTCTAACTCAATCCTAAGTTAAAATTAGGATTACGATTAGAATTCAAATTAAGATAAAATTAAAAAATTAAAAATTAAATATTAAATATTAAATATTCCAATTTCAAAATTAATTAATACAATATATTTTTTTTAAAATATTAAATATCTTAAATTAATATAATTTATTTTTATAAATAGTCAATTTTAAAAATGAAAACATTATTTAATAATTTTATATTTTATATTTTAAATAAATATAAAATTATAATAAAAAATAAACATAAAATAAAAATAATATATTAAAAATTATAAAAATAAAATTTTACATTACCTTTTAAATATATACTTTTTTCCATTACATAATAACATCTATTTTTGCATGTATTGGAAGTCAAAAATAAAAAAAAGGAAGAAAAGCTTGATGTGACATTATAAACGGTGCAGCAACAATGGAGGGGCGAAGAGAAAATGGAAAAATGAAAAAGATTTTGACTAAGTCATTAGTGTGTGATACTTAAGCCAGGTTGAAATTGTGTCCCTTTATATGAGTAGTAGAAATGACAATGCAACTTCAACTTCATTATACAATCTCAAGAAACATTATAAAATTTATGACTTTTTAGGTATTCTTTGCTATAAAAACATACAATTTTTTTCATGTACTTTCCAGGAAAGAGCATCTAACAACATGAAACTAATCTTTTTCACCCAATTTATTAAAAAAATAAAAAGTTAATTTCAAGAAGTTTATAAATAAGCTAAATTGTGTATAACTTCACTAATTAGAAATGATAATGCAACTTCAACTTCATTATGGAATCTCAAGAAATATCATAAAAGTTCATTCCTAAAATAAATTATTGTAATTTTTTAATTGTAAGATGGAAATTCACATCTATATTCTTATTAAGATAGGGAATTATGAGTATCAATGTGAAATGTTAATTTACAATTAAGTTCACAAAGATGTATTATTTTTATTTTGAATAGACAAAAGATTTAGAATTTTAGAGTGAAAACATGTTAACTTTGATATTACATCTCTCAATATCATGATATATGTTTGGCATATAAATATTTGTAGATTTAAATTTATAAATATCTTTTTTATTTCTATAGAGATATTTTGGATTTAAATATATAATTTACTTTTGTAGAGACATGTTATCCTTTTCTATGATTATTTTGTTGTAAGAAAATATGTTTTTAATAAGGTATATATTTTAAGAATTGGTTTTAAGAATTTTTATAGATTGTTTTTAGAAATATGATATAACTAACAAGTAAAAGTATGTTGCAAACTCAAATCATCTAAATATTTAAGAAGTGATAAGTCATAGATAAAAAAAAAAAAATCATAAAATAAATGCAAATCATAACACAAGATATATATATATATCTAGAAACCCTTGCTAGAACAAACTTCACACCCAAATAAATCCAAAGCTTTTTATTATTTCTCAACAAGAGTTACACTAATACACTTTTTCTCACTTAATTTTAGTAGCACTTTGTTACTACAACAACCTACAAAATAACTTGTATTATCTCCCACTCCAAGTTTCAATTTAAAGTTAAAGGTACTACAAGAAACTATAAATGGTCTTCACTACAATAGACTCAAACCTTGAGCTAAGTAGTCTACAAGAAAATGGTATCTCATGACATATGTTTGGGAGTTATGAACATCTTTCTAGAAGCTTCAAGACTTTTCTCATGAATTTGGATGTCCAACTTCACTAGAGGACTTAAACAACTCACTAGAAGACAAAATAGCAACTCCCTAAGTCCAAACAAGTCTATCAACTTCTTATACATAATCAAAGATGCTTTCTTACACCCCTTACAATTTTATAAATGTTTATTATACCTCTTATAAAATTCCTCTTCATTCCAAGTGTTCATAGATGTTCTCATTAGCCAAATTAAGCGTCCCCACTCAATGACAACTTATAAAGAATATTCCCAGTGCATACCAAAATAATATTTAATTACAAAAAAAATCTCCTCATATGGGATGTCTAAGTTCCCCTTCCACAATTTTTGGAGTTTCATGAAATAATAATTGACTTTTAAAATATCAGGTTACAAAGCATAGTCCTACGATTGCAAGATTAATATCACCAATCCTAACATTTTTTGTAAACAATCTATAATTTGTAGAGGCATAATCTCCAAAGAGGGTGTCTTCCTTTTTTACTTTGTAGATTTAAATTTATAATTATCTTTTTATTTTTATAGAGATATTTTAGATTTAAATATATAATTTAATTTGTAGACAGATTTTATCCTTTTTTATGATTATTTTTTTTAAGAAAATATGTGTTTAATAGGGTATACTTTAAGAATTGGTTTTAAGATTTTTTTTAAATTTTTTTTTAGAAATTATATATAACTAACAAGTAAAAGTATGTTGTAAATTCAAATCATCTAAATACTTAAGTAGTGATAAGTTAGATAAAAATGTAAGAAATCATAAAAGAAATACAAATCATAACACATGATATACATAGAGAAACTCTCGTGAGAACAAGCTCCACACCCAAAGAAATCAAAAGCTTGTATTATTTCTCAACAAGACTTACACTAATACAATTTATCCCTCTTAATTTTACTAGCACTTTGTTACTACAAAAACCTGCAATTAACTTGTGTTATCTCCTACTCCAAGTTTCAATTTAAAGCTAAAGGTAATACTAAAAACTACAAATGGTTTTCAATACAATAGACTCAAACCATGAGCTACGTAGGGGTAAATGCAAGAAGATGAGTCTAGTTCTAGTGGAAGTTTCAGACTTTAAAAAAAATCTAAAATCAATCAAAACAAAATGGGATCCCGTTATTTAGCAAATAGGATCTCATTTCGCTTCGGGACCCGTGCCAAAAAGAGGTCCGATTTCATAGACTTAAATTTTTTTTTAAAAAAAAAACAAGATCCTATTTTTAGAATGGGATCGCATTTCTAAAAATTTTAATTTTCGGCCCAATTTTTGCTATGGATTTCGGGTCGAAAAAAAAAGCTTGGGGAGCCGAACCTTAGGTTTGGACCTACTTTGACCTACAATTTGAAGGTCATGTCAATGTTAGTAGAAACGAGTGACTTTGGACATATGTTTGGAGACACTTTTTGTAGAATTTTTTAGAGATTAAAACCCTTTCTAAATGAGATTGTGTACATTCCAAATATAATTTTTTTAATAATTAGATTATTTTTTCTATTTTTCAAAATATTTTTTGATGAAAGTTTTTTAATATTTTAATAACTTTTTATTAAAAAAATTTGTCTTATGGCGACGAGTGGGAAAGAGAGCCGTGGAAGGTTTTTGAATTCTGATGTTGAGGAGGGCGATGGCGACAGAGATGAGGATGATGATGGCGATTCTAGTTGACGTTTTTGCATCCTTCGCCTGGACTTCGATTGGCTGGGTGTGTGGGGTCGGTTCTCTGGGCTTCTATCTTACCTTTCTCATGTGGTTCCAGTGGATGTTCTGTCGTCTGCTTTGGTTCTGCACCTTCCCATCTCTGTCGGGTTTTTCTGCTCGCCTTTGCTGGGTAAGGCTCTTGTTCTTTTGACGAGGGTGTCTTCTAGGTTGTGGACCTCCTTTGTGGCCTGTCTTGCCTTTGAGGGGTTGAAGTTCTGCTGCCGCTAGCATGGATTCCTTGTTGGCTTCTGGCCTCATTCTGACTGCTTGTCCCTTGTGCGTGTTGGGAGTGTTTCTGGGTTGTTTCTAGCGTTGCCTTTAGTGGCTTGCTTCCTGCCTTGTGTTGCCTTGCCTGCGGACTATTGGGAGGTTGCTTGTTCTTTGTTCTTCAGTTGTCTGCATTCGTTGCGGGCTAGGATGGTCCCATCCCCTATTTTATTTTTTGTTCGGTCCTTTTTTCTTGTCCTTGCTCTGCGGTTAGCTTTTTCGCTTTTCCCCCCTAACCTTTGCGTTCTTTCTAATCCTCTGCTTATTTTTTGCGGAGGCTGACTGTACTAATTGGCGTCCAGGTTGTTGGAGGATGAGGGTGCTTTCCTTTTTGGCCTAGTTCGGATGGCTAACGGTTGCCATTGGCTTGTGACCTGGCCTGTCTGCATTGTTTGGGCGGACAAGGCTCTATTTTATCGTTGCCCTCACCAGTGTTGTGGGGATGAGATCTACTTCTGGGAATTTTTCTTGCCTTTGGAAGTTTTGGGGGTAATTATTGGTTTATCCCCTATGTTTCTAAGATGGGTTTTGCTGCTGTCGTGGCCCCTCTTTCTAGGTTTTTTTGGCTTTTTTGTGTTCCTCCTTCGCTGCATGGGTTTGGTTCACTCCTAGGGTGTGAACTCTTATGTGGGGGTTTTTTCCTGGATAGGGCTACCTGTTCTCAACTGCCTTTGTTTTGAGATTTCTTGGGAGATTCTAATCCCTTTGTTTGTTTGGCTTGGAGGTTCTCACAGAAGATTTTGTGGTTTCCAGTGGTTTGGCTTGATTTGGAGAGTGTTTCTCTCTTGTGGTTTTGTTCCAGCTGTTCCAAACCTTTTTGGTGTGGGATGTTGGTAAAGAGGGGTTTGTAGGCTTCTTTTGGTGCCTGTTGGCTTTGCTTGAAGTTTGTGGCTTTCCATTTTCTGACCAAGCTCATTGTGCAGTTTATGAAGGCCTTGGTTTACATTTGGGTGGTCCTTGTTGCCTATGGGAGGCATGTGCTCACCATGTTCTATGTTCTCTCTTTCAAAGGCAGGTGGTTCTATTTTTTCTGCTTAGTTGTGAAACAGGGTTCCTGCCTTGTTTCTTTTCTTGTGATGGTGGTCTCTAGTTTTCTCCATCCTTCGGACGGCCTTCGGGTGGGTGGGTTGACTTCCCCTCTTGGGTGGTGGTAGAGGTTCTACATTGTTCTGAAGAAGTTTTTTCTTGTCTCTACTGTGTTGGGCCTAGTGGTTTGGGGTTCAATGAATTTTTGGGTTGCATTGTTAAGGCAGTGGTTGTTATGGCTCCTATTGGGGCTGTTTCTTGAACTCTTTGGGAAGAGTTTAATTTATTGCATATGGAAGTTCTCATTGTTGTTGAAAGGTTCACACCTTTTTTGTTTTGGCTGCCCCTAATCCCTTTAGGTTTTAGGCATTGTTTGCTTAGGTGGGCTGCCTTTGGTTACCTTGGCTCTTCTGAGCTTCCCCTGTTGAGATGGGGCTTTCTTCTTTTTAGGTGGAGAATGGTTGGAGGAGTTTGGGTTTTTCTCTAGTGTTGGTTTTGTTGGAGCTATAACAGGGGGGTTGTCACCCTTGGATTTTTTGTGGAAGTTTTGGGAGGTTCTCTTCCCTCTTGTTGGCATTCCCCTTTGCTCCTATTGAGGTGGAGTGTGCTCCTTTGGAGGTGGTGCTAGGGTTTTTTGATAAGGTGTGTGTGCTTGGGGAAAGGGATCTCATGTTCCCTTTAGTCTATTTGGTGTTCGATGTTGAAAACTCTTGAGTTGTTGCATGTTGATTGCAAACCTTGGTTCAACATTTTAAGCAGTTGGTTGGTGTTGGTCTTTTCCCTTGCTGCAAGGTGGTGTTCTTTTGTCTAGTCTCCTAGGTTTAATTAGTGTTTTCCTTCCTAGCTATGTTTTGGGCTAGTCTTTTGTTGTTGTTGTTCCTTTTCTTTGTAGTTGTTCTGTAACTGGGTCCTTGCTCCGATCAAAAGCATTAGGTGTTAATGGTCCTCTGCCTCACTCCTTGTGAGTCTTTCTTTTAGTGGTCTCTCTTTTTGGGAGCCTCCTCTCTTCGTCCTAAATGGCTGCTTTGTAATGGGTATTGACCCTTCTAGTTTTAACATAATAAAAAAAAATTATTGAAAAAAAAAATTGAAAAACAAATTATACATGTACATTTTTCAGACAATTCTTTTCAATTTAAAAAAAATTAAAAAAAATGGTAAGTTTAGGTCATCTTATGCATGACGTACACAAGGAATTTTTAAAACAACAATTATGGCCAATAAAAAATTAACAAAAGAAGTATTCGAAAAAAATTTATAAAAAAATATTGTTCACAATCTTTAGTGTGTTATAGATCTTTTACCAAAAGGATTCAAAAAAATACAAATATTTAGGTCAAACTATGGATGAAGTATATGTGCATGGTATGGTAAAAAAAGTGACTTTTAAATAATGGTTTTTAGACATGCTTGCTAAAAATAAATTTGTATCATTTGGACATTAAAATAAATTATATATTTGGAAACTAGACTCGGAGTACTACATTTCATATTACTAACTTTTTTTAAGATTAAACATTTAAGTGCTTAAAAGTTTTAGGTCAAACGAGATAAATTCTGAAAATAAGGGAAAACACCCAACTTCATGACTCAACTTCTTGCACACACCCATAGTTTACAACAAAAAAGTATTTCATGACATATGTTTAGGAGTTACAAACATCTTTCTAGAAGATTTGATACTTTTCTCATGAATTTGGATGTCCAACTTCACTAGAGGGCTAAAATAACTCACTAGAAGATAAAATAACAACTCCCTCAATCCAAATAAGTCTATCAACTTCTTATACATAATCAAAGGTGTTTTATTACACCCCTTACAATGTCATAAATGCTTATTATACATCTTTCAATATTTCACTTCATGCCAAGTGTTCATAGATGTTTTCATTGGCCAAATTAAGCTACCCACTCAATGCCAACTTATAAAGAGCATTCCAAGTGCATATGAAAATAATATTTATTTACAAAAAAATCTTCTCCTCATATGGGATGTCCAAGTTCCCCTTCCACTTTTTTTGGAGTTGTATGAAATAATATAATTGACTTTTAAAATATCAAATTACAAAGCATAGTCCTAGGATTGCAAGGTTAATATCACCAATCCTAATAGTTTTGGTAAACAATCTATAATTTGTGTTTGTGTAAATAGAGTCATTATTATACCTAGTTAGCTAATTACCTTTCTAGGATTGATCTATTCACACCTATCTTAAGTTTACTTAGATTTCTTTTTTTTGTCTCACTTCATATGGTTGAGACATGTGTCCTCATGACTTGAGACACATATTGACACTTGCTCACACACTTGTCAAGTGAGCTCACAAGTGTCCCATCTTTGGAGGGGTAGTTAGAGTTTCATTCCTACCTTCTCACTTCCTCATCCTTGCTTATATATGCAAGGCTTAGTCATTGTACTTACACACTCTTCATTTTATATTGATAGACATACTATTGTACTTATTTTGTTTGCTTATATAAGTTTGTTTCATGCTCTTGGTCTTGGAATTCTCCAATAATTTTTAGAGGAATAATATCCCTCATAAATATTTTGAAATAGGTTTAAGTAATAGAGTGGGTAGCTATTGTTTATATAAATAGAAATTTTAAAATAAAATATAGGAGATTTGGAAATTAAAATTTGTGTCAAATATTAATCCATTTGATGAATAAGAACTTAATTTGTATAATTTGTAATTGAGGTGACAAATTAGAAATAAAATTTCCTATAAATTTGTAATTGAAATGGAAAACTAAAACTTAAATTCTCATACAATTGTAATTGAGATGGTAAAATATAATCTAAAATTTCCATAAAATTATAATTGAGATGGTGAGTTTGAATCTAAATTTTGCACAATAATATAATTAAAGGGGTGTATTCACAACTATTTTGGGATGACCTTTTATGGATCTGCATTATACTTAATTTTCCCTTGAATCACTTTTTGAATCATCTTATTCTTGGCCTTACTAATTTTTTTTTAAGTGCCTCAACCTCCATCTTGTTAAAATTTCATAGTAGAATGGCCTTTTACTTATATAAATCCATGTATTCACTAAAGCCCCACACCTTTGTTATAAAATATAGATTATGTAGGATCATTGTATCTTGTAAAATCTTATAGACCAATGGTGCATTAGAATTTTGTGTGTTTAGGGATTAAAAAAAAAGATGGTAGTGTGCATCTTTGGCTTTATTTATTTTAACTCTAGTCATTGATCACAGGTTAATTAATGTGTCATTGAATATGATTACCTTTCAATGAATTTCAAATTATGGAAAACTTTGGTAACAATCTTGGATGATTTCTCATCAAGATGTTTGTTTCTACAAATAAATTTGAATTGACACTAAATTTATATGTAACCCATTGATTTATGTATATTGTTGTATGCCATAGAGCTTTGAAGTTTTTAATGTAGGTGGTTGTGTTCTAGTCATATTAACTTGTGTATAATAACAAAAGTTAATGGTGTGTAACTATGCAACTTCCCATTTTTCCTTGACCACTATATTGTGTCAATCAATGTGGATTATTGAATCTATATATTATTTAACATATCAAGCAGTAGGACAAAAAATAAATAAGTAGCCTTTTACAATATACTAGCCTTATTTGTATTGATTTAATTGGTTAGAAGTGAGAAGGTGGGTTAATCACATGGGCATGTAACATATGTTATTTAATGAAATGAGAATGGTGGGCTCATTATTTTTATTTGGAAAAGGTATTTCTATGTTACATTTTATGATCTCATTAGCTTAGGAAAAATGGAAAAATGAAGTAGCTTTCAATTTTATGTTTCTCCATTTTCCTTATAACCATCAATATTGTGTTGATCAATATAGATACACTATGGATTAATGAAGATGATTCAAAATATTCATGTGCTAGGATAGGTGTTTGCTTTTCAAGCTTATCCATACAAAGGGGAAAGGTATCAAAGAAATTAGTACAAACTACAATCAACATGAGATCACATGTAGAATTATATTTCAAGTAATAAAAGTAATTCTAATTCTTAATTTGTCTTTTTTTATAATTAAAATATAAATATCAAGAATTTATGCTAAATATACTCATGTTTTTCAGCTATCATCTACAAATTGAAAATATTTAAAGTTAGATTCTCAAGTAATTACATATATAGCTTTCCTTACAATTGAATTATATTTGTAAAAAGGATAAACTCGTTATCATTAGATAAAATTGGAATATAAGCTATGTAATAGAAATTAGGGCACCTTTTTTTAGTTATTATTTAGCTTATGCAAAGATAAATGCATTGTAATTGTATATATATGATGTTTAGGGTAAAATTGGAACCCTAGAATTACTCATGTGACCTAAATTATATTACCAATTAGAATACATATTATTCCCCAAGCTTGCAAATCAATAAAATTGTCCATTTTAAGAATTCTAAAATGCCTCTTAAGCGATTTGCTAGTCAAGACACTTTTCAGATTATTTCACGGGCTAAAAATATATAAGAGATCTATCGCGAGGATTTTTCTAAGAATTATTCAAGGATGTGAAAATTTATATCAAGGACATAGTGACTTAGATTCCTTGAGTGGAAAGCTACGAGCAACGTTTTTTATGACAAGGGCAATGTTACGTCATCTGATATTTGACGCTTGGGTCTTTGACCTAGCTAAGGTGATTATGCCAAATTTCTTCCTTGTACTATATATTATAGAATGGTCATACAAGTGTTAAGATGATATACTTATTCTATACAGGATTCAATAATAAATTTAATTTTCACTTTCAATAGGGAAAAATTCAAAAGGCTTTCTGGCTAACTCATGAGACTAGGGTAGAAATGAATTTGAAAATTTTAGAATTTAATTAAAAAATTATAACAATATTTATAAAGGGGTAAAGCTACTACATTATAGAATTAGGAGTGATCCAGAGTTCAAGATAATTATTCCTTCTAAGGAAAATGAACCTATGAAACTAATCAATTTTGTGCCTAATTTTCAAGAAACATACATGGTCTATTGTTAGGATAAAAGACAAATGAAAGGAACCAAGTGCACCTTGCATCTTTGTATTCGTAGTGGATAATAAAAATAAAAAAATTAATAATGGAGAGTTCTTAGCACACTAGATTTGTGCATAAATACTAGAATTCAAGAAGAAATCATTCACCAAAAGCTTTAGAAGATACATTATACTGTACCGCATTTTATTGCACACCAAGTTAGGGGAATAGCCCAAGAAATTAGAACTTACTTATAGAATCACCTCCCTAATAGTTAGGTAAACCTTATGCAATTATGCACCCTTCATATGGACAAGCATAACAAGTATTCTTGATTTTTTTATTTGAAAATTGCTTTGTCAACTCATTGTTGACAAGATTGGGGGCTAACATGACAATGTAGACAAATGATATTAAATATTTAATTAGACCTTATCAAAAAATAGAGTTAAATAACTACTAGGGAGATTGGTCTTTTCTATAGTGACTTTGATATAATCACAATATTTGGTACCACTATGACACCATATGAGCTACGACACACAATATCTCTAAGAATTGATTTTTAGGAGATGACGAGACAACAACACTATTAGAAATATCATCATTTATCCTTTTGTTATATTTAGATATTTTAACCTTGAAGGTAAAATTTTCTTTAAAAACTAAATACTTACCTGGATGATATGGGCATGTACTTAGTTGAGAAGAAAACCTGACACTAAATAGATTATTGATAAATTGTTGAGAGGTAAGAATAAAGTTAAGATGGAAAAAAATTTAATGAGAATATAGGACTTAATCTTGGACACAAAAATCATTTTCTCCAAGCGAAGATGCACAGAAAAACCTACATATTCAGTCCTTGTTGATAAAATTGACGTAATACATGTCGGTGGCGTGGGCAAAAATTTCAATCGCCAACTCACGGGAGATTTTAGCTCATCATTTCACCAAATTTGTGTGCCATTATTCAAACTCTGGACTTCCAGAAAGTAGTATAGTTTGACAATTGATTATCCAACATGGAAAAAATTGCCCTTCAAATATGAAGATCTTTGTTTTTAAGTCACAACTTCTACTTCAGCCATATTCAATTCTTCGTTAGTATACAGATTTTCATGATGAAGAAGGTCCACGTTATTTTGTTCTCTATTCTGTTCTTATGGTTGGTAACTAACCATTTCACTGCTTGTAGATTGCTTCAACAAGGTAGTGATCTCTGAGCTTATTTCTCCATGATTATCATGAAGTCTATGAGTGCAAGAAAATCTGCAAGCTGTTTGTGATATTCAATAATTTATTCTGTTCTTATTGTGTCCATTGATTTGCAGATAAGAATGAAGCTTCGGTGTCTAATTCCAGGCCAAATTCAAGCACAGATAATCAGAAGATTGTAAGACATAAAGAAGCACAAAAGAGAAATATATGTAAGTTCTTTATTAGGTTTATAGTGGTTGCTAATTACTGAAGGTGGTGGTGCAGGATGGAGGTAAAATCTTGTCATGTATGGACAAGGCTGACTGCGAAACTCAGTATGAAGACTCTGATTATATCTACTCCCGCTCTCATCCGTGATGAATCTGCTCTATAACTCTGTAATTTCTTAGTGATGGGAATGGAGCTATTAGATTACTGTAACTTAATTTGATTTTGTATTTGTTACCTGGACAAATATAGCTATGCATAAAGACAAGCTATCAATTGCTTCCTATGTTTTTAATAACTTTTACTGTAATATTACCATGACAAATAAATTTGTTGGAATGTAATGAAGTGTTTGCAGAGATATATCTTAAAATATCTTTTCAAACATTAAAAAGTTTATGAGCCATTAGAATCTATGGGTGGGTCAGGGTGATAAGGTGGTGATTGCTGTATCCCTCACACGCTGACTTTTTGGGTATTCTTTGCTGTAAAAGAATCAGCTTTTTCTTGTACTTTTCAAGAAAGAGCATCCAACAACATAAAGCTAATCCTTTTCACCAAATTTATGAAAAAAGTGAAAAAGGCAATTCCAAGTAAGTCTAACTTCATTAAATAGAAATTGTGTACCTTTTATGTCACTAGTAGAAATAACTTGATGCAACAAGTCAAATTCATTATGCAATTTCAAGAAGTATCATAACATTCCATCCTTAAAAAAAATTATTATATTTTTTAATTGTAAGATAAAAAATCACATCCATATTCTTATTAAGATAGGGAATTATAAATATCGATGTAAAATGTTAATTTATAATTAAATTCACATAGATGTATTATTATTTTTATTGTGAATAGATAAAATATTTTTAATTTAGAGTGAAAACATGTTAACTTTGATAATACATCTCTCAATATCATGTTATATGTTTGGCATATACATATTTGTAGATTTAAATTTATAATTATCTTTTATTTCTATAGAGATATTTTGGATTTAAATATATAATTTACTTTTGTAGAGATATGCTATCCTTTTCTATGATTATTTTGTTGTATGAAAATTTATGTGTTTAATAAGCTATACTCTAAGAATTGGTTTTAAAAATAATACATAATTTTTTTTTTGGAATAGGATATAGCTAACAAATAAAAGTATATTGCAAACTCAAATCATCCAAACACTTAAGTAGTGATAAGTCATAGATAAAAATAGAAAAAAACATAAAAGAAATTCAAATCAAAACACAAGATATACATAAAGAAACCTTTGCAAGAATAAGCTCCACACCCAAAGAAATCCAAAGCTTTTATTATTTCTCAGCAAGAGTTACACTAATACAATTTTTCCCTCCTAATTTGAGTAGCACTTTGTTACTATAAAATAACTTGCATTATATTCTACTCCAAGTTTTGATTCAAAGCTAAAGGTATTACAAGAAACTATAAATGGTTTTCACTACAATAGACTCAAATCTTGAGCTAAGTAGTCTACAAGCAAAAGGTATCTCATGGCATATGTTTGGGATTTACAAACATCTTTCTAGAAGCTTCAAGATTTTTTTCATGAATTTGGATGTCCAACTTCACTAAAGGACTAAAACAACTCACTAGAAGATAAAATAACAACTCCTTAAGTCCAAATAAGTCTATCAACTTATTATACATAATCAAAGGTGTTTTCTTACACCCCTTAAAATTTAATAAATGTTTATTATACCTCTTACAACATTCCACTTCATTCCAAGTGTTCATAGATGTTCTCATTGACCAAATTAAGCTTCCCCACTCAATGACAACTTATAAAGAATATTTCAAGTGTATACAAAAATAATTTATTTCATTTCAAAAAAATATCCTCACATGGGATGCCCAAGTTCCCTTTCCATGATTTTTAAAGTTTCGTGAAATAATAACTAACTTTTAAAATATCAAATTACAAAGCATAGTCCTCGGATTGCAATATTAATATCACTAATCCTAACAATTTTGATAAACAATCTATAATCTGTAGAGGCATAATCTCCCTAATATATATTTTGAAATAGATTTAAAGTAGCAGAGTGGGTAGCTATTGAATATATAAAATAAAATATAAGAGATTTGGAAATTAAAATTTGTGTCAAATATTAATCAATATGGTGAAAAGAACTTAATTTATCTAATTTGTAATTGAGGTGAAAAATTAGAATTTAAATTTTATATAAGTTTGTAATTTCAAAATGGTAAAATAAAACCTAAATTCTCATCGAATTGTAATTGAGAAGGTAAAATATAATCTAAAATTCTAATTTTGAATATAAAATTTTGCACAATAATATAATTAAAAGGGTGCATTCACAACTATTTTGAAATAACCTTTTATGGATCTAAATTGTACTTAATTTTCCCTTGAATCACTTTTTGAATCATCTTATCCTTAGCCTTACTAAAAAATCTCCTTTTTTAAGTGCCTCAACCTCCATCCTTGTTAAGATTTCATAGTAGAATGTCCTTTTATTATATAAATCCATGTATTCACTAAAACTTGATGCTTTCATATAAAATATAGATTATGTAGGATCATTGTATCTTCTAAAGTCTCATAAACCATTGATTAATGGCGATCTGTTAGAATTTTATGTATTTAGGGATAAAAATGAAATATGGTGGTGTGCATCTTTGGATTTATTTATTTTAACCCTAACCATTGATCATATATTAATTAATGTGATCCATTAAATGTGATTACCTTTCAATGAATTTCAAAATATGTTTAACTTTAATAATCATCTTGGATGATTTCTCATCAAGCTGATTGTTTCTAAAAGTAAATTTGAATCAACCATAACATTGGTTTCGTGTAAATTTATATGTAACCCATTGACTTAGGTATATTATTTTATGCTATATAGCTTTTAAGTTTCTAATGTGGGTAGTTGTGTTCTAGTCCTATTCACTTGATTATAATAACAAAAGTTAATGGTGTATAACTATGCATCTCCCCTTTTTTCCTTGATTGCTATCATGTGCCAATCAATGTGGGCTATCAAATCTAGATATTATTTAACATATCAATTGGTAGGGAAAAAGTAAATAAGTGGCCATTTACATTATAGTAGCATTATTTTTCTTGATTTCATTGGTCAAAAGTGAGAAGGTGGGTTAATCACATAGGTATGTAGCATAAAGAGAAAGTGAAGTGTTTTCATGTATTATTCAATGGCATGAGAATGGTGGGAGCAAATGTTATTTTTACTCGACAACGGATAAATTATAAGTGAATCATCACCATTATTTTTATGTTGCATTTCATGATCTCATTAGCTTAGGAAAATTAAAAAAGGAAGTAGATTTCAATATTATGTTTCTTCTTGGGGTAGGGGGCCTAGCTCGACTGGCTAAAGCATCCTATTGTAGGAAAGAGGTCACGAGGTCTAGTCTCCCCCCAAACCTGTGGTACCAAAGGGTGTGTCATGCCAATGCCACTGATCACGTGATTTTTTTTACCAGGCATACTATAGTTTATAGGAGACGGATACCTGACTAATTCCTACAGTCTAAAAAAAATATTATGTTTCTCCATTTTCTTTCTAACCATCAATTTTATGTTTCAATCAATAGACAATATGGATTAATGAAGAGGATTCAAAATATTTATGTGATAGGATAGGTGTTTGTTTTCCAAGCTTATCCATACAAAGGGGAAAGGTGTCAAGGAAATTAATAAAAACTACAATTAACATGAGATCACATGTAGAATTAGATTAAAGTAATAAAAGCAAAATATTTTATAATCCTTAAAGTGTCTTGTTCTATAAATGAATTATAAAATTTGAAAATTTATACTAAATACACTCATGTTTGTTAGCTATCACCTGGAAAATAAAAATATTTGAAGTTAAATTCTCAAGTAATTACATATGTATCTTTCCTTACAATTGAATTATATTTGTAAAAAGGATAAGCTCATTATCATTAAATAAAATTAGAAGATAAGCTATGTAAAAGAAGTAGTAATTACATATATATATTTCCTTACAATTGAATTATATTTGTAAACAGGATAAGCTCATTATCATTAAATAAAATTAGAAGATAAGCTATGTAAAAGAAGTTAGGGCACCCTTTTTTAGTTATTGTTTGGCTTCTACAAAGGTAAATGCATTATAATTGTATATCCATGATGTTTAGGGTAAAATTATAACCCTATAATTACTCATGTTCCCTAAATTAGATTACCAATTAGAAGAAATAATATTCCCCAAGCTTGCAAACCAATAAAATTATCTATTTTAAGAATTCTAAAATGCATCTTAAGAGATTTGCTAGTCAAGACACTTTTTGAGGTCATTTCATGGGCTACAAAAATATATAAGATCTATTGAGAAGATTTTTCTAGGAATTATTCAAGGACGTGAAAATTTATATTAAGGAAATAGTGACTTAGAGTCCTTGAGTGGAAAGTTATTCAACATTTATTATGACAAGGGCAATGTTATCTCATCTAATATGTGATGCTTGGGTCTTTAACCTAACTAAGGTCAATATGTTGAATTGCTTCCTTGCACTATATATTATAGAATGGTCACATAAGTGTTAAGGTGATATACTTATTCTATAAAGGATTCAACGATAAATTTAATTTTCACTCTAGATCGAGGGAAAAAAAATTAAAAGGCTTTCTAGCTAACTCATGAGACTAGGGTAGAATTGAGTTGGAATAGTCTAGCCTTTAATTAAAAAATTATAGGAATATTTATTGAGGGTTAAAGCTACCACATTATAGAATTCAGAGTGGTCCAAAGTTCAAGACAATTATTCCTTTTAAGGAAAATGAACCTATGAAACTAATCAAGTTTGTGCCTCATTTTCAAGAAACATACATGGGCTATTGTTAGGCTATGAGACAAATGAAAGGAACTAAGTGCATTTTACTATTAGAGTAGTGATTAAGTTTGTCTTCGGGTAAATACTCCAGGTGGTTTTTTCCTGTAGGGTAGTTTTCTCACCCATTGCTTTTTTTCTTGCCTTTAAAAGGTTGTACAATATGTAATTTTATAGCATCTTAATTCATTCACTTCTGGTGAAATAGTGTGTGCTTCTCTCATGCATTTGTGAAGGTTCTTTGTTGTAGATGGTGCTCTTGGGAGGTGGTTGACACCAATATGGTATTAGATGGTGCTAAGGAGTGTGTAACAACTCACTTGTCAAATCAACTAGCCCCAAAAATGGATTGTGCTAAAGCGCACAACCTATACTCGGTCGTCAGGACAAGTGCCAAGATCCAACGAGTAGGATGTGAGGGTTGTTATGAAACCCTGGGCATGAGCCTAGGTGGACCAGCCCTTGGTGCAGATCTTGGTGGTAGTAGCAAATATTCAAATGAAAAACTTAGGGAGAATGAAGATGCAATATGGGTCTTGGTTACACAACCATGTTAGGTACCCATTTACAATACAAATATAAATCTCTCACAACCAGAGAAAAAGAGAAAAACCCTATGGAAAAAACCCCTTTCCAAAAGAGAGAAAAGAAAAGAAAAATGATACATGGATGGAGGACTCAATCACACCCCTGAAGGACTACATACATCATGTATATACAATAAATGGTCCTCCCATAGGAAGGAAAAAATGAGATATTAAATCCCCCCCATAATGAAAAAGCTCCAATGCTGATAAAATATGCCTGAAAATAGAATATGATCCAATGCCTAAAAGCAACTCATCTCCCCTTAGGAAGAAACAAGTCCACCAGAAGAAGCCACCCCATGTCCAACTGAAAAGAGGAAGGAAGTCTCCAAAAATAATCCACCACATAATCATGATAAAAAAAAACCAATAAATGTGACAAATCAAGTGAAGAATCATCAATGTCAATCTCCGAAGACAACATGGTTGTTGATACATCTAGCTTGTCTTTGGAGATTGACATTGATGAGCCTTCACTTGATTTGTCACATTTCTTGGTTGTTTTTTATCATGATTATGTGGTGGATTATTTTTGGAGACTTCCTTCCTCTTTTCAGTTGGACATGGAGTAGCTTCTTTTGGTGGACTTGTTTCTTCCTAAGGGGTGAGGAGTTGTTTGTAGGCATTGGAACATCTTTTGTTTTCAAGCATATTTCATCAGCATTGGAGCTTCTTCATTATGGGGGAGATATAATATCTCCTTTTTTCCTTCCTATGGGGGGATCATTTATTGTATATACATGATGTATGTAGTCCTTGGGGGGTGTGATTGAGTCCTCCATCCATGCATCAATTTTGTTTTTCTTTTCTCTCTTTTGGAGAGGGGTTTTTTCCCACAAGGTTTTTCTCTTTTTCTCTAGTTGTGAGAGATTTCTTTTTGCATTGTAAATGGGTACCTAACATGGTTGTGTAGGTGGGACCCATATTTCATCTTCATTCTCCCTAAGTTTTCACTTAAGGGGGGGTGTTAGTGTAGTGATTAAGTTTATCTTAGGGTAAATACTCCAGGTGGTTTTTTCCCGTAGGGTAGTTTTCTCACCCGTTGATTTTTTTCTTTCCTTTAAAAGGCTGTACAATATGTAATTTTATAGCATCTTAATTCATTCACTTATGGTGAAATAGCATGTGCTTCTCTCGTGCATTCGTGAAGGTTCTTTGTTGTAGATGGTGCTCTTGGGAGTTGGTTGACACCAACACTTACATCTTTGTATTCATAGTGGATAATAAAAAAAAAATGTAATAATGGAGGGTTCTTAGTACACTATATTCATGTATAAATACTTTAATTCAAGGAGAAATCATTCACCAAAAGCTTTAGAAGATATATTATATTGTGCCACATTTTATTGTACACCATGGTAAAGGAATAACACAGGAAATTAGAACTTATAGAATCACCTCCTTAATAGTTAGGTAAACCTTATGTAATTATGGACCCTTCATATGGACAAGCATAACAAGTATTATTGAGCTTTTTTATTTGAAAATTGCTTTGTTTGCCCATTGTTCACAAGATTGGGGGCTAACATGGTAATATAGACTAATGATATTAAATATTTAATTAGACCTTCTCAAAATAATAGAGCTAAATCACTACTAGGAAGATTGGTCTTTTATATAATGGCTTTGATATAATCACAACGTATGGTACCACTATGACATCATATGAACTACTACATACAATAGCTCTAAGAATTGACTTTTTCTAAATGAAGATACAACCACACTACTAAAAAAATCCATTTTAAAGATTAGTTTAGACATATCATAATTCATCCTTTTGTGATATTTGAAGATTTAAGCCTTGAAGGTAAAATTTTCTTTTAAAAACTAGATACTTACATGAATGATATGGGCATGTACTTAGTTGAGAAGAGAACCTATGACCCTAAATAGTTAATTGATAGATTGTTGAGAGGTAGAATAAATTTAGGATAGAAAATAAATTCAATGAGAATATAGGACTTAGTCTTGGACACAAAAAAATCATTTTCTCCAAGCAAAGATGCAAAGAAATACCTACGCAGTCAGTCTTTGGTCATAAAATTGACGTAATACATGTCGGTGGCGTGGACAAAAATTTCAATCGCCAACTCACGGGAGATTTTAGCTCATCATTTCACCAAATTTGTGTGCCATTATTCAAACTTTGGACTTACAGAAAGTAGTATAGTTTGTCAATTGATTATCCAACATGGAAAAAACTGCCCTTCAAATACCAGGATCTTTATCTTTAAGTCACAACTTCTACTTCAGCCATATTCAACTCTTCGTTAGTATACAGATTTTCATGATGAAGAAGGTCCAAGTTATTTTGTTCTGTGTTTTGTTCTTATGGTTGGTAACTAATCATTCCACAGATTGTAGATTACTTCAACAAGGTAGTGATCTCTGAGCTTATTTCTCCATGATTATCATGAAGTCTATGAGTGCAAGAAAATCTGCAAGCTGTTTGTGATATTCAATAATTTATTTTGTTCTTATTGTGTCCATTGATTTGCAGATAAGAATGAAGCTTCGATGTCTAATTCCAGGCCAAATTCAAGCACAGATAATCAGAAGATTGTAAGATATAAAGAAGCACAAAAGATAAATATATGTAAGTCCTTTATTGGGTTTATAGTGGTTGCTAATTACTGAAGGTGGTGGTGCAGGATGGAGGTAAAATCTTGTCATGTAAGGACAAGGCTGACTGCGAAACTCAGTATGAAGATTCTGATTATATCTATTCTCGCACTCATCCGTGATGAATCTGGTCTATAAGTCTGTAATCTTAGTGATGGGCATGGAGCTATTAGATTACTATAACTTAATTTGATTTTGTATTTGTTACCTGGACAAATATAGCTATGCATAAAGACAAGCTATCAATTGCTTCCTATGTTTTTAATAGCTTTTACTGTAATATTACCATGACAAATAAATTTGTTGGAATGTAATGAAGTGTTTTCAGAGATTTATCTTAAAATATCTTTTCAAACATAGATTTTGAGGTGTATCACCATTTTTAGATTTGGATACCTCTAAAAAGTATTAGTGCCGCCATTTTTTAATCACCGTTGGTGTATTTAATAGGCGTTGTTGTTTCATATTATAGTAGCGTCGCTTTATGGTGACGCCTAGCAAAGTGCGTTGCTGAATTGAGTTGGGAATTGCTCTATCCTACTAAAGTCAAAACGAATGGAATTCGAGATAGAGATTCATTAAATTTGATTAGTTTTCCCTCCTAGCGTTAGAATGTCAACCGAGGATATTAGTATGGGTCGATTACGCTTGATCCATGAAGAATCGAAGCATAACATAGCCACTAATACTCAATCTTAAACAAGATTATTCAAATGAAAGTTAAGCTAAACATTATGAACTGTGAAAGAATTTAAATGTCTAATCTAACCCATTTAAAACTTATCCCATTTTGGAATTGGTGTCGTGTTGATGTGGAACAACCCTCCTTTCCCAAACCCGTGATCAATGAGCTTGTTTCAATCGATTCTATTGAAGAGAATCGATGAAATAGTTGTGAGATGGGAATGAAAACATGATTTATGCTAAATTGAGCATGATGCAAGAGTTAATCTACCATGATTTTATGCTAAAAGATATAGATTTGCAATTGCTAAGCTAATCTAAATGAGATTAAACTACAAGATTCAAAGCCTAATTATTTATTTAGCTAAATGGATGCATGAAAGCCATTAATGGAAGCTAAGCTATTATGCAACTAATTTAAACTAAAAAAATGCTAAATGTGTGTAAAGATGAGAGTGAGTGTGAGTGATTTCAACAACATAAGTTTTCTTTAAAAAAAATGGATGATCCATCCATTTGTCTCCAAATAGTGAACTATTTATAGGAGAGCAAATGAGAAATGGAGGGTTGAGATTGAAAAAGCTAATCAATGGTCAAGAATAGAGGAGGCATGGATTATGGATTCTCATCAACGAATGAGAATGCAAGATGAGATTTAATCAAGGGTTCTCATACCTTCCAAACAAGCACACTTTTGACCTGTACAAGAGGTTAAAAGTTAACTTGCCCAAGGAGTTTCAAGTTTAACTTGCACATGAAGCTTTGCGAGAATATTCCCTTTCTTAAATGATTGGAGGAGAAAGAATATTCTTTGGAATATTCATGGGTGAGGAAAAAAAGATATTTTGATAATTAAAACAAAGTTTAATTTGCACAAAAGGGAAGGGAATATTCTATGGGAATATTCCCTTGCAAGTGGGAGGAAAGAGATTAATTAGATAATTGCTAATTTAAACAAGGTTTTAATCATGCAATTAGCCTGGGATTAGAAGAATAAAATGATATTCATTAAATTAAATGATTTAATGAAAGGGGGGAAGGTGAAATGACATTTAGTTAAATAACTTAGGGTTATTTAATTAAATAAGAAGATTTAGGGACTTAAATTAAATAGTTTGATTTATTTAATTTAATAAGACGAAATGTTAGCATGAAAGGGGATGAACTCATCTACTTAGATTAATTAGATTAATAGATGAAAATAATGCAATTAATTTTAAATAGCTAGGATAATTAATCAATTAAATGAAAAGAGGATGGGTTTTAGGACGAAATGATGTTTAGCTAATGCGACCCATCGAGACATTTTTAAGTGTCTATAGTATGAAGTGAGGGATCCTTGTTAAACATTTGCATCTCTAGATCATATCATTTTCTTATAGGAAGTTAAGGTTACTAGTTTTTTCCTTTTATTGTTTGTCATAATGTTTGACCAACCAACTCTTTTTCTATAGCAATCATGACATGGATTATGGAGGGGTTGTCACATTTCTCTCTCCTAAGTGGAACACACATTTATTTGATCATGGATGTGAACCCACTGGTAGGGTAATTTGAATGGGATCAATATTAAAATCATTTTTTTAGCATTATTAATGTGTATGCTTCTAATGATACTATAGAGAGATCTCTTTTGTGGTGCTAGATTACTTATTCAATGCTTACTACCACTTAAGTTTTGTACATAGAATTTAATATTTTTGAGCAAGCTTATGATAAATATGGACCTCTTCCCATGTAGTTGGCAACTAGAAAAATAGAAGCTTTGCATTTCATGCAAATTAAATTAAATCTCTTTGATCCTAACTTGAGATGCCATCATACTCATTAATATTGGTTTATTTAGAACAGTTTCTAGGTTGGGATTGATACAATGTACAAATGTATTGATTGTTTCATGATCTCCACTCAATTCATCTTCTTCATTGCTAGTTGTTTTCCTCTTCCAATGGAACTTTTTTCAAATCATACTCTTTTTATTATTGAATGACAAATTGGTCTACTTAAGCTAAGAAACATGTACTTATTTATTAGTTCACCTCTTTGATAGCACATCAAACCACATTGATCCACATCCTTTAGGTGTGGAATCTTGAGCCTATGCCTTCTCAACAAATAGGCTGGATTGATTGGTGGAATGGGAATATCAAGGTAACCTCCCACTTTCTTCACATATATGACTAATAGTTGGTTCGATCCATCATCGTGCATATGAGGGAGGGTGATCCCACAATAGTGGTTTACAATTTTTGGCCAAACTAGACACTCAAATAATTTTTTTTAACTAAATCTTCACTTTCGGGCACCTATAGAGGATTTAAACTGTGAGGAATTTGAAGATCATGCAAACTAGAGTTTCGTGACATTTTTCTATAAATTCTAAATATATTTTTTTCAAAATTTTTGGAATTAGATTGCACTTCTTTTTCCATCTCCCTCGAAAACTAGTTTTTTTTTTAAATAATATTTTTAAAAAGTGACGTTCACCGTATAACGCATAACTTTTTTTCCATGAAGGATAAAATTCTAATTCTTTCAAATTTAGATTCATAACTTTGATATCTAGTGCTTCCACTTGGTTAGATAGTTTTTATTGAATATTTTTTCTTTAATCAAGTTTTGAATTCAAACCAATTATAATTCGGACAAGTGCAGACCATTATGGCGTAACTTTTTTGTATGTATCGAAATTCAATTTTTTCTTTGTTGGATCAAGGACTTTAATATCTGTTACTAATATTTGTAATTTGTTTTTTAATAATCTGCTATTTTTCCACATGTGCATACAGAGAGCTTGATTTTCAAAGACTACATTCACCGAGAAATAAAAAATAAATATAATAATAAAATTAAATTTATTTAAAATTATATTTTTTGGAAGCTTATAATAAGGACTACATACTTGCAAAAAATAAATTTTAAATGAATTCATTTGATCCCCCAAAAGGTAAATCAAAAGTGGTTTTTTATCAGCATTTTGATAGGTGTAAAGGAGACTCTATTATAGGTATGGTTTAAAACTAGCGGGGTTATATCCAAGGGGGTTTGATTTAAGGTAGTTTTATCAAACCATCTTCAATTAGAATTCTTTAAATGTAACTTTTTAAGGCTTAAATCATTATATTTTCTAAAAATATGTGATTTCAGCAAAAATCAGTTCCTCCCAGAAATTGTATACCAGCTTTGTGGGATCACCCGGGAACCACCTTGGATCTCTTCCATGTGACCATGATTCTCAAAGCCAGTCCCTAAAAAATCCATTATATATAGCTATGAATGGTTGAGCTTCACTATTAGAAGAAACTTATTGATAATCACCCAACTAGAGGTTTCTAGTTCAATGCTAAATTGTGTTGGCTAAAGGTGGGTGATAGAACTTCTAAACAAAATTTTCAAGCTTTTCATGTTTGTCACACCTCTTAGGGTATCAAACTAATTAGGTATGGACACTAGTTTCTCAAATATCTCGTTGATATTCTTTAATCCTTTGTTTGTCATTATGACATGAATCTTTCAAAGCTTGAGAGAACTCTCTTGAACATGAGTGCACGCTTTATAAAACTACCTCAAGGTTGTTCCTTGTTAGCTCTTTTATTATTAATGATATTCTTGTGATTAATTTATTTTCATTGTTAATATCCACAAATTTTTTGACACTATGGCCAATAAAAAAGCTCTTAGCAGTGATGGTTTTTTCTTGTAAAGTATACAAGACCCTTTGGGATTGTGTTGGTGAGGACCTTCATAAAGTTTCTCTTGAAGCTTTTCATTCCAATTCCTTAGGGAAGATTATTAACAAAGAAAATATCAAAATTTCACCACTTCGGTGATCCTAAAGATATCTACAATTGGAGGCTAATAATGCTGATTAATATTTCCTACAATATCATAGCTAAGGCTCTTGCATTGACGTTGCATCATCTTATTCCTTGAATTGCGAATCTTGAAAAAATGGCTTTATTAAGTACAAATATATTATGGATAATATTATATAGAAACTTAGAAAGGTATAGAATGATCTCAAGAATCTCACCAGCAAAATATTTTTGTTAAAATTGTCTTTGCTAAAGATTATGACTGTGTCAGGTGACCTTTTATTATTTCCATTCTTCAAATTTTAAGCTTTGGTCCTCATTTTATTTAAAATATTTATGTTTTTAGGTAAGTGGAAGATGTTGGGTTGATAAAGAGGAGAGGTTTCATGCAAAAAAATTTTTGACAAGAATGAGTACCCATTTAGGAATGGGGACCCAAGCCTCATTTTAGAAAGCACACCCGTTATGCTTTGAGATCCATCCTTAATGGGTACCCATTCTAAAAAAATATGAAATCCCACCCTGCTTTTTTTTAGGCTTGGGAAAGGCATGGTAACCTAACCCTTAGCCTTGGACCTACAAGTACAAGGTCATGACAATGTCAAGAGAAATAACTGACTTTGGCAATATGACTTACGGTTTTTTTCCAAAATTGTTTTGTGAAGTTAAAACCCATGATGTCTATTTTTTAAATCTGTAAAAAAATTATGATTGGATTTATTTATTTATTTTTTAATTAATTTATAAGGAAACTTGTCCATAAACTTGAAATGTCAGGTTTTCATATTTTTTTAATAGATTTTAATTTGTTAATTTTATTGTAAAAAAATTATATGATATCAATCTATAAATAATTCTTTACACAATAAGAAAAACAAAAAAATATTAGTTTAGGTCAATTTATGGTGTCCATACACAAGGGTTTTCAAAAATAACAATTAGGGCCAATAAATTAATAAAAAAAATATTTAGAAAAAATTATGAAAATATATCTTTATCAATCTTCAATTTATTACACATATTTCCCCAAAAAGAATTATAAAAATACTTTTATTTAGGTCAAATTATGGTGTTTGTACATGTGCATGGTATGGTCCTAAAAAGGTAACTTTTAAAAAGTGGTTTTAAGACATGCCTATTAAAAATTAAATTGTATCATCTCAGGGGTATTAGAATAAATTACACATTTGAAAACTAGAGTCAAAATGGTAAATTTCATATTATTGAACTTTTTAAAGATCCAATGTGTAAGTGCTTCAAATTTTCAATCCAATTGTGACAAATTCTGAAAATCAGGAAGAACACTTCCACTTTTTGAATATTTTGTGGACCCAACTTCTTGCACTTACCCCTTTTTTTTATGCTTTAGCATGTATTTTTATAAATAGGCATCATCCTAGTGCCTTTTTAATTTTCAACTCTATCTACCATAATTTTCCTTTATCCCTTGCCCTCAATGTACTTGCTATTGAAAGTTTTGGATACTTTTTAGCTCATTCAATTTCTCAAAGCTTGGTAAAAGTATCTCCTTACCTAATTCCATGGTTTAGTTGGTGAATGGAAATTTTATTAATGGTTCCTTTCTCACTCTTTTGGAAGAGGACAAAAATATTAACCAATGTCTTCATTGCTTAGACATTTTTTGCAAAGCCTTGGGCTCTAACATTCAACGACAAAAAACTCAATATTATAGACAATCATTTTTACCTAATCCACCCTATCTTGACTATTATGGTTGGAAATGGATTGGGAATGGAGAAATATTCAAGGTCATAGGTATTCCTTTCTCTTTTCAAGCTTCTCCCACTACTCTTTAGCAAGCTATTTTATATCTAAAATTGAAAAGAAGATAGTGTACTAGCTTCTAACGCCTCACCAAGGAATCCAATAAATTAATGCATAAAGTAATGAATTATCAGAATAATTTTTTTTTTAACTCATTCGATTATACAAAATGTCTTAAGGATTCCAAGATGACGTTACTTAAACATTATAATTAAGAACATAACACCATAGTATTAAATTCATAAACACAAGTACAAAACATATTCGTGAATAATCCACTTTTCAAAACTTAAATAGTTCAAGACATTCATAAACTCTGATTACATCCAGTGAGATTCTCATAAGATCTCGATACATCATAATGATGGTACAAAGAGTATACTCATAAATATGAGATAATTATACAATAAGGGAAATGATCTCCTCATATCAAATACCCACATCCGTATACGATCTGCATCCAGTATCACGATCATCGAAGTATCAAGAACCAGCTACAAGTATAATGTCATTAGTAAGAGTATCCAATGAAAGTGTAGCACGGTTTCCACCCAACCGCATGGAACCCAAAGGTCCACTCCCTCCGTGCTAGGAGATAGTGACAGGTCCAGAAGTCAATTCAAACACATATCCAAGAACATACATTACATTACTTGGCTGACAACACATAACAACATGACCACATCAAACTATAGTATTCATAACATATGCTTTTAGAGACGACCACAATATTACAGTTAACTCTACATAGAAGACTACAAACATGTTTCAGGATAGAGTGTCATCACATAGTTGATTCTAAGTTACCCTGGTGAATCTTCCTAGACTATCGGCCCTCTTCTAGAGTTACCCTGGCAGTCTCTACCAATTCCCGACCCTTAGATAAACTCATGTGCCCTTAGATAAACTCATGTGGTGTCGAATTACCCTTCAAGAAGACAAGGCAAACGACAAGCCATTCTAGGCCTTCTCAACCTACCCTTAATCTAAACAAGCATTAAGGTGCTAGGTGAGGCATACTGTTAATCTTTATTATTTAATGAGTCCCAAGTTTAATTATTAAAGTTTTCACTAAATTAGAAGAAACCCACGATAGGTTACCTTGGCAACCACTTAGGGTTTTGGCCCCTATCGCAAGCCACTCTTCCTAGAAACACGACGCAACATCCAAATTCTAAGGACTGCCAACAGGCATATACATCAATGCCATATTAAAACATACCTCATAATACCTCCATAAATGATAGATAGATCATGCATGGCTAACTCCTAAAATAGGTCATAGACATTGTACAACCAAGTACAAGTATAATATGCTTACAAACTAAATTTACGTTTCCTATTCCCTAGAAGAATAGAGAACTCAATAACACCATAGAACGTTTGTGAAATGAAAACAAATACTTTTCTACCATTAAGCACAATGATCATCTAAAATTTATATATATATTCTTCTACAAGAGCTTTCTTGACATCAAATCAAACAAAATAATAGATAAATATTAATAACCCATTAATTCCTAATTTAAAATCCATATGCATCTAAATCAAAAATTAATAAATATCTCTTTGATCAAAAGATAACATGGTCGCTATTAACTTATTTACATTTATATATATATATATATATATATATATATATTAATCATCATATATTACTATTAGATCTATGAGCTATAAATTATAATAATTTATACATAAATATAAATAAATGTCATATTGATAATAAATTATCCCATGATCTTTTCTTCTTAAAAATAAATCTCATAAAAGCTTTCTTTAACTTTAATTAATATTTAAAGTACAAATTTGAAGTATCAAACTATTAACTTCACAACTTAAACTTAAAGTTCCTAGATCAATCAATAAATAATTACTTAAATTCTTTTATTACATATATATATATTAACTTTTATTAAAAGAAATAACACTCAGTTAAATTAACAATTGAATTAGCATTCAAGTTGTCTTATCAACAAAAGACATCCACATATAGCCAGAATTACACTCAAACTATAAATTAACAAGCAGTGATGATTAAGATGGGCATACAAAAAGAAGTTTGACCAGTAAAAGAATTCTCTTAGTGATATACAAGTTTACTATTCCATGACAGGTGGCGGCTTATTCAATTAGCATTATCACAGATCAAATTCTTATGTTCAATTTGCTCACTAACTACTGGTAAGTTTCTTCCACTAAATTTGGTATAACTACCACTGTACATAAAGATAAATGAGGAAGTCCTCCGACACATATAATTGAAGCAAAGTATGCATGGAAAAGATGTAGTTCTCACCATTCTAAGTCACATTCGGCTGGTAGAACTAAAGCTTAGAACTATCAGTTTGGGCTGACAAATTCAACAAATATCATTCTAAACTAAAATTCCTCAAAAGTTCAAGTGCTACGGCTGAAGTTGGTCAACTATAACAGGTTTCCGTTAAAATCAAGATGATACGAATAGACACAATTAGGAGACAAGGTGTGCATATGGACGACATCCAACATAAAAATAGGTAAAGTTTATCAATACACCTACAAACAAAAGTTGAGGATGTATAAATAAAACTCAAATAAATTCTATGAGTTGAAGTTCAGAGGGCGAGTAAAGGAGAGTAGCGATGACTGTTCTTAACAGAAAAAAAGTTTACAAAGTCATAACTGAAGAAAAACGTTCAAAAGGATTTGAACCATTTCTATCAAAATTTATATAGGAAACTATTCAGCATTATAAGGCTATCAATAATGCAGGAATGACTAATTTCGCAACAACTTTCTATGTTCAAGTGATGCAACAACAATAAATACCAATAAAATCAGGGAAATTATATAAATCTATACACCCTTCTGTATTTAAGAGTTGCTGCCGTGACAGATTTTAAAGAAATCAGGGAGCTTGTTCATATGTCCACTCCCTTCTATTTTCAAGTGTTGCAATTGTGATAGGTCGGCAATAGAACCAAGAAGTTTATCTGACACTGTTACAACCTTACTTATTCAAGTGCGGCAACTATGGTAGATTGCCAGTGATATCAACAAGGTTATCAAAAACTTTAACTTCCTATTCTCAGATGTGAACTGGGTGATTGAAATGTAACGCCTTCATCAGTCTTTACGAAAGAAGACATTTATTAATGGCTAGACTGACATGCAATCTAATGGAAACTCCAGATCCAAAACATTATAAATTATATAAAAATATTTCAAAATTTAGTGAACAAAAGAATTAATTATAATGAATATAAGCTTCAGATTGTTGCATGCATGAACATACACACTTATAATCGCAAGGAAATTTTCAATGTTCAGGTATGGAATGCAACCTACATCAATTATGATTGTAGACTTTAAGTACAAAAGGCATCATACAAACCAATATAGACTGAGGTAAGAAAAAAGTTTGATAAGAATATAGACCGAAATCTTGGAATATATCATTGGCCAATATACTTCGAAGTTGGGTAAATTACACGAACCTTCATGAAATCAAGGCACATTCAAAATGCAAACAAATATGATAGATTCAATAGATCAACAGTTGCTTGGAGAAACTGACCTTAAAAGCAATAAATACATGTTTCAATTCTTCTTCTTTTTTTAAATTAGAATCTCGTTCTAATTATTTCTCTATTGCATGTATAGGTTTGTTAAAGTAATTCTTTTCCATAAAATTTACTCAAGATTTTACAAAAGAAAGAAGAAACAACAGAAGAAATCCTGGATAAACTGAAAAAAATTGAACTGATGCAGAGTCTGAAGTTCCTGTGAATTCTGAATACTGTTGTGCAGTCTCCTTCCAAAACTACAATCGTGAAAGCCTTTTCTGAAGATTTTCTGTGCAAAGATTTTCTCCCTGCTACTGCCGTGAAAATTCTTCCCGAGAAATGTCGCGTATCAAAATGCAACTCCTAAAGGCTTATTTATGCAATTCCTTATCTCAAGTCACAACTTACTATTTGTAAACATGCATTCCTCAAATTTCTCATGCAGTTAAAAACATTAAATATCAATTATATTTTCCTCCAGGTCATATTTCAGATATTTTAACTTTTAGAAATCAACTCTTTTAAAATAATTGCTTTTCACTTAAATTATATTTGTACAAATAACCCATTTAATACTTTTAAAGAAATACTTTTTACAATTTTCACATTTTCTTTTAATCAAATGACTTGCTTAATTTAAATTAATAAATTAAACAATAAACATAACATAAATGTTTATTCTAATATTTAAAGAAATTTGCATTTAATCAATATATCAACAAATTAGCCATTTAACTAAATTAAACAGTAATTAATTTTCAAATAAAATAACACAAACAAAATTCACACGACAAGGCAAAAGAACACATGACAACAGGCGACTATTGGATACTCGTTCGACAAAGAACGATGGTTACACGAGGACCAGACACTATCTCTGAATCAACATGATTTTTATTGGATTAGGGTTCGCTTAGACCTGACAAGCAGGTGGAGCCGATACCCGGTACCTGTATCTGCATAAAACATCACATGTTAAACATATCATCATATATTAGAAAACACACCGTGAAGAAAAATCGCAGCGCAACAAGATACTCACAAGTGAGTAGTGCTACGCTGTCTTCTTCACTAGGATTGACAAGCATCATTACATCATAATCATAAATCACATCACACAAACATAGTCAAATGATCTCGACGTCTAGTGTATCATCCATGTAGTAATAAAACAACATAATCACAATATCTAATAAATCATCCACAATATAGAATCCACATAAAGTCATATTCATAAATGAAAACAACCAACAAGGTATCACAAGCAACTATCAACTGAACAAAGACAAACTTAAAACCAAGTGTCAGAACTGGAGGGACACTACATAGCTTAATAAAACTATATATCTGGTAGGAAAATTCTAGATTTTCTCTAATATTTTGGTAGCCACTCATGTTTATTATTCTTCTTTTTTGGTCCCTTCTAAGCCTCGTATTTGAAACTTCAAAATTTCCTTAGAGATTTTCTTTGGGCCTCTTTTGAAAATCATATTCTTTCATCGGGTGGCTTTAATGTGTTGTTTTCTCTTGTATGATTCCTTGGATTTATTTCCATCTAGCATGAAGATTTTTCTTTATGTTTCAAATAGTCATTCAATCTTTAGAAGGTAATGAGGCATGGAAAATTATAGTTCACCATTGCATTTCTTCTGGTTTCCATTTTTAAAGGTGAACTTGGAAGAGAATTCGATTTCATGCCCTTCTCATTATGAAATAACTCATTCAAATCTAAGGGAATTTTGTGATGAAAATTATTTGGAGAGCTTGGGAAGCCATTATGCCCTAGCTTCTTTGGAATGGCTTTGGTTTTTATTATACTATCTTAATTAATCAATAGTCAATTTGGTGGTCTCGTATTTTAGATTCCCAAGATCACCATTGTGCTAAGACCCCTTGAGTTTGTGCTTTGAGGTTTATCAAAAAAGATGATCAAGACTCTTCGTGAGTCTTTTTTCCAAAGTGACCTAGATCTTTTCAACTTGGACAAAAGATAAAGTGAAGTTTCATTTATCTAATCATGATTATGAAACTTTTCAATCACTTCTTGATATTATCCTTTTAGATATGGTGCTTAAATTTGGGTTCATCTTGCAAAACATGGTGGAAAGTTTAAAAATGGTATCTTGATATTCTATTTAGAATTTACAAGTGTCTCAAAGGCTACTCTTGGATGCTACCTCATTTTCTTATGGTGCCTATCTTAAAATAGAGCTAGCTTTTGCAATATTCATTAATGGTTTAGAAACACAAATTCTACACCTTTTGGTCAGTCATTCTTGAGTTGAACCTTGCTCATTTTGTGTAGTGTATTATTTTCCAAGGCCTTCTTATTGGTTCCAAATTAACCCTTTTTGGGGATTTTGGATCCCTGATATCCTTCTTGTGGTCATCTTAAGCATCTTTTCTAATTTTATCCCAAAGCTCAAGTTGTTTGGACCTAGATTCATAATTTTTCAAGACTTTCTAGCCCGAGCTTTTTTCTTGGCATATTGTGTTGTTAGGCTATTGGCCTAGAATCTCTTTTAGATATACTTAGATTTTAAATGCTTTTATGGTGATTTTTTTAAACATTTGGAAAAACAAAGATGCTACTATATTTTTGGCTATTCTATTAACCATAATTTCTCAATTTATTTTAAATCCATGATTTCCTCTAATATGCTTATACAAATTTAAGTTCAAGCCATAAGGTTGCATTTGAGGTTTCTCACCTCTAGGTGCTCATTGATCATTTGGATAATACCTTGTATATTGTTGTTATTTTTTATTCCGACCTCCAATTGAGGTTGGTCTCCATATTTTGGGCATTGTTGAGGTCCTAGCTAGTCTATTCATGGCAATCAAGATGCTCAATCTCAAGCCTTTCTACCTCCTATGAGAAGAGATTAGACTAAATGAGGATGGTCATAGCCAAGCCATCGGTCTGCCTCTTCCTTGAATTTTGGTTGTGGGAGTGTTGCCTAGTTAGACACTAGCAAGTTCCTTGGTTGGCTCTTGTTATTTCTCCTATTCAGAGTGCTAAAGATTAAAAAGATGATAATGATAATGATTGATGGGTCCCTCCTATGGACACCTCAAACCTTGCTAATGTATGGGGTAAACTTGATGATTAGGATTTTCGTCCTCCCTTAATACTTTTGCTTTCATTATATAAAATAATCTTATATATAATTGTGTTTTGTTTTGAACTTTATCCTATTTAATTTTTTTTTAAATGACTATTTCCACCCATCTTTTTTATAAATCATAAATATGTGTAATACTATTTTATAAATTATAATATAAACACTATTCATCTAAAAGATAATAATAAAAACTTAAAAAGCTGATAGACTGACATTATCAACCTAACATGTTGACAACAATATACCACTTCTTAATAAACTTGCAAGGTATAATTTTTGTCCTTTCCCTACCTCTCATTCTTCTGGATATATACGAGCTGGTGAACATGACGTGAGCAAACGAGAGGGAAAAGTTAAGTAATTTAAACCACAGCTGGGAAAGTGATCAGATCTTCCACTGAGTGAATGAAATGTAAAAGCCAGGCATAATCTTGGACACAAAAATCATTTTTTCCAAGCGAAGATGCACAGAAATACCTACGTATTCAGTCTTTGGTCATAAAATTGACGTAATACATGTCGGTGGCGTGGACAAAAATTTCAATCGCCAACTCACGGGAGATTTTAGCTCATCATTTCACCAAATTTGTGTGCCATTATTCAAACTCTGGACTTCCAGAAAGTAGTATAGTTTGACAATTGATTATCCAACATGGAAAAAATTGCCCTTCAAATATGAAGATCTTTGTTTTTAAGTCACAACTTCTACTTCAGCCATATTCAATTCTTCGTTAGTATACAGATTTTCATGATGAAGAAGGTCCACGTTATTTTGTTCTCTATTCTGTTCTTATGGTTGGTAACTAACCATTTCACTGCTTGTAGATTGCTTCAACAAGGTAGTGATCTCTGAGCTTATTTCTCCATGATTATCATGAAGTCTATGAGTGCAAGAAAATCTGCAAGCTGTTTGTGATATTCAATAATTTATTCTGTTCTTATTGTGTCCATTGATTTGCAGATAAGAATGAAGCTTCGGTGTCTAATTCCAGGCCAAATTCAAGCACAGATAATCAGAAGATTGTAAGACATAAAGAAGCACAAAAGAGAAATATATGTAAGTTCTTTATTAGGTTTATAGTGGTTGCTAATTACTGAAGGTGGTGGTGCAGGATGGAGGTAAAATCTTGTCATGTATGGACAAGGCTGACTGCGAAACTCAGTATGAAGACTCTGATTATATCTACTCCCGCTCTCATCCGTGATGAATCTGCTCTATAACTCTGTAATTTCTTAGTGATGGGAATGGAGCTATTAGATTACTGTAACTTAATTTGATTTTGTATTTGTTACCTGGACAAATATAGCTATGCATAAAGACAAGCTATCAATTGCTTCCTATGTTTTTAATAACTTTTACTGTAATATTACCATGACAAACAGATTTGTTATAATGTAATGAAGTGTTTGCAGAGAAATGTCTTAAAATATCTTTTCAAACATTGCAAAAGTTATGAGCCATTGGAATCTATGGGTAGGAGATATGGTGGTTGTTATTATATCCCTCACACGCTGACTTTTTAGGTATTCTTTGCCATAAAACCATAGAGATTTTTCATGTACTTTAAAAAAACAAAAAAAAGCATCCAACAACATGAAACTAATCTTTTCACCAAATTTATTAAAATGGTTAGGCTTATAAATGATTATAACTTCACTAACTAGAAATTGTGTCCTTTTATGTCAGTAGTAGATATGACAATGCAACTTCAATTTTATTATGCAATCTCAAGAAATATTATAAAATTTCTAACTTTTTAGATATTCTTTGCTATAAAAACATACAAAATTTTCATGTACTTTCATGAAACTAATCTTTTTCACCACATCTATTAAAAAATAAAAAAGCAATTTCAAGAAGCTTATAAATAATGGGGCGACCCGTTTAACGCAGTGGTTGAAACACTTGCTTGGTGACACTGCCACCAAGGTTCAAACCCCTGCTGGCTTGCTTAGCTTGCAGGCTTTGTGCCTTCGCTGGACTAGTAAGTTGGGCTCGTGGGTTTGAACAATTTTAGTGTTAGGCACCTTAAAAAGTGCCCATTACCGATTAAAACAAAAAACAAAAAAAAAATCTTATAAATAACATAAATTGTGTATAACTTCACTAATTAGAAATTGTCCCTATAAAAATGACAATGCAACTTCAATTTTTTTATGCAATTTCAAGAAACATCATACAATTTCATCTCTAAATGAAATTATTGTAATTGGTTAATTGTATCTAATGAAAATTCATATCCATATTCATTTATTATTAAGATAGGGAATTATGAGTATTGCTTTGAAAAGTTAATTTACAATTAAATTCACAAAGATAATTTTTTAATAGAAGAAAAATTGAAATTCTAGAGTCAAAAAATATTAACTTTAATAATACATCTCTCAATATCATGTTATATGTTTGGCATATAAATATTTGTAGATTTAAATTTATAATTATCTTTTTATTTCTATAGATATATTTTGGATTTAAATATATAATTACTTTTGTAGAGACATGATATCCTTTTCTATGATTATTTTGTTGTAAGAAAATATGTGTTTAATAGGGTATACTTTAAGAATTAGCTTTAAGAATTTTTTATAGATATTTATAGAAATAGGATATAACTAACAAGTAAAAGTATGTTGCAAATTCAAATCATCCAAATACTTAAGTAGTGCTAAGTCATAGATAAAAATAGAAAAACCATAAAATAAATGCAAATCATAACACAAGATAAACCTAGAGAAACCCTCTCAAGAACAAGCTCCACACCCAAAGAAATTCAAAGCTTTTATTATTTCTCAACAAGAGTTACACTAATACAAATTTCCCTTCTTAATTCTAGTAGCACTTTGTTACTACAACAACCTACAAAATAACTTGCATTATCTCCTACTCCAAGTTTCAATTTAAAGCTAAAGGTATTACAAGAAACTATAAATGGTCCTCACTACAATAGACTCAAACCATGAGCTAAGTAGTCTACAAGAAAAAAGGTATCTCATGACATATGTTTGGGAGTTACAAACATCTTTCTAGAAGCTTCAAGAATTTTCTCATGAATTTGGATGTCCAACTTTGAACTAGAGGACTAAAACAACTCACTAGAAAATAAAATAACAACTCCCTAAGTCAAAAAGAGTCTATCAAATTATTATACATAATCAAAGGTGCTTTCTTACACCCTTAGAATATCATAAATGTTTATTATACCTCTTATAGCATTCCACTTCATTCCAAGCCTTCATAGATGTTCTCATTGACCAAATTAAGCTTCCCCACTCAATGACAACTTATAAAGAATATTCCAAGTGCATACAAAAATAATATTTAATTAAAAAAAAAATCTCCTCATATGGGATGTCCAAGTTCCCCTTACACAATTTTTGGAGTTTCATGAAATAATAACTGACTTTTAAAATATCAAATTACAAAGCATAGTCCTAAGATTGGAAGATTAATATCACCAATCCTAACATTTTGTAAACAATCTATAATTTGTAGAGGCATAATCTCCCTAATATATATTTTGGAATAGATTTAATGTAGTAGAGTGGGTATCTATTGTATATATAAAATAAAATATAGGAGATTTGCAAATTAAAATTTGTGTCAAATATTAATCAATTTGATGAAAAGAACTCAATTTGTCTAATTTGTAATTGACACGATAAATTAGAGTTTAAATTTTCTATAAATTTGTAATTGAAATGGAAAAATAAAACCTAAATTCTCATTGTAATTGAGATAGTAAAATATAATCTAAAATTCCCCCCAAAATAAACTATAATTTAGATGGTGATTTTGAATCTAAATTTTTGCATAATAATATAACTAAAAGGCTGCATTCGCAATTATTTTGAAATAACCTTTTATGGATCTCAATTGTACTTAATTTTCCCTTGAATCACTTTTTGAATCATATTATTCTTAGCCTTACTAAAAAAAATCTTTTTTTTAAAGTTCCTCGACCTTCATCCTTGTAAAGATTTCATAGTAGAATGTCCTTTTATTTATATAAATCCATAGTATTCATTAAAACCCCATAATTTTGATATAAAATGTAGATTACGTAGGATCAGTGTATCTTCTAAAGTCTCATAAACTATTGATTAATGATGATGTGTTAGAATTTTGTGTATTTATGGATAAAAACAAAATATGGTGGTGTGCATATTTGGCTTTATTTATTTTAATCCTAACTATTGATCATAGATTAATTAATGTGTCATTGAATGTGATTACCTTTCAATGAATTTCAAAATATGACAAAATTTAGTAGTAATCTTGGATGATTTCTCATCAACCTAGTTGTTTCTACAAATAAATTTGAATCAACCATAGCATTGATTTAACCCATTGATTTAGGTATATTATTTTATGTTATACATCTTTTAAGTTTCTAATGTGGGTGCTTGTGTTAGATAGTCATATTCACTTGTGTATAATAACAAAATTTAATGTTGTGTAACTATGCATCTTCCCTTTTTCCTTGACCACTATCATGTGTCCATCAATGTGGGTTGTCAAATCTAGACATTATTTAACATATCAAGTGGTAGGAAAAAAAAGTATCCTTTTATAATAGAGTAGACTTATTTTTATTAACTTCATTGGTCAAAAGTGAGAATGTGGGTTAATCACATAGGTATGTAGCATAAAGAGAAAGTGAATTGTTTCCATGTGTTATTCAATGGCATGAAAATGGTGGGATCATTATTTTTATTCAACAAAGGATAAATTATAAGTGAATCATCACCATTATTTCTATGTTGTATTTCATGATCTCATTAACTTAGGAAAAATTAAAAAAAGATGTAGCTTTCAATTTTATGTTTCCATTTTCCTCCTAACCATCAATTTGATGTTGATCAATAAACACTATGGATTAATGAAGATGATTCAAAATATTTATGTGATAGGATAGGTGTTTAATTTTCAAACTTATCCATACAAGGAGAAAGGTGTCAAGGAAATTAATACAAACTACAATTAACATGAGATCACATGTAGAATTAGATTTTAAGTAATTAAATTAATTATAATCCTTAATTTGTATTGTTCTATAAATGAATTATAAAAATTGAGAAGTTATGCTAAATGCACTCATGTTTGTCAGTTATCACCTACAAATTGAAAATATTTGAAGCTAAATTACTAAGTAATTACATATATATAGCTTTCCTTACAATTGAATTATATTTGTAAAAGTGATAAGCTCATTATCATTAGATAAAATTACAAGATAAGCTATGTAAAAGAAGTTGGGGCACTTTTTTTAGTTATTGTTTGGATTATGCAAAGGCAAATGCATTATAATTATATATCCATGATGTTAACGGTAAAATTGGAAGCCTATAATTACTCATGTGTGCCTTAAATTAGATTACCAATTAGAAGATATATTATTCTCCAAGCTTGAAACTAATAATTTGCCTATTTTAAGAATTCTAAAATGCCTCTTAAGAGATTTTCTAGTCAAGACACTTTTGAGGTCATTTCATGGGATAGAAAAATATATAAGTTAAACACAATCAAAATCCAGAAATAACAAATTACAAGCATTATGAATTGTGAAAATCTCATAACATTAAGAAAAATATATATTAAGTTCTTTATTGAGTTTATAGTGGTTGCTAATTATTGAAGGTGGTGGTGTAGGATGGAGGTAAAATATTGTCATGTAAGGAGAAGGCTGACTATGAAACTCAGTATGAAGACTCTGATTATATCTACTCCCACACTCATCCATGATGAATCTGGTCTATAACTCTGTAATCTTAGTGATGGGCATGGAGCTATTAGATTTATGTAAATTAATTTGATTTTGTATTTGTTACCTGTAAAAATATAGCTATGCATAAATACAAGCTATCAATTGCTTCCAATGTTTTTAATAACTTTTACAGTAATATTACCATGACAAACAGATTTGTTACAATGTAATGAAGTGTTTGCAGAGAAATGTCTTAAAATATCTTTTCAAACATTGCAAAAAGTTATGAGCCATTAGAATCTTTGGGTAGGTGATATGGTGGTTGTTATTATATCCTTCACACGCTGACTTTTTAGGTATTCTCTACTATAAAACCATACAGTTTTTTTATGTACTTTAAAAAAAAGCATTCGACAACATGAAATTAATCTTTTCACCAAATTTTGAAATTTATTAAAAAGAAATGGCTTATAAATAATTATAACTTCACTAGCTAGAAATTGTGTCCCTTTATGTCAATGGTAGATATGACAATGAAACTTCAATTTTATTACACAATCTCAAAAAAATTATAAAATTTATGACTCTTTAGATATTCTTTGCTATAAAAACATACAGATTTTTCATGTACTTCTATGAAGCTAATCTTTTTCACCAAATTTATTAAAAAATAAAAAGACAATTCCAAGAAGCTTATAAATAACATAAATTGTGTATAACTTCAGTAATTAGAAATTATCCCTATAAAAGTGACAACGCAACTTCAAGGAACATCATAAAATTTCATCTCTAAAAGAAATTATTGTAATTGTTTAATTGTAGAACGAAAATTCATATCCATATTCATTTATTATTAAGATAGGGAATTATGAGTATTGATTTGAAATGTTAATTTATAATTAAATTCACAAAGATAATTTTTTAATAGAAGAAAATTTGGAATTTTAGAGTGAAAACATGTTAACTTTAATAATACATCTCTCAATATCATGTTATATGTTTGGCATATAAATAGTTGTAGATTTAAATTTATAATTATCTTTTTATTTCTATATAGATATTTTGGATTTACATATACAATTACTTTTGTCGAGACATGATATCCTTTTCTATGATTATTTTGTTGTAAGAAAATATGTGTTTAATAGGGTATACTTTAAGAATTGGCTTTAAGAATGTTTTATAGATATTTATAGAAATAGGATATAACTAACATGTAAAAGTATGTTGCAAATTCAAATCATCCAAATACTTAAGTAGTGATAAGTCGTAGATAAAAATAGAAAAACCATAAAAGAAATGCAAATCATAATACAAGATAAACATAGAGAAACCCTCTCAAGAACAAGCTCCACACCCAAAGAAATCCAAAGCTTTTATTATTTCTCAACAAGAGTTGCACAAATACAAATTTTCCCTCTTAATTCTAGTAGCACTTTGTTACTACAACAACCTACAAAATAACTTGCATTATCTCCTACTCCAAGTTTCAATTTAAAGCTAAAGGTACTACAAGAAACTATAAATGGTCTTGAACTACAATATACTCAAACCATGAGCTAAGTAGTCTACAAGAAAAAGGTATCTCATGACATATGTTTAGGAGTTACAAACATCTTTTCAGAAGCTTCAAGAATTTTCTCATGAATTTGGATGTCCAACTTCAATAGAGGACTAAAACAACTCACTAGAAAATAAAATAACAACTCCCTAAGTCCAAATATGTCTATCAAATTATTATACATAATCAAAGGTGCCTTCTTACACCCCTTACAATATCATAATTTTTTATTATACCTCTTACAACATTCCACTTCATTCCAAGTTGTATAAGAGTGAATTTTCACCCTTTATACAAATTCCCCTTTTGCTTTTTTCTACCTTAGAAAACCAAGTTCGAAGGCTTAATTACACCTAAGCCTGCTACTTGCATCCCACTTGGCACCTATTTTGAGCGTCAATGGGGGAATTTCTATCGGGGATGCCTGTGCAGTGAGTAGACATCTGCGTGGTGCACTTATGTCCCTAGCAAATTCCTGCGGCTGAATCTATAGAGGCATTACACTTCTCATTAGTGGTCAAGTTGTAACGCCCTCTTCAGCCAACTGGCTCAAATATGGTCATTTTCTCCACTCTCTCCTTCAAATTCACTCCTTCAACAAGCATTCAAGTAAACTTCTTCCAAGCCTTAAAGCATTCAACTTCACACTCTTGCACTCACTCTCAAGCATTCTAGCACCTCATTGCAACAACAACTTCACTCCACCACTTCAATAGAGCAAATTTGGGATGACACCATTGCAGCAAAGGCTTGAGTACTCTCAATCTCTCCCCCATTAGCCTTGAGTTCTTTTGGTGGAGGTGGTAAGATTCCCATTCCTCTCCTCTATTACTTGGTAGAGTAAGCACACTTACTATTTTGTAGTGCTTTAGTGTTCTTTACTACATTATTTTCTTTATCTCACTTTTTTGGTTGTCTGTGGAGGTGGAAACACCTAAATGGGGGTTTGATTGAGGCAGACCCCTATACAGCCACCCAAAAATTTTCCTCTTCTTTGTGTGTAGGTGAATGTGCTTTTTGGGGAGCTAGCTAGCGAATGAGTTTCTTTGTGAAATCCTTCTTGCCACCTTAACATTAGAGATTATTTTGTTTACTTAATCACATTATTTTGGCCCTTTAATAGTAGTTAGCTGGGTTGTTATCTTGTTTTCTTAGGTTTGACCTTGTCTCTGTAGTTGTCTAGTTGTACGAATGCCAGCACACTTGAGAGATGCCAACACACCATGCTATCGTCCCAGGACCGCGCTTTCATCCTCGGGAAAAGAGCTTCCTAGGGCATAGCATTGAACCCAAAAAAATGGCTTACCTATCCCAATCTTGCATTTTAGGTCTATAGGGTGATTGAAGGACTTTATAGTCCTCATCATTCTCATCCCACATTCCCCAAACATCCTATTAAGCTAAGCTAGAAGTTAGGGCAGCCTTCTACTCTTGGCCCTCCATGACTTGGGGCCTTGAATATAGTTGGTCCCCCTCTTTTACATTTTTGGTGAAACCGATGTAAACCATTTTGATTCTATTTTACGATACTGATAGTTCCTTTCCTCATACTCTAGGAGTGTTGTAGGTGTGAGTGTTGTGAGGTTGTCACCTTACAACCCAACC
>VDFB02379711.1:135896683-135947150 GCA_007258455.2 Sequoia sempervirens
ATGATGCTTTAGCCAATTGAGCTAGGCCCCCTGCCCCAAATAAGAAACATAATATTGAAAGCTACTTCCTTTTTTAATTTTCCTAAGCTAATGAGATCATGAAATGCAACATAAAAATAATGGTGATGATTCACTTATAGTTTATTCTTTTTCGAGTAAAAATAATGATCCCACCATTCTCATGACATTGAATAACATATGAAAACACTTCACTTGCTCTTTATGCTACATACCTATGTGATTAACTTACCTTCTCACTTTTGACCAATGAAATCAAGAAAAATAATGCTACTATAATGTAAATGGCCACTTATTTACTTTTTCCCTACCAATTAATATGTTAAATAATATCTAGATTTGATAACCCACATTGATTGACGCATGATAGCAATTAAGGAAAAAAGGGGAGATGCATAGTTATACACCATTAACTTTTGTTATTATACACAAGTAAATAGGACTAGAACACAACCACCCACATTAGAAACTTAAAAGTTGTATAGCATAAAATAATATACCTAAGTCAATGGGTTACATATAAATTTACATGAAACCAATGCTATGGTTGATTCAAATTTATTTGTAGAAACAATCAGCTTAATGAGAAATCATCCAAGATTATTACTAAAGTTTACCATATTTTGAAATTCATTGAAAGGTAATCACATTCAATGACTCACATTAATTAATCTATGATCAATGGTTACAGTTAAAATAAATAAATCCAAAGATGCACACCACCATATTTCGTTTTTATCCCTAAATACATAAAATTCTTAGAGTATACCTTATTAAACACATAAATTATCATACAACAAAATAATCATAGAGAAGGATATCATATCTCTACAAAAGTGAATTATATATTTAAATCCAAAATATCTCTATAGAAATAAAAGTGAATTATAAATTTAAATCTATGTATATGGCAAACATATAGCATGATATTGAGAGATGTATTATCAAAGTTAACATGTTTTCACTCTAAAATTCAAAATCTTTTATCTATTCACAATAAAAAATAAAAATACATCTATGTAAATTTAATTATAAATTAACATTTTACATCGACATTTATAATTCCCTATCTTAATAAGAATATGGATGTGATTTTTTATCTTACAATTAAAAACTATAATAATTTTTTTTAGGGATGGAATGTTATGATACTTCCTGAAATTGCATAATGAATTTGACTTGTTGCATCAAGTCATTTCTACTAGTGACATAAAAGGTACACAATTTCTAGTTAATGAAGTTAGACATACTTGGAATTGCCTTTTTCACTTTTTTCATAAATTTGGTGAAAAGGATTAGCTTTATGTTGTTCGATGCTCTTTCTTGAAAAGTACAACAAAAAGCTGTATGCTTTACAGCAAAGAATACCTAAAAAGTCAGCGTGTGAGAGATATAGCAACCACCACCTTATCACCCTGACCCACCCATAGATTCTAATGGCTCATAAACTTTTTAATGTTTCAAAAGATATTTTAAGATAGATCTCTGCAAACACTTCATTACATTCCAACAAATTTATTTGTCATGGTAATATTACAGTAAAAGCTATTAAAAACATAGGAAGCAATTAATAGCCTGTCTTTATGCATAGCTATATTACGGATGAGTGCGGGAATAGATATAATCAGAATCTTCATACTGAGTTTCGCAGTCAGCCTTGTCCTTACATGACAAGATTTTACCTCCATCCTGCACCACCACCTTCAGTAATTAGCAACCACTATAAAACCAATAAAGGACTTTAACATATATTTCTCTTAATGTTACGAGACTTTCAAATGAGATTTCCACAACTTATATTTGTTAATTTTGGATTTTGATTGTGTTTGAATTTTTTCTATTAATATTTTGGATCACACTCTGTGATCTATTAGCATGATGATAGAGAGCATTTCGGATCACATACTCTGATCCATCATCAAGATGATAGAGAGCATTAGTTAGGATGAGAGAAAGCATTATTTATGCTCTCTATCATCTTGATGATGGATCATAGAGTGTGATCTGAAACGTTGATGGAAATAATTTAAACACAATCAAAATTCATAAATAACAAATTACATATATTTCTCTTTTATGTTTCTTTATATCTTACAATCTTCTGATTATCTGTGCTTGACTTTGGCCTGGAATTAGACACCAAAGCTTCTTTCTTATCTGCAAGTCAATGGACACAATAAGGACAGAATAAATTATTGAATATTTTACAAACAGCTTGCAGATTTTCATGCACTCATAGACTTCATGATAATGGAAATAATGGAGAAATAAGCTCAGAGATCACTACCTTGTTGAAGCAATCTACAAGCAGTGGAATGACTAGCTACCAACCATAAGAACAAAACAGAGAACAAAATAACGTGGACCTTCTTCATCATGAAAATCTGTATACTAATGAAGAGTTGAATATGGCTGAAGTAGAAGTTGTCACTTATAAACAAAGAACTTGACATTTGAAGGGCATTTTTTTCCATGTTGGATAATCAATTGACAAACTATACTACTTTCTAGAAGTCCAGAGTTTGAATAATGGCACACAAATTTAGTGAAATGATAAGCTAAAGTCTCCCTGAGTTGGCGGTTGAATTTTTTGTCCACGCCACCGACATGTATTACGTCAATTTTATGACCAAAGACTGAATACGTAGGTATTTCAATGCATCTTCGCTTGGAGAAAATGATTTTTGTGTCCAAGTTAAGTCCTATGTTCTCAAATGTTAAATTTATTTTCTATCCTAAATTTATTCTTACCTCTCAACAATTTATCAATAAACTATTTAGGGTCAGGTTTTCTTCTCAACTAAGTACATGCTCATATCATCCACGTAAGTATTTAGTTTTTAAAAGAAAATTTTATCTTCAAGGTTAAAATATCCAAATATCACAAAAGGATGAATGATGATAAGATTAAACTAATCTTTAAAATGATATTTTCTAGTAGTGTAGTTGTCTCATTATTTCCTAAAAATCAATTCTTAGAGATATTGTGTGTAGGAGCTCATATGGTCCTTGGTTAACCACTTGCCCTAATGAGAAAGCTGACTAGCTTGAACCGCCCGATAAAGAGGGATTCTTTGATTTCTGAGAGTCTTTACAATGACTTCGGTGACATGGTCACGCTGTAGTGGAGTAGTAGTAGTTGGATTCAATTTTGTAGCATGATTGTGTTCAGTGGCTTGTGAAATGTCCAACAAAGGAGGAAAATAAGGACGTAGCAATTCCACATTGAAAACTAGATGCAACCCAAGAAATGGTGGCAAATTGAGTTCAAATTCATTTTCACCAACTTTCTTGATAATGGTATATGGGTCATAGCGAAGAGGACGAAGCTTCCTATTTGGTCCTTGAAGACGCTCCTTCTAGAGATGTAACCACACCATGTCACCAATCTGAAATTGATGAGGAGTTTTGTGATGATCATGTCTGTCCTTATACTTCTTATTGCTCTACTCCAAAATCTCATGAACTTGCTACTGTAGATGTCTGATCTTGTTAATGAATTTTTCTGCTTTATCTACCTGACCTCCTTGCAACATTCGGTGGAATATCAAGTTGTAGAATAGGCACTGCTATGTCCATAGGTGCCAATGGTTGATACCCAAGAAAAACTTCAAATGGACTATGCCCTGTAGTACTATGGAGTGAATGTTTGTAGCTGTGTTGCACGTAAGGCAAGCTCTCATCCCATGTGCAAGGATGGTTTGAATGATACATTCAGAGGATGTGAATGATCATTCAATTTACCACTTTTGTCTACCCATCCATTTGAGGATGGAATGTTGTAGACTTCGTCAACTTCGTGTCCATTTTAGCCCATAGTGAAGACCAAAAATTGTTGATGAATATACTATCCCTATCAGAAATAATGCTTTTTTGGCAAACCAAAATGAACCTAAACATGTTTGAAAAATAGCTTGGCAGTCTCTTCTATAGAAATCATCTTTTTACAAGCCACCATGATATCTATTTTGGAAAATCTATCTACCACCAGATATACACAATCATGACCCCGTCTGGTAGTTGTAAGCCCAGACATAAAATCCATTGAAACTGACAGTCATGGTTTATTAGGGATAGGTAGTGGTAAGCATAGGCCCAATTTACGATCTGTAGGCTTTGCAATTGCATAGGTTGCACATGCTTGGATATATTAAATGACATCCTGTTTCATTTTTGGCCAATAGAAATATTTTTGAAGGACAACAGTAGCCTTACGAATACCAAAATGGCTGAAAACACGACTATAGTGTGCTTCTCATATCATCCTTTTTCATTCTTTAGTGGGAACACATATGTGACCAACATGACAAAGCATCCCATCATGCAAATGAAAATTAGGGACATAATTTCCTTCTGCTAGTTTATTCTAAATGTTAGCAAAATCAGGGTCATTACCATATAGTTGCACCCAAGTTGACGATCTGTAGGCTTTGCAATTGCATAGGTTGCACATGCTTGGATATATTAAATGACATCCTGTTTCATTTTTGGCCAATAGAAATATTTTTGAAGGACAACAGTAGCCTTACGAATACCAAAATGGCTGAAAACACGACTATAGTGTGCTTCTCATATCATCCTTTTTCATTCTTTAGTGGGAACACATATGTGACCAACATGACAAAGCATCCCATCATGCAAATGAAAATTAGGGACATAATTTCCTTCTGCTAGTTTATTCTAAATGTTAGCAAAATCAGGGTCATTACCATATAGTTGCACCCAAGTTGACGATCTGTAGGCTTTGCAATTGCATAGGTTGCACATGCTTGGATATATTAAATGACATCCTGTTTCATTTTTGGCCAATAGAAATATTTTTGAAGGACAACAGTAGCCTTACGAATACCAAAATGGCTGAAAACACGACTATAGTGTGCTTCTCATATCATCCTTTTTCATTCTTTAGTGGGAACACATATGTGACCAACATGACAAAGCATCCCATCATGCAAATGAAAATTAGGGACATAATTTCCTTCTGCTAGTTTATTCTAAATGTTAGCAAAATCAGGGTCATTACCATATAGTTGCACCCAAGTTGATGTTTGATGACCACACGAATGCAACACAATTTTCAAAGCTACAATTGGAGGCCCACTTAAACAATCTGCCACTTTGTTAGTGCTCCCGTTTTTATGATGAATATTGAGGTGAAATTTTTGTAGATAAGAAGACAACTGTTGATGTCTTTTTCTCTACAACTTCCCTTGTGTTTGCAAGAATTGAAGAGGTTTATGGTATGTATGTAAAATATTTTCCTTTCCCAAAATATAATGCTTCCACTATTTGTGGGCCTAAACGATGGCATATAGCTCCTTTCCATATGTGGGGTATGGACTCATTGAATAAAAAAAAGTCTCACTCTGATAGGCAACCGGATGTCCATGTTGCATGAGTACAGCGTCGAGATCATACTCAGATGCATCGGTTTCTTTTTCAAATATTTTTTGTAGGTTTGGAAGGACTAACACCGGTGCTAAACATAATCTTTGCTTCAATTCCTCAAATGCTTGTTGCTTTGCATCTACCCACTAATTTTTTTCTTGTGCTCCACCCCTTAGTGTCTAATTTAGAGGCCATGATAAATGGGAAAAACCAAGAAAAAATCTACGATAGAAGTTTGCTAGGCCCAAGAAACTACAAATCTTTGTGAAAATTTTAGGAGGTCGCCAATCTTTGATTATTTGAATCTTTGTAGGATCAACATGAACACCCTCATTGTCAATAATGTACCCCATGTATTGGATTCTTTGCATACCCAAGGAACACTTTTTTATGTTGACATAGACTTTGTGTTGTTGCAGAGTTGAAAGCACTTGTTCAACATGCTACAAATGCTTAGACCACATTTTTTTGAAGATGAGTATGTCATCCAAGTAAACAACCAAAAAAGAACCAATGAATGGCCTAAGCACATCATTCATCATCCTCATAAATGTGTCAGGAGCGTTGGTTAGACCAAAAGACATGACCAACCATTCAAACAAACCTTCCTTAGACTTAAATGTAGTTTTCTACACATCTGCTAGATCAATTGGTACTTGGTGCTACCTAGACTTCAAATCAAGATTTTGGTGAAGAACTTAGCCCCTCTAAGCTGGTCCAAGAGGTAATCAATTCAAGGGATCAAATATTTATTTTTCATAGCGATTTTTTTTAAAGCCATATAATCAATGCAAAGTCTCCATGTCCCATCTTTCTTCTTAGCAAGAATAATTGGGCTGCCACATGGTGAAGCACTTGGACGAATGTGTCCCTTCTGAATCAACTCTTTAATCTACCTCTTGATTTCATCATTTTCCAAAGCTAACCTCCTATATATTGGCTCATGTGGTAGTGGTGTCTGTGGGATTAAATCAATAGAATGCTTGATTTGATAGTGTGTTGGGACCCCTACTAGTGAATTAAACACACTTTGATATTCTTTCAAGATGTTATCCATTTGCTTTTGCTAGTTTGTTGATGTGGCCACTTTGGAATGTGTATTTAGAATAACTGATTTTGTTTCCTCAGAGCAAACCATGAGCAATACAAAAAACTCTAGTTTTAGCAATCAAACATTTACATTGTTTATCACTAATCAAAGAAATAGATTGTTTTGGACATACCTCTGGTATATTATACTTTCTTTCACCAAGCTTGATTGTGACGTTGTGTGGTTTGGACTCATATACACCATGACGTTGATACATGTATGACTTCCCCAACAAGACATCACATACATCCAAAGGTGCTACATCACAAATTACTTCATCCTTAAATAGTTTTATCGAATATGGCAGATGACACCGTTTATTTATTTGAATATCTCGCCCTACACTTACCCATCCCATGGAGTATAGTTGTGGGTATTTTGTCATTTTCATATTTAGTCTTTTGACTGTCTCCATATAAATTAAGTTCTTTGGGCTACCACTGTCAACAATAAAATGTAGAGGCTTTCCACCGACCCAGATTTGTGAATGGAACAGTTGCTCTTCATCCTCACGAGGAAATACTTTGGCAGTTGCAACTTTGGCATTGTGTCTACTTCTATGATCTGATCACTATCTTTTTGCTGAAAATTATATGTTGGTAATGATTCAGGCTCAACTTCTTCTCCCCATGTTTCTGTCATCAGATTCTTGATTCTTCGACAATCCTTGGTGTTATGGAATGCACTCTTATGTATGTCACACCAGATGCATGTATTTGACTATGTCTTCTCAGGTGAGTTTGAGGGAGGTTCCTTAATCACTTGTTTTCCTGTGGATTTATTGCTACCTTTTCCCTTGAACTTATTATTTCCAAAATCATCTTTCTTCCCTTTTTGCTTGAATTTCTCCTTAATTTTTATGGCATAATTGAAAGCAGTTGCTAATGTTTAAATATTCAAAAAATCCATCTCAATATGAATATACCTATGAAGTCCACTATGATATTTTAGAATTCGATGCTTCTTTGAATCTTCAATACCAAGTTTTACTGAAAGTGCATAGAAAGTATTGGTGTAATCTTACACAGATTGATCCTTCTTTTGTCGAAGCAACTATGACTATGTATATTTTTATTCATATGTATCCTTAGGGAAGTATGCTTCTTTTAAATGTATTCCACATGAATTCTCCCCATGTTGGTTTATTATCAAAGGTTAAATCCAATTGTGGTCCAATGGGTAATTCTCTATCTGCCACCTTAATTTCCCACACTTGTTTCACATGCATTTCAGCTTTGAGGAGAGCAAAAGTTATTTTCTCTGCATATGAGAAATCATTTATAGAGAAGCATCATTACAATTTTGATAACCAATCATCAACAACATCAACATCAATTTTCCCTTTGAAATTTGGGATATCAAAATTTACTTGCACTTTGAAAGGGGTATGTCCATGAAATGGTGCCTCTACCCCATTTGGTTGTTGATTCTGTAGGAGATGTGAGAATTGGCTCATCATCTCTTCTTGTTGTTTTTTCAAAGCTTCTTCCACCACTTTTTGATAGAGTTTGATGAATCACCTTTCTTGTCTACCATCTTTAGTCATGTGTGTCTTAAAGGAGGGTATTCTAACAAGTTTTGTGTGTCCAATCCTAACCTTTGGTAGCCTAATCTTGTGTGATTCGACATTCAGGAGTGTTCCCATTCTAATACCACTAATCTAATTTTTTTTTGTGAATTCGGGGGAGAATACTCAACAAGGTGCTAGAAGTATTGTAAATCATTAAGACAAAGTGAGAAACATGAAAAACATCATTTTATTCAACATATGAAAGATATTACAAAGCTTGAGCAAGCTTGTGAGTGAGATACATTCCTCGAGTTCGTACAAGTTAGGAAATCTCGTGGGAGATATGTATGCTTGAATCAATTTGGGCTATCTCCTAGGAGAGATGTATGCCACAACCTAGAAGACTCATCCGAGGAGAGCTATGCCTATCACTCTATCCATTAGCTTTGAATTGAGCCTATTTAACATTTACATAGAAGCTAAAAAGTTACCATCCATGTCCTCATTAGAAATCAAATGGATAGATGAAAACTGGAAGGTCATTACACTTGAATGAGGAAAATTTAATTATAAAATTTAAATATTATTAATTGAGTACTCCAATTTTTTTATGATCATAGTAGTACCAAATATTGTGATTATATCAAAGTCACTACAAAAAAGACCAATCTCCCTAGTAGTTATTTAACTCTATTTTTTTTTATAAGGTCTAATTAAATATTTAATATCATTTGTCTACATTGTCATGTTAGCCCCCAATCTTGTCAACAAAGCAATTTTCAAATAAAAAAAATTAAGAATAATTGTTATGCTTTTCCATATGAAGGGTCCATAATTGCATAAGGTTTACCTAACTATTAGGGAGGTGATTCTACAAGTTCTAATTTCTTGTGCTACTACCTAGGATCATGGTGTACAATAAAATGTGGCACAATATAATATATATTCTAAAGCCTTTGGTGAATGATTTATTCTTAAATTCAAGTATTTATGCATGAATATAATGTGCTAAGAACTCTCCATTATTAATATTTTTATTTTTATTATGCATTATAAATACAAAGATGCAAGATACACTTGGTTCCTTTCATTTTTCTTGTATCCTAACAATAGCCCATGTATGTTTCTTAAAAATGAGGCACAAACTTTATTAGTTTCATAGGATCATTTTCCTTAGAAGGAATAATTGTCTTGAACCTTGAATCACTCCTAATTATATAATGTGGTAACTTTATCCCTCTATAAATATTCCTGTAATTTTGTAATAAAAGGCTAGACTCTTCCAATTCAATTCTACCCTAGTCTCATGGGTTAGCTAGAAAGCCTTTTGAATTTTCCCTATTTAGAGTGAAAATTAAATTTATCATTGGATCCTTTATAGAATAAGTATATCATCTTAACACTTATGCAACCATTCTATAATATATAGTGCAAGGAAGCAATTAAACATAATGACCTTAGCTAGGTTAAAGACCCAAGCATAACATATTAGATGAGGTAACATTTTGTCATAAAAAATGTTGAATAACTTTCCACTCAAGAAATCTAAGTCACTATTTTCTTAATATAAATTTTCACATTCTTGAATAATTCTTAGAAAAATCCTCCCAATAGATCTCTTATATATTTTTATATCCTATGAAATGACCTCAAAAGTGTCTTGACTAGTAGATCTCTTAAGAGGCATTTTTGAATTCTTAAAATAAATAATTTATTAGTTTGCAAGCTTGGAGAATAATAGATCTTCTAATTGGTAATCTAATTTAAGGAACACACGAGTAATTATAGGGTTCCAATTTTACCCTAAACATCATGGATATATAATTATAATGCATTTACCTTTGCATAAGCCAAACAATAACTAAAAAAAAAGTGCCCCAAGTTCTTTAACATTGCTTATCTTCTAATTTTATCTAACGATAATGAGCTTATCACTTTTAGAAATATAATTCAATTGTAAGGAAAGATATATATATATATATATATGTGTGTGTGTAATTACTTAGTAATTTAGCTTCAAATATTTTCAATTTGTAGGTGATACCTAACAAACATGACTGCATTTAGTATAACTTCTTAATTTTTATAATTCATTTATAGACTAATACAAATTAAAAATTATAATTAATTTCATTACTTAAAAGCTAATTCTACATGTGATCCCATGTTAATTGTAGTTTGTATTAATTTCCTTGACCTTTCTTCTTGTATGGATAAGCTTGAAAATTAAACACCTATCCTATCGCATAAATATTTTGAATCCTCTTCATTAATCCATAGTGTCTATTGATCAACATAAAATTGAAATCTATATCCTTTTTAAATTTTTCCTAAGTTAATGAAATCATGAAATACAACATAGAAATAATGGTGATGATTCACTTATAATTTATCCTTTTTTGAGTAAAAATAATGATCCTACCATTTTCATGCCATTGAATAACACAAGGAAACAATTCACTTTCTCTTTATGCTACATACCTATGTGATTAATCCGCATTCTCACTTTTGACCAATGAAGTCAATAAAAATAAAGCTACTATATTATAAAAGGCTACTTTTTTTCCTACCACTTGATATGTTAAATAATATCTAGATGTGACAACCCACATTGATTGACACATGATAAAGGAAAAAGGGAAGATGAATAGTTACACAACATTAAATTTTGTTATTATACACAAGTGAATATGAATAGAACACAAGCACCCACATTAGAAACTTAAAAGATGTATAACATAAAATAATATACCTAAATCAATGGGTTACATATAAATTTAGATAAAATCAATGCTATGAAACAACTAACTTGATGAGAAATCATCCAAGATTATTACTAAATTGTAATCACATTCAATGACACATTAATTAATCTATGATCAATGGTTAGGGTTAAAATAAAGCCAAATATGCACACCACCATCTTTTATTTTTATCCATAAATACACAAAATTCTAACACATCTTCATTAATCAATAGTTTATGAGACTTTAGAAGATACACTGATCCTACATAATCTACATTTTATATCAAAAGTATGGGGTTTTAATGAATACTATGGATTTATATAAATAAAAGGAAATTCTACTATGAAATATTTACAAGGATGAAGGTTGAGGCATTTAAAAAATGAGATTTTTTTTAGTAATGCTAAGAATAATATGATTCAAAAAGTAACTCAAAGGAAAACTAAGTACAATTCAGATTCATAAAAGGTTATTTCATAATAATTGTGAATGCACCCCTTTAATTATATTATTGTGCAAAATTTAGATTCAAAATCACCATCTAAATTATAATTTTTTGGGAATTTTTAGATATATTTTACCACTTCAATTACAATTCAATGAGAATTTAGGTTTTATTTTTTCATTTCAATTAAAAATTTATAGAAAATTTAAAGTCTAATTTGTCACCTCAATTACAAATTAGACAAATTGAGTTCTTTTCATAAAATCGATTAATATTTGACACAAATTTTAATTTGCAAATCTCCTATATTTTATTTTATATATACAATAGATACCCACTCTACTACTTTAAATCTATTTCAAAATATATATTAGGGAGATTACACCTCTACAAATTAGAGATTGTTTACAAAATGTTAGGATTGGTGATATTAATCTTGTAATCCTAGGACTATGCTTTATAATTTGATATTTTAAAAGTTAGTTATTATTTCATGAAACTCCAAAAATTGTGTAAGGGGAACCTGGACATCCCATATGAGGAGATTTTTCTTTAATTAAATATTATTTTTGTATGTACTTGGAATATTCTAAGTTATAATTTTTCATTGAGTGGGGAAGCTTAATTTGGTCAATGATAACATCTATGAAAACTTGTGTAAGAGAGGGGGACCAACCATGTTCAAGGCCCCAGGTCACGGAGGGCCAAGAGTGGAAAGCTGCCCTAACTTACCTTAGCTTAACATGATGTTTGGGGAGTGCGGGATGAGAATGATGAGGACTATAAAGTCCTTCAATCACCCTATAGACTTGAAATGCAAGATGGGGCTAGGCAAGCCATTTTTCGGGTTCAACGCTATGCCTTAGGAATCTCTTTTCCTGAGGATGAAAGCGAAGTCCTGGGACAACAACATGGTGTGCTGACATCTTTGATGCAGTGCTAGAGGAAGAAACACAACTATCTCAACTTCATTAGACAAAACTCAGAACATCCTTGTTTGATTACTCATCACAACTACATTTTTCCTTTCACAAAACACTTGATTCAATACACCAAAACACAACTCAGAGTTCCAATGCTTTATCAAACCCTCAAAATGCCTTAATCAACTTGAAAATGACTGAAACAAACTAACTCGATTTCCTCAAATATCAATTGATGGCTTCATTTGTAAACCATCTACAACCAACCTTCATGGCACACACACACATAATCAAACTCCAAACTTTACCTTCCAAGACACAAGTCACTATTTCAACACTTTAGACACCTTCATTTGAATTGAAATAACAAGGCCAACCCTTTTCTAATCCCCATGATGCAGACCATAGAAATTTTCATCACTTCATTATAGACTTTCCTAATTCCTTGTAGCATACCTAATACATACTGTTAGAATCATCTCTTCAACCAAGGCTCCATTTTAGATTGTGATCATCATTTTGGATACTCTTTACAGGGTTCTAAAACATAACTAAAAATAACTATAAGTTTCTTTGGATAATTTTAGTTCATATTTGACTATACTCACTGTCAAACATGCCTAATTAGGTCTCATCACATTAGGGATTTATTAAATATACAAGCTCTGACCTTGAATACTCTTTTCCAACCATTCAAACACATCATTTTAGACCTGAATATGCTTATTTGATAATTAAAAGACCCTTTCCATGAATAATTGGACTAACCCTAGATGATAACCACCTTGATACTCTGTTTTCTGGCCTATATTGCAAATTTGTAGTCACAAACTTCCACATTCCATACAACAAGCTTAATCACTTGGTGCAAAATGTTAGAAAAATGAAAGATGATGTTGTCTAGATTAACTTTGGACTAGATTTTAGCACATTTCATTGAGTAAAATGAGAGAAACACAATTTTGACATGCCACTATTTACCCTAACAGGTTTTTCACCATCCTACAACAAATTCTCAATATCTTACACAAACATAAACCAAATTGCATGAAACAAATCATAAATGGAAGGTGATTGAATTATCTAACAAATACAATCAATGAGAAGCCACTCCTTTCCATTACAGGGCCGTACAAGATCTGAAAACAAGAAAATTTTGAGGAAAATGAATAAAAATAGAGCTTTCCAATGATCAAATTATTTTATTCAATCACCCACGAGGTACAAATGCATACAAAAGCCTTTTTATAGGAATCAAATCTAACCTTTGAGCTTCTAACCAATTCCTAACCACCTATCAATGCCTACCACTAAAGTGACCTTTCATATTCCATATGCAACTTTGCCATTTTTTTGCAATTTTATACATTTATGTTGACAACTTTTGCACTTTTTGAATTTTTCACAAACTTAACACTCCTAATGACCCAAATAAGTGAAAAATGACTTGGATGTCCCCTTGACATATGAAGAATGAATCATTTAACCTTATTACAAGATAAAACAACAATTATTTGATTAATCCTAAAAATTTGCATGATCAAAACACAATGTAGTCTAGATACTCTTGCATCAATCTCTCAAGTGCGTTGGTGTCCGTACAACCAAAAAACTATGGAGACAAGGTCAAACCTAAGAAAATAAGATAATGGCCCAACTAACTACTATTAAAGGGCCAAAATAATGTGATTAAGTAAACAAAATACTCTCTAATGTGATAAAGTAAAAATGTGAGAGTTAAGCTGGCAAAAAGGATCTCACAAAGAAATTTGTTTGCTAGCTAGCTCCCCAAAAAGCACATTCACCTACACACAAAGAAGAGGAAAAATGTTGGGTGGTTGTATAGGGGCCTACCTCAGTCAGACCCCTATTTAGGTGTTTCCACCTCCACGGACAACCAAGAAAGTGAGATAAAGAAAACAATGTAGTAAAGAACACTAAAGTACTACAAAATAGTAAGTGTGCTTACTCTACCAAGTAATAGAGGAGAGGAACGGGAAGCTTACCACCTCCACCAAAAGCACTCAAGGGTGATGGGGGAGAGATTGAGAGTACTCGAGCCTCTACTATAGTGATGTGGTCCCAAACATGCTCTATTGAAGTGGTGGAGTGAAGTTGCTACAATGAGGTGCTAGAATGCTTGAGAGTGAGTGCAAGATTGTGAAGTTGAATGCTTGAAGGCTTGGAAGAATTTTGTTTGAATGCTTAGAGGATGAAATGCTTGTTCAAGGAATGAATTTGAAGGAGAGAGTGAAGAAAATAGACATATTTGAGTCGGTCAGCTGAAGAGGGCATTACAACTTGACCACCAATGAGAAGTATAATGCCTCTATAGGTTCAATAGCAGGAATCTACTAGGGATGTAAGCACACCGCGTGGATGTCTACGCATTTCATGGGCATCCTTGACAAAAATTTCCCCTCTGACACTCAAAACATGCACCAAGTGGGATGCAGGCAGTGGGCTTAGGTGTAATTAGGCCCTCAAACTTGGTTTTCTAAGGTAGAAAAAGGAAAAAGGGGAATTTGCATAAGGGGTGAAAATTCACTCATACATTTTCCCCCCAATTTAGTCAGAAGGAATACTGATGAGTGCTTTGGTAAAGTAGATCAAGGAAGGAGTAAGGTTAGAAATGTATACCTGAACTGTTAAGGAAGCAAACCACTATCTGGGGAACCTGAAGGTACAGGGCAAGCAAAGGACTTCATATATTCTTAGAACTATGAAGTTGAAGAAAGAAAGCATCTTATAGACCCGTGGGCCTGTAAGGAGGTAACCCCCAAGATCTCTCGTATGAAGGAAGCCCCGTGAGGTAAGCACCTTATAGGCCTGCAGACCCACAAGGAAGTTGTTCCCCAAGAACTCACATGGAGGATACCCGAGAAGCATCCCCCAAGATCTATCTCATGAAGGAAGTTAGGAAAGTGCCTTAGGGAAGGTATTCTCCAAGATCTCTTGCATGAAGAATACCCAAGGAAGTTCCTTAGAGACCCACAAAATTTTAGGGGAATCACCCCTAAGATCTCTCGCATGGAGGAAGCTCAAAGGAAGAACTCTATAGGCTCTTGGTCCTGTAGGGAGGTATCCCCTAAGATATTTTTCATAGAGCAAACCTATGAAATCGGAATCCACAAAGTCAGGAAGTGGCCACGTAGGCAAGTAAGCATACAGTCATGCAGACCATTGATCAATTTGGAAAACTTTTGAAGGGGTCCCTTGGGGACCCGACGTGAAGAGGACATCCACTCAAGGGATGCACAGTTCAAAACTAGATGTTCTCTTTCTCGAATTGATCCATCATCAAGGGATCCTTTTGAAAGATGTTCACTTCATCAAGCAATTCAAAAAGAAGAATATTCCCCCACGCAAGGGGAAGGTCAAAGATGTTCCTGCTTTGGAGGAAGGTTTTCAAGTCCTTTCTTTATGAACCTGTGATGAAGGAAACATGTTCCGTTAGGGTTCCAAGTTGAGAATGCGATTCTGAAGAAAGGTTTGTGAAGATTGTTGAGAGAAGGTTCGTCAGCTATGAATGCATTCTATAAAAAATGAAATGTTAAAGGAAGGCATTGTCACACATGAGAGGGACAAATCAAACAAAGAAGAGAGAAAGAGAAAGAGAAATCAAAAGAGAAAACCACATACAAAGGGCATAGGGGTAGCCTGATATTTCGGGGTCAGAATTGCTCATAAATATATATATACATGTATGTATAGTAATAGTATATAAATGAACTGTCATCAACCCCCTACTATATCAGGCTATGTGAAGAATGCAAGAGAAGACAAAGTAAAAATAAAAAAATGGGTCAACATGGAAGGGAAGGCTAGATGCCCCCAATGCTTTGCATTGTCCCCAATTTATCAAAAGTCAAGCACAAACATGGAATAATGATGATACAAATAAAAGAAGGTTTACAACACAAAAACCATGTATGTATCCAAGCACCAAAAAGGGTGACAAGGGTCATCCAAACACACATAGCATGATCATGGGGGAACACAACACAAAACACACACACAAGATCAAGAAGAGGCCTCCTCCTAACACTGATCAACCAAGAGGTCATTTTCTTCCCACTCTAGATCATTGTAGGGTAAAGGAGGATGAATCTACAGTGGTGGGATGTTAAGAGGAGGAGCATCCAGCCCTCTCACAACAAGGGCCAAGGAAGAAGGCCCCGCAAGGTCTTCTTCATTGAGCTCTTGTGAAGCTAGGGTCAACAATTTTGCGAAGATCACTAACAAGGCCGAAACTTCATCCATAGTGTTAAACATGCATCCTACAAGAGCACCATGTTTAACTTTAGTAGATGGGGCAGGTTGTGCCTGAGATTCACTGCTAGGCTTTCCAAATGACTTGGGAGCGGTGACAAACTCTGGGGAGGCCGGGACTAGTTCTGTCACTAGGACAAAAAGGTTAGCATGGGACCACCTTGTGAAGAAGGTGGGATCCTCTTATGTCCTTCATTACTAGAAGGACCACACTCCGTATTTTTCTTTGTCAAAGGAGATGAACTCCCCACAGACAAGCCAAGAGGTATGAAGGAAGAGGAGGAAAGAACCGCAGTGGATACAACCAAAGTATTAACCATATCCACAGGCTAAATGGGAAAGGCTAGATATCTGGAACAAATGTCAACAAAGGAGTGATGAACACCTGTACCCCCTTGGGGTTAGGTGTATTCACACTCGCAGCGGAAGCTAGAAGCAACACAGGACCAGACTCAAGAGAAGCAGAAGGAAGGGAAGAGGATGACACTGCAAGATACCCTGAAGTAGGGACACTCGTCTCTACCTCCTTCCTTTGTGAGGTGGCCTACTCAGCTAAGAGAGCTTTTTCGCCAGCGCTTGCGCTCGTGCCCAAGGCGGTTTCTACAACTCTTTGAGTTGGAGGCTAGCAACTACGAAGGAGCAGAAGGTACCTGCTCAGCCATGGGAACGCCCACTATGACTATCTCCAATAGAGGAATGGATTCCTAAATGGGAGCAAGAGGAACTGGTTGAGCAATAGGGGGAGTCAGCTCAAGATTCTTGGCAGTGGGCCTCTTCCCATTCACTGCTTTGGGAGCAAGAATGGTAGGAGGCTGCAGAGGTTGAGATAAAGAGGACTCTCCATGGGAGACCTTCTTCTCATTATACTGAATGGGTCTAGGCTCTGTTGGCAGAACAGGAAGTTCGAATGTAGGACGCTTAGGCTTTTTCCAAGTAGGCACCATAGGGTTCTCCCGCAAATGTGGAGTAGAATCCGACGGTACCACAATAGAGCGAGAAGAAGCAACAGACTGACCGAGAAAATAGGAAGAAGGAGGATCTCAAGACCACTTCTCTTCTTCCTTCCTACATGCCTTAGTGGCATTGTTGTCAGCTTTTAAACAAGCCCTATGTGACACAACATAAGGCAAGGGAGGGTATCTCACTTTCGGTCTTAGATGCCCTTTCTTATAGTTTTGATATGTTCAGTGCAGAAGGTCTGTCCTAGGTGGAAGAGGACCAATGGGCGCAGGCCAAGAGTAGTCCAAGGAGTAGCTACCATGCACAACTGGTGGTCTATAACTGGTGTCATGGATTATGTGTATGGAGTCCCCACGGATAAATTTTAAACATTTATGCACAATCAAGGGTACTGCATTCATTGCCACCAACCAAGGGATACCCAATTTCACCCTAAAGAGCTTAGACCAAGGGATAATGTCAAACATGAGTCTCACTGATTTAGGTCCAACCAAGACCGATAGGAAAATACTACCCAAAGGGGGCATGGAAAGCCCATCATGTGTGTAGATGGTACTCATAGGTGCATCATACCCATCTTTATGTAGGAAGTTAATCAATATAATCTCCTCAATTATTATGTTTACTTGTGACATCAGATCAACAAGAACACCTGCTATGATGTTTCCATTGATCTACATGGGAATATAGAGAGGAGATGGTTCTTTATTAAAACCCATCGACAAGTCCTGTGAAGTGAAGGTTATACCAGTACCATTGTCCATAGGTTTCACAGAGGGGATAGGTTGATGCAAGGAGGCCATTATGCACACTAGACGATACTTTCACAGAGTCCCTAAAGGTAAGAGGATAAGGTAGTGACCCAATTAAGGTTTTGTTACACAACATCTTTAGAACCTTCCAACTGTGCCAACTAGGGGTTGCAGGTTGGGTTGTAAGGTGACAACCTCACAACACTCACACCTACAACACTCCTAGAGTATGAGGAAAGGAACTATCAGTATCGTAAAATAGAATCAAAATGGTTTACATCGGTTTCACCAAAAATGTAAAAGAGGGGGACCAACTATATTCAAGGCCCCAAGTCATGGAGGGCCAAGAGTAGAAGGCTGCCCTAACTTCTAGCTTAGCTTAATAGGATGTTTGGGGAATGTGGGATGAGAATGATGAGGACTATAAAGTCCTTCAATCACCCTATAGACCTAAAATGCAAGATTGGGATAGGTAAGCCATTTTTTTGGGTTCAATGCTATGCCCTAGGAAGCTCTTTTCCCGAGGATGAAAGCGCGGTCCTGGGACGATAGCATGGTGTGTTGGCATCTCTCAAGTGTGCTGGCATTCGTACAACTAGACAACTACAGAGACAAGGTCAAACCTAAGAAAACAAGATAACAACCCAGCTAACTACTATTAAAGGGCCAAAATAATGTGATTAAGTAAACAAAATAATCTCTAATGTTAAGGTGGCAAGAAGGATTTCACAAAGAAACTCATTCGCTAGCTAGCTCCCCAAAAAGCACATTCACCTACACACAAAGAAGAGGAAAATTTTTGGGTGGCTGTATAGGGGTCTGCCTCAATCAAACCCCCATTTAGGTGTTTCCACCTCCACAGACAACCAAAAAAGTGAGATAAAGAAAATAATGTAGTAAAGAACACTAAAGCACTACAAAATAGTAAGTGTGCTTACTCTACCAAGTAATAGAGGAGAGGAATGGGAATCTTACCACCTCCACCAAAAGAACTCAAGGCTAATGGGGGAGAGATTGAGAGTACTCAAGCCTTTGCTGCAATGGTGTCATCCCAAATTTGCTCTATTGAAGTGGTGGAGTGAAGTTGTTGTTGCAATGAGGTGCTAGAATGCTTGAGAGTGAGTGCAAGAGTGTGAAGTTGAATGCTTTAAGGCCTGGAAGAAGTTTACTTGAATGCTTAGAGGATGAAATGCTTGTTGAAGGAGTGAATTTGAAGGAGAGAGTGGAGAAAATGACCATATTTGAGCCAGTTGGCTGAAGAGGGCGTTACAACTTGACCACTAATGAGAAGTGTAATGCCTCTATAGATTCAGCCGCAGGAATTTGTTAGGGACATAAGTGCACCATGTAGATGTCTACTCACCGCGCAGGCATCCCCGATAGAAATTCCCCCATTGACACTCAAAATAGGTGCCAAGTGGGATGCAAGTAGCAGGCTTAGGTGTAATTAAGCCTTCGAACTTGGTTTTCTAAGGTAGAAAAAAGCAAAAGGGGAATTTGTATAAAGGGTGAAAATTCACTCTTATACAACTTGGAATGAAGTGGAATGTTGTAAGAGGTATAATAAAAATTTATGATATTGTAAGGGGTGTAAGAAGGCACCTTTGATTATGTATAATAATTTGATAGACATATTTGGACTTAGGGAGTTGTTATTTTATTTTCTAGTGAGTTGTTTTAGTCCTCTATTGAAGTTGGACATCCAAATTCATGAGAAAATTCTTGAAGCTTATGAAAAGATGTTTGTAACTCCTAATCATATGTCATGAGATACCTTTTTCTTGTAGACTACTTAGCTCATGGTTTGAGTATATTGTAGTTCAAAACCATTTATAGTTTCTTGTAATACCTTTAGCTTTAAATTGAAACTTGGAGTAGGAGATAATGCAAGTTATTTTGTAGGTTGTTGTAGTAACAAAGTGCTACTAGAATTAAGAGGGAAAATTTGTATTTGTGCAACTCTTGTTGAGAAATAATAAAAGCTTTGGATTTCTTTGGGTGTGGAGCTTGTTCTTGAGAGGGTTTCTCTATGTTTATCTTGTATTATGATTTGCATTTCTTTTATGGTTTTTCTATTTTTATCTATGACTTATCACTACTTAAGTATTTGGATGATTTGAATTTGCAACATACTTTTACACGTTAGTTATATCCTATTTCTATAAATATCTATAAAAATTCTTAAAGCCAATTCTTAAAGTATACCCTACTAAACACATATTTTCTTACAACAAAATAATCATAGAAAAGGATATCATGTCTCGACAAAAGTAATTGTATATGTAAATCCAAAATATCTATATAGAAATAAAAAGATAATTATAAATTTAAATCTACAACTATTTATATGCCAAACATATAACATGATATTGAGAGATGTATTATTAAAGTTAACATGTTTTCACTCTAAAATTCCAAATTTTCTTCTATTAAAAAATTATCTTTGTGAATTTAATTATAAATTAACATTTCAAATCAATACTCATAATTCCCTATCTTAATAATAAATGGATATGAATATGAATTTTCGTTCTACAATTAAACAATTACAATAATTTCTTTTAGAGATGAAATTTTATGATGTTCCTTGAAGTTGCGTTGTCACTTTTATAGGGATAATTTCTAATTAGTGAAGTTATACACAATTTATGTTATTTATAAGCTTCTTGGAATTGTCTTTTTATTTTTTAATAAATTTGGTGAAAATGATTAGCTTCATAGAAGTACATGAAAAATCTGTATGTTTATATAGCGAAGAATATCTAAAGAGTCATAAATTTTATAATGTTTTTTGAGATTGTGTAATAAAATTGAAGTTTCATTGTCATATCTACCATTGACATAAAGGGACACAATTTCTAGCTAGTGAAGTTATAATTATTTATAAGCCATTTCTTTTTAATAAATTTCAAAATTTGGTGAAAAGATTAATTTCATGTTGTCGAATGCTTTTTTTTAAAGTACATAAAAAAACTGTATGGTTTTATACTAGAGAATACCTAAAAAGTCAGCGTGTGAAGGATATAATAACAACCACCATATCACCTACCCAAAGATTCTAATGGCTTATAACTTTTTGCAATGTTTGAAAAGATATTTTAAGACATTTCTCTGCAAACACTTCATTACATTGTAACAAATCTGTTTGTCATGGTAATATTACTGTAAAAGTTATTAAAAACATTGGAAGCAATTGATAGCTTGTATTTATGCATAGCTATATTTTTACAGGTAACAAATACAAAATCAAATTAATTTACATAAATCTAATAGCTCCATGCCCATCACTAAGATTACAGAGTTATAGACCAGATTCATCATGGATGAGTGTGGGAGTAGATATAATCAGAGTCTTCATACTGAGTTTCATAGTCAGCCTTCTCCTTACATGACAATATTTTACCTCCATCCTACACCACCACCTTCAATAATTAGCAACCACTATAAACTCAATAAAGAACTTAATATATATTTTTCTTAATGTTATGAGATTTTCACAATTCATAATGCTTGTAATTTGTTATTTCTGGATTTTGATTGTGTTTAACTTATATATTTTTCTATCCCATGAAATGACCTCAAAAGTGTCTTGACTAGAAAATCTCTTAAGAGGCATTTTAGAATTCTTAAAATAGGCAAATTATTAGTTTCAAGCTTGGAGAATAATATATCTTCTAATTGGTAATCTAATTTAAGGCACACATGAGTAATTATAGGCTTCCAATTTTACCGTTAACATCATGGATATATAATTATAATGCATTTGCCTTTGCATAATCCAAACAATAACTAAAAAAAGTGCCCCAACTTCTTTTACATAGCTTATCTTGTAATTTTATCTAATGATAATGAGCTTATCACTTTTACAAATATAATTCAATTGTAAGGAAAGCTATATATATGTAATTACTTAGTAATTTAGCTTCAAATATTTTCAATTTGTAGGTGATAACTGACAAACATGAGTGCATTTAGCATAACTTCTCAATTTTTATAATTCATTTATAGAACAATACAAATTAAGGATTATAATTAATTTAATTACTTAAAATCTAATTCTACATGTGATCTCATGTTAATTGTAGTTTGTATTAATTTCCTTGACACCTTTCTCCTTGTATGGATAAGTTTGAAAATTAAACACCTATCCTATCACATAAATATTTTGAATCATCTTCATTAATCCATAGTGTTTATTGATCAACATCAAATTGATGGTTAGGAGGAAAATGGAAACATAAAATTGAAAGCTACATCTTTTTTTAATTTTTCCTAAGTTAATGAGATCATGAAATACAACATAGAAATAATGGTGATGATTCACTTATAATTTATCCTTTGTTGAATAAAAATAATGATCCCACCATTTTCATGCCATTGAATAACACATGGAAACAATTCACTTTCTCTTTATGCTACATACCTATGTGATTAACCCACATTCTCACTTTTGACCAATGAAGTTAATAAAAATAAGTCTACTCTATTATAAAAGGATACTTTTTTTTCCTACCACTTGATATGTTAAATAATGTCTAGATTTGACAACCCACATTGATGGACACATGATAGTGGTCAAGGAAAAAGGGAAGATGTATAGTTACACAACATTAAATTTTGTTATTATACACAAGTGAATATGACTATCTAACACAAGCACCCACATTAGAAACTTAAAAGATGTATAACATAAAATAATATACCTAAATCAATGGGTTAAATCAATGCTATGGTTGATTCAAATTTATTTGTAGAAACAACTAGGTTGATGAGAAATCATCCAAGATTACTACTAAATTTTTTCATATTTTGAAATTCATTGAAAGGTAATCACATTCAATGACACATTAATTAATCTATGATCAATAGTTAGGATTAAAATAAATAAAGCCAAATATGCACACCACCATATTTTGTTTTTATCCATAAATACACAAAATTCTAACACATCATCATTAATCAATAGTTTATGAGACTTTAGAAGATACACTGATCCTACGTAATCTACATTTTATATCAAAATTATGGGGTTTTAATGAATACTATGGATTTATATAAATAAAAGGACATTCTACTATGAAATCTTTACAAGGATGAAGGTCGAGGCACTTTAAATTTTTTTTTTTTTTTAGTAAGGCTAAGAATAATATGATTCAAAAAGTGATTCAAGGGAAAATTAAGTACAATTTAGATCCATAAAAGGTTATTTCAAAATAATTGTGAATGCAGCCTTTTAGTTATATTATTATGCAAAAATTTAGATTCAAAATCACCATCTAAATTATAGTTTTTTTTTTGGGGGAATTTTAGATTATATTTTACTATCTCAATTACAATGAGAATTTAGGTTTTATTTTTCCATTTCAATTACAAATTTATAGAAAATTTAAACTCTAATTTATCGTGTCAATTACAAATTAGACAAATTGAGTTCTTTTCATCAAATTGATTAATATTTGACACAAATTTTAATTTGCAAATCTCCTATATTTTATTTTATATATACAATAGATACCCACTCTACTACATTAAATCTATTCCAAAATATATATTAGGGAGATTATGCCTCTACAAATTATAGATTGTTTACAAAATGTTAGGATTGGTGATATTAATCTTCCAATCTTAGGACTATGCTTTGTAATTTGATATTTTAAAAGTCAGTTATTATTTCATGAAACTCCAAAAATTGTGTAAGGGGAACTTGGACATCCCATATGAGGAGATTTTTTTTTTAATTAAATATTATTTTTGTATGCACTTGGAATATTCTTTATAAGTTGTCATTGAGTGGGGAAGCTTAATTTATTCAATGAGAACATCTATGAAGGCTTGGAATGAAGTGGAATGCTATAAGAGGTATAATAAACATTTATGATATTCTAAGGGTGTAAGAAAGCACCTTTGATTATGTATAATAATTTGATAGACTCTTTTTGACTTAGGGAGTTGTTATTTTATTTTCTAGTGAGTTGTTTTAGTCCTCTAGTTCAAAGTTGGACATCCAAATTCATGAGAAAATTCTTGAAGCTTCTAGAAAGATGTTTGTAACTCCCAAACATATGTCATGAGATACCTTTTTTCTTGTAGACTACTTAGCTCATGGTTTGAGTCTATTGTAGTGAGGACCATTTATAGTTTCTTGTAATACCTTTAGCTTTAAATTGAAACTTGGAGTAGGAGATAATGCAAGTTATTTTGTAGGTTGTTGTAGTAACAAAGTGCTACTAGAATTAAGAAGGGAAATTTGTATTAGTGTAACTCTTGTTGAGAAATAATAAAAGCTTTGAATTTCTTTGGGTGTGGAGCTTGTTCTTGAGAGGGTTTCTCTAGGTTTATCTTGTGTTATGATTTGCATTTATTTTATGGTTTTTCTATTTTTATCTATGACTTAGCACTACTTAAGTATTTGGATGATTTGAATTTGCAACATACTTTTACTTGTTAGTTATATCCTATTTCTATAAATATCTATAAAAAATTCTTAAAGCTAATTCTTAAAGTATACCCTATTAAACACATATTTTCTTACAACAAAATAATCATAGAAAAGGATATCATGTCTCTACAAAAGTAATTATATATTTAAATCCAAAATATATCTATAGAAATAAAAAGATAATTATAAATTTAAATCTACAAATATTTATATGCCAAACATATAACATGATATTGAGAGATGTATTATTAAAGTTAATATGTTTTGACTCTAGAATTTCAATTTTTCTTCTATTAAAAAATTATCTTTGTGAATTTAATTGTAAATTAACTTTTCAAAGCAATACTCATAATTCCCTATCTTAATAATAAATGAATATGGATATGAATTTTCATTAGATACAATTAACCAATTACAATAATTTCATTTAGAGATGAAATTGTATGATGTTTCTTGAAATTGCATAAAAAAATTGAAGTTGCATTGTCATTTTTATAGGGACAATTTCTAATTAGTGAAGTTATACACAATTTATGTTATTTATAAGATTTTTTTTTTGTTTTTTTTTTTAATCGGTAATGGGCACTTTTTAAGGTGCCTAACACTAAAATTGTTCAAACCCACGAGCCCAACTTACTAGTCCAGCGAAGGCACAAAGCCTGCAAGCTAAGCAAGCCAGCAGGGGTTTGAACCTTGGTGGCAGTGTCACCAAGCAAGTGTTTCAACCACTGCGTTAAACGGGTCGCCCCATTATTTATAAGCTTCTTGAAATTGCTTTTTTATTTTTTAATAGATGTGGTGAAAAAGATTAGTTTCATGAAAGTACATGAAAATTTTGTATGTTTTTATAGCAAAGAATATCTAAAAAGTTAGAAATTTTATAATATTTCTTGAGATTGCGTAATAAAATTGAAGTTGCATTGTCATATCTACTACTGACATAAAAGGACACAATTTCTAGTTAGTGAAGTTATAATCATTTATAAGCCTAACCATTTTAATAAATTTGGTGAAAAGATTAGTTTCATGTTGTTGGATGCTTTTTTTTGTTTTTTTAAAGTACATGAAAAATCTCTATGGTTTTATGGCAAAGAATACCTAAAAAGTCAGCGTGTGAGGGATATAATAACAACCACCATATCTCCTACCCATAGATTCCAATGGCTCATAACTTTTGCAATGTTTGAAAAGATATTTTAAGACATTTCTCTGCAAACACTTCATTACATTATAACAAATCTGTTTGTCATGGTAATATTACAGTAAAAGTTATTAAAAACATAGGAAGCAATTGATAGCTTGTCTTTATGCATAGCTATATTTGTCCAGGTAACAAATACAAAATCAAATTAAGTTACAGTAATCTAATAGCTCCATGCCCCATCACTAAGATTACAGAGTTATAGAGCAGATTCATCACGGATGAGAGCGGGAGTAGATATAATCAGAGTCTTCATACTGAGTTTCGCAGTCAGCCTTGTCCTTACATGACAAGATTTTACCTCCATCCTGCACCACCACCTTCAGTAATTAGCAACCACTATAAACCCAATAAAGGACTTAACATATATTTCTCTTTTGCGCTTCTTTATAACTTACAATCTTCTGATTATCTGTGCTTGAACTTGGCCTGGAATTAGACACCAAAGCTTCATTCTTTTCTGCAAATCAATGGACACAATAAGAACAAAATAAATTATTGAATATCACAAACAGTTTCAGATTTTCTTGCACTCATAGACTTCATGATAATGGAAATAATAGAGAAATAAACTCAGAGATCACTACCTTGTTGAAGCAATCTACAAGCAGTGGAATGATTAGTTACCAACCATAATAACAGAACAGAGAACAAAATAACGTGGACCTTCATCATCATAGAAATCTGTATACTAATGAACTAGAGTTGAATATGGCTAAAGTAGAAGTTGTGACTTAAAGATAAAGATCCTGGTATTTGAAGGGCAATTTTTTCCATGTTGGATAATCAATTGTCAAACTATACTACTTTCTGGAAGAGCAGAGTTTGAATAATGGCACACAAATTTGGTGAAATGATGAGCTAAAATCTCCAGTGAGTTGGCGATTGAAATTTTTGTCCACGCCACCGACATGTATTATGTCAATTTTATGACCAAAGACTGAATACGTAGGTATTTCTGTGCATCTTCGCTTGGAAAAAATGATTTTTGTGTCCAAGATTATGCCTGGCTTTTACATTTCATTCACTCAGTGGAAGATCTGATCACTTTCCCAGCTGTGGTTTAAATTACTTAACTTTTCCCTCTCGTTTGCTCACGTCATGTTCACCAGCTTGTATATTTCCAGAAGAATGATAGGTAGGGAAAGGACAAAAATTATACCTTGCAAGTTTATTAAGAAGTGGTATATTGTTGTCAACATGTTAGGTTGATAATGTCGGTCTATCAGCTTTTTAAGTTTTTACTATTATCTTTTAGTGTTTACATTATAATTTATAAAATTGTATTACACATATTTATGATTTATAAAAAAATGGGTGGAAATAGTCATTTAAAAAAAAATTAAATAGGATAAAGTTTAAAACAAAACACAATTATATATAAGATTATTTTATATAATGAAAGCAAAAGTATTAAGGGAGGACGAGAATCATAATTATCAAGTTTAAACCATACATTAGCAAGGTTTGAGGTGTCCATAGGAGGGACCCATCAATCATTATCATTATCATCTTTTTAATCTTTAGCACTCTGAATAGGAGAAATAACAAGAGCCAACCAAGGAACTTGCTAGTGTCTAACTAGGCAACACTCCCACAACCAAAATTCAAGGAAGAGGCAGACCAATGGCTTGGCTATGACCATCCTCATTTAGTCTAATCTCTTCTCATAGGAGGTAGAAAGGCTTGAGATTGAGCATCTTGATTGCCATGAATAGACTAGCTATGACCTCAACAATGCCCAAAATATGGAGACCAACCTCAATTGGAGGTGGGAATAAAAAATAACAACAATATACAAGGTATTATCCAAATGATCAATGAACACCTAGAGGTGAGAAACCTCAAATGCAACCTTATGGCTTGAACATAAATTTGCATAAGCATATTAGAGGAAATCATGGATTTAAAATAAATTGAGAAATTATGGTTAATAGAATAGCCAAAAATATAGTAGCATCTTTGTTTTTCCAAATGTTTAAAAAAATCACCCTAAAAGCATTTAAAATCTAAGTATATCTAAAAGAGATTCTAGGCCAATCGCCTAACAACACCATATGCCAAGAAAAAAGCTTGGACTAGAAAGTTTTGAAAAATTATGAATCTAGGACCAAACAACTTGAGCTTTGGGATAAAATTAGAAAATATGCTTAAGACGACCACAAGAAGGATATCAAGGATCCAAAATCCCCAAAAAGGGTTAATTTGGAACCAATAGGAAGGCCTTGGAAAATAATACACTACACAAAATGAGCAAGGTTCAACTCAAGAATGATTGACCAAAAGGTGTAGAATTTGTGCTTCTAAACCATTAATGAATATTGCAAAAGCTAGCTCTATTTTAAGATAGGCACCATAAGAAAATGAGGTAGCATCCAAGAGTAGCCTTTGAGACACTTGTAAATTCTAAATAGAATATCAAGATACCATTTTTAAACTTTCCACCATGGTTTGCAAGATGAACCCAAATTTAAGCACCATATCTAAAAGGATAATATCAAGAAGTGTTTCAAAAGTTTCATAATCATGATTAGATAAATGAAACTTCACTTTATCTTTTGTCCAAGTTGAAAAGCTCTAGGTCACTTTGGAGAAAGGAATCACGAAGAGTCTTGATCATCTTTTTTGATAAACCTCAAAGCACAAACTCAAGGGGTCTTAGCACAATGGTGATCTTGGCAATCTAAAATATGAGACCACCAAATTGACTATTGATTAATTAAGATAGTATAATTAAAACCAAAGCCATTCCAAAGAAGCTAGGGCATAATGGCTTCCCAAGCACTCCAAATAATTTTCATCACAAAATTCCCTTGGATTTGAATGGGTTATTTCATAATGAAAAGGGCATGAAATCGAATTCTCTTCCAAGTTCGCCTTTAAAAATGGAAACCAGAAGAAACGCAATGGTGAACTAGAATTTTCCATGCCTCATTACCTTCTAAAGATTGAATGGCTATTTGAAACACAAATAAAAACATTCATGCTAGATGGAAATAAATCCAAGGAATCATACAAGCGAAAACAATAAATTAAAGCCACCCGATGAAAGAATATGATTTTCAAAAGAGGCCCAAAGAAAATCTCTAAGGAAATTTTGAAGTTTCAAATACGAGGCTTTATAAGGGACCAAAAAAGAAGAATAATAAACATGAGTGGCTACCAAAATATTAGAGAAAATCTAGAATTTTCCTACCAGATATATAGTTTTATTAAGCTAGTACACTATCTTCTTTTCAATTTTAGATATAAAATAGCTTGCTAAAGAGTAGTGGGAGAAGCTTGAAAAGAGAAAGGAATACCTATGACCTTGAATATTTCTCCATTCCCAATCCATTTCCACCCATAATAGTCAAGATAGGGTGGATTAGGTAAAAATAATTGTCTATAATATTGAGTTTTTTGTCGTTGAATGTTAGAGCCCAAGGCTTTTCAAAAAATGTCTAAGCAATGAAGACATTGGTTAATATTTTTGTCCTCTTCCAAAAGAGTGAGAAAGGAACCATTAATAAAATTTCAATTCACCAACTAAACCATGGAATTAGGTAGGGAGATACTTTTACCAAGCTTTGAGAAATTGAATGAGCTAAAAAGTATCCAAAACTTTCAATAGCAAGTACATTGAGGGAAAGGGATAAAGGAAAATTATGGTAGATAGAGCTGAAAATTAAAAAGGCACTAGGATGATGCCTATTTATAAAAATATATGTAAAGAATAAAAAAATGGGTAAGTGCAAGAAGTTGGGTCCACAAAATATTCAAAAAGTGGAAGTGTTTTTCCTAATTTTCAGAATTTGTTACAATTGGATTGAAAATTTGAAGCACTTATAGATTGGATCTTTAAAAAGTTCAATAATATGAAATTTAGCATTTTGACTTTAGTTTTCAAATGTGTAATTTATTCTAATACCCCTGAGATGATACAAGTTAATTTTTAATAGGCATGTCTTAAAACCACTTTTTAAAAGTCACCTTTTTAGGACCATACCATGCACATGTATAACACCATAATTTGACCTAAATAAAAGTATTTTTATAATTACTTTTGGGAAATATGTGTAATAAATTGAAGATTGATAAAGATATATTTTTATAATTCTTTTCTAAATATTTTTTTATTAATTTATTGGCCCTAATTCTTATTTTTGAAAACCATCGTGTATGGACACCATAAATTGACCTAAACTAATATTTTTTTGTTTTTCTTATTGTGTAAGGTCAACCATTCATAGCTATATATAATGGATTTTTCAGGGACTGTCTTTGAGAATCATGGTCACATGGAAGAGATCCAAGGTGGTTCCCTCATATGCACAATGATGGAATCCAACCAACTATTAGTCATATATGTGAAGAAAGTGGGAGGTGTTCTTGATATTCCCATTCCACCAATCAATCCAACATATTTGTTCAGAAGGCATAGACTCAAGATTCCACACCTAACGGATGTGGATCAATGTGTGTTGATGTGTTATCAAAGAGGTGAACTAATAAATAAGTGCATGTTTCTTAGCTTAAGTAGAGCAATTTTTCAGTCAATAATAAAAAGAGTATGATTTGAAAAAATTTCCATTTTAAGAGGAAAACAACTAGCAATGAAGAAGATGAATTGAGTAGAGATCATGAAACAATCAATCCATTTATACATTGTATCAATCCCAACCTAGAAATTGTTGTAAATAAACTAACTACATGGGAAGAGGTCCATATTTATCATAAGCTTTCTCCAAAATATTAAATTCTATGTACAAAACCTAAGTGGTAGTAAGCATTGAATAAGTAATCTAGCACCACAAAAGAGATCTCTTTGTAGTATCATTAGAAGCATACACATTAATAATGCTAAAAAAATGATTTTAATATTGATCCCATTCAAATCACCCTACCAGTGGGTTCACATCAATGATCAAATAAATGTGCATTCCACTTAGGAGAGAGAAATATGACAACCCCTCCATAATCCATGTCATGATTGCTATAGAAAAAGAGTTGGCTGGTCAAACATTATGACAAACAACAAAAGGAAAAAAACTAGTAACCTTAACTTACTATAAGAAAATGATATGATCTAGACATGCAAATTTTTAACAAGGATCTCTCACTTCATAATATAGACACTTAAAAATGTCTCGATGGATCACATTAGCTAAACATCATTTCGTCCTAAAACCCATCCTCTTCTCATTTAATTGATTAATTAGCCTAGCTATTTAAAATTAATTGCATAATTTTCATCTATTAATCTAATTAATCTAATTAGATAAGTTCATCCCCTTTCATGCTAACATTTCATCTTATTAGATTAAATAAATCAAACTATTTCATTTAAGTCCCTAAATCTTCTTATTTAATTAAATAACCCTAATTTATTTAACTAAATGTCATTTCACCTTCCCCCCTTTCATTAAATGATTTAATTTAAAGAATATCACTTTATTCTTCTAATCCCAGGCTAATTGCATGATTAAAACCTTGTTTAAATTAGCAATTATCTAATTAATCCCTTTCCTCCCACTTGCAAGGAATATTCCCTCCCCTTTTGCACAAATTAAACTTTGTTTTAATTATCAAAATATCTTTTTTCCTCACCCATGAATATTCCAAAGAATATTCTTTCTCCTCCAATCATTTAAGAAAGGGAATATTCTCACAAAGCTTCATGTGCAAGTTAAACTTGAAACTCCTTGGGCAAGTTAACTTTTAACCTCTTGTACAAGTCAAAAGTGTGCTTGTTTGGAAGGAATGAGAACCCTTGATTAAATCTCATCTTGCATTCTTATTCATTGATGAGAAACCATGATCCATGCCTCCTCCATTCTTGACCATTGATTAGCTTTTTCAATCTCAACCCTCCATTTCTCATTTGCTCTCCTATAAATAGTTCACTATTTGGAGACAAATGGATGGATCATCCATCTTTTTCAGAGAAAAATTATGTTGTTGAAATCACTTACACTCACTCTCATCTTTACACACATTTAGCATTTGTTTAGTTTAAATTAGTTGCAAAATAGCTTAGCTTCCATTAATGGCATTCATGCATCCATTTAGCTAAATAAATAATTATGCTTTGAATATTTTAGTTTAATCTCATTTAGATTAGCTTAGCAATATCATACTACATCTTTTTGCATAAAATCATGGTAGATTAACTCTTACATCATGCTCAATTTAGCATAAATCATATTTTCATTCCCATCTCACAACTATTTCATCAATTCTCTTCAATAGAATTGATTGAAACAAGCTCACTGATCACAGGATTGGAAAAGGGTTGTTGTTCCACATCAACACGACACCAATTCCAAAATGGGATAAGTTTTAAATGGGATAGATTAGACATTTAAATTCTTTCACAATTCATAATGTTTAGTTTAAATTTCATTTGAATAACCTTGTTTAAGATTGAGTATTAGTGGCTACATTATTCTTCGATTCTTCATGGATCAAGTGTAATCGGCCCATACTAATATCCTTGGTCGACATTCTAGCGCTAGAAGGGAAAACAAATCAAATTTAATGAATCTCTATCTCGAATTCTATTCGTTTTGACTTTAGTAGGATAGAGCAATGCCCAACTCAATTTTAGCAATGCACTTTTCTAGGTGTCACTACAAAGCGACACTACTATAATATGAAAGAACAACGCCTATTAAATACACCGACGCTGATTAAAAATGGCGGCACTAATACTTTTTAGAGGTATCAAAATCTAAAAATCGTGATATGCCTCAAAATGGCGACACTATTGTGTTCACTATTTTCTCTACAGAGCGACACCCAAATCCACCAGAGCAATGCCCAAATGACTTATAGTGACACTAGCATGAACAACAACGCTGATCTCTGGTAAGAAAAATAATGATCAATTTTTAGCACGTGATTTGATTTTTTAAATTTATTTGAATGCTAACATGTCACTGACTTCTTATTTTTTCTTTTTAGACTAACTGGTTTTGCAGATTTGGAGAAAAACTAGGAAAAAATTTACCTCAACTTGTTGGGGTCATAACTTTCTACTCGTTGGTCAGAATACAAATCCGTTTGCACTGTTGGAAAGGTCTCCAAGATTATTAATTCAATCCCTAAAAATCCAGTGCCTACAACAATCAATTTTTAAGGACTGACACAAGTTTCGACCCCAAATTCTACTCTGAAGGCCTCCAAAAATGTGATTTACTATAGCATAGAAAAACTAAAAATAAAAAATAAATTTAATTTTTGGTTTTTCTTAGTTTTAGTTATTGTAATAGTGTTTTGACACTTGTGGGGAAATTATAGCCCATCATATGCTGCTTTGGTTTATGTTTTAGGGACACTAAATTTCCATTGGGTTTTAAAACTCACAATCTTAGGTCGAACTAGCTTTCAATTGGGCTTAAAATTCATTTTCAAAGTTAGTTAAAACTGAACCCTCACATCATCATTTTACTTTGGGCTTAAAATTGAACAAGGAAACTTAACATTTTGTTTGGTGCATAAAATGAATTCATCTTAGGTTTAGAGGTTAAAATGAATGAGTGCTTGCTTTGTTGTGACACACTTGTAGTGCGTATCCAATCCCCTTGCACTTTGTGTGATCTTGGGTGAAGATAAACACTCCAAGTGTACTTCATTGTTTGTGTGCACTTATAGTATGTTTCCAATCCCCTTGTGCTTTGTGCGATCTTGGGTGAAGAGAAATACTTAAGTATAATTTTATGCTTTGTGTCACCCTTAAGAGAGGACTTACTATGAGACACACCTCGCAATGTGAAACTCATAGGCAAGTTCTTGCAAGCATGTTTATCGGCGGTCTATATTAAAGGTTGGGAAATCATGACAAAGTATCTTCTATCATAAACTTTATAACATACTACACCTAGTACCATGCCTTAAGTGGAACGGGATCGGTAGTAAGAGTCTTAAGTGGCAAAGCGGATATGTATACAGTTGGGTGTTCTTGGTTTGTTACTACGAACCAAATTGTTTGGTTACCAAAAATCCTTAATACTTGTTGGTGCAAGAACTGTCATTCTAAAGCCGCCCCACATTTTTACTATTCATTGTTGAAATAGAAAAATCCTTAGGATCTTAGGATCTTCAGGATTTTGAGATTTGGTGGTTCTGAGAAATGTGTGTCATGGAGGGGAGCCAATGTCACCAAATCTCTAACTGTTCGCAATGTCTTAGTGTTTGGAGAAATATGAGTGGGGACTCAACAAGTATGGCCATTTCAACCTAGGATTGTAAATTCTTGTGAGTCAATATAATACTTTGCAAGTGGTTCCAAAACATTGCAAACAAAAATCAACAAACTCATTTCAAAATTCCGTTTGATCTAAGTATGGATACCCTTTGAAAAAACCTTGATATTAATGCTTGTCCTAAGAATTTATTCATAGAGACTTCAAAATATTTTGGTTAACATCTGAATCCATACTTCCCAAAGTTAACCTAGGTAACTATGCCCCTAACTTCATCCTTAAATTCAAAAAATGGACTTTTTAGAATAGATGTTGCTTTTGACATAGACATTTAATTTGAACTTAAGAAAGACAAGTGTATGTGGTAAAAATAAATTCATTAATCCAAGATTAAATCAAATCAATAACAAACATTGATGTATGTTCAAACTTTGACTCACCAAAACAAGCAAATTGAGACAAGGAAAACATTGCAAAATGTTGAGTCCAAGTTCCATTATCCAAAATCCTTGAGTTTAACTTTACCAAAATCATTGGGTCCTATTTCCAAAATCATTTGAGTCCTATTTTACCAAAATCATTGAGTTCTTGGAGCATTATCACCTTAGAGGTATAGCATGTTTCTCATCACCTTGGTCTTGCAAAAAAAAGGTTCACTCTAGGTAAAATTGGGTCAAACATTTCATCCATCCTTCATCATATTTCATAGGACTTCACTTCATTAACCTTTGCAAACTTTTGAACACACCATCACTTTGGACTTAAAACATCTATCAAACCAACCCCTAACTTAGCTACTTTGTATGTGAAATGAATCCTTTTCCATGGATTTAGTTAAGTTAGTTATCATATTTGAACTATTTTATCTTGAAGGTCACAAGCCTACCCTAAAGATTCACAAGTTCATAAACATCCTTTATCCAAACATTAAACAATAAAAACTTTAAGTAAAAAGTGTTGTCCCAAAACATTTGCAAAGATCACTTCCCCCATATCATTCACCTTTTCATCTCCCATTATCACCATTGCTCCAAAAAGACTTAGAGTGTCCCTTTTACCTAAATTTGAGTCAACTAGAGAGTTCAACCATTATAAATCTTGACATCACTCTCCCATAGGTGACCCACAATCTATGGTTACAACAAGATCACAACACAAGAGAATCATGGAAGAAACCAAAGTCCCATCCACCATAAGTGATCCAAACTCACAAGAATTCGATCCAAGGAGTTATTCTACACCCTCACAACAACCCCGAGATCTATTCGGACCTTATGAGGTAGAAGATGTCACAAACAATCCACTTCAAATTACTCAAGAAGAAATGCTTGAGTATAAACAAAATCATCCAACTTCTCTCGTGCACATAATTTGACACAAGCGTTAACCTAATCTATGATTCAGCGAATTCCATCCCTTGTGCCAAGTCAACCCTTAACATCTAGTCTTGCAAATAGGCTAGGAACCAACCTTGGTCTCACTTCATGTCTAGGAACAAAGACAACTTTGGGTATTCACAAAATAACCATTCCATTAACCACCAACCTTCCCCAAAACACAAGTTGGACACCAACCTTTGGAAAAACACTTACATTCCATGACACCACAATAACCTTGGCAATTTGAGCGAAACCATCTTCATACATCATCGGAAATACCTCAAGTGTGCCTAATGTTACATGAGGTAATGTGAACTGAGTACCTCAAGTAGGACAATAGAGGCAAGTTAACACTCTCACACCAAGTCAACCCTTAGCAAGTGGTTACAAAAGCCCCATTGATACATCAAAACAAGTGGTTACCCAAAATACTCATGTCAATCCACCATCCACATCTATCCCATCCTTTATCAACCCATCTCAAAACAACCCCTTGGTCATGAACCCTGTCAACTCAAGTAATACCTTGTCTACATCCATAGCACAAGGAAATCCTCAAGAAATGGGACAAGGAAACCTTTTTAATCAATGGACTCAAGGTCCTAGTGTGTCATTCCCATCACATAGTCTAATGACACCATCATCATCTTTCCTCACAGTCCCCTTCACCATGCAAAATAAAATGGGACCTCAAACTTACATTCCTCCACCCCAATCCACTATCTTACAAGGAATGCTGAACCAAGGGAACCCCCAAACTCTTATCACTAATCCACTACCAGTGCAAAACATCAACACCCAAAACCCATCGCAGATGTCCCAACAATCAAACAATCCTACATTGCAAGCACATGCCTTAGATTTACAAAAATCACAATAGGCTTATCAGCAAGTCGTCCAACAACAACAAGCACAACAGGCCTATCAACAAGCTGTCTAACAACAATAAGCACAACAAGCCACCTTAGCAACACAACAACAACAATAAGCACAACAAGTCACCTTAGCAACACAACAACAACAACAAGCACAACAAGCCGCCTTAGCAATGCAACAACAAAAACAAGCACAACAAGTTGTCTTAATAGCATAACAACAACAACAACAAGCAGCAGCCCTGGCGGCCCAACAAGCCCAACAACAAAAATTGATCATGCAACAACAAGGTTCCTACTATAAACCTCAACAAAACATCATCAATACAAACATGTTAGGAACATATACATCGACACCATAATCACCCTCATAGAATCTCACACCACCATACACCCCATACAACACCTTATCATATCAGAATCCCGCATACAACTCATCTGTCATCCCACTATATGTTCCTCCACCAAACCCCAAAGATGATTTGGCATCACAACTTAAGGCGTTGTCACAAGAAATGAAGGACCTTCGGATGGGAAAGACAAAGAAGCCCCATACACAAAACTTGTGCTCCTATCCATTTGATCGAAACATTGCAATAATATTGTTCCCTCCCGACTTTGAAATACCCAAATTCGATAAATACAAAGGGAGGGGAAATCTTGTAGACTACATCAAAGAATTCAATGTAATTTGCATGGATGTGGCCTTTAATGATTCTTACTTAATGCACCTCTTCCCATAAAGTTTAACTGGTCCTGCCATGGATTGGTTTTCTTAGTTGCCTCCAGGTATCAAAAATTTCCAAGAAATCATTGACAAATTCATAGATCACTTCTCCTTCAATCTTGACATAGATGTAAGCTTAGAAAAGTTGTATACTCTCAAAAAAAACAAAGGAGAAACTTTCACCAATTTCTTGCAACAATGGAGGAAAAGAGATAGTAAAAGCAAGTGGCCACTTCCCGATGAATAACAAGTGGGTATGGTCATAGCAAATCTAGATCCAGATCTATCCTTCCACTTGAAAATGCAGTGCATCACATCTTATGACGAGCTTGTCCCTAGATCCCTTAACATCGAGAGTGCCCTAATCTCACAAAGAAACACACAAGTGTATAAATACAACCAGTCATCCACTAGTTTTAATGACAAGCCCTGCTATTGGGCCAAGAACAAGAATGTTACTAGTGACGGTGTTGTTGATACAAAGGTGGTCTTAACTGCTCCAAGACAAGCAAGTTCACACAAACCATGAATACACAACAACCATACACGTCACCGTCAAACAATCAAACAACAACCAACACTACAAACACTCAATGTGGACAACAAAGAACAAATAGTGCTCCTAAATGACAATTCAATTCCTTAGGGGAACCTATGGAAGATGTGTTGAAGAGGTTGATAGAGTCTAATCTTATCAAACTCCTAGATTTTTCAAATTATCAAGAGCCACAAGTGAAACCTCGTAGCTATAGAGAAGATCATTTTTGTGAATTTCACCAATACAAAGGTCATAACACACAAATTTTTTTGACTCAAACATCTAATAGAAGATCTTATCGAACAAGGAGACATTCATGTCGATCAAAAATCTGGGAATGAAAATCTGAAAATTTACAGAAACCCTATGCTTGATCATACAAAAGAAAAAGATTCAAGAAAGGCATCAACCTCAAAAATGTAAACAATACCCATGATACCACGGGGTAAGTGCACCAAGATGGTTCCCAAAAAGGGGGCTTAAGTGGCCACTTTTTTTCTGAAATCAGGAAATGTTGACATTGGACGTGAAGATGAGGATAGTTACACTCAAAATTTTTAGATGGAACAAAAACAAGGATCGAAGTGCTCTGAGTCTACTTTCTAAACTACTAATTTATTTTGAAAATGGTTGAGATTAAGGGGTTCAAAAGAGGGATGTACAAAAATTAATGTTGTTTTTGTCAGAAAAACATAACATAGCAACTCTTGTACGACCTGAGCACGGTGAACTTTTTTGTAGTATTTTTAAAATCACTATGGTTAGAAGTTAGTGAATAGCATCTAGTTGGTGTACAATTTTTTTGATAATTTTTTAATGAATATTTTTTTTTTACTAATTTTCTAAGTGGGCACTTCCTAAAAAGTAGAATTTTGGCCGTGCTCCCCTTACAAAGTTTTGAAAATAATTGATTTATTTTTTAATTTTTTTTTAAAAATTTGTAGAATGGAGTCTAGTTTCTAAAAATGTAATTTATTTGAAATTTTGATGAACGGTTAATTTATAACAAAAAAAACACTAAACACTGCTTTTTGGCAAAAAATAGACATACAAACAAAATAAATTATGGATGAAAGGCTTAACATTGTCAAAAAGTGAAAAAAATTACATCGTTGGATACCTAAGAGGGAACCTAACATTACCCATGTTTTCAATTTTGTCAATATTGAACTAGATGCAATCTTGATGGTGAGCACAAACTCGATTATGTGAAAAATTGTAGAATTTGCAAAAACACATCTATGGCCTTGTTGGGAATTCCCTCCAAGCCTTTGGGTTGGTATTCCAAGGAAAATAATTTCACTTTTTTCTTTGTTTTTAACATGAAATAACGCTTGTGCATTATAACGCGAGCGCGTTTTAAAAAAAAATCATAAGTGGCCAGAAAATTGGTACCCAACTTCATGCACCCACCCCACGGTGGGAGATATTTATTTATCACAACATGAACAATCAGACACATATCAAGATACTATTTTAAAACAAATTCCAAACCCATCAACAGTGTTTAGCACTATTTTATACCGTAATGACATCAAGTGGATATCATATTGTGATATCTCTCATGTGACTCAATGATTGTGCATGTTGAAGAAGTTTCAAATGAGCCAAAAATATCCCTTGTTTCACCCATACCCAAAAACTATTGCAAAGAGTCTTTTATCAATGATATATATCATCCACCCAAGGATCATGTCAAGAGGAGGCTCTTGAGGATAATAAAAGTTGTTCCAAATCGAGTCAGGATCAAGAACCCCTATCCCTAGAATTTCACCAAGAGCTAAGGGACATCTTCCAAACCATTTTAAACTCCAAAGATGTCCCCAATATCACCCCTAAGATGTTTCTTTCTAATGAGCATATAGACATTTTTTATCCAATACAAGAGTCTCCCACTCTTGATATTTCCACAAAAGATCAAGCTATCTAGTCAAGATTCTTGATTCTTATAGTGATTGTGCATCATCAAACCTCTTTTGAATCAACCCCAATATCTTTTGAATTAGTATCAACAAAAACCAATGTCATAGAACCAGAGCAAATATTCATATTCCTAAACAGTAGGAACCCATAGCAATATCATTTGTTCACGACAAGTCATATTATGTGCCTATGGATTAGAGGATACATTATTAGGTAAAAGGATTAGGTATTCATCATACCTTCGTAATGCCAGGGGAAATCTTGTCTACAAAAAACATCAACACATGGAGCACGAAGGATCCTTATGATGAAAATGCAGTCAACACTACAACTAGTTGTATCATGAGCTGGCATTCACTCATCATCTCATACACAAATTGGGACCAATGTACAAAGAAGAATTCCTATCAAAGCAAGGCAAAGATCATGAAAGAAAATGAGGTAGTAAAGCAAAAAGGACACATCAAGTACAAATGGATACCAAAGAAAAATAAAGAAAATCATCCCTCAAAAACTCCACTAGTCAAAGAAACTATGGGGAAAAATAAAAAAGGGAAATGTATCCATCAAAAGAGTCCTTAAATACAAAAGCAAGCTTCTCAAGCAAGGAACAAAGTATATCTAGTGGTTGGTCCTAATCCACGAAAACCTCTATTCCCACCCATCATCACTCATCTTCCCAAGTTTGGAGAGTCAAATGTTCCAAACCATCAATCAATACGTCTCATATTCCTTCATATATGTCACCGTCCACTCCATTCATAATATACAATTCTCGTATTGACCGTGTGTTGGTAGCTACTCTTCATCATAAGGATTATGAAGGCACTTTATTGTGATGTGTGCACATAGACAAGGTTAATTTTGGTATCTACAACACGGATCAGAGTTCTTCAAGGTTGCATTCAAGTGCTCGTATCTTAGAAAAATAGCTTCTTCAGGCAGAATATCACTGGCATGTTATGACTGTGGCCTCTACATTAGTACCACCAGGTGGTTCAACATAAGGGTTAAAAAATAAAAAAATCAAGAAAATAGTAAAAATAAAAATCGTCCTCTAGTCAAAACCACTACGGTGGCACTTTGGGCAAGTACTATGATGAAAACCTAGCAAATAAGCATCATGAGTAGAATTGAGTGTCTATATGGTCCTTCTCAGATAGAAGCATCCCATCCTTGTCATGATAAATCCAATGTTCCCTCCATCTATCCAATCCAAATCCATCCATATATTCCACTTTATCTTGATCTTGACAAAGATTCGGCGTATACTTCAACTCTACTCATGGAAAATTTTTGATTAGCTCTTTACCATTTTATCTCATGAAGTCTCATAGCCCATATCTAGCATGATAAAACTCTTTCAAACTCTTCACATATACATTACCTATCTTGGTTATCCGTTGCATTATGAAACATTGCTAGACACTGGGGGAAAGTTATTGCAATCTTGTTTTCAAATAACTCCTGATCCATGTCTTTTATCTCACAAGGTGACATTGACATCATGATCTAGGTATCGTTTACCTCAAATCTCCTAAAAATCCCAAAAACACTTGCAAAATCAGAAAATCTAAAAAACATGCAAATTCATGTATAGCTAAAATCCAAAACATTTGTAAAATTGTAAAGACAAAATTATAAAACATCCAAAACATGAAAATCCCTAAAAAGGTCAAACATCAAAAATCCACAAATAGTGTCCTGTTGTCGAGCTACATCATCTCTGAGCTTGAACATAGGCAAAGCCATCATTGGTGTACCCCCGATACATCCTAGGTTAGTCCTTTAGGAGTTTGTCATAATAAACTGCCATTCCATCAACTGTTCATATCTTCATCTTCAATAAGTCGAGTCAGTCAAACTACGTGGTCTATGTGTGTATAATGTAGGAAAATCTTATCATTAATCAGCCCCCAAGGCCCCTAGGATAGGTATTTTAGGTTAAGTTCTTGGTTGAAACTCCCATAAAATCCCTAAACATCCAAATATCATAAAATCCCAAAAACATTCAAATATTAGAAAAGAAAAAACATCCATATATCCCATAAAACTCCTAAATATCCAAATATCAGAAAACACAAAAAACATATGAAAATTGAAAACACCTAACAATTCAAATATTTGGAAAACCCTAAACAAACTCAAATAATCGAAAAACATAAACATTCACATAAAATTTCAAAAAAGACCAAAAAATAGCCTCAAAACATTTCAAAAATACCAAAAACATTGTAATATTCTAGAAAATCCAAATCCATCCATCCCATTTTGCTTTCACCCGCAATAAACCTTTCATCCATAATAAATTGACCATCATGTTAACCCCTTGGAAAAACAAGTAACAAGCAAGTATAGCAGGTCATGTAAAGTGAGAACTAAAGTGTCAAAATCTAAAGCCTAAATCATAGGTAAATGTGTTACTGAAGTTTGTATCAATGGCTTATCATAAAGCTCATCATCATCCTACATCAAACCTCTGATCAACATGTCCTAGGATGTATCCTTCCTATGATGGACATCGGTATTAGAAATTACCTTAGCTAAAGTTAAACTGGAAAGAAATATAAATAGCATTGACTATTTGTCTTTAATCTTTTCTTATGATTTATCTTAATGACCCATTCCAAGGACCTCTCAATGATGTCTATCAAAACAATTTAGAGAGAAAGGAATGGGGCATCAATCATTATCTTTCATTTGTTGTGCTTGTGGGTATTCTTGTAAAATAATCTTGGTGCATACTTGCTTAGTTGTGTATGTAGGAAGGTTGTTTGCAGTATATTATTGACTATTGTGTATGCTTTGGTCCAATATATTCTAAGCTTCTAACTTACATTCCAATGAGGTATTTGTATGTCAAGATGTGAACAAGAACTATCCTATCTGTTTATAGAGTCAAAGTCCATTACACTAGATACAACATCGTCTTGGTTATTTATACCTTGATGCATCGTGTATATGTGTTATATCAAACAATAAGGAAGGACAAAAAATCCCAATCCTGGGATGTGAGCAAATCATCATCATGCATTTCTCATCATCATTTCTAATAAAGTCTTGGTGGATCATGGACTTGTTGGACTTTTTGAATCAATCTTCTAAATCAATGGTCAAATTTCATTTGTTTTCATTCTTCTACTTCTCTCCATCTTATCTTCTTATTCTTCTATCTTTACTAACATTTCTATCCAAGCATCAAATATATGTGATCTACATGAGGCTACCCATAGCTGATGACTGTCTATACATCATGAAATGTGTCTACATCAATATCTAAGCTAGCACACCAACAATTCCTCTTCCACTAGAGTACAGTGGGGCATCTATGTCATCTTCAGCTCAACAATATAGAAATTTTTAGCTCTTTGATTCAAAATCAACCTAAAATCTCAAGCATTAAAAGCATAAGTTTTATTTTCACCTATTGTGAGCCCAATTAGAAAAATTTATTCCCCAATCAATCTCTTGAGGGGGAAACCAACCATATTTTGATCATATCGATATCAAATCATCTAATGGACTTTGTTCCTAGCCTTGCTAGAAAATCTTGATCAAATTATCAAATTAATCATCGTTGGGATATATCTTTCCCTACCAATCCTCGTGTTATTCAACACAATCCTTGCATTGTTGTGAATCCTCAACAATGTTATCAATCAATCAATTAGATAAATCAACTTTAACTTGGTTATCAACATTTCAAAGAGATCATCGATATTTATTTCTACATTGTCATCAACAGCAAAATCAACATTGAAATCAACATTAGTCTTTGAACCAATGCAATGAGTACATTGCTTCAGAGAGGGGCAAAATGTAGACACTTAAAAATTTCTCGATGGATCACATTGGCTAACTAACATCATTTCTTCCTAAAACCCACCCTCTTTTCGTTTAATTGATTAAATTAGCCTAGCTATTTAATTAATTGCATCATTTTCATCTATTAATCTAATTAATCTAATTAGATGAATTCATCCCATTTGAAGCTAACATTTCATTTTATTAAATTAAATAAATCAAACTATTTGATTTAAATCCCTAAATCTTTTTATTTAATTAAATAACCCTAAGTTATTTAATTAAATGTCATTTCACCTCCCCCCTTTCATTAAATCATTTAATTTAATGAATATCACTTTATTCTTCTAAATCCTCTAATTGCATGATTAAAACCTTGTTTAAATTAGCAATTATCAAATTAAAATCTTTCCTCCCACTTGCAAGGGAATATTCCCTCCCCTTTTGCACAAATTAAACTTTGTTTTAATTAACTTAAAATATCCTTTTTTCCTCACCCATGAATATTCCAAAGAATATTCTTTCTCCTCCAATCATTTAAGAAAGGGAATATTCTCACAAAGCTTCATGTGCAAGTTAAACTTGAAACTCCTTTGGCAAGGTAACTTTTGACCTCTTGTACAAGTCAAAAGTGTGCTTGTTTCGAAGGAATGAGAAACCTTGATTAAATCTCATCTTGCATTCTCATCTGTTGATGAGAATCCATGATCCATACCTCCCAATTCCTCCATCCTTGACTGTTGATTGGCTTTTTCAATCTCAACCCTCCATTTCTCATTTGCTTTCCTATAAATAGTTCACTATTTGGAGACAAATGGATGGATCATCTAGCTTTTTAAGAGAAAACTTATGATGTTGAAATCATCACACTCACACTCATCTTTACACACATTTAGCATTTTTTTAGTTTAAATTAGTTGCATAATAGCTTAGCTTCCATTAATGGCTTTCATGCATCCATTTAGCTAAATAAATAATTAGGCTTTGAATCTTTTAGTTTAATCTCATTTAGATTAGCTTAGCAATTGTAAATCTACATCTTTTAGCCTAAAATCATGGTAGATTAACTCTTGCATCATGCTCAATTTAGCATAAATCATGTTTTCATTCCTATCTCACAACTATTTCATTGATTCTCTTCAATAGAATCAATTGAAACAAGCTCACTAATGACGGGATTGGGAAAGGGTTGTTCCACATCAACACGACACCAATTCCAAAATGGGATAAGTTTTAAATGGGTTAGATTAGACATTTAAATTCTTTCACAGTTCATAATGTTTAGCTTAAATTTCATTTGAATGATCTTGTTTAACATTGAGTATTAGTGGCTATGTTATGCTTCGATTCTTCATGGATCAAGCATAATCGGCCCATACTAATATCCTCGGTCAAAATTATGGCGCTAGGAGGGAAAACTAATCAAATTTAATGAATCTCTATCTCGAATTCCATTCGTTTTGACTTTTGTAGGATAGAGCAATGCCCAACTCAATTTTAGCAATCCACTTTGGTAGGCATCACCATAAAGCAACACTACTATAATATGAAACAACGCCTATTAAATACACCGACGCTGATTAAAAAATGGCGGCACTAATAGTTTTTAGAGGTATCAAAATTTAAAAATGGTGATACACCTCAAAATAGCAACACTATTGTGCTCACTGTTTTCTCTGCAGAGCGACACCCAAATCCACCATAGCAACACCCAAATGACTTATAGTGACGCTATCGTGAACAATAACGCCCATCTCTGGTAAGAAAACTAGTGATCAATTTTTAGGACGTGATTTAATTTTTTGAATTTATTTAAATGCTAACATGTCACTGACTTCTTATTTTTTCTTTTTAGACTAACTAGTTTTGCATATTTGGAGGAAAAACTAGGAAAAAATTTACCTTAACTTGTTGGGGTCATAACTTTCTACTCATTGCTTAGAATTCAAATATGTTTGCACTGTTGGAAAGCTCTCCAAGATTATTAATTTAAACCCTAAAAAACTAGTGCCTACAACAATCAATTTTTAGGGCCTGATGCAAGTTTCAACCCCAAATTCTGCTCTGAAGGCCTCCAAAAATGTGATTTACTATAGCATAGAAAAATTGAATTTTTTTTTTAATTTTAATTTTTGTATTTTCTTAGTTTTAGTTATTGTAATAATGTTTTGACACTTGTGGGGAAATTATAACCCATCATATGATGCTTTGGTTTATGTTTTAGGGACACTAACTTTCCATTGGGTTTAAAACTCACAATCTTAGGACCAACTAGCTTTCAATTGGGTTTAAAATTCATTTTCAAAGTTAGTTAAAACTGAACCCTCACATCATCATTTTACTTTGGGCTTAAAATTGAACAAGGAAACTCAAAATTTTGTTTGGTGCATAAAATGAATTCATCTTAGGTTTAGAGGTTAAAATGAATGAATGCTTGCTTTGTTGTGACACACTTGTAGTGTGTATCCAATCCCCTTGCCCTTCGTGTGATCTTGGGACGAAGATAAACACTCCAAGTGTACTTTGTTGTTTGTGTGCACTTATAGTATGTATCCAATCCCTTTGTGCTTTGTGCAATCTTGGGTGAAGAGAAATACTTAAGTATAATTTTATGCTTTGTGTCACCCTTAAGAGAGGACTTACTATGAGACACACCTTGCAATGTGAAACTAATAGGAAATTTCTTGCAATCATGTTTACCGGCGGTCTATATTAAAGGTTGGGAAATCATGAGAAAGTACCTTCTATCATAGACTGCATAACATACTACTAGTACCATGCCTTAAGTGGAATGGGAACGGTACTAGTAAGAGCCTTAAGTGGCAAAGTGGGTGTGTATATAGTTGGGTGTTCTTGATTTGTTACTACAAACCAAATTGTTTAGTTACCAAAAATCCTCAATACTTGTTGGTGCAAGAACGGTCATTCAGAAGCTGCCCCACATTTTTACTATTCATTATTGAAATAGAAAAATCCTTAGGATCTTAGGATCTTCAGGATTTTGAGATTTGCTAGTCCCAAGAAATGTGTGTCGTGGAGGGGAGCCAATGTCACCAAATCTCTAACTGTTCGCAATTTGTCTTAGTTTTTGGAGTAATCTGAGTTTGGACTCAACAAGTATGGCCATTTCAACCTAGGATTGTAAATTCTTGTGAGTCAATTTAATACTTTGCAAGTGGTTCCAAAACATTGCAAACAAAAATCAACAAACTCATTTCAAAATTTCAAACCCTTTGGTCTAAGTATGGATACCCTTTGACAAAACCTTGATATTAATGCTTGTCCTAAGAATCTATTCTTAGAGACTACTAAATATTTTGGTTAACATCTCAATCCATACTTCCCAAAGTTAACCTAGGTAACTATGCCCCTAACTTCATCCTTTTCACAAAATGGACTTTTTGGAATAGATGTTGCTTTTGACATAGACATTTAATTTGAACTTAAGAAAGACAAGTGTATGTGGTAAAAATAAATTCATTAATCCAAGATTAAATCAAATGAATACCCCACATTGATGTATATTTAAACTTTGACTCCCCAAAACAAGCAAATTGAGACAAGGAAAACATTGCAAAACGTTGAGTCCAAGTTCCATTATCCAAAATCCTTGAGTTTCACTTAACCAGAATCATTGGGTCCAATTTCCAAAATCATTTGAGTCCTATTTTACCAAAATCATTGAGTTCTTGGAGTATTATCACCTTAGAGGTATAGCATGTTTCTCATCATCTTGGTCTTGCAAAAAAAAGGTTCACTCTAGGTAAAATTGGGTCAAACATTTCATCCATCCTTCATCATATTTCATAGGACTTCACTTCATTAACCTTTGCAAAATTTTGAACACACCAACACTTTGGACTTAAAACATCTATCAAACCAACCCCTAACTTAGCTACTTTGTATGTTGAATGAATCCTTTTCTGTGCATTTAGTTAAGTTAGTTATCATATTTGAACTAGTTTATCTTTAAGGTCACAAGTCTACCCTAAAGATTCACAAGATCATAAACATCCTTTATCCAAACATTAAACAATCAAACCTTTAAGTCAAAAGTGTTGTCCCAAAACATTTTCAAAGATCACTTCCCCCATATCATTCACCTTTTCATCTCCCATTATCACCATTGCTCCAAAAAGAATTAGAGTGTCCCTTTCACCTAAATTTGAGTCAACTAGAGAGTTCAAACATTATAAATATCAACATCACTCTCCCATAGGTGACCCACAATCTATGGTTACAATAAGATCACAACACAAGATAATCATGGAAGAAACCAAAGTCCCATCCACCACAAGTGATCCAAACTCACAAGAAATCGATCCAAGGAGTTATTCTACCCCCTCACAACAACCCTGAGATCTATTGGGACCATATGAGGTAGAAGATGTCACAAACAATCCACTTCAACTTACTAACAAAGAAATCCTTGAGTATAAACAATATCATCAAACTTCTCTCGCACACATAATTTGACACAAGGGTTAACCCAATCTACGATTCAACCAATTCCATCCCTTGTTCCAAGTAAACCCTTAACATCTAGTCTTGCAACTAGGCTACGAACCAACCTTGGTCTCACTTCATGTCTAGGAACAAACACAACTTTGGGTATTCACAAAACAACCATTCCATTAACCACCAACATTCCCCAAAACACAAGTTGGACACCAACATTTGGAAAAACACTTACATTCCATGACACCATAATAACCTTGACAGTTCGAGCGCAACCATCTTCATCCATCATTAGAAATACCTCAAGTGTGCCTAATGTTACATGAGGTAATGTGAACCAAGTACCTCAAGTAGTAAAACAAAGGCAAGTTAACACTCTCATGCGAAGTCAACCCTTATCAAGTGGTTCCAACAACCCCATTGATACATCAAAACAAGTGGTTACCGAAATTACTCATGTCAATCCACCATCCACATCTATCCCATCCTTTATCAACCCATCTCAAAACAACCCCTTGGTCACGAACCCCGTCAACTCGAGTAATACCTTGTCTACATCCCTAGCACAAGGAAATCCTCAAGACATGGGACAAGGAAACCTTTTTAATCAATGGACTCAAGGTCCTAGTGTATCATTGACATCACACAATCTAATGGCACCATCATCATCTTTCCTCACAGTCCCCTTCACCATGCAAAATCAAATGGGACCTCAAACTTACATTCCTCCACCCCAATCCACTATCTTACAAGGAATTTTGAACCAAGGAAACCCCCAAACTCTCATCACTAATCTACTACCAGTGCAAAACATCAACACCAAAAACCCATCGCAGATGTCCCAACAATTAAACAATCCTACATTGCAAGCACATGCCTTAGATTTACAGCAAGCACAACAGGCTTATCAACAAGCCATCCAACAACAACAAGCACAATAGGCCTATCAAAAAGCTGTCTAACAACAACAAGCACAACAAGCCACCTTAGCAGCACAACAAGTACAACAAGTCACCTTAGTAACACAACAACAACAACAAGCACAATAAGCCACTTTAACAATGCAACAACAAAAACAAGCACAACAAGCTATCTTAATAGCGTAATAGCAACAATAACAACAAGCAGCCCTAGTGGCCCAAAAAGCCCAATAGTATGCCCAACAACAAAAATTGATCATGGAACAACAAGGTTCCTACTATAACCCTTAATAGAACATCATCAATACAAACATGTTAGGAACATATACATCGACACCATAATCACTCATAGAATTTCACACCACCATACACCCCATAAAACACCTTATCATATCAAAATCCTACATACAACTCATTTGTCATCCCACCATATGTTCCTCCACCAAACCCGTAAGATGATCTAGCATCACAACTTAAGGCATTGTCACAAGAAATGAAGGACCTTCGGATGGGAAAGACAAAGAAGCCCCATACACAAAAATTGTGCACATATCCATTTGATTGAAACATTGCAATAGTATTGTTCCCTCCCAACTTTGAAATACCCAAATTTGATAAATACAAAGGGAGGGGAAATCTTGTAGACCTCATCAAAGAATTCAATGTCATTTGCATGGATGTGGTCTTTAATGATTCTTACTTAATGCACCTCTTCCATTGAATTTTAACAGGTCCTGCCATGGATTGGTTTTCTTAGTTGCCTCAAGGTATCAAAAATTTCCAAGAAATCATTGACAAATTCATAGATCACTTCTCCTTCAATCTTGACATGGATGTAAGCTTAGAAGAGTTGTATACTCTCAAACAAAACAAAGGAGAATCTTTCGCCAATTTCTTGCAACAATGGAGTAAAATAGATAGTAAAAGCAAGTGGCCACTTCTCGATGAATAACAAGTGGGTATTGTCATAGAAAATCTAGATCCAGATCTATCCTTCCACTTGAAAATGCAATGCATCACATCTTCTAATGAGCTTGTCCCTAGATCCCTTAACATCGAGAGAGCCCTAATCTCATAGGGAAACACACAAGTGTATAAAGACAACTAGCCATCCACTAGTTTTAACGACAAGCCCTGCTATTGGGCCAAGAACAAGAATGTTACTAATGACGGTGTTGTTGATACAAAGGTGGTCTTAACTGCTCCAAGACAAGCAAGTTCACCCAAACCATGAATACACAACAACCATACACATCACCATCAAAAAATTAAACAACAATCAACACTGCAAACACTCAATGTGGACAACAAAGAACAAATAGTGCTCCTAAACGACAATTCACTTCCTTAGGGGAACCTATGGAAGATGTGTTGAAGAGGTTGATAGAGTCTAATCTTATCATACTCCTAGATTTCTCGAACTATCAAGAGCCACAAGTCAAACCTCGTAGCTATTGAGAAGATCATTTTTGTGAATTTGACCAATACAAAGGTCATAACACACAAAATTGTTTTAGACTCAAACATCTAATAGATGATCTTATCGAACAAGGAGACATTCATTTCGATCAAAAATTTGGCAATGAAAATCTGAAAATTTACAGAAAACCTATGCCTAATCATACAAAAGCAAAAGATTCAGGAAAGGCATCAACCTCAAAAATGTAAACAATACCCGTGATACCACGGTGGGACATATTTATTTATCACAACATGAGGAATCAGACACGTATCAAGATACTATTTTAAAACAAATTCCAAACCCATCAATAGTGTTTAGCACTATTTTATACCATAATGACATCAAGTGGATATCATATTGTGATATCTCTCGTGTGACTCAATGATTGTGCATGTTGAAGAAGTTCCAAACGATCTAGAAATATCCCTTGTTGCACCCATATCCACAAAC
>VDFB02379711.1:135947250-136012511 GCA_007258455.2 Sequoia sempervirens
AAAAAATTACAAAAATATGCGTCACATCCGGACATGAGTCCTCTACTTTTATCTAAAATCTTATAAAAAAATATTATCATTTTATTGTGGTTAGGGTGGTCAGACAGACACCTACGTATTTTTTCCCTAAAATTTAAGTACTACTCCATTGAAATTTCAAATTTTCACCAAATAGACTTATAAAAAAGTAAAATAAACTTAGTAGTTTATAAACTAAATTCAATTTGCCACATATTCCATTCTTACATATTTTTGAAATAATATAGATAACTTATTGAAATTTTTATGTCAAGTTGCCTAACTCTAATTTTTATGAATTTTCATTGCCACGTAAGGGCCTATTTTTTCCATGATGATCCTGCACATACCCGATAAACGTTTGGGATACAAGAAGTCACTAATTTAGTAACAACTTTAGTGTCCATTCAATGGATTTAGCCATATTATAAATTAGAGGTTAAACATAGATGGGGGGGACTTTTTGAATCTTCTCGGATACATCTGGGGGTGTTTTCGAAGAGGAATAACATTAATTACAGTCTGCAATAGCTTATAATCGGTGTGTTATAAATTAAAAAATTTTAGGGATGTGTTTTCTTTGAAGAATGGGCTATCTATCTTTTATTTGTTGCAGTATGATCTATTCACATTAGTTTGATTTGATGGTCATGGTTTTCAATCTTTGTATTGATCATAAATGGCAATGTTTCTACTCTCGCGTTAGTTTCATATTTATGAGCTAGCATTAGCCACCTTTTTTTCTTTCTAGTTAAAATCACATGTCATTTCTTAGAATAGATAAATCTACATTGGGAAGATTTTGTGGAGGGGAGTTGTACCTTTGAGAAAATCTTAGAAAGTGCTTAAAATGCAATTATTGAAGCGCTTTTGTTTTAGTGGATTTATATCCGCCCAGCGTTGAGTATTTCCAATTTATGATTGGGCCTTCATTCACTAATAGCTGAAAACCCCCTTCGAGTGAACCCCTTTTTGGGGTTCACTCGAACACCCCTCTTCGAGCTTTGAGCAAACCCCTAAAAAACCTGGATTTTTTTGTTTGAGAGAGATTTTATAATTTTCCTTCGTAAAGGGAATTGTAAACCAGTATTGTGGGATAACCCCACATCATAGGGAATATTCAAAGAAATACTATAAATTAACATAAGAGAAATCTACAATAATAAAGGATAACACGTAGGCTCATAGAAAACAATGTTCTTTATTTTATTTCTAAAGAGCTCTAAAGACTCCTTTTGTTTCTATATAATGTAGAAAAATAAAAAAAGTATTAGGATAACCCCCCCTTACATAGAAAATGGTTGCACTTATAGTGCTTATTCCTTAATAACTAACTAGTAACTTACTTTTCAAACTATATAAAATATTTAAAGTAATATATTCATGGCCCTTAGGTGAGCATACAATATTTAACACAAAAATTAATATTTTTCAAATTTTGATTATTACTTTATGATTAAATATTTGATTTCTACCTAAATTTGACGGTTGGATAACTACCATGATCATGTGCACACTCACCAAGAAACTTATATATCTTAAAAAATTTCTTGCAAATAGGCAATATAAAATTTAGATACTTTCTTGACATGTTCCTAGCTTCATTCACCATCCCATCATCCATCAACATAATACTAAAGCCTCACTTGCAACCTTTGGTTCAATATTATTTACTCTTATATTGTACTTCTTGTCTCAAATTTTTCTTTCACATAGATATTGATTACCTTATTGCCATGCAATTTCATTAGAAAAAAGTGCCATTGACCCTTCAAACAATGTTCGTTTTAAGCAAAAATGTACTACTATATTTCTAGCATCATTGCATCCACATCTAGCTTACTGAGTCACCAAAAATCCTCATTTTGTTATGTTATTCAATATCATTGATTAAAATAATTGCAATGAGCTATATGCCCATTAAATGACTCATCTTTTGATGATACATTTGTAGATTTGTTCATGATCGTCTAGACGAATGCTCTATTAGGATCATAGTTTCCTTAGAAGACCCATGTGTGTGCATTATGACTTCCACTACTTTAAACTTCTTCAATACATTTTCATGAAGCAAGAAATGAATACGAATTATTTATAATCTCACAATAATATGTTACTTGAACTAAATCATCATAAATAAATGAAGCACATTGAATATATTTGGGTGCAGTCAATGAACAATCTATTTTCACTAGACCCTTAAAAAAGTTTTATTTGTCACTTCATTAACATTTTGAATGATTGGTTGATAAGATTGGTGGTTCGCCTGTTTCTGATCTTGCTCCTACTTTGCAGTCTATGGGTAAGTGCACCAAGATGGTTCCCAAAAAAGGGGCTTAAGTGGCCACTCTTTTTCTGAAATCAAGAAATGTTGACCTTGGACATGAAATTGAGGATAGTTACACTCAAAATTTTGAGATGGAACAAAGCAAGGATCGAAGTACTCTGAGTCTACTTTCTAAACTACTAATTTATTTTGAAAATGGTTGAGATTAAGGGGTTGAAAATAGGGATGTACACAAATTGAAATTGTTTTTGTCAGAAAAACATAACATAGCAACTGTTGTACGACCTGAGCATGATGAACTTTTTTGTAGTATTTTTAAAATTCGCTATAGTCAGAAGTTAGCTAACAACATCTAGTTGATGCACAATTTTGATAAATTTTTAATGAATATTTGATTTTTTACTAATTTCTAAGTGGGCACTTCCTCAAAAGCGAATTTTGGCCGTGCTCCCCTAATTTTTTTAAAAATAATTGATTTTTTTTTCTTTTTTTCTTAAAAATTTGTAGAATGGAGTCTAGTTTCTAAAAATGTAATTAATTTGAAATTTTGATGAATGGTTAATTTATAACAAAAAAAACACTAAACACTGCTTTTTGGAAAAAAAAGACATACAAACAAAAGAAATTATGGATGAAAGGCTTGACATTGTCAAAAAGTGAAAAAAATTACATCGTTGGATAGCTAAGAGAGAACCTAACATTACCCATGTTTTCAATTTTGTCAATATTGAACTAGATGCAATCTTGATGGTGAGCACGAACTTGATTATGTGAAAAATTGTAGAATTTCCAAAAACACGTCTCTAGCCTTGTTGGAAATGCCCTCCAAGCCTTTGGGTTGGTATTCCAAGGCAAATAATTTCACTTTTTTCTTTGTTTTTAATGCAAAATAATGTGAGCATGTTATAACGCGCTCACATTATAACGCGAGTGCATTTTGTAAAAAAATTTCAAAAGTTGCCAGAAAATTGGTACCCAACTTCATGCACCCGCCCCTATGTTGAAGTTCAGATTCAAACCTCCTTGATTGGCTCTTTGGGTTTTGGGTCTCAGTTTCATGCTCCGGTTAAAAGCATGGTTTGTGTGTTGTTCATTCAGGCTCACTACTGGTGAGTCTCACTCCACTTATTTGGTGGTCTCATTTTTTGTGAGTCCCTTCTTCTGCCTCTATGACTGCTCTATAATGAAGACTGGCCCTTTCAATTATAAAAATGATTATTCTAATACGATTGAAACATATAATAAGATCAGGCTTCTCCTTCTAAGTACGCTGAATGTCTGACAAGGTCTACTAATATCCTTAAATCTTAATGATAGGACCCATGTGCTTTTCACCTCTCACAAAAAGGTCATTGATATTGTTTACCTTCAACCATGCATAACCTTGATTCTCAACAATCTTTCCTCCATTCATTAGATAGGGTACAAATGACTCACAAGGATCACTAATAACTGTGCCAACCTTCAACTTTGCTAACCTTGAATGCGATCTGTCAACATTTCTTTGTAAATCCAAAGGGTCAACCCAATCATAGGCTTTTACATGCATCAATCCATAAAGAAGCTTGCTTAAGACTGTCATTTTTGTTAATTTCTATAACCCAGCAACAGATTAATTGCTCAATAATTTCACAGAAAGAAATCTGATTTATAACAATTAATACAATTGGGTTAATTAACAACTAATAACAGTGGAAGCAAGAATAACATGAAGCCAATCAAAAAAATACAATAACACAGAATTACTTAGGAAACCACAATGCGGGGAAAAACCTACAAATGTTGGATCTTTTATTCAGCCTAACAACAAACTTTTATTTTGAAAATACAATATGAGTTTGCTACAACAATCTTATATTTATAAAGCCTAGTTTCTTTACTTAGCGTGCAAGGAAAGAATATTTCCTTGCTTTCTTTGGCTTTAATTACACATAAAATCACTCTTGGATTTATCTTATCCTCACAAACTTAGAAACATTCTATTAAAGAATAAAAATCATGTTGTTGCTAAAAATCCAACTTGAATTGTTTTAAAGCATATCTAACTCGAGTTTCTTTAAAGTGATTTAAAGCATATCCAACTCAAGTTGCTTTAAAAACAAATCCACATCCCACCTTTCGAGCTACAAAAATCAACACTCCCTCTTAGCATGGAAGGTGTTCTGCACCACACCCAACTTGTCCCTGAAGAATTCAAACTTGCTCTTCATCAAGGCCTTCGTTAGGATATCTGCTATTTGTTCATCCGTAGGAATGTAATTGAGCTTCACTATCCCCTTCTCCACACAATCTCTGATGAAGTGGTACTTGATCTCAATGTGCTTTGACTTGTCATGAAACACTGGATTCTTAGAGAGTTTGATACAACTCTGATTATTGCAGTAAATGACTGTAGGATCCAACACCTGATCAAAGAGCCCAGCTAGAAGTTTCTGAAGCTAGATAGCCTCACATGTAGCCATACTAGCTGCCATATACTCAGCCTCTCCATAACTCAATGCAACTGAATTCTATTTCTTGTTGTACCAAGAGACTGTTCCTGATCCCAAACTGAAACTGCACCCTGAAGTGCTCTTTCGATCAGCTATACTACCTACCCAATTTGCATCAGTAAACCCCTCAAGCTTCACTCCAACCTGTTGAACATACTTCAACCCATAATCAATTGGGCCTCGGAGATATCTCAAAACATGCTTCGCAACTATCCAGTGCACACATTTAGGTTCCACCATAAAATGGCTGAGCGAGTTCACTGCAAAACAAATGTCTGGCCTAGTGTTTACCAAATACATAAGAGATGCTATCAACTATCTATATAAAGTCAGGTCCACTGCCTCTGATCTAGAAGCATCAATCTTCTTCCAATTGGTCACAAGTGGCATTGACATAAGCTTACAATTCTCCATTCTGAATCACTTCAAGATATCAATTAAGTACTTCCCTTGTCCAAGGAAGATCTCTCCCTCTTTCTGCCACAACTCTAATCCCAGAAAGTAATGCATCAACCCCAAGTCCTTCATCTCAAACTCTCTTGCAAGATCCCACTTGCAGTGTGCTATGAGCTCCTCTTACCCTATGAGAAATAGGTCATCAACATATAAAAACAATATGAGAAGTTCGCCCTTCACCTAAACATAGTACAGGTTCAAATCCGCCTCAATCTTGATGAAGCCCACACTCTGCAAGTAACTGTCAATACGTGAATACCATTCCCTGGGAGCCTGCTTGAGTCCATACAGTGCTCTTTTCAACCTACATACATTAGAATCCCTCTCATGTGCTTCAAATCCTTCTGGATGCTCTATGTAAATCTCTTCCTCAATCACTTTGTTGAGGAAGGCCATTTTTACATCCATTTGGTGAATCCTCCAACCCATTTGTGCTGCTACATAAATGATAGATCTTATGGATGATTACCTAGCTACTGGAGCGAAAGTCTTGTCGTAGTCAACTCCTTCCTTTTGAGAAAACCCCTTAGCCACAAACCGGGCTTTGAACTTCTCCACACTACCATCTGCAGCATGCTTAATCTTATACAACCATCTCGAGCCCACCACAGACTTATCTTTTGGTCATGGTACTACCTCCCACACACTATTCTTCATGATGGAAGAATACTCTTCCACCATGGCATCCCTCCATACTTGGTGTTTGGATGCCTCTTGAAAGCTAGAAGGCTCTACTTCAATTAATTCACTCATAAGTGCCACATACTCATAATAACGTTTGGGACCTCTTCTCTGTCTGAATGAATCTTGAGGATCACCTACATATTCTTGAGTCTCTTTCAATGTCTGCTCAGCTACCCTGTTTCTCCTCTTCTCAGTAATAGGAATTTGAGGCTGAGGAATTATTTGTTCCTCTATCTAATCATCCTACTCGGCCTACTTCTTCTGCTCTCCAGCTTGTGTGACTAAAGTTTGAGGAATTTGTGTTACCTCAACCATGGGTGATTGCTCCTCCTCATTCATCAAGTTGCTTGAATTTTGAAAAGGCCTTTCTTCCTCGAACTTCACATCTCTGCGAACAACTATTTTCCTGAGAGTAGGAATGTAAACCTGATAAGCCTTAGAAGTTTCATTGTACCTAACAAGGATACCAATCTCTAAAGTAGGTTCCAACTTGGTTCTCTTCTCAATAGGAATGTGATAATACACAAGGCATCCAAAGATGCGAATGTGCCCCAAATCTAGTTTCTTACCAGTGAACGCCTCTTCTAGAGTCAACTTTCCCAACACTTTGTGAGGGCTCCTATTCTACAAATACACAGTTGTATTGCAAGCTTCTGCCCATAAGAACCAAGGAAATTCCTGATCATGAAGCATGGCCTTGGCTACTCCAACTATAGTCCTATTCTTTCGTTCAACAACCCCATTTTGCTATGGGTTGTACGGAACTGTCAACTCTTTCTTGATACCTTCCTAAACAAAAAAATATTTGAAGGAATTCAAGGTATTCTCGCCTCCATTATCAGACCTTAGTATCTTGATTTTCCTCCCTGTTTGGTTCTCCACGAGAGCCTTAAACTCTTTGAACCTACTAAAGACCTCATCTTTATTCTTCAGAAAATATATCCATGTCTTCCTGGAGAAGTCATCAATGAAAGTAACAAAATACTCATACCCATTCAAGGATGTTGTTGACATGGGCCCACACACATCTGAGTGTACAAGATCCAAGATCCCTTCAGATCTAGTGTTACTATTTGGAAAACTGGTCTTGGCATATTTCCCAAGTGCACAACCTTTGCACACCTCATGCTTTTTTGTTTTCATCTCAGGCAGCCCCATCACTATTTCCTTAAGAATATTAAGTGCTCCATGGAGAAGGTGAGCCATCCTCCTATGCCAGAGTTCTCCTATCCCTTTACAACTACTAACCAATGCATGTGTTGGCTCAAACTGTAACTGAAATAAGCTACCATGCCTGACTCCAATCACATTTGCAATCTTGGAATCTTTGGGATGAATATAGAATTTTCCCCTCTCAAAGGTCATGATGTAACCCTTGTCTTCCAAAGAAGAAACTGAGATCAAATTCTTTGTCATGTTGGGGACATACAACACATCCTCCACCAACAAAGGTTTTCCAGACTCCCTCTGAAACTTGACGGTGCCAATCCTAGCTGCATGGTACTTGGCATTGTCTCCGAGCTCAATATAGAAATCTAGCTTCTTCTCCTCCAACTTGGTGAAACATTCTCTAATTCCCATCATGCGGCGAGAAGTCCCACTATCAATATACCATACCCTGTTGGAAATTGAACTTGAGAGACAGGCAATGAGTGAAAACTCATTCTCAAATCGTGATGCAAACTCGTCCACCTCTGTTGTAGTAGCAACTTGCTTCTTATCCTTATTTTTCTTATTTGGACATTGACTGGCATAGTGACCCATCTGATGGAAGCAAAAACATTTTATCTTGCTTAGATATTTCTTCTTCCCACTCTTGAAAGAAGAACCTTCTGATTGCTCTTTATTGGACTTCCTCTTACCCTTGCTTGCAAGAGCAAGATTTTCTTCATCTTGACCCTTCTTCATCTGATCTCCTCGATGAGCACCTTCACGGATCTCCTCCTGAACAAAATCATCCCAAAGTCTTGCCCAATTAGGTAGTCGATCTCTGCCGACAACACACTTGACAAACACTTCCCAGTGCTTTGAAAAACCATTTAAGGCCATACACACCAACTCATCTTCATTAATCGTCTCTCCAACAATAGCAAGCTCATCTTTGACTTGTGTCTACTTGGACAAGTAAGAGGTCACACTCTCACCTTTGGACATCTTGGTATTATGCAATTTTTCCTTGAGCATCATCTTACGACTCTGATAGTCACTCTGATAAAGTTTTGTGAGCGTATCCCACATCTCCTTGGCGGTGTCTTTCCCCGATAAATGAGGAATTAAATGATCTCTTACTCCATCCAAAATAATCCTTTGAGCCTTGGCCTCTTTGACTTCATGCAAATCTAACGCAACAGGATCATTTGTTGGTGGTGTCACTTCTATACTAGTATAGATCCATAACCTATTCTCCTTGAGAATAGATGTAATCCAAACATTCCACTGCAAGAAGTTAGACGCACCCTCAAGCCTCTCCTCATATCGAACGCTGGTTGCCATAGCCACAAAAAGAATTGGAGACAAACATCTATTTTTTTTCTTCCTGAAATCTACGTCACAAATCTTGGCTTCGTATTAAGAGTTTAGTGCTCTGATACCATGTTAATTTCTATAACCCAACAACAAATTAATTGCTCAATAAATTCACAGAAAGAAATCTGATTTATAACAATTAATACAACTGGGTTAATTAACAACTAATAATAGCAGAAGCAAAAATAACATGAAGCCAATCACAAAAATACAATAACATAGAATTACCCAGGAAACCCCAATGCGGGGAAAAACCTACAAATTTTGGATCTTCTATTCAGCCTAACAACAAAATTTTCTTTCAAAAATACAGTATGAGTTTGCTACAACAATCTTATATTTATAGAGCCTAGCTGCTTTACTTAGCGTGCAAGGAAAGAATCTTTCCTTGCTTTCTTTGGCTTTAATTACACATAAAATTACTCTTGGATTTATCTTATCCTCACAAACTCAGAAACATTCTATTAAAGAATAAAAATCCTATTGTTGCTAAAAATCCAACTTGAATTATTTTAAAGCATATCTAACTCGAGTTGCTTTAAAGTGATTTAAAGCATATCCAAATCAAGTTGCTTTACAAATAAATCCACATCCCACCTTTTGAGCTACAAAAATCAACAATTTTTGGCATAAATTCGTAAACAAGATATCTCTCATACCCCTTAGTGCAACATCCAAGCAAATAGACAAGATATTTTTGATGAAAGCAACATACATTCTTCACTTCTATATGGAATTATTCCATTGCTCATGTCGACTGAGTTGCGAAGAGATTTTGACTGCTACCTTCTCACCATCATAAAACACCCCCTTATAAACTTCACCAAATGCCCATTTGTTTCAATGTTCTTATCTAGGAAGAATTTACATAAGAACTCTGAAAGTCATTTCAGATCCTACCCATTAGGATTAGAGCTTACCAAAAGAAACAATAGATTTTACAATAAGATCCTTAACAACTAATACTAAAAATCAAATAGGAACAAACAAAAGAACTTCTAATATCATAAAGACTCTAAACCAATAGTTAGACACAAGACTAATAGGAAAAAGACAATAGATGGGTTACCATAAAGCAAACTAGTGTTGTGAAAATAATAGATTGTATAGACCAACTACCCTTCAAATAAGATAGTATATGAACTTCATTCATGGCAGTTTAAATCCACTAAATCCACAGTGTGTTGGCTTCCATTAGCAACATCTTCATAGTCTCCTTGTTGTGAATATCTTCAAAATTCAGTCTCCCTCTTTTAGATAATAGCCCCACTTTGGAAAACTTCTTAAAGCTTTTAGGAGTGCATTGATCTTGCTTTAGATTAAGAAAGGGGAGGGCATAAAGATTCCATCAAATAGGTCAATGAACAAGGAATTGTTTCCTTCTTGTCTAGCTCTATATCATTAGATATTTCCATTTCTGAATTACCACCTATAACCTTCCTTTACTATAAAACTAAAAAGAGGAAATTGATATCTTGGTCTTTGTTTGTGTTGAGTCACTATTCTAAAGTCATGTTGCACTCTTTGGCATATGTAGGAAAATATTATTCTGCAATATTTATTGCATGATTTTCTTTTAGTTTTTCTTTTTACTGGCCTCACCCAATAATTTTTGTTGGTGTTGATAGTTTGATAGTTATGATCCGGATATGTCAAACAAGTGCCCTTAAAAGTTTGTTTCCAAGGTATTTCACAAGGTAAAGACTCTAATCCTCTTCTAGATGTAGTTTTATCTATCCCAAAGTTTGATAATACTTGTAAATAGCTTGAATATTTTACTTTAATATGATATTTTATTGGGAGAACTCTCTTTAAAAGAAGCTTATGGATTGGATCAACAAAAACTAGATTCTACATGGAGTTCATCTTGATTCCATCCAAAATCTCACTAAAAGATTTGTTTCTTTTACATTTTTCTTAAGCTAGCCATGCAAATTCCATTCTTAAGAATGGCCCCTAGTATGTTTATGTATCCCTTTTGGTTTTTAAACTTTGGACTAGATAATTTAGGTCTCCAATGAAACTACCCTTCATATGCCACTTTAGATAGTATTTCTTGGTTTACCTTTACCTTGCTTGAATTTCTCAACCATGATCGCTAGCTCACTTCGTAAAGTTATTTATGTTGATCTTGATAGGTTTTTTTGGAGAGTCTAAAAAAACATGTTTTTGTTGAGGTTGACCTCTCTAAAGATTTAATCATTGCACAGATATTCAAATTCACAATTTGTTTCATACCTAAAAGTTCATTCATCTTAATTTGTCAAACATTTATTTTTGGTGTCAATTATTTGATCATAAAATTAGAGATTGTCCCTTAGTCTCCCTTTGCAATAAGACATGATTAACCTATTGAATCCCCCCTTCTAATAATGCTGAAGGTTGGACTATAATAAAAAATCATAAACATAATCAAAATCTTGATAATGGTGGAAGTTCAAGCCAAACTTATAACTAACATTGGTAATCCAATTGCTAAATCATGCACTTTGGTGCATCTTCAAACCCTTGAGAGAAGGGGAAAGAGGTGGATACCTCTAATGGTGAGCCACCCACTAAGCCTAAATAAATTTTAGAATTTTGAAGTTGATATCTATTTTGTCTTGTTAGTGAGAGACAATTGCCTGTACTCCTTACCCTCCCTTTTATCAACTTCATAAGATCTATTGAGGAATTTAGAAGAAGAAGAATATAAGGAAGTAAAAAGAAGGATACAAATTATCTACATTCACCTCCAGGTTAAGGAAGATTTTGAGTCGTCTTCGGAGGAAATCTCAAATAGCCTTGGTGGTGAGTATATTGAGGAGGAGGATTCCAGTAATGAGGAAATGGAAGGTGATTCACAACAAGAAGTGAGTCAGGAGGCTGATGAAGTTAATGATATGGTTGTTGATCATGGAAATACAACCAAGGACCCAATGGTGATGGAAATCAAAAACCCTAGTGAAGATAATTTAACAGGTTTTGACACTAACAAACTGAGAAGGGTGGAGGAGAGGTTCGAATTGATGGAAAAAATGATGCAAGTGGATGATAAAGATAACAAATTTCAAGCCCTGGAAAAGGCTGTGAAGGGTTTGTGCATTGTGGTGGATGCTTTTATGAAAAAGGTGGTTATGGCTATAGTTTCGGGTCAAGGAAAAATCAAGAAGCAGCAGTAGAAAAAGGTGACAGAGGGCAAAGAGGATCTATTAGGAAAGATGGAGCCTAAGGAGAAGGTCAAAGACATTGTTTAAGACCTGCTAAAAGCTTGGAGCTTGATCAAGGATGCTTAGTCCTTGGTCTTTGTTTTTCTTTTTTGTCTTTTCCTATTATGATTTTAAGTGCTACTCCTGATGGTTTTATGACTGCTACTGGCCAGTGGTGCTTGGACTATCATATGTTAAGACATATTTTTGTTAGTAGTTTTAGTTTTTATATGGAAACTACTTTAAGGTTATTTTATTATAACCTATTCTACTGGTGGGATTTCAAAAAAAACTATTTGTATTTTTTTTTTATGACTGATAGAGCTATAATGTTTGATCGGGAAGGTATTGGTTAAGTTTTTGATTATGGGGTAGGGGGAGTGTCTTTCAGGTCTGCTTCCCCCTGATGTTGTTTTGAATGGTGGTTGTTCTTTACTATGCTATACTAATCTATAAGGGACAGGGCCCTTTCCTTGCTTAATCAATGAAAACAATTCATCTGGGTAGTTTCTCTTGTGAGGAGTTTCTATAGAATAAATACTTCACTCTTAACAAGTTGGATAAAAATAATATGCCTCTAAATTCTCACCAATGATTTTTATCTCCTAGAATGTTTGAGGTCTTATAGAACCTCCCTAGGAAGTATGTGTTGATCGAGGATATTATTATGGGATGATTACACTTGATCCATGAAGAATCAAAGCATAACGTAGCCACTAATACTCAATCTTAAGAAAAATAATTCAAATGAAAGTTAAACTAAACATTTATTGAAACAAAACATTATGAACTGTGAAAGCATTTAAATGTCTAATCTAGTCCATTTAAAACTTATCCCGTTTTGGAATTGGTGTCGTGTTGATGTGGAACAATGACCCTTTCCCAATCATGTGATCAATGAGCTTGTTTCAATCAATTTTATTGAAGAGAATCAATGAAATAGTTGTGAGATGGGAATGAAACATGATTTATGCTAAATTGAGCATGATACAAGAGTTAATCTACCATAATTTTATGCTAAAAGATGTAGATATGCAATTGTTAAGCTAATCTAAATGAGATTAAACTAAAATATTCAAACCCTTATTATTTATTTAGCTAAATGGATGCATGAAAGGCATTAATGGAAGCTAAGCTATTATGCAACTAATTTAAACTAAAAAAATGCTAAATGTGTGTAAAGATGAGTGTGAGTGTGAGTGATTTCAATATCATAAGTTTGCTCTAAAAAAGTTGGATGATCCATTCATTTGTCTCCAAATAGTGAACTATTTATAGGAAAGCAAACGAGAAATGGAGGGTTGAGATTGAAAATGCTAATCAATAGTCAAGGATGGAGGAATTGGGAGGCATGGATCATGGATTCTCATCAATGGATCATAATGCAAGATGAGATTTAATAAAGGGTTATGATTCCTTCCAAAAAAACATACTTTTGACTTGTACAAGAGGTCAAAAGTTAACTTGCCCAAGGAGTTTCAAGTTTAACTTGCACATGAAGCTTTGTGAGAATATTCCCTTTCTTAAATGATTGGAGGAGAAAGAATATTCTTTGAAATATTCATGGGTGAGGAAAAAAGGATATTTTAAGTTAATTAAAACAAAGTTTAATTTGTGCAAAAGGGGAGGGAATATTCCATGGGAATATTCCCTTGCAAGTGGGAGGAAAGAGATTAATTAGATAATTGCTAATTTAAACAAGGTTTTAATCATGCAATTAGGGGATTAGAAGAATAAAGTGATATTCATTAAATTAATTATTTAATGAAAGGGGGGAAAGGTGAAATGACATTTAATTAAATAACTTAGGGTTATTTAATTAAATAAAAAGATTTAGGGATTTAAATCAAATAGTTTGATTTATTTAATTTAATAAAATGAAATGTTAGCCTAAAAGGGGATAAATTCATCTAATTAGATTAATTAGATTAATAGATGAAAATGATGCAATTAATTAAATAGCTAGGCTAATTTAATCAATTAAGCAAAAAGAGGGTGGGTTTTAGGATGAAATGATATTAGTTAGCCAATGTGATCCATCATGACATTTTTAAGTGTCTACATTTTCCTCTCTTTAAAGCAATGTACTCGTTGCATTGGTTGAAAGACTGATGCCGATTTCGATGTTGATTTTGTTGTTGATGACAATGTAGAAACATATATATTGATGATCTCTTTGAGATGTTGATAACCAAGCTAAAGTTGATTGATCTGATTGATTGATTGATAACATTGTTGACGATTCACAACAATGCAAGGATTGTGTTGAATAACATGAGGATTGGTAGGGAAAGATATATCCCAACAATGATTAATTTGATAATTTGATCAAGATTTTCTAGCAAGGCTAGGAACAAATTTTGTTAGATGATTTTATATCGATATGATCAAAAGATGGTTGGTTGCCCCCTCAAGAGATCGATTGGGGAATAAAGTGTTCTGATCAGGCTCACGATAGGTGAAAATAAAACTTATGCTTGAGATGCTTGAGATGCTTGATATTTTAGGTTGATTTTGAATCAAAAAGCTAAAAATTTCTAGATTGTTGAGGGTATGTGCAGGATCATCATGGAAAAAACAAGGCCTTAAGTGGCAAAAAATTCAAAAAAATCAGAGTTTGGTAATTTGACGTAAAAATTTGAATAAGTTATTTATATTATTTCAAAAATATGTAAAAATAGAATTTGTAGCAAATTGAATGTAGTTTCTAAACTATAGGTTTATTTAAAAAAAAATCTATTTGGTGAAAATTTGAAATTTCAATGCAGTAGTACTTAAATTTCAGGGAAAAAAGAAGTAGGTGTCTATCTGACCACCATAACCACAATAAAATGATAATATTTTTTTATAAGATTTTAGATATAAGTAGAGGACTCATGTCCCAATGTGATGCATATTTTTTTGTAATTTTTTCCAAGTAAATAATTAATTATGAATTTTTTATTACAAATTTTAAAAAATAAAAAAACTTGTATGTCTAAGCACCTTAACTTGGTCAAAACTTCATGAAATTCATTTTTTTTTCAATCCTATAGTATGAGAAACATAGAATGTGACACATATTTTGGATTCAAACAATCTGATACTGTTTGAAAGCTATAGATATTTTTCAATCAGCTTATCAATCAGGACTTTAGCTCTAATTCAAATAGAAAATAAATAATAATTATTTATTAAATTCAAAGTAAAGCATAATTTATATTGGTGGAAAGCTGAGAATCTCCTTTAAAATCCCTTTTTGTTTCATCAATTTTGGGTAAAAGAAAAGTCAACCACATACCCTACAAAAACCCATCATATCGCCACTTGTTGGCCTATCATGATCCTGCACATACCCTTGAGCTGAAGATGATATAGATGCTCCACTGTACCCCAGTGAAAGAGGGATTGTTGGTGTGCTAGCTTAGATATTGATTTAAACTTATTTCATGATGTATAGAAAGTCATTGGCTATGGGTAGCCTCATGTAGATCACATAGATTTGATGTTTGGATAGAAATGTTAGTAAATATAGAAGAATAAGAAGATAAGATGGAGAGAAGTAGAAGAATGAAAATGAATAAATTTTGAACATTGATTTAGAAGATTGATTCAAAAATTCCAACAAGTCCATGATCCACCAAGAATTTATTATAAATGGTGATGAGAAATGCATGATGATGATTTGCTCACATCCTGGGATTGGGATTTTTTGTCATTCCTTATTGTTTGATATAACACATAGACATGACGCATCAAGGTATAAATAACCAGGATGACGTTGTATCTAGTGTAATGAACTTTGACTCTATAAACATATAGGATAGTTCTTGTTCACATCTTGACATACAAATACCTTGTTGGAATGTATGTTAGAAGCTTAGAATATATTGGACCAAAGCATACACAATAGTCAACAATGTACTCCAAACAACCTTCCTAGACACACAACTAAGAAAGTATGTGCCAATATTATTTGTAACAAGAATACCCACAAGCACAACAAATGAAAGATAATGATCGATGCCTCATTCCTTTCTCTCTAAATCATTTTGATAGACATCATTGAGAGGTCCTCAGAATGGGTCATTAAGATAAATCATAAGAAAAGATTAAAGACAAATAGTCAATGTTATATATATTTCTTTCCAGTTTAACTTTAGTTAAGGTAATGTCTAATATTGATGTACATCGCAGGAAGGATACATCCTAGGACATGTTGATTAGAGGTTTGATGTAGGATGATGATGAGGTTTATGATAAGTCGTTGATACAAACTTCACTGACACATTTACCTATGATTTAGGCTTTATATTTTGACACTTTAGTCTCACTTTACAACTTGCTATACTTGCTTTTTACTAGTTTTTCCAAAGGTTGAAGATGACGGTCGAGTTATTATGGATGGAAGGTTTATTGCAGGTGAAAGCAAAATGGGATGGATGGATTTGGATTTTCTAGAATATTTCAATGTTTTTGGTATTTTTGAAATGTTTTGAGGCTATTTTTTGGTCTTTTTTGAAATTTTATGTGAATGCTTATGTTTTTTATTATTTGAGGTTGTTTAGGGTTTTCTGAATATTTGAATTGTTAGGTATTTCCAATTTTCAAATGTTTGTGTGTTTTCTGATATTTGGATGTTTAGGAGTTTTATGGGATATATGAATGTTTTTTCTTTTCTAATATTTGAATATTTTTGGGATTTTATGATATTTGGATGTTTAGAGATTTTCTAGGAGTTTCGACCAAGAACCTAACCTAAAAGACCTATCCTAGGGGCCTCGGGGGTTGATCAAAGATAAGCTTTGTGTACATTATACACACATAGACCACATAGTTTGACCGACTAGACTTATTGAAGATGAAGATATGAACAATTGATGGAATGCCAGTTTATTGTGACAGACTCCTAAAGGACTCACCTAGGATGTATCAGGGGCACACCAATGATGGCCTTCCCTATGTTCAAGCTCAGAGATGACATAGCTCGACAACAAGACACTATTTGTGGATTTTTGATGTTTGATCCTTTTTAGGGATTTTGATGTTTTGGATGTTTTTGGATTTTGTCTTTACAATTTTATGAATGTTTTTGGATTTTACCTATACAGGAATTTGCATGTTTTTTGGATTTTCTGATTTTGCAAGTGTTTCTGGGATTTTTGAGAGATTTGAGGTAAACGATACCTAGATCATGATGTCGATGTCACCTTGTGAGATAAAAGACACGGATCAAGAGTTATTTGAAAACAAGATTGCAATAACTTTCCCCCAATGTCTAACAATGTTTCATAATGCAATGGATAACCAAGCTAGGTAATGTATATGTGAAGAGTTTGACAAAGTTTTATCATGCTAGATATGGGCTATGGGACTTCATGAGATAAAATGGTAAAGATCTTATCAAAAAATTTCCATGAGTAGAGTTGAAGTATACACCAAATCTTTGTCAAGATCAAGATAAAGTTTTATATCTGGATGGATTTGGATTGGATGGATGGAGGGAACATTAGATTTATCATGACAAGGATGGGATGCTTCTGGCTGAAAAGGATCATATAGTCACTCAATTCTACTCATGATGCCTATTTGCTAGGTTTTCATCATAGTACTTTCCCAAAGCCCCACCATAGTGGTTTTCACTAGAGGATGATTTTTATTTTTACTATTTTCTTGATTTTTTTATTTTTTAACCCTTATGTTGAACCACCTAGTGGTACTAATGTAGAGGCCACAGTCATAACATGCTAGTGATATTCTCCTTGAAGAAGCTACTTTTCTAAGATACAAGCACTTGAATGCAACCGTGAAGAACTCTGCTCTGCGTTGTAGATACCAAAATTAACCTTGTCTATATGCGCACATCGCAATAAAGTGCCTTTGGAATCCTTATGATGAAGAGTAGCTGCCAATAAAGTGCCTTCAGAATCCTTATGGTGACATGTATGAAGGAATATGAGATGTATTGGTTGATGGTTTCGAACCTTTCACTCTCCAAACTTGGGAAGATGAACAATGATGGGTGGGAATGGAGGATTTCGTGGGATTAGGACCAACCACTGGATATACTTTATTCCTTGCTTGAGAAGCTTTCTTTTGTATTTAAGGACTCTTTTGATGGATACCTTTCCATTTTTTATTTTTCCTCATAGTTTCTTTGACTAGTGGAGTTTTGGAGGGATGATTTTTTTAATTTTTTTTTGGTATCCATTTGTACTTGATGTGTCCTTTTTGCTTTACTGCTTCATTTTCTTTCATGATCTTTGCCTTGCTTTGATAGGAATTCTTCTTTTTACGTTGGTCCCAATTTGTGTACATGAGATGATGAGTGAATGCCAACTCATGATACAACTAGTTGTAGTGTTGACTGCATTTTCATCATAATGATCATTCATGCTCCATGCGTTGATGTTTTTTGTAGACAAGATTGCCCCTGGCATTACGATGGTATGATCAATACCTAATCCTTTTCCCTGATAATGTATCCTCTAATCCATAGCCACAAAATATGACTTGTCGTGAGCAAATGATATTGCTATGGGTTCCTACTGTTCAGGAATATGAACTATTTGCTTTGGTTCTATGACATCATTTTTTGTTGATACTTCTTCAAAAGATATTGGTGCTAATTCAAATGAGGTTGATGATGCACAATCACTATAAGAATCAAGAATCTTGACTAGATAGCTTGATCTTCTGTGGAAATATCAAGAGTGAGAGACTCTTGTATGGGATAAAGAATGTCTATATGCTCATCAAAAAGAAACATCTCAGGGGTGATATTGGGGACATCTTTGGAGTTTAAAATGGTTTGGAATGTGTCCCTTAGCTCTTGGTGAAACTCTAGGGATAGGGGTTCTTGATCCTGACTTGATTCAAAATAACTGAAATCATTATCCTCAAGAGCCTCCTCTTAACATGATCCTTGGGTAGATGATATATATCATTGATAAAAGACTCTTTGCAATAGTTTGTGGATATGGGTGCAACAAGGGATATTTCTAGATCGTTTGGAACTTCTTCAACATGCACAATCATTGAGTCACACGAGAGATATCACAATATGATATCCACTTGATGTCATTATGGTATAAAATAGTGCTAAACACTATTGATGGGTTTGGAATTTGTTTTAAAATAGTATCTTGATACGTGTCTGATTCCTCATGTTGTGATAAATAAATATGTCCCACCGTGGTATCACGGGTATTGTTTACATTTTTGAGGTTGATGCCTTTCCTGAATCTTTTGCTTTTGTATGATTAGGCATAGGTTTTCTGTAAATTTTCAGATTTTCATTGCCAAATTTTTGATCGAAATGAATGTCTCCTTGTTCGATAAGATCATCTATTAGATGTTTGAGTCTAAAACAATTTTGTGTGTTATGACCTTTGTATTGGTCAAATTCACAAAAATGATCTTCTCAATAGCTACGAGGTTTGACTTGTGGCTCTTGATAGTTCGAGAAATCTAGGAGTATGATAAGATTAGACTCTATCAACCTCTTCAACACATCTTCCATAGGTTCCCCTAAGGAAGTGAATTGTCGTTTAGGAGCACTATTTGTTCTTTGTTGTCCACATTGAGTGTTTGCAGTGTTGATTGTTGTTTAATTTTTTGATGGTGATGTGTATGGTTGTTGTGTATTCATGGTTTGGGTGAACTTGCTTGTCTTGGAGCAGTTAAGACCACCTTTGTATCAACAACACCGTCATTAGTAACATTCTTGTTCTTGGCCCAATAGCAGGGCTTGTCGTTAAAACTAGTGGATGGCTAGTTGTCTTTATACACTTGTGTGTTTCCCTATGAGATTAGGGCTCTCTCGATGTTAAGGGATCTAGGGACAAGCTCATTAGAAGATGTGATGCATTGCATTTTCAAGTGGAAGGATAGATCTGGATCTAGATTTTCTATGACAATACCCACTTGTTATTCATCGAGAAGTGGCCACTTGCTTTTACTATCTATTTTACTCCATTGTTGCAAGAAATTGGCGAAAGATTCTCCTTTGTTTTGTTTGAGAGTATACAACTCTTCTAAGCTTACATCCATGTCAAGATTGAAGGAGAAGTGATCTATGAATTTGTCAATGATTTCTTGGAAATTTTTGATACCTTGAGGCAACTAAGAAAACCAATCCATGGCAGGACCTGTTAAAATTCAATGGAAGAGGTGCATTAAGTAAGAATCATTAAAGACCACATCCATGCAAATGACATTGAATTCTTTGATGAGGTCTACAAGATTTCCCCTCCCTTTGTATTTATCAAATTTGGGTATTTCAAAGTTGGGAGGGAACAATACTATTGCAATGTTTCAATCAAATGGATATGTGCACAATTTTTGTGTATGGGGCTTCTTTGTCTTTCCCATCCGAAGGTCCTTCATTTCTTGTGACAATGCCTTAAGTTGTGATGCTAGATCATCTTACGGGTTTGGTGGAGGAACATATGGTGGGATGACAAATGAGTTGTATGTAGGATTTTGATATGATAAGGTGTTTTATGGGGTGTATGGTGGTGTGAAATTCTATGAGTGATTATGGTGTCGATGTATATGTTCCTAACATGTTTGTATTGATGATGTTCTATTAAGGGTTATAGTAGGAACCTTGTTGTTCCATGATCAATTTTTGTTGTTGGGCATACTGTTGGGCTTTTTGGGCCACTAGGGCTGCTTGTTGTTGTTGTTGCTATTACGCTATTAAGATAGCTTGTTGTGCTTGTTTTTGTTGTTGCATTGCTAAAGCGGCTTATTGTGGTTGTTGTTGTTGTGTTACTAAGGTGACTTGTTGTACTTTTTGTGCTACTAAGGTGGCTTGTTGTGCTTGTTGTTGTTAGACAATTTTTGATAGGCCTATTGTGCTTGTTGTTGTTGGATGGCTTGTTGATAAGCCTATTGTGCTTGCTGTAAATCTAGGCATGTGCTTGCAATGTAGGATTGTTTGATTGTTGGGACATCTGCGATGGGTTTTTGGTGTTGATGTTTTGCACTGGTAATGGATTAGTGATGAGAGTTTGGGGGTTCCCTTGGTTCAAAATTCCTTGTAAGATAGTGGATTGGGGTGGAGGAATGTAATTTTGAGGTCCCATTTGATTTTGCATGGTGAAGGGGACTGTGAGGAAAGATGATGATGGTGCCATTAGATTGTGTGATGTGAATGACACACTAGGACCTTGAGTCCATTGATTAAACAGGTTTCCTTGTCCCATGTCTTGAGGATTTCCTTGTGCTAGGGATGTAGACAAGGTATTACTCGAGTTGACGGGGTTCATGACCAAGGGGTTGTTTTGAGATGGGTTGATAAAGGATGGGACAGATGTGGATGGTGGATTGACTTGAGTAATTTGGGTAACCACTTGTTTTGATGTATCAATGGGGTTGTTGGAACCACTTGCTAAGGGTTGACTTGGCATGAGAGTGTTAACTTGCCTTTGTTTTCCTACTTGAGGTACTTGGTTCACATTACCTTGTGTAACGTTAGGCACACTTGAGGTATTTCTAATGATGGATGAAGATGGTTGCGCTTGAACTATCAAGGTTATTATGGTGTCATGGAATGTAAGTGTTTTTCCAAATGTTGGTGTCCAACTTGTGTTTTTGGGAATTTTGGTGGTTAATGGAATGGTTATTTTGTGAATACCCAAAGTTGTGTTTGTTCCTAGACATGAAGTGAGACCAAGGTTGGTTCGTAGCCTAGTTGCAAGACTAGATGTTAAGGGTTTACTTGGAACAAGGGATGGAATTGGTTGAATCGTAGATTGGGTTAACCCTTGTGTCAAATTATGTGCGTGAGAGAAGTTGGATGATATTGTTTATACTCAAGGATTTCTTCTTTAGTAAGTTGAAGTGGATTGTTTGTGACATCTTCTACCTCATATGGTCCCAATGGATCTCAGGGTTGTTGTGAGGGGGTAGAATAACTCTTTGGATTGATTTCTTGTGAGTTTGGATCACTTGTGGTGGATGGGACTTTGGTTTCTTCCATGATTATCTTGTGTTGTGATCTTGTTGTAACCATAGATTGTGGGTCACCTATGGGAGAGTGATGTTGATATTTATAATGTTTGAACTCTCTAATTGACTCAAATTTAGGTAAAAGGGACACTCTAATTCTTTTTGGAGCAATGGTGATAATGAGAGATGAAAAGGTAAATGATATGGGGGAAGTCATCTTTGCAAACGTTTTGGGACAACACTTTTGACTTAAATGTTTGATTGTTTAATGTTTGGATAAAGGATGTTTATGATCTTGTGAATCTTTAGGGTAGACTTGTGACCTTCAAGATAAACTAGTTCAAATATGATAACTAACTTAACTAAATGCACATAAAAGGATTCATTTCACATACAAAGTAGCTAAGTTAGGGGTTGGTTTGATAGATGTTTTAAGTCCAAACTGTTGGTGTGTTCAAAATTTTGCAAAGGTTAATGAAGTGAAGTCCTATGAAATATGATGAAGGATGGATGAAATGTTTGACCCAATTTTACCTAGAGTGAACCTTTGTTTTGCAAGACCAATATGATGAAAAACATGCTATACCTCTAAGGTGATAATACTCCAAGAACTCAATGATTTTGGTAAAATAGGACTCAAATGATTTTGGAAATAGGACCCAATGATTTTGGTTAAGTGAAACTCAAGGATTTTGGATAATGGAACTTGAACTCAAAGTTTTCCAATGTTTTCCTTGTCTCAATTTGCTTGTTTTGGGGAGTCAAAGTTTAAACATACATCAATGTGGGGTATTCATTTGATTTAATCTTGGATTAATGAATTTATTTTTACCACATACACTTGTCTTTCTTAAGTTCAAATTAAATGTCTATGTCAAAAGAAACATCTATTCCAAAAAGTCCATTTTGTGAAAAGGATGAAGCTAGGGGCATAGTTACCTAGGTTAACTTTGGGAAGTATGGATTGAGATGTTAACCAAAATATTTAGTAGTCTCTAAGAATAGATTCTTAGGACAAGCATTAATATCAAGGTTTTGTCAAAGGGTATCCATACTTAGACCAATGGGTTTGAAATTTTGAAATGAGTTTGTTGATTTTTGTTTGCAATGTTTTGGAACCACTTGCAAAGTATTAAATTGACTCACAAGAATTTACAATCCTAGGTTGAAATGGCCATACTTGTTGAGTCCAAACTTAGATTTCTCCAAACAATAAGACAAATTGCGAACAGTTAGAGATTTGGTGACATTGGCTCCCCTCCACGACACACATTTCTCGGGACCACCAAATCTCAAAATCCTGAAGATCCTAAGATCCTAAGGATTTTTCTATTTCAACAATGAATAGTAAAAATGTGGGGCGGCTTCAGAATGACCATTCTTGCACCAACAAGTATTGAGGATTTTTGGTAACTAAACAATTTGGTTTGTAGTAACAAATCAAGAACACCCAACTATATACACACTCACTTTGCCACTTAAGGCTCTTACTACCGTTCTCGTTCCACTTAAGGCATGGTACTAGTAGTATGTTATGCAGTCTATGATAGAAGGTACTTTCTCATGATTTTTGAACCTTTAATATAGACCGCCGGTAAACATGATTGCAAGAACTTGCCTATTAGTTTCACATTGCAAGGTGTGTCTCATAGTAAGTCCTCTCTTAAGGGTGACACAAAGCATAAAATTATACTTAAGTATTTCTCTTCACCCAAGATTGCACTAAGCACAAGGGGATTGGATACATACTATAAGTGCACACAAACAACGAAGTACACTTGGATTGTTTATCTTCGTCCCAAGATCACATGAAGGGCAAGGGGATTGGATACACACTACAAGTGTGTCACAACAAAGCAAGCACTCATTCATTTTAACCTCTAAACCTAAGATGAATTCATTTTATGCACCAAAAAAAATTTTAAGTTTCCTTGTTCAATTTTAAGTCCAAAGTAAAATGATGATGTGAGGGTTCAGTTTTAACTAACTTTGAAAATGAATTTTAAGCCCAATTGAAAGCTAGTTGGTCCTAAGATTGTGAGTTTTAAACCCAATGGAAATTTAGTGTCCCTAAAACATAAACCAAAGCATCATATGATGGGTTATAATTTCCCCACAAGTGTCAAAATATTATTACAATAACTAAAACTAAGAAAATATAAAAATTAAAATTTTCATTTTTTTTCAATTTTTCTATGCTATAGTAAATCACATTTTTGGAGGCCTTCAGAGCAGAATTTGGGGTTGAAACTTGCGTCAGGCCCTAAAAATTGATTGTTGTAGGCACTGGTTTTTTATGGATTAAATTAATAATCTTGGAGAGCTTTCCAACAGTGCAAACATATTTGAATTCTAAGCAATGAGTAGAAAGTTATGACCCCAACAAGTTAAGGTAAATTTTTTCCTAGTTTTTCCTCCAAATATGTAAAACTAGTTAGTCTAAAAAGAAAAAATAAGAAGTCAGTGACATGTTAGCATTTAAATAAATTCAAAAAATTAAATCACGTGCTAAAAATTGATCACTAGTTTTCTTACCAGAGATGGGCGTTATTGTTCACGATAGCGTCACTATAAGTCATTTGGGTGTTGCTCTGGTGGATTTGGGTGTCGCTCTACAGAGAAAAGAGTGAGCATAATAGCGTTTCCATTTTGAGGTGTATCACCATTTTTAAATTTTGATACCTCTAAAAACTATTAGCGCCACCATTTTTTAATCAGCGTCGGTGTATTTAATAGGCGTTGTTGTTTCATATTACAGTAGTGTCACTTTATGGTGATGCCTACCAAAGTGGATTGCTAAAATTGAGTTGGGCATTGCTCTATCCTACAAAAGTCAAAATGAATGGAATTCGAGATAGAGATTCATTAAATTTGATTAGTTTTCCCTCCTAGCGCCATAATTTTGACCGAGGATATTAGTATGGGCCGATTATGCTTGATCCATGAAGAATCAAAGCATAACATAGCCACTAATACTCAATGTTAAACAAGATCATTCAAATGAAATTTAAGCTAAACATTATAAACTGTGAAAGAATTTAAATGTCTAATCTAACCCATCTAAAACTTATCCCATTTTGGGATTGGTGTCGTGTTGATGTGGAACAACCCTTTCCCAATCCCGTCATCAATGAGCTTGTTTCAATTGATTCTATTGAAGAGAATCAATGACATAGTTGTGAGATAGGAATGAAAACATGATTTATGCTAAATTGAGCATGATGCAAGAGTTAATCTACCATGATTTTATGCTAAAAGATGTAGATTTACAATTGCTAAGCTAATCTAAATGAGATTAAACTAAAAGATTCAAAGCCTAATTATTTATTTAGCTAAATGGATGCATGAAAGGCATTAATGGAAGCTAAGCTATTAAGCAACTAATTTAAACTAAAAAAATGTTAAATGTGTGTAAAGATGAGTGTGAGTGTGAGTGATTTCAACATCATAAGTTTTCTCTTAAAAAGCTAGATGATCCATCCATTTGTCTCCAAATAGTGAACTATTTATAGGAAAGCAAATGAGAAATGGAGGGTTGAGATTGAAAAAGCCAATCAATAGTCAAGGATGGAGGAATTGGGAGGTATGGATCATGGATTCTCATCAACAGATGAGAATGCAAGATGAGATTTAATCAAGGTTTCTCATTCCTTCGAAACAAGCACACTTTTGACTTGTACAAGAGGTCAAAAGTTACCTTGCCAAAGGAGTTTCAAGTTTAACTTGCACATGAAGCTTTGTGAGAATATTCCCTTTCTTAAATGATTGGAGGAGAAAGAATATTCTTTGAAATATTCATGGGTGAGGAAAAAAGGATATTTTAAGTTAATTAAAACAAAGTTTAATTTGTGCAAAAGGGGAGGGAATATTCCCTTGCAAGTGGGAGGAAAGAGATTAATTAGATAATTGCTAATTTAAACAAGGTTTTAATCATGCAATTAGAGGATTTAGAAGAATAAAGTGATATTCATTAAATTAAATGATTTAATGAAAGGGGGGAAGGTGAAATGACATTTAATTAAATAGCTTAGGGTTATTTAATTAAATAAAAATATTTAGGGATTTAAATCAAATAGTTTGATTTATTTAATTTAATAAAATGAAATGTTAGCTTCAAATGGGATGAATTCATCTAATTAGATGAATTAGATTAATAGATGAAAATGATGCAATTAATTAAATAGCTAGGCTAATTTAATCAATTAAACGAAAAGAGGGTGGGTTTTAGGAAGAAATGATGTTAGTTAGCCAATGTGATCCATCGAGAAATTTTTAAGTGTCTACATTTTGCCCCTCTCTGAAGCAATGTACTCATTGCATTGGTTCAAAGACTGATGTTGATTTCAATGTTGATTTTGTTGTTGATGACAATGTAGAAATAAATATTGATGATCTCTTTGAGATGTTGATAAGCAAGTTAAAGTTGATTGATCTGATTGATTGATTGATAACATTGTTGAGGATTCACAACAATGCAAGGATTGTGTTGAATAACACGAGGATTGGTAGGGAAAGATATATCCCAACGATGATTAATTTGATAATTTGATCAAGATTTTCTAGCAAGGCTAGGAACAAAGTCCATTAGATGATTTGATATCAATATGATCGAAATATGGTTGGTTTCCCCCTCAAGAGATTGATTGGGGAATAAAGTGTTCTAATTGGGCTCACAATAGGTGAAAATCAAACTTATGCTTGAGATGCTTGAGATTTTAGGTTGATTTTGAATCAAAGAGCTAAAAATTTCTATATTGTTGAGCTGAAGATGATATAGATGCCCCACTGTACTCCAGTGGAAGAGGGATTGTTGGTGTGCTAGCTCAGATATTGATGTAGACACATTTCATGATGTATAGACAGTCATCGGCTATGGGTAGCCTCATGTAGATCACATAGATTTGATGCTTGGATAGAAATGTTAGTAAAGATAGAAGAATAAGAAGATAAGATGGATTGAAGTAGAAGAATGAAAACAAATGAAATTTGACCATTGATTCAGAAGATTGATTCAAAAAGTCCAACAAGTCCATGATCCACCAAGACTTTATTAGAAATGATGATGAGAAATGCATGATGATGATTTGCTCACATCCCAGGATTGGGATTGTTTGTCCTTCCTTATTGTTTGGTATAACACATATACATGATGCATCAAGGTATAAATAACCAAGACGATGTTGTATCTAGTGTAATGGAATTTGACTCTATAAACAGATAGGATAGTTCTTGTTCACATCTTGACATACAAATACCTCATTGGAATGTAAGTTAGAAGCTTAGAATATATTGGACCAAAGCATACACAATAGTCAACAATATACTGCAAACAACCTTCCTACATACACAACTAAGCAAGTATGCACCAAGATTATTTTACAAGAATACCCACAAGCACAACAAATGAAAGATAATGATCGATGCCCCATTCCTTTCTCTCTAAATTGTTTTGATAGACATCATTGAGAGGTCCTTGGAATGGGTCATTAAGATAAATCATAAGAAAAGATTAAAGACAAATAGTCAATGCTATTTATATTTCTTTCCAGTTTAACTTTAGCTAAGGTAATGTCCAATACCGATGTCCATCATAGGAAGGATACATCCTAGGACATGTTGATCAGAGGTTTGATGTACGATGATGATGAGCTTTATGATAAGCCATTGATACAAACTTCACTAACACATTTACCTATGATTCAGGCTTTAGATTTTGACACTTTAGTTCTCACTTTACATGACTTGCTATACTTGCTTGTTACTTGTTTTTCCAAGGGGTTAACATGATGGTCAATTTATTATGGATGAAAGGTTTATTGCGGGTGAAAGCAAAATGGGATGGATGGATTTGGATTTTCTAGAATATTACAATGTTTTTGGTATTTTTGAAATGTTTTGAGGCTATTTTTTGGTCTTTTTTGAAATTTTATGTGAATGTTTATGTTTTTCGATTATTTGAGTTTGTTTAGGGTTTTCCAAATATTTGAATTGTTAGGTGTTTTCAATTTTCATATGTTTTTTGTGTTTTCTGATATTTGGATATTTAGGAGTTTTATGGGATATATGGATGTTTTTTCTTTTCTAATATTTGAATGTTTTTGGGATTTTATGATATTTGGATGTTTAGGGATTTTATGGGAGTTTCAACCAAGAACTTAACCTAAAATACCTATCCTAGGGGCCTTGGGGGCTGATTAATGATAAGATTTTCCTACATTATACACACATAGACCACGTAGTTTGACTGACTCGACTTATTGAAGATGAAGATATGAACAGTTGATGGAATGGCAGTTTATTATGACAAACTCCTAAAGGACTAACCTAGGATGTATCGGGGGTACACCAATGATGGCTTTGCCTATGTTCAAGCTCAGAGATGATGTAGCTCGACAACAGGACACTATTTGTGGATTTTTGATGTTTGACCTTTTTAGGGATTTTCATGTTTTGGATGTTTTATAATTTTGTCTTTACAATTTTACAAATGTTTTGGATTTTAGCTATACATGAATTTGCATGTTTTTTAGATTTTCTGATTTTGCAAGTGTTTTTGGGATTTTTAGGAGATTTGAGGTAAACGATACCTAGATCATGATGTCAATGTCACCTTGTGAGATAAAAGACATGGATCAGGAGTTATTTGAAAACAAGATTGCAATAACTTTCCCCCAGTGTCTAGCAATGTTTCATAATGCAACGGATAACCAAGATAGGTAATGTATATGTGAAGAGTTTGAAAGAGTTTTATCATGCTAGATATGGGCTATGAGACTTCATGAGATAAAATGGTAAAGAGCTAATCAAAAATTTTCCATGAGTAGAGTTGAAGTATACGCCGAATCTTTGTCAAGATCAAGATAAAGTGGAATATATGGATGGATTTGGATTGGATAGATGGAGGGAACATTGGATTTATCATGACAAGGATGGGATGCTTCTATCTGAGAAGGACCATATAGACACTCAATTCTACTCATGATGCTTATTTGCTAGGTTTTCATCATAGTACTTGCCCAAAGTGCCACCGTAGTGGTTTTGACTAGAGGACGATTTTTATTTTTACTATTTTCTTGATTTTTTTATTTTTTAACCCTTATGTTGAACCACCTGGTGGTACTAATGTAGAGGCCACAGTCATAACATGCCAGTGATATTCTGCCTGAAGAAGCTATTTTTCTAAGATACGAGCACTTGAATGCAACCTTGAAGAACTCTGATCCGTGTTGTAGATACCAAAATTAACCTTGTCTATGTGCACACATCACAATAAAGTGCCTTCATAATCCTTATGATGAAGAGTAGCTACCAACACACGGTCAATACGAGAATTGTATATTATGAATGGAGTGGACGGTGACATATATGAAGGAATATGAGACGTATTGATTGATGGTTTGGAACATTTGACTCTCCAAACTTGGGAAGATGAGTGATGATGGGTGGGAATAGAGGTTTTCGTGGATTAGGACCAACCACTAGATATACTTTGTTCCTTGCTTGAGAAGCTTGCTTTTGTATTTAAGGACTCTTTTGATGGATACATTTCCCTTTTTTATTTTTCCCCATAGTTTCTTTGACTAGTGGAGTTTTTGAGGGATGATTTTCTTTATTTTTCTTTGGTATCCATTTGTACTTGATGTGTCCTTTTTGCTTTACTACCTCATTTTCTTTCATGATCTTTGCCTTGCTTTGATAGGAATTCTTCTTTGTACATTGGTCCCAATTTGTGTATGAGATGATGAGTGAATGCCAGCTCATGATACAACTAGTTGTAGTGTTGACTGCATTTTCATCATAAGGATCCTTCGTGCTCCATGTGTTGATGTTTTTTGTAGACAAGATTTCCCCTGGCATTACGAAGGTATGATGAATACCTAATCCTTTTACCTAATAATGTATCCTCTAATCCATAGGCACATAATATGACTTGTCGTGAACAAATGATATTGCTATGGGTTCCTACTGTTTAGGAATATGAATATTTGCTCTGGTTCTATGACATTGGTTTTTGTTGATACTAATTCAAAAGATATTGGGGTTGATTCAAAAGAGGTTTGATGATGCACAATCACTATAAGAATCAAGAATCTTGACTAGATAGCTTGATCTTTTGTGGAAATATCAAGAGTGGGAGACTCTTGTATTGGATAAAAAATGTCTATATGCTCATTAGAAAGAAACATCTTAGGGGTGATATTGGGGACATCTTTGGAGTTTAAAATGGTTTGGAAGATGTCCCTTAGCTCTTGGTGAAATTCTAGGGATAGGGGTTCTTGATCCTGACTCGATTTGGAACAACTTTTATTATCCTCAAGAGCCTCCTCTTGACATGATCCTTGGGTGGATGATATATATCATTGATAAAAGACTCTTTGCAATAGTTTTTGGGTATGGGTGAAACAAGGGATATTTTTGGCTCATTTGAAACTTCTTCAACATGCACAATCATTGAGTCACATGAGAGATATCACAATATGATATCCACTTGATGTCATTACGGTATAAAATAGTGCTAAACACTGTTGATGGGTTTGGAATTTGTTTTAAAATAGTATCTTGATATGTGTCTGATTGTTCATGTTGTGATAAATAAATATCTCCCACCGTGGGGTGGTGCATGAAGTTGGGTACCAATTTTCTAGCCACTTATGATTTTTTTTTAAAACGCGCTCGCGTTATAATGCACAAGCATTATTTCATGTTAAAAACAAAGAAAAAAGTGAAATTATTTGCCTTGGAATACCAACCCAAAGGCTTGGAGGGCATTCCCAACAAGGCCATAGATGTGTTTTTGCAAATTCTACAATTTTTCACATAATCGAGTTTGTGCTCACCATCAAGATTGCATCTAGTTCAATATTGACAAAATTGAAAACATGGGTAATGTTAGGTTCTCTCTTAGGTATCCAACGATGTAATTTTTTTCACTTTTTGACAATGTTAAGCCTTTCATCCATAATTTATTTTGTTTGTATGTCTATTTTTTGCCAAAAAGCAGTGTTTAGTGTTTTTTTTGTTATAAATTAACCGTTCATCAAAATTTCAAATAAATTACATTTTTAGAAACTAGACTCCATTCTACAAAATTTTAAAAAAAAAAAAAAAAATCAATTATTTTCAAAACTTTGTAAGGGGAGCACGGCCAAAATTCTGCTTTTAGGAAGTGCCCACTTAGAAAATTAGTAAAAAAAAAATATTTATTAAAAAATTATCAAAAAAATTGTGCACCAACTAGATGCTATTAGCTAACTTCTACCATAGTGATTTTAAAAAACTACAAAAAAGTTTCACCGTGCTCAGGTCGTACAAGAGTTGCTATGTTATGTTTTTCTGACAAAAACAACACCAATTTTTGTACATCCCTCTTTTGAACCCCTTAATCTCAACCATTTTCAAAATAAATTAGTAGTTTAGAAAGTAGACTTGGAGCACTTTGATCCTTGTTTTTGTTCCATCTCAAAATTTTGAGTGTAACTATCCTTAATTTCACGTCCAATGTTAGCATTTCCTGATTTCAGAAAAAAAGTGGCCACTTAAGCCCCCTTTTTGGGAACCATCTTGGTGCACTTACCCCGTGGTATCATGGATATTGTTTATATTTTTGAGGTTGATGCCTTTCTTGAATCTTTTGCTTTTGTATGATCAGGCATAGGGTTTTTGTAAATTTCAGATTTTTGATCGACATGAATGTCTCCTTGTTCGATAAGATCTTCTATTAGATGTTTGAGTCTAAAACAATTTTGTGTGTTATGACCTTTGTATTGGTGAAATTCACAAAAATGATCTTCTCTATAGCTACGACGTTTCACTTGTGGCTCTTGATAGTTTGAAAAATCTAGGAGTTTGATAAGATTAGACTCTATCAACCTCTTCAACACATCTTCCATAGGTTCCCCTAAGGAATTGAATTATCATTTAGGAGCACTATTTGTTCTTTGTTGTCCACATTGACTATTTGTAGTGTTGATTGTTGTTTGATTATTTGACGGTGACGTGTATGGTTGTTGTGTATTCATGGTTTGGGTGAACTTGCTTGTCTTGGAGCAGTTAAGACCACCTTTGTATCAACAACACCGTCACTAGTAACATTCTTGTTCTTGGCCCAATAGTAGGGCTTGTCGTTAAAACTAGTGGATGACTGGTTGTATTTATACACTTGTGTGTTTCTTTGTGAGATTAGGGCACTCTCGATGTTAAGGGATCTAGGGACAAGCTCGTCATAAGATGTGATGCATTGCATTTTCAAGTGGAAGGATAGATCTGGATCTAGATTTGCTATCACCATACCCACTTGTTATTCATCGGGAAGTGGCCACTTGCTTTTACTATCTCTTTTCCTCCATTGTTGCAAGAAATTGGTGAAAGTTTCTCCTTTGTTTTGTTTGAGAGTATACAACTTTTCTAAGCTTACATCCATGTCAAGATTGAAGGAGAAGTGATCTATGAATTTGTCAATGATTTCTTGGAAATTTTTGATACCTGGAGGCAACTAAGAAAACCAATCCATGGCAGGACCTGTTAAACTTCATGGGAAGAGGTGAATTAAGTAAGAATCATTAAAGGCCACGTCCATGCAAATTACATTGAATTCTTTGATGTGGTCTACAAGATTTCCCCTCCCTTTGTATTTATCGAATTTGGGTATTTCAAAGTCGGGAGGGAACAATACTATTGCAATTTTTCGATCAAATGGATAGGGGAACAAGTTTTGTGTATGGGGCTTCTTTGTCTTTCCCATCCAAAGGTCCTTCATTTCTTGTGACAACGCCTTAAGTTGTGATGCCAAATCATCTTGCGGGTTTGGTGGAGGAACATATGGTGGGATGACAAATGAGTTGAATGCGGGATTCTGATATGATAAGGTGTTGTATGGGGTGTATGGTTGTGTGAGATTCTATGAGGGTGATTATGGTGTCAATGTATATGTTCCTAACATGTTTTTATTGATGATGTTCTGTTGAGGTTTATAGTAGGAACCTTGTTGTTGCATGATCAATTTTTGTTGTTGGGCTTGTTGGGCCACTAGGGCTGCTTGTTGTTGTTGTTGTTGTTACGCTATTAAGACAACTTGTTGTGCTTGTTTTTGTTGTTGCATTGCTAAGGTGGCTTGTTGTGCTTGTTGTTGTTGTGTTGCTAAGGTGACTTGTTGTGCTTATTGTTGTTGTTGTGCTGCTAAGGTGGCTTGTTGTGCTTATTCTTGTTATATAGCTTGTTGATAGGCTTGTTGTGCTTGTTGTTGATGGATGACTTGCTGATAAGCCTATTGTGATTTTTGTAAATCTAAGGCATGTCCTTGCAACGTAGGATTGTTTGATTGTTGGGACATCTGCGATGGGTTTTGGGTGTTGATGTTTTGCAATAGTAGTGTATTAGTGATAAGAGTTTGGGGGTTCCCTTGGTTCAGCATTCCTTGTAAGATAGTGGATTGGGGTGGAGGAATGTAAGTTTGAGGTCCCATTTGATTTTGCATGGTGAAGGGGACTGTGAGGAAAGATGATGATGGTGTCATTAGATTGTGTGATGGGAATGACACACTAGGACCTTGAGTCCATTGATTAAAAAGGTTTCCTTATCCTATGTCTTGAGGATTTCCTTGTGCTATGGATGTAGACAAGGTATTACTCGAGTTGACAGGGTTCATGACCAAGGGGTTGTTTTGAGATGGGTTGATAAAGGATGGGATAGATGTGGATGGTGGATTGACATGAGTATTTTTGGTAACCACTTGTTTTGATGTATCAATGGGGTTTTTGTAACCACTTGCTAAGGGTTGACTTGGCGTGAGAGTGTTAACTTGCCTCTATTGTCCTACTTGAGGTACTCGGTTCACATTACCTCATGTAACGTTAGGCACAATTGAGGTATTTCTGATGATGGATGAAGATGGTTGCACTCAAATTGCCATGGTTATTGTGGTGTCATGGAATGTAAGTGTTTTTCCAAATGTTGGTGTCCAAGTTGTGTTTTGGGGAAGGTTGGTGGTTAATGGAATGGTTATTTTGTGAATACCCAAAGTTGTGTTTGTTCCTAGACATGAAGTGAGACCAAGGTTGGTTCCTAGCCTATTTGCAAGACTAGATGTTAAGGGTTGACTTGGCACAAGGGATGGAATTTTTTGAATCGTAGATTAGGTTAACCCTTGTGTCAAATTATGTGCACGAGAGAAGTTGGATGATTTTGTTTATACTCAAGGATTTCTTCTTGAGTAAGTTGAAGTGGATTGTTTGTGACATCTTCTACCTCATATGGTCCGAATGGATCTTGGGGTTTTGGTGAGGGTGTAGAATAAGTCCTTGGATCGAATTCTTGTGAGTTTGGATCACTTGTGGTGGATGGGACTTTGGTTTCTTCCATGATTCTCTTGTGTTGTGATCTTGTTGTAACCATGGATTGTGGGTCACCTATGGGAGAGTGATGTCGAGATTTATAATGGTTGAACTCTCTAGTTGACTCAAATTTAGGTAAAAGGGACACTCTAAGTCTTTTTGGAGCAATGGTGATAATGGGAGATGAAAAGGTGAATGATATGGGGGAAGTGATCTTTGCAAACGTTTTGGGACAACACTTTTGACTTAAAGGTTTGATTGTTTAATGTTTGGATAAAGGATGTTTATGAACTTGTGAATCTTTAGGGTAGACTTGTGACCTTCAAGATAAAATAGTTCAAATATGATAACTAACTTAACTAAATCCATGGAAAAGGATTCATTTCACATACAAAGTAGCTAAGTTAGGGGTTGGTTTGATAGATGTTTTAAGTCCAAAGTGTTGGTGTGTTCAAAAGTTTGCAAAGGTTAATGAAGTGAAGTCCTATGAAATATGATGAAGGATGGATGAAATGTTTGACCCAGTTTTACCTAGAGTGAACCTTTGTTTTGCAAGACCAAGGTGATGAGAAAAATGCTATACCTCTAAGGTGATTATGCTCCAAGAACTCAATGATTTTGGTAAAATAGGACTCAAATGATTTTGGAAATAGGACCCAATGATTTTGGTAAAGTTAAACTCAAGGATTTTGGATAATGGAACTTGGACTCAACATTTTGCAATGTTTTCCTTGTCTCAATTGGCTTGTTTTGGGGAGTCAAAGTTTGAACGTACATCAATGTTGGGTATTCATTTGATTTAATCTTGGATTAATGAATTTGTTTTTACCACATACACTTGTCTTTCTTAAGTTCAAATTAAATGTCTATGTCAAAAGCAACATCTATTCTAAAAAGTCCTTTTTTTGAATTTAAGGATGAAGTTAGGGGCATAGTTACCTAGATTAACTTTGGGAAGTATGGATTGATATGTTAACCAAAATATTTTGAAGTCTCTATGAATAAATTCTGAGGAAAAGCATTAATATCAAGGTTTTTTTGAAAGGGTATCCATACTTAGACCAAAGGGAATTTTGAAATGAGTTTGTTGATTTTTGTTTGCAATGTTTTGGAACCACTTGTAGAGTATTATATTGACTCACAAGAATTTACAATCCGAGGTTGAAATGGCCATACTTGTTGAGTCCCCACTCATATTTCTCCAAACACTAAGACATTGCGAACAGTTAGAGATTTGGTGACATTGGCTCCCCTCCACGACACACATTTCTCAGAACCACCAAATCTCAAAATCCTGAAGATCCTAAGATCCTAAGGATTTTTCTATTTCAACAATGAATAGTAAAAATGTGGGGCGGCTTTAGAACGACAGTTCTTGCACCAACAAGTATTAAGGATTTTTGGTAACTAAACAATTTGGTTCGTAGTAACAAACCAAGAACACCCAACGGTATACACACCCGCTTTGCCACTTAAGGCTCTTACTACCATTCCCGTTCCACTTAAGGCATGGTACTAGGTGTAGTATGTTATAAAGCCTATGATAGAAGGTACTTTCTCATGATTTCCCAACCTTTAATATAGACCGCAGATAAACATGCTTGCAAGAACTTGCCTATGAGTTTCACATTCTGAGGTGTGTCTCATAGTAAGTCCTCTCTTAAGGGTGACACAAAGCATAAAATTATACTTAAGTATTTCTCTTCACCCAAGATCGTACGAAGCACAAGGGGATTGGATACATACTATAAGTGCACACAAACAATGAAGTACACTTGGAGTGTTTATCTTCACCCAAGATCACACGAAGTGCAAGGGGATTGGATACGCACTACAAGTGTGTCACAACAAAGCAAGCACTCATTCATTTTAACCTCTAAACCTAAGATGAATTCATTTTATGCACCAAACAAAATGTTAAGTTTCCTTGTTCAATTTTAAGCCCAAAGTAAAATGATGATGTGAGGGTTCAGTTTTAACTAACTTTGAAAATGAATTTTAAGCCCAATTGAAAGCTAGTTGGTCCTAAGATTGTGAGTTTTAAAACCCAATGGAAATTTAGTGTCCCTAAAACATAAACCAAAGCAGCATATGATGGGCTATAATTTCCCCACAAGTGTCAAAACACTATTACAATAACTAAAACTAAGAAAAACCAAAAATTAATTTTTTTTTTTGTTTTTATTTTTTCTATGCTATAGTAAATCACATTTTTGGAGGCCTTCGGAGTAGAATTTGGGGTCGAAACTTGTGTCAGTCCCTAAAAGTTGATTGTTGTAGGCATTGGATTTTTAGGGATTGAATTAATAATCTTGGAGACCTTTCCAACAGTGCAAACGGATTTGTATTCTGACCAGCGAGTAGAAAGTTATGACCCCAACAAGTTGAGGTAAATTTTTTCCTAGTTTTTCTCCAAATCTGCAAAACCAGTTAGTCTAAAAAGAAAAAATAAGAAGTCAGTGACATGTTAGCATTCAAATAAATTTAAAAAATCAAATCACGTGCTAAAAATTGATCACTATTTTGCTTACCAGAGATGGGCGTTGTTGTTCATGATAGCGTCACTATAAGTGATTTGGGCATTGCTCTGGTGGATTTGGGTGTCACTCTGTAGAGAAAATAGTGAACACAATAGCATCGCCATTTTGAGGCGTATCATAATTTTTTAGATTTTGATACTTCTAAAAAGTATTAGCACCGCCATTTTTTAATCAGCGTCGGTGTATTTAATAGGCGTTGTTCTTTCATATTATAGTAGCGTCGCTTTGTAGTGACACCTAGAAAAGTGCATTGCTAAAATTGAGTTAGGCATTGCTCTATCCTACAAAAGTCAAAACGAATGGAATTCGAGATAGAGATTCATTAAATTTGATTTGTTTTCCCTTGTAGCGCCAGAATGTCAACCAAGGATATTAGTATGGGTCGATTACACTTGATCCATGAAGAATCAAAGAATAATGTAGCCACTAATACTCAATCTTAAACAAGATTATTCAAATGAAATTTAAGCTAAACATTATGAATTGTGAAAGAATTTAAATGTCTAATCTATCACATTTAAAACTTATCCCATTTTGGAATTGGTGTCATGTTGATGTGGAACAACAACCCTTTTCCAATCCTGTGATCAGCGAGCTTGTTTCAATCAATTCTATTGAAGAGAATCGATGAAATAGTTGTGAGATGGGAATGAAAACATGATTTATGCTAAATTGAGCATGATGCAAGAGTTAATCTATCATGATTTTATGCAAAAAGATGTAGTATGATATTGCTAAGCTAATCTAAATGAGATTAAACTAAAATATTCAAAGCCTAATTATTTATTTAGCTAAATGGATGCATGAAAGCCATTAATGGAAGCTAAGCTATTATGGAACTAATTTAAACTAAACAAATGCTAAATGTGTGTAAAGATGAGAGTGAGTTTAAGTGATTTCAACAACATAATTTTTCTCTGAAAAAGATGGATGATCCATCCATTTGTCTCCAAATAGTGAACTATTTATAGGAGAGCAAATGAAAAATGGAGGGTTGAGATTGAAAAAGCTAATCAATGGTCAAGAATGGAGGAGGCATAGATCATGGATTCTCATCAACAAATAAGAATGCAAGATGAGATTTAATCAAGGGTTCTCATTCCTTCCAAACAAGCACACTTTTGACTTGTACAAGAGGTTAAAAGTTAACTTTCCCAAGGAGTTTCAAGTTTAACTTGCACATGAAGCTTTGTGAGAATATTCCCTTTCTTAAATGATTGGAGGAGAAAGAATATTCTTTGGAATATTCATGGGTGAGGAAAAAAAGATATTTTGATAATTAAAACAAAGTTTAATTTGTGCAAAAGGGGAGGGAATATTCCTTGCAAATGGGAGGAAAGAGATTAATTAGATAATTGCTAATTTAAACAAGGTTTTAATCATGCAATTAGCCTGGGATTAGAAGAATAAAGTGATATTCTTTAAATTAAATCATTTAATGAAAGGGGGGAAGGTGAAATGACATTTAGTTAATAAATTAGGGTTATTTAATTAAATAAGAAGATTTAGGGACTTAAATGAAATAGTTTGGTTTATTTAATTTAATAAGATGAAATGTTAGCTTGAAAGGGGATGAACTCATCTAATTAGATTAATTAGATTAATAGATGAAAATGATGCAATTGATTTTTAATAGCTAGGCTAATTAATCAATTAAACGAAAATAGGATGGGTTTTAGGACGAAATGATGTTTAGCTAATGTGATCCATCGAGACATTTTTAAGTGTATATAGTATGAAGTGAGAGATCCTTGTTAAAAATTTGCATGTCTAGATCATATCATTTTCTTATAGTAAGTTAAGGTTACTAGTTTTTTTCCTTTTGTTGTTTGTCATAATGTTTGACCAGCCAACTCTTTTTCTATAGCAATCATGACATGGATTATGGAGGGGTTGTCATATTTCTCTCTCCTAAGTGGAATGCACATTTATTTGATCATCGATGTGAACCCACTGGTAGGGTGATTTGAATGGGATCAATATTAAAATCATTTTTTTAGCATTATTAATATGTATGCTTCTAATGATACTACAAAGAGATCTCTTTTGTGGTGCTAGATTACTTATTCAATGCTTACTACCACTTAGGTTTTGTACATAGAATTTAATATTTTTGAGAAAGCTTATGATAAATATGGACCTCTTCCCATGTAGTTGGTTCATTTACAACAATTTCTAGGTTGGGATTGATATAATGTACAAATGGATTGATTGTTTCATGATCTCTACTCAATTCATCTTCTTCATTGCTAGTTGTTTTCCTGTTCCAATGGAACTTTTTAAAAATCATACTCTTTTTATTATTGACTGACAAATTTCTCTACTGAAGCTAAGAGACATGCACTTATTTATTAGTTCACCTCTTTGATAACACATCAACACACATTGATCCACATCCGTTAGGTGTGGAATCTTGAGTCTATGCCTTCTCAACAAATAGGTTGGATTGATTGGTGGAATGGGAATATCAAGAACACCTCCCACTTTCTTCACATATATGACTAATAGTTGGTTGGATTCCATCATCGTGCATATGAGGGAACCACCTTGGATCTCTTCCATGTGACCATGATTCTCAAACACAGTCCCTAAAAAATCCATTATATATAGCTATGAATGGTTGACCTTCACTATTAGAAGAAACTTATTGATAATCACCCAACTAGAGGTTTCTAGATCAATGCTAAATTGTGTTGGCTAAAGGTGGGTGATAGAAATTCTAAAGAAATTTTTCAAGCTTTTCATGTTTGTCACACCTCTTAGGGTATCAAACTAATTAGGTATGGACACTAGTTTCTCAAATATCTCGTTGATATTCTTTAATCCTTTTTTTGTCATTATGACATGAATCTTTCAAAGCTCGAGAGAACTCTCTTAAACATGAATGCATGCTTTATAAAACTACCTCAAGGTCGTTCCTTGTTAAATCTTTTATTATTAATGATATTCTTGTGATTAATTTATTTTATTTGTTAATATCCACAAAGTTTTTGACACTATGGCTAATAAAAAAGCTCTCAGCAGTGATGGTTTTTTCTTGTAAAGTATACAAGACCCTTTGGGATTGTGTTGGTGAGGACCTTCATAAAGTTTCTATTGAGGCTTTTCATTCCAATTCCTTAGGGAAGATTATTAAGAATGAAAATATCAAAATTTCACCACTTTGGTGATCTTGAAGATATCTACAATTGGAGGCTAATAATGCTAATTAATATTTCCTACAATATCATAGCTAAGGCTCTTGCATTGATGGTGCATCATCTTATCCCTTGAATTGTGAATCTTGAAAAAATGGCTTTATTAAGTAAAAATATATTATGTATAATATTATAGAAATTTAGAAAGGTATAGAATGATCTCAAGAATCTCATCAGCAAAATATTTTTGTTAAAATTGTCTTTGGTAAAGATTATGACTGCGTCAGGTGACCTTTTATTATTTCCATGCTTCAAATTTTAAGCTTTGGTCCTCATTTTATTTAAAATATTTATGTTTTTGGGTATGTGGAAGATGTTGGGCCAATAAAGAGGAGAGGTTTCATGCAAATTTTTTTTGACAAGAATGAGTACCCATTTAGGAATGGGGACCCAAGACTCATTTCAGAAAGCACACATGTTAGGCGTTGAGATCCATCCTCAATGGGTACCCATTCTAAGAAAATATGAAATCCCACCCTGCTTTTTGTTTAGGCTTGGGAAATGTACGGTAACCTAACCCTTAGCCTTGGACCTACAAGTACAAGGTCATGGCAATGTCAAGAGAAATAATTGACTTTGGCAATATGACTTACGGGTTTTTTCCATAATTGTTTTGTGAAGTTAAAACTCATGATGTCTATTTTTTAAATCTGTAAAAAAATGATGATTGGATTTTTTTATTTTATATTTTAATTAATTTCTAAGGAAACTTTTCCATAAACTTGAAATGTCAGGTTTTCATATTTTTTTAATAGATTTTAATTTTTTAATTTTATTGTAAAAAAATTATATGATATCAATCTATAAATAATTCTTTACACAATAAGAAAAATAAAAAAATATTAGTTTAAGTCAATTTATGGTGTCCATACACGAGGGTTTTCAAAAATAAGAATTAGGGCCAATAAATTAATAAAAAAATATTTATAAAATAATTATAAAAATATATCTTTATCAATCTTCAATTTATTACACATATTTCCCCAAAAGGAATTATAAAAGTACTTTTATTTAGGTCAAATTATGGTGTTCATACATGTGCATGGTATGGTCCTAAAAAGGTGACTTTTAAAAAGTGGTTTTAAGACATGCCTATTAAAATTTAAATTGTATCATCTCAGGGGTATTAGAATAAATTACACATTTGAAAACTAAAGTCAAAATGCTAGATTTCATATTATTGAACTTTTTAAAGATCCAATCTGTAAGTGCTTCAAATTTTCAATCCAATTGTAACAAATTATGAAAATTAAGAAAAACACTTCCACTTTTTGAATATTTTGTGGACCCAGCTTCTTGCAGTTACCCATTTTTTTATGCTTTAGCATGCAGTTTTATAAATAGGCATCATCCTAGTGCCTTTTTAATTTTCAGCTCTATCTACCATAATTTTCCTTTATCCCTTTCCCTCAATGTACTTGCTATTGAAAGTTTTGGATACTTTTTAGCTCATTCAATTTCTCAAAGCTTGGTAAAAGTATCTCCTTACCTAATTCCATGGTTTAGTTGGTGAATTGAAATTTTATTAATGGTTCCTTTCTCACTCTTTTGGAAGAGGACAAAAATATTAACCAATGTCTTCATTGCTTAGACATTTTTTGCAAAGCCTTGGGCTCTAACATTCAATGACAAAAAACTCAATATTATAGACAATCATTTTTACCTAATCCATCCTATCTTGACTATTATGGGTGGAAATGGATTGGGAATGGAGAAATATTCAAGGTCATAGGTATTCCTTTCTCTTTTCAAGCTTCTCCCACTACTCTTTAGCAAGCTATTTTATATCTAAAATTGAAAAGAAGATAGTGTACTAGCTTAATAAAACTATATATCTGGTAGGAAAATTCTAGATTTTCTCTAATATTTTGGTAGCCACTCATGTTTATTATTCTTCTTTTTTGGTCCCTTCTAAAGCCTCGTATTTGAAACTTCAAAATTTCCTTAGAGATTTTCTTTGGGCCTCTTTTTAAAATCATATTCTTTCATCGGGTGGATTTAATTTGTTGTTTTCGCTTGTATGATTCCTTGGATTTATTTCCATCTAGCATGAATGTTTTTATTTGTGTTTCAAATAGCCATTCAATCTTTAGAAGGTAATGAGGCATGGAAAATTCTAGTTCACCATTGCATTTCTTCTGGTTTCCATTTTTAAAGGCGAACTTGGAAGAGAATTCGATTTCATGCCCTTCTCATTATGAAATAACCCATTCAAATCCAAGGGAATTTTGTGATGAAAATTATTTGGAGTGCTTGGGAAGCCATTATGCCCTAGCTTCTTTGGAATGGCTTTGGTTTTTATTATACTATCTTAATTAATCAATAGTCAATTTGGTGGTCTCATATTTTAGATTGCCAAGATCACCATTGTGCTAAGACCCCTTGAGTTTGTGCTTTGAGGTTTATCAAGAAAGATGATCAAGACTCTTCGCGAGTCCTTTTTCCAAAGTGACCTAGAGCTTTTCAACTTGGACAAAAGATACAGTGAAGTTTCATTTATCTAATCATGATTATGAAACTTTTGAATCACTTCTTGATATTATCCTTTTAGATATGGTGCTTAAATTTGGGTTCATCTTGCAAACCATGGTGGAAAGTTTAAAAATGGTATCTTGATATTCTATTTAGAATTTACAAGTGTCTCAAAGGCTACTCTTGGATGCTACCTCATTTTCTTATGGTGCCTATCTTAAAATAGAGCTAGCTTTTGCAATATTCATTAATGGTTTAGAAGCACAAATTCTACACCTTTTGGTCAGTCATTCTTGAGTTGAACCTTGCTCATTTTGTGTAGTGTCTTATTTTCCAAGGCCTTCCTATTGGTTCCAAATTAACCCTTTTTGGGGATTTTGGATCCTTGATATCCTTCTTGTGGTCATCTTAAGCATCTTTTCTAATTTTATTCCAAAGCTCAAGTTGTTTGGTCCTAGATTCATAATTTTTCAAAACTTTCTAGCCCAAGCTTTTTTCTTGGCATATGGTGTTGTTAGGCGATTGGCCTAGAATCTCTTTTAGATATACTTAGATTTTACATGCTTTTAGGGTGATTTTTTTAAAAATTTGGAAAAACAAATATGCTACTATATTTTTGGCTATTCTATTAACCATAATTTCTCAATTTATTTTAAATCCATGATTTCCTCTAATATGCTTATGCAAATTTAAGTTCAAGCCATAAGGTTGCATTTGAGGTTTCTCACCTCTAGGTGTTCATTGATCATTTGGATAATACCTTGTATATTGTTGTTATTTTTTATTCCCACCTCCAATTGAGGTTGGTCTCCATATTTTGGGCATTGTTGAGGTCATAGCTAGTATATTCATGGCAATCAAGATGCTCAATCTCAAGCCTTTCTACCTCCTATGAGAAGAGATTAGACTAAATGAGGATGGTCATAGCCAAGCCATTCGTCTGCCTCTTCCTTGAATTTTGGTTGTGGGAGTGTTGCCTAGTTAGACACAGCTAGCAAGTTCCTTGGTTGGCTCTTGTTATTTCTCCTATTCAGAGTGCTAAAGATTAAAAAGATGATAATGATAATGATTGATGGGTCCCTCCTATGGACACCTCAAACCTTGCTAATGTATGGGGTAAACTTGATGATTAGGATTCTCGTCCTCCCTTAATACTTTTGCTTTCATTATATAAAATGATCCTATATATAATTGTGTTTTGTTTTGAACTTTACCCTTTTTTCTTTTTTTTTAAAGACTATTTCCACCCATCTTTTTTATAAATCATAAATATATGTAATACTATTTTATAAATTATAATATAAACACTATTCATCTAAAAAAATAATAATAAAAACTTAAAAAGCTGATAGACCGACATTATCAACCTAACATGTTGACAACAATATACCACTTCTTAATAAACTTGCAAGGTATAATTTTTGTCCTTTCCCTACCTATCATTCTTCTGGATATATACGAGCTGGTGAACATGAAGAGCAAACAAGAGGGAAAAGTTAAGTAATTTAAACCACAGCTGGGAAAGTGATCAGATCTTCCACTGAGTGAATGAAATGTAAAAGCCAGGCATAATCTTGGACACAAAAATCATTTTCTCCAAGCGAAGATGCACAGAAATACCTAGTATTCAGTCTTTGGTCATAAAATTGGCGTAATATATTTAGGTGGTGTGGACAAAAAATTCAAACTCATCGTTTCACCAAATTTGTGTGCCATTATTCAAACTCTGGACTTCCAGAAAGTAATATAGTTTGACAATTGATTATCCAACATGGAAAAAATTTCCCTTCAAATACCAGGATCTTTATCTTTAAGTCACAACTTCTACTTCAGCCATATTCAACTCTAGTTCATTAGTATACAGATTTCTATGATGAAGAAGGTCCACGTTATTTTCCTCTCTGTTCTATTATTATGGTTGGTAACTAATCATTCCACTGCTTGTAGATTGCTTCAACAAGGTAGTGATCTCTGAGTTTATTTCTCTATTATTTCCATTATCATGAAGTCTACGAGTGCAAGAAAATCTGAAACTGTTTGCGATATTCAATAATTTATTTTGTTCTTATTGTGTCCATTGATTTGCAGAAAAGAATGAAGCTTTGGTGTCTAATTCCAGGCCAAGTTCAAGCACAGATAATCAGAAGATTGTAAGATATAAAGAAGCACAAAAGAGAAGCATATGTAAGTTCTTTATTAGGTTTATAGTGGTTGCTAATTACTGAAGGTGGCGGTGCAGGATGGAGGTAAAATCTTGTCATGCAAGGAAAAGGCTGACTGCGAAACTCAGTATGAAGACTCTGATTATATCTACTCCCGCTCTCATCCGTGATGAATCTGCTCTATTAGATTTCTGTAAATGAATCTGCTCTCAACCTTCATCATTGTAAAGATTTCATAGTAGAATGTCCTTTTATTTATATAAATCCATAGTATTCATTAAAACCCCATACTTTTGATATAAAATGTAGATTACGTAGGATCAGTGTATCTTCTAAAGTCTCATAAACTATTGATCATAGAATAATTAATGTGTCATTGAATGTGATTACCTTTCAATGAATTTCAAAATATGACAAAATTTAGTAATAATCTTGGATGATTTCTCATCAAGCTAGTTGTTTCTACAAATAAATTTGAATCAACCATAGCATTGATTTAGGTATATTATTTTATGTTAATATACATCTTTTAAGTTTCTAATGTGGGTGCTTGTGTTAGATAGTCATATTCACTTGTGTATAATAACAAAATTTAATGTTGTGTAACTATGCATCTTCCCTTTTTTCCTTGACCACTATCATGTGTCCATCAATGTGGGTTGTCAAATCTAGATATTATTTAACATATCACGTGGTAGGAAAAAAAAGTAGCCTTTTATAATATAGTAGCCTTATTTTTATTGACTTCAATGGTAACAAGTGAGAATGTGGGTTAATCACATAGGTATGTAGCATAAAGAGAAAGTGAATTGTTTCCATGTGTTATTCAATGGCATGAAAATGGTGGGATCATTACTTTTATTCAACAAAGGATAAATTATAAGTGAATCATCACCATTATTTCTATGGTGTATTTCAAGATCTCATTAACTTAGGAAAAAATAAAAAAGGATGTAGCTTTCAATTTTATGTTTCCATTTTCCTCCTAACCATCAATTTGATGTTGATCAATAAACACTATGGATTAATGAAGATGATTCAAAATATTTATGTGATAGGATAGGTGTTTAATTTTAAAACTTATCCATACAAGGAGAAAGGTGTCAAGGAAATTAATACAAACTACAATTAACATGGGATCACATGTAGAATTAGATTTTAAGTAATTAAATTAATTATAATCCTTAATTTGCATTGTTCTATAAATGAATTATAAAAATTGAGAAGTTATGTTAAATGCACTCATGTTTGTCAGTTATCACCTACAAATTGAAAATATTTGAAGATAAATTACTAAGTAATTACATTTATAGCTTTCCTTACAATTGAATTATATTTGTAAAAGTGATAAGCTCATTATCATTAGATAAAATTAGAAGATAAGCTATGTAAAAAAAGTTGGGGCACTTTTTTAGTTATTGTTTGGATTATGCAAAGGTAAAGGCATTATAATTATATATCCATGATGTTTATGGTAAAATTGGAACCCTATAATTACTCATGTGTGTCTTAAACTAGATTACCAATTAGAAGATATATTATTCTCCAAGCTTGCAAACTAATAATTTTCCTATTTTAAGAAATTTAAAATGCCTCTTTAAGAGATATGCTAGTCAAGACACTTTTGAGGTCATTTCATGGGATAGAAAAATATATAAGAGATATATTGGGAGGATTTTCCTAAGAATTATTCAAGAATGTGAAAAATTATATTAAGGAAGTAGTGACTTAGATTCCTTGAGTGGAAAGTTATTCAACATTTGTTATGACAAAATGTTACCTCATCTAATATGAAATGCTTGGGTCTTTAACCTAGCTAAGGTCATTATGTTGAATTGCTTCCTTGCACTATATATATTATAGAATGGTTGCATAAGTGTTAAGATGATATACTTATTCTATAAAGGATCCAATGATAAATTTAATTTGCACTATATATATTGAAAAATTCAAAAGGCTTTCTAGCTAACCCATGAGACTAGGGTAGAATTGAATTGGAAGAGTCTAGCCTTTGATTACAAAATTATAGGAATATTTATAGAGGGATAAAGTTACAACATTATAGAATTAGGAGTGATTAAAGGTTCAAGACAATTATTCCTTCTAAGGAAAATGATCCTATGAAACTAATCAAGTTTGTGCGTCATTTTCAAGAAACATACATGGGCTATTGTTAGGATAGAAGAAAAATGAAAGGAACCAAGTGCATCTTGCATCTTTTTATTTATAATGCATAATAAAAATAAAAAACTTAATAATAGAGAGTTCTTAGCACTATATTCATGCATAAATACTTGAATTTAAGGATAAGTTATCATTTACTTAAATTATCATTTACCAAAGGCTTTAGAATATATATTATATTGTGCCACATTTTATTGTACACCATGATAGGGTAGTAGCACAAGAAATTAGAACTTATAGAATCACCTCGCTAATAGTTAGGTAAACCTTATGTAGTTATGGACCCTTCATATAGTTTGACAATTGATTATCCACCATTTGCCACCATTGATTATCCAGTTTTCAATGTGGAATTGCTATGTCCTTATTTTCCTCCTTTGTTGGACATTTCACAAGCCACTGAACACATTCATGCTATAGAATTGAATCCAACGACTACTACTCCACTATAGTGTGACCATGTCACCGAAGTCATTGTGGAGACTCTTAGAAATCAAAGTTTCCCTCTTTATCGGGTGGTTTGAGCTGGTCAACTTTCTCATCAGGGCAAGTGGTTAACCAAGGACCATATGTACATAGTCAAATTTTGTTGTGTATGTAGTATTCATGTTTCTTTCCTGGTTTTGTCCCATTTTTGGATTGCCTTTATTGTTCCTTATCCCCGACTCCGTGCCCAATGAATAAGGACTGGTCAACACTTATGATTCTAGGTTCATTACTCCATCCTTTGCAATCCTTGTCCCAAGCTGGAGTCACTGTTACCCATAAATTTTCCTTAAGTCTTTATTCAAGACATTATCTTAGTATTTTTCCTAAGTCATGTGGACCAAATCTAGTTCTGGGTGGTCTTTTGTCATACATTTTGAACTCAGGCGACATTTTCTAAGTCATTTTGAACTTGGGCGAGGTTTTGTCAGGTTATGCCAGCCATCAGTTTTGTCGCCTATGAAGGATTATATTGATTAAACTGAATTATTGCCAGTGGTTACTTAATTGAGATGTTATACAAAAGAAAGCTAGTATTTTCCAAGCACAATATAAACAGAAGAAAGCAAGCCATACATGTAAAAGCATAGATAACACCAAAAAGAGATATTTTATTTATATATAAACATTTTTACATTATGTTGGTATAACTATAATCACTTGGTTCAAGTACAAAAACCCACATTGGCAGACACAAAAAGAGGCAAAAGGAAGATATTTTAGGTGCACAAGGTAACATTATTACACAGATGCTCTTAGTGACAATTTGCAGGCATTCAATTTGAGTGGGCGAAAGTAGGTTCTCATGTGATTGGAGGAATTGCATGAATAGCCCCATGTCATTCCTCACTACTCTAGTGTGCAGTAGATCCACTACCTCCTCTAGAGTCTCCATCTGAATAACATATGCAATGCAAATAACATCAGCTACCAACCTAGTTCGAGTATAGTCGCTGAGTCCATTTATTGCCACCTTGACGTGGTGATGGAATTCAAGTTTTACCAAATGCTCCAGTTCCCTCACGCCCCAGTCTCGATGGCCAGAAGTCCTGACAACAGTGTAGATAAATCATTCCAGAATGGTGGTATTATGTGCATGAGCTTGACTCAGAAACGCCTTTCCCAAGATGCCTCGGAGCACTTCTTCCTCCACTTCGCTCTGCACCACCAAGACCTCTTTGAATTGATCAAAAGTGTGCTTGAAAAAAGGACCACACTCAATTTCCTCTAGAGTAATGTAATTGCTCGCAAAGTTTCCATCGCTTTGGGAGCTTGCCATATTCGATGCAATTGATGGTGTGAGAGAAGTGATATTGCCAAAATTTATAGAATTTTGGTTAGACATGGGCGCATTCATTTAGGATTGATAAGATGTGAATTTAATTCACATTTATGGTCATCTTGCATCGATCGAATTACAATCCTTCATCATACAGCTTACACATGCTACTGCTTTGTTTCCTCATGCATTGCATTAAATATTGATGAAACGATTGCTCCTTTGGCGGTTGTTGCTCAGGTGATGATCGATTTTATTTGTCGATATCTATTCTTGGTTAAATTTCCATTGTCCTATCAAGTTCCCGATAAACGTTTGGGATACAAGAAGTCACTAATTTAGTAACGACTTTAGTGTCCGTTCAATGGCTTTAGCCATATTATAAATTAGAGGTTAGACATAGATGGGGGGGACTTTTTGAATCTTCTCGGATACATTTGGGGGTGTTTTCAAGGAGGAATAACATTAATTACAATCTACAATAGCTTATAATCAGTGTGTTATAAATTAAAAAAATTTAGGTATGCAAACATAAGTGTTATCTATACAATATAGTTGTGTTTTCTTTGAAGAATGGGCTATATGTCTTTTATTTATTGCAGTCTAATCTATTTACATTAGTTTGATTTGATGGTCATGATTTTCAATCTTTGTATTGAACATAAATGGTTGTGTTTTCTGCCCTCGCATTAGTCTTATATTTATGAGCTAGTGTTAGTCACCTTTTCTGCTTTCTGGTTAAAAGCACATGTCATTTCTTTAGAATAGATAAATTCATTGAAATATTTATGAGGGAGTTGTACCTCGATGAAATTTAGAGAAAAACCACAAATGCAATTATGTGCTTTTCAGAGCTGTTAATGGATTTATATCAGTGTCAGTCTGGGTTTAGAGTCATTTCCTAATTTATCTATCAAGGGTTATTTCATTCGCTAATAACTCAAACACCCCCCTTCGAGTGAACCTCTTTTTGGGGTTCACTCGAGCACCCCTCTTCGAGCTTTGAGCGAACCCCTAAAAAACCTGGATTTTTTTGTTTGAGAGCTCTTTCCTAATTTTCCATTGTAATTTTTTTGTTTGAGCGAACATCATAGAGAATATTCAAAGAAATACTAAAAATTAACATAAGAGAAATCTACAATAATAAAGGATAACACGTAGGCTCATAGACCAACAATGTTCTTTATTTTATTTCTAAAGAGCTCTAAAGACTCCTTTTGTTTCTATATAATGTAGAAAAATAAAAAAGTATTAGGATAACCCCCCCTTACATAGAAAATGGTTGCACTTATAGTGCTTATTCCTCAGTAACTAACTAGTAACTTACTTTTCAAACTATATAAAATATTTAAAGTAATATATTCATGGCCCTTAGGTGAGCATACAATATTTAACACAAAAATTAATATTTTTCAAATTTTGATTATTACTTTATGATTAAATATTTGATTTCTACCTAAATTTGACGGTTGGATAACTACCATGATCATGTACACACTCACCAAGATACTTATATATCTTAAAACATTTCTTGCAAACAGGCGGTATAAAATTTTGATACTTTATTGACATGTTCCTAGCTTCATTCACCATCCCATCATCCATCAACATAATACTAAAGCCTCCCTTGCAACCTTTGGTTCAATATTATTTACTCTTATATTGTACTTCTTGTCTCCAATTTTTCTTTCACATAGATATTGATTACCTTATTGCCATGCAATTTCATGAGAAAAAAGTACCGTTGACCCTTCAAACAATGTTCCTTTTAACCAACATTGTACTACTACATTTCTAGCATCATTGCATCCACATCTAGCTTACTGAGAGTCACCACAAATCCTCATTTGTTATGTTATTCAATACCATTAATTAAAATAATTACAACGAGCTATATGCCCATTAAATGACTCATCTTTTGATGATACATTTGTAGATTTGTTGATGATCATTTAGACTAGTGCTCTATTAGGATCATAGTTTTGTTAGAAGACCTGTGTGTGTGCATTATGAATTCCACTACTTTCAACTTCTTCAATACATTTTCATGAAGCAAGAAATGAATACGAATGATTTATAATCTCACAATAATATGCTACTTGAACTAAATCATCATAAATAAATCAAGCACATTGAATAGATTTGGGTGTAGTCAATGAACAATCTATTTTCACTAGACCCTTAAAAAAGATTTATTTGTCACTTCATTAACATTTTGAATGATTGGCTGATAAGATTGGTGGTTCACTTGTTTCTGATCCTTCTCCTACTTTGCAGTCTATGTTGAAGTTCAGATTCAAACCTCCTTGATTGGCTCTTTGGGTTTTGCGTCTCGGTTTCATGCCCCAGTTAAAAGCATGGTTTTTGTGTTGTTCATTCAGACTCACTACTGGTGAGTCTCACTCAACTTATTTGGTGGTCTCATTTTTTGTGAGACCCTTCTTTTGCCTCTATGACTGCTCTATAATGAAGATTGGCCCTTTCAATTATAAAAATGATTATTCTAATACGATTGAAACATATAATAAGATTAGGCTTCTCCTTCTAAGTACGCTGAATGTTTGACAAGGTCTACTAATATCCTTAAATCTTAATGCTAGGACTCGTGTGCTTTGCACTTCTCACAAAAAGGTCATTGATATTGTCTACCTTCAACCATGCATAACCTTGATTCTCAACAATCTTTCCTCCATTCATTAGATAGAGTACAAACGGCTCACAAGGACCACTAATAACTATGACAACCTTCAACTTTGCTAACCTTGAATGTGATTTGTCATTATTTCTTTGTAAATCCAAAGGGTCAACCCAATCATAGGCTTTTACATGCATCGATCCATAAATAAGCTTTCTTAAGACCGTCATTTTTGTTAATTTCTATAACCCAACAACGGATTAATTGCTCAATAAATTCACAGAAAGAAATTTGATTTATAACAATTAATACAACTGGGTTAATTAACAACTAATAACAACGAAAGGAAAAATAACATGAACCCAATCACAAAAAGACAATAACATAGAATTACCTAGGAAACCCCAATGTGGGGAAAAACCTACAAATGTTGGATCTTCTATTCAGCCTAACAACAAACTTTTCTTTCGAAAATACAATGAGTTTGCTACAACAATCTTATATTTATATCTAGAGCCTAGCTGCTTTACTTAGTGTGCAAGGAAAGAATATTTCCTTGCTTTGTTTGGCTTTAATTACACATGAAATCACAATTGAATTTATCTTATCCTCACAAACTCAGAAACATTCTATTAAAGAATAAAAATCCTGTTGTTGCTAAAAATCCAACTCAAATTATTTTAAAGCATATCTTACTTGAGTTGCTTTAAAGTGATTTAAAGCATATCCAACTCAAGTTGCTTTAAAAAGAAATCCACATCCCGACTTTTGAGCTACAAAAATCAACACCCCCTCTTAGCAAGGAAGGTGTTCTACACCACAGCCAACTTGTTCCTGAAGAATTCAAACTTGCTCTTCATCAAGGCCTTCGTCAGGATATCTGCTATTTGTTCATTTGTAGGAATGTAATTGAGCTTCACTATCCCCTTATACACACAATCTCTGATGATGTGGTACTTGATCTCAATGTGCTTTGACTTGTCATGAAACACTGGATTCTCAAAGAGTTTGATACAACTCTGATTATCACAGTAAATGACTATAGGATCCAACTCTTGATCAAAGAGCCTGGTAGAAGTTTCTAAAGCTAGATAGCCTCACATGTAGCCATACTGGCTGCCATATACTCGGCCTTTGTAGAACTCAGTGCAACTGACTTCTGTTTCCTCCTGTACCAAGAGATTGTTCCTGATCCCAAACTGAAACTACACCCTGAAGTGCTCTTTCGATCAGTTGTACTGCCTGTCCAATCTACATCAGTAAAACCCTCAAGCTTCACTCCAACCCATTGAACATACTTCAACCCATAATCAACTGTGCCTCAGAGATATCTCAAAACATGCTTTGTAGCTATCCAATGCACACGTTTAGGTTCCACCATAAATTGACTGAGTGAGTTCACTACAAAACAAATGTCTAGCCTAGTGTTTACCAGATACATAAGAGAGCCTATCAACTGTCTGTATAAAGTTGGTTCCACTTCCTTTGATCTAGAAGCATCAATCTTCTTCCAATTGGTCACAAGTGGCGTTGACATAGGCTTACAATTCTCCATTCTGAATCGCTTCAAGATATCAATTAAGTACTTCCCTTGTCCAAGGAAGATCTCTCCCTCTTTGTGCCACAACTCTAATCCCATAAAGTAATGCATCAACCCCAAGTCCTTCATCTCAAACTCTCCTACAAGATCCCGCTTGTAGTGTGCTATGAGCTCCTTTGACCATGTGAGAAATAGGTCATCAACATATAATAACAATATGAGAAGTTCACCCTTCACCTGAACATAGTACAGGTTCAGATCCACCTCACTCTTGATGAAGCCCACACTCTGCAAGTAACTATCAATACGTGAATACCACGCCCTGGGAGCCTGCTTGAGTCCATACAGTGATCTTTTCAACCTGCATACATAAGAATCCCTCTCATGTGCTTCAAATCCTTCTGGCTGCTCTATGTAAATCTCTTCCTCAATCACTCTGTTGAGGAAGGCCTTTTTTTACATCCATCTGGTGAATCCTCCAACCCATTTGTGCTGCTACAGAAATGATAGCTCTTATGGATGAGTACCTGGCTACTGGAGTGAAAATCTTGTCATAGTCAATTCCTTCCTTCTGAGAAAACCCCTTAGCCACAAACCAGGCTTTGAACTTCTCCACACTACCATCTGCAGCATGCTTAATCTTATACAACCATCTCGAGCCCACCACAGACTTATCTTTTTGTCATGGTACTACCTCCCACACAGTATTCTTCATGATGGAAGAATACTCTTCCACCGTGGCATCCCTCCATACTTGGTGTTTGGATGCCTCTTGAAAGCTGGAAGGCTCTACTTCAATTAATTCACTCATAAGTGCCACATACTCAGAATAACATCTGGGATCCCATCTCTATCTAACTGAATCTTGAGGATTGCCTACATATTCTTGAGCCTCTTTCAATGTTTGCTCAGCTGCCCTGTTTCTCCTCTTCTCAGTAATAGGAATTTGAGGCTGAGGAATTATTTGTTCCTCTATCTGATCATCTTGCTCGACCTGCTTGTCCTGCTCTCCAACTTGCGTGACTAAAGTTTGAGGAATTTGTGCTACCTCAACCATGGGTGATTGATCCTCCTCATTCATCAAGTTGCTTGACTTCTGAAGATCCCTTTCTTCCTCAAAATTCACATCTCTGCGAACAACTGTTTTCCTGAGAGCAGGAATGTAAACCTGATAAGCCTTAAAAGTTTCATTGTACCCAACAAGGATACCCTTCTCTATAGTAGGTTCCAACTTTGTTCTCTTCTCAATAGGAATGTGACAATACACAAGGCATCCAACGATGCGAATGTGCCCCAAATCTAGTTTCTTACCAGTGAACGCCTCTTCTGGAGTTAACTTTCCCAACACTTTGTGAGGGCTCCTATTCTACAAATACATAGCTGTATTGTAAGCTTCTACCCATAAGAACCAAGGAAATTCCTGATCATGAAGCATGGCCTTGGCTACTCCAACTATAGCCCTATTCTTCCATTCAGCAACCCCATTTTGTTGTGGGTTGTACGAAACTGTCAACTCTTTCTTGATACCTTCCTGAACACAAAAATCTTTGAAGGCATTCGATGTATACTTGTCTCCATTATCGGACCTTAGTATCTTGATCTTCCTCCCTGTTTGGTTCTCCACGAGAGCCTTAAACTCTTTGAACCTACTGAAGACCTCATCTTTATTCTTTAGAAAATATATCCATGTCTTCCTAGAGAAGTCATCAATGAAAGTAACAAAATACTCGTACCCATTCAAGGATGTTGTTGACATGGGCCCACACACATCTGAGTGTACAAGATTCAAGATCCCTTCAGATCTAGTGTCACTATTTGGAAAATAGGTCTTGGCATATTTCCCAAGTGCACAACCTTTGCACACCTCATGCTTTTCTATTTTCATCTCAGGCAGCCCCGTCACTATTTCCTTAAGAATATTAAGTGCTCCATGGTGAAGATGAGCCATCCTCTTGTACCACAATTCTCCTATTCCTTTACAACTACTAACCAATGCATGTGTTGGCTCAAACTATAACCAAAACAAGCTACCATGCCTGACTCCAATCACTTTTGCAATCTTGGAATCTTTGGGATGAATATAGAATTTTCCCCTCTCAAAGGTCATGATGTAACCCTTGTCTTCCAAAACAGAAACTGAGATTAAATTCTTTGTCATGCCGGGGATATACAACACATCCTCCACCAACAAAGGTTTGCCAGACTCCCTCTAGAACTTGACGGTGCCAATCCCAGTTGCATGGTACTTGGCATTGTCTCCGAGCTCAATATAGAAATCCAGCTTCTTCTCCTCCAACTTGGTGAAACATTCTCTAACTCCCGTCATGTGGTGAGAAGCCCCACTGTCAATATACCATACCCTATTGGCAATTGAACTTGAGAGACATGCAATGAGTGAAAACTCATTCTCAAATCGTGATGCAAACTCGTCCACCTTTGCTGTAGTAACAACTTGCTTCTTGTCCTGATTTTTCTTATTCATACATTGACTAGCATAGTGATCCATCTGATGGTAGCAAAAACATTTTTTCTTGCTTAAATATTTCTTCTTCCCACTCTTGACAGAAGAACCTTCTAATTGCTCTTTATTGGACTTCTTCTTACCCTTGCTTGCAAGAGCAAGATTTTCTTCATCTTGACCCTTCTTTGTCTGATCTCCTCAATGAGCACCTTCACGGATCTCCTCTTGAACAAAATCATCCCAAAGTCTTGCCTAATCAGGTAGCCGATCTCTGCCGACAACACACTTGACACACATTTCCCAGTGCTTTGAAAAATTATTCAAGGCTATACGCACCAACTCATCTTCATTAAATGTCTCTCCAACAGCAGCAAGCTCATCCCTGACCTGTGTCAGCTTGGACAAGTAAGAGGTCACACTCTTGCCTTTGGACATCTTGGTATTATGCAATTTTTCCTTGAGCATCATCTTACGACTCTGATAGTCACTCTGATAAAGTTTTGTGAGAGTATCCCACATATCCTTGGCAATGTCTTTCCTCGATAAATGAGGAATTAAATCATCTCTTACTCCATCCAGAATAATCCTCTGAGCCTTGGCCTCTTTGACTTCATGCGAATCTAACTTAACATGATCATTTGTTGGTGGTGTCACTTCTATACTAGCATAGATCCATAGGTTGTTCTCCTTGAGAACAGATGTAATCCAAACCTTCCACTGCAAGAAGTTAGATGCACCCTCAAGGCTGTCCTCGTATCGAACCTTCGTTACCATAACCACAAAAAGAATTGGAGACGAAAATCTAATTTTTTTCTTGAAATCTGCATCACAAATCTTGGCTTCGTATTCAGAGTTTAGTGCTCTGATACCATGTTAATTTTTATAACCCAACAACAGATTAATTTCTCAATAAATTCACAAAAAGAAATCTGATTTATAACAATTAATACAACTGGGTTAATTAACAACTAATAATAGCAGAAGCAAAAATAACATGAAGCCAATCAAAAAAATACAATAACATAGAATTACCCAGGAAACCCCAATGCGAGGAAAAACCTACAAATGTTGGATCTTCTATTCAGCCTATTAACAAACTTTTCTTTCGAAAATACAATATGAGTTTGCTACAACAATCTTATATTTATAGAGCCTAGCTGCTTTACTTAGCGTGCAAGGAAAGAATCTTTCCTTGCTTTCTATGGCTTTAATTACACATAAAATCACTCTTGGATTTATCTTATCCTCACAAACTCAGAAACATTCCATTAAAGAATAAAAATCCTGCTGTTGCTAAAAATCAAACTCGAATTGTTTTAAAGCATATCTAACTTGAGTTGCTTTAAAGTGATTTAAAGCATATCCAACTCAAGTTGCTTTAAAAACAAATCCACATCCCACCTTTTGAGCTACAAAAATCAACAATTTTTGGCATAAATTCATAAACAAGATATCTCTCATACCCCTTAGTGCAACATCCAAGCAAACAGACAATATATTTTTGATGAAAGTAGCATACATTCTTGACTTCTGTATGGAATTATTCCATTGCTCATGCCGACTGAGTTGCGAAGAGATTTTGACTGCTACCTTCTCACCATCATAAAATGCCCCCTTATAAACTTCACCAAATCCCCATTTGTTTCAATGTTCTTATCTAGGAAGAATTTAAATAAGAACTCTAAAAGTCATTTCAGATCCTACCGATTAGGATTAGAGCTTACCAAAAGAAACAATAGATTTTACAATAAGATCCTTAACAACTAATACTAAAAATCAAATAGGAACAAACAAAAAAACTTCTAATATCATAAAGACTCTAAACCAATAGTTAGACACAAGACTAATAGGAAAAAGATTGTAGATGGGTTACCATAAAGCACACTAGTGCTGTGAAAATAACAGATTGTATAGACCAACTACCCCTCAAATAAGATAGTATATGAACTTCATTCATGGCAGTTTAAATCCACGAAATCCATAGTGTGCTGGCTTCCATTAGCAAAATCTTCATAGTCTCCTTGTTGCGAATTTCTTCAAAATTCAGTCTCCCTCTTTTAGATAATAGCCCCACTTTGGAAAACTTCTTAAATCTTTTAGGAGTGCATTGATCTTGCTTTAGATTAAGAAAGGGGAGGGCATAAAGATTCCATCAAATAGGTCAAAGAACAAGGAATTGTCTCCTTCTTGTCTAGCTCTATATCATTAGATATTTCCATTTCTGAATTACCACCTATAACCTTCTTTTACTATAAAACTAAAAAGAGGAAATTGATATCTTGGTCTTTGTTTGTGTTGAGTCACTATTCTAAAGTCATGTTGTGCTCTTTGGCATAGGAAAATATTATTTTGCAATATTTATTGCTTGATTTTCTTTTAGTTTTTATTTTTAATGGCCTCACCAAATAATTTTTGTTGGTGTTGATAGTTTGATAGTTATGATCCGGCTATGTCAAACAAGTTCCCTTAAAAGTTTGTTTCCAAGGTATTTCACAAGGTAAAGACTCTAATCCTCTTCTAGATGTAGTTTTATCGATCCCAAAATTTGATAATCCTTGTAAATAGCTTGAATATTTTACTTTAATATGATATTTTATTGGGAGAACTCTCATTAAAATAAGCTTATGGATTGGGTCAACAAAAACTAGATTCTACATGGAGTTCATCTTGATTCCATCCAAAATCTCACTAAAAGAATTGTTTCTTTTACATTTTTCTTAAGCTAGCCATGGAAATTCAATTCTTAAGAATGGCCCCTAGTATGTTTATGTATGCCTTTTAGTTTTTAAACTTTGGACTAGATAATTTAGGTCTCCAATGAAAATACCCTTCATGTGCCCATTTAGATAGTATTTCTTGGTTTACCTTTACCTTGCTTGAATTTCTCAACCATGATCGCTAGCTCACTTCATAAAGTTATTTATGTTGATCTTGATAGGTTTTTTTGTAGAGTCTAAAAAAACATGTTTGTGTTGAGGTTGACCTCTCTAAATATTTAAAAGTCATTGTGGATATTCAAATTCACAATTTGTGTCATACCTAACACGTCATTCATCTTAATTTGTCAAACATTTATTTTTGGTGTCAATTATTTGATCATAAAATTAGAGATTGTCCCTTAGTCTCCCTTTGCAATAAGACAAGATTAACCTATTGAATCCCCCCTTCTAATAATGCTAAAGGTCGGAATATAATTAACAATCATAAACATAATCAAAATCTCGATAATGGTGGAAGTTCAAGCCAAACTTATAACTAACATTGGTAATCCAATTGCTAAATCATGCACTTTGGTGCATCTTCAAACCCTTGAGAGAAGGGGAAAGAGGTGGATACCTCTAATGGTGAGCCACACACTAAGCCTAAATAAATTTTAGAATTTTGAAGTTGATATCTATTTTGTCTTGTTAGTGAGAGACAATTGCCTGTACTCCTTACCCTCCCTTGCATCAACTTCATAAGATCTATTGAGGAATTTAGAAGAAGAATATAAGGAAGAAAAAAGAAGGATACAAATTATATACATTCACCTGGGTTAAGGAAGATTTTGAGTCCTCTTTGGAGGAAATATCGAATAGCCTTGGTGGTGAGTCTATTGAGGAGGAGGATTCCAGTAATGAGGAAATGGAAGGTGATTCACAACAAGAAGTGAGTCAGGAGGTTGATGAAGTTAATGATATAGTTTTGGATCATGAAAATACAACCAAGGACCCAAAGGTGATGGAAATAAAAAACCCTAGTGAAGAGAATTTAGCGGGTTTTGACACTGATAGACTGAGACGGGTGGAGGAGAGGTTCAAATTGATGGAAAAAATGATGCAAGTGGATGATAAAGATAACAAATTTCTAGCCCTGGAAAAGGCTGTGAAGGGTTTGTGCATTGTGGTGGATGTTGTTATGAAAAAGGTGGTTATGGCTACGGTTTTGGGTCAAGGAAAAATCAAGAAGCAGCAGCGGAAAAAGGTGACAAAGGGCAAAGAGGATCTATCAGGAAAGATGGAGCCTAAGGAGAAGGGCAAAGACATTGTTGAAGACCTGCTAAAAGATTGGAGCTTGATCAAGGATGCTTAGTCCTTGGTCTTTATTTTTATTTTTTGTTTTTTCCTATTATGATTTTAAGTGCTACTCCTGATGGTTTTATGACTGTTACTGGCTGGCAGTGCTTGGACTATCATATGTTAAGACATATTTTTGTTAATAGTTTTAGTTTTTATATGGACACTACTTTAAGGTTATTTGATTATAACCTATTCTACTGGTGGGATTTCAAGAAAAACTGTTTGTATTCTTTTTCTATGACTAATAGACCTATAATGTTTGATCGGGAAGGTATTGGTTAGGTTTTTGATTGTGGGGTAGTGGAAGTGTCTTTCAGGTCTGCTTCCCCCTGATGTTGTTTTGAATGGTGGTTGTTCTTTACTATGCTATACTAATCTATAAGGGTCAGGGCCCTTTCCCTGCTTAATCAATCAAAAAATTTCATCTGGGTAGTTTCTCTTGTGAGGAGTTTCTATAGAATAAATACTTCACTCTTAACAAGTTAGATAGAAATAATATGCCTCTAAATTCTCACCAATGATTTTGATCTCCTAGAATGTTTTAGGTCTTATAGAACCTCCCTAGGAAGTATGTGTCGATCGAGGATATTATTATGGGACGATTACACTTGATCCATGAAGAATCAAAGCATAACATAGCCACTAATACTCAATCTTAAGAAAAATCATTCAAATGAAAGTTAAACTAAACATTTATTGAAACAAAACATTATGAATTGTGAAAGCATTTTAATGTCCAATCTAGTCCGTTTAAAGCTTCTCATTTTGGAATTGGTGTCGTGTTGATGTGGAACAATGACCCTTTCCCAATCACGTGATCGATGAGCTTGTTTCAATCAATTTTATTGAAGAGAATCAATGAAATAGTTGTGAGATGGGAATGAAACATGATTTATGCTAAATTGAGCATGATGCAAGAGTTAATCTACCATGATTTTTTGCCAAAGATGTAGATATGCAATTGTTAAGCTAATGTAAATGAGATTAAACTAAAAGATTCAAAACCTAATTATTTATTTAGCTAAATGGATGCATGAAAGACATTAATGGAAGCTAAGCTATTATGCAACTAATTTAAACTAAAAAAATCCTAAATGTGTGTAAAGATGAGTGTGTGTGTGAGTGATTTCAACATCATAAGTTTTCTCTAAAAAAGCTAGATGATCCATCCATTTGTCTCCAAATAGTGAACTATTTATAGGAAAGCCAATGAGAAATGGAGGGTTGAGATTGAAAATGCTAATCAACAGTCAAGGATGTAGGAATTGGGAGGCATGGATCATGGATTCTCATCAAAGAATGAGAATGAAAGATGATATTTAACCAAGGGTTATGATTCCTTCCAAACAAGTAAACTTTTGACTTGTACAAGAGGTCAAAAGTTAAGTTGCCCAAGGAGTTTCAAGTTTAACTTGCACATGAAGCTTTGTGAGAATATTCCCTTTCTTAAATGATTGGAGGAGAAAGAATATTCTTTGAAATATTCATGGGTGAGGAAAAAAGGATATTTTAAGTTAATTAAAACAAAGTTTGATTTGTGCAAAAGGGGAGGGAATACTCCATGGGAATATTCCCTTGCAAGTGGGAGGAAAGAGATTAATTAGATAATTGATAATTTAAACAAGGTTTTAATCATGCAATTAGGGGATTAGAAGAATAAAGTGATATTCATTAAATTAAATTATTTAATGAAAGGGGGGAAGGTGAAATGACATTTAATTAAATAACTTAGGGTTATTTAATTAAATAAAAAGATGTAGGGGTTTAAATCAAATAGTTTGATCTATTTAATTTAATAAAATGAAATGTTAGCCTGAAAGGGGATAAATTCATCTAATTAGATTAATTAGATTAATATATGAAAATGATGCAATTAATTAAATAGCTAGGCTAATTTAATCAATTAAGCAAAAAGAGGGTGGGTTTTAGGATGAAATGATGTTAGTTAGCCAATGTGATCCATTGAGACATTTTTAAGTGTCTACATCTTGCCCCTCTTTGAAGCAATGTACTCGTTGCATTGGTTCAAAGACTAATGCCGATTTTGATGTTGATTTTGTTGTTGATGACAATGTAGAAACATATATCGATGATCTCTTTGAGATGTTGATAACCAAGCTAAAGTTGGTTGATTTGATTGATTGATTGATAACATTGTTGATGATTCACAACAATGCAAGGATTGTGTTGAATAACACGAGGATTGGTAGGGAAGGATATATCCCAATGATGATTAATTTGATAATTTTATCAAGATTTTCTAGCAAGGCTAGGAAAAAATTCTGTTAGATGATTTGATATCGATATGATCGAAAGATGGTTGGTTGTCCCCTCGAGAGATCGATTACGGAATAAAGTGTTCTGATCGGGCTCACGATATGTGAAAATAAAACTTCTGCTTGAGATGCTTGAGATTTTAGGTTGATTTTGAATCAAAGAGCTGAAAATTTCTAGATTGTTGAGGGTATGTGCAGGATCATCATGGAAAAAATAGGGCCTTAAGTGGCAAAAAATTCAGAAAAATCAGAGTTAGGCAACTTGACGTAAAAATTTGAATAAGTTATCTATATTATTTCAAAATATGTAAGAATAGAATTTGTAGTAAATTGAATGTAGTTTCTAAACTACTAGGTTTATTTAAAAAAAAAATCTATTTGGTGAAAATTTGAAATTTCAATCATTAATGAAATTAAATTTTAGGGAAAAATAAGTAGGTGTCACAGTATTGACTACACCTTAACCCTGATAAAATGATAATATTTTTGTTTATAATATTTTTAGATATAAAGAGGACTCATGTCTGATGTGGGTACATATTTTTTATAATTTTTTTCAAGTAAATAATTAATTTGAATTTTTATTACAAATTTTAAAAAATAAAAACTTGTATGTCTAATACCTGCTTGAATTAAAACTTCATTTAGAAATTCATTTTTAATCCTATAGTATCTGAAACAGAATGCTTGACACATATTTTGGTTAAACAATGTGAGAATACTGTTTAAAGCTATAGATGATATTTTCAATCAACTTTATCAATCGGGACTTTAGCTCTAATTCAAATAGAAAATAAATAATAATTATTTATTTAATTCAAAGTAAAAACATAATTTATATTGGTGGAAAGGCTGGGAATCTCCTTTAAAACCCTTTTGTTTCATCAGTTTGGGTAAAAGAAAAAGTCCAACCATACCCTACAAAGGCTAAATCATGTATACACTTTTGTTTGTCTAGTCTATACCCTTAATTTGAAGATGATACTTAAAATTTTCTATGCCCCAGTGGAAGATGGATTATTGGTGTGCTAGCTTAGATATTGATTTAAAATTATTTCATGATGTATAGACAGTCATCTGCTATGGGTAGCCTCATGTAGATCACATAGATTTGATGTTTGGATAGAAATTTTAGTAAAGATAAAAGAATAAGAAGATAAGATGGAGAGAAGTAGAAGAATGAAAATGAATGAATTTTGACCATTGATTCAGAAGATTGATTCAAAAAGTCCAACAAGTCTATGATCCACCAAGACTTTATTAGAAATGGTGATGAGAAATGCATGATGATGATGAATGCATGATGATGATTTGCTCACATCCCGGGATTGGGATTTTTTGTCATTCCTTATTGTTTGATATAACACATAGACATTGTAGACACACAAAATTGGCATAATGCATTCGATTAGGTCATATTCATCCATTTAGCAAATAAATCAAGTTTATTTATCAAATCTCCTAAGTCATCAATTTAAATTAAATAAATAAACTTGATCCTAACATCACCCTCCTTGATTGAATAAATCAAACCTTTTATTTAATTAAGTCTGAAATCACCTTTCATCCCTTTTTGATTTAAATAAATCAAAATATCTAAGTCAAAGAGGTCAAAATCATCTAATCATCATTGAGCTAATCTAATCATGATTAACCTAACCTAACCACCCATCACATCCTCTAGCTTTTCCCACTTGCACCAATAAATCAATTTATTCATTTATAAAATCAACATTTTCCATCAACATGTCATCTTTGAGGAATATTCCCTCAAGTTTGAATTCAAAAGCAAGTTGAAATGTACATCCAACAAAGCATTTATGAGCTCTTACATGGCTCTTACATGTCCCCTTGTAAAGGTCAAACTTAGCATTTACTCTCTAATTCAAATTTGAAATCTCACTCTCTTTGGCACATTGACCAAAATGTGCTCATTCCTCATCCTATCACAAGTTGACAAGTGGCCTCTTTTCATTGGCTTGTTTTTAGTCCCACATCCTCCATGTTCTGCATTCTTATATAATTCTATTCTATAAATAAAGATCATCTTCATTGATTTAATCCTCCACAACTCCAAAATCTTAGCATTTCATATCTACAAAGCTTATGCAAAGTCACTCTCTTCATTTGAGAACTAATTTTGTCCATTTCATCCTCATCATTGGCATTATCAAGGGTTGGGAAAGGGCTTCTTTCCACATCAAAGAAGCACCAATCCACTTATGAAGTGATGGTTTAATCCATTTGAGATAGGTTTACATGCTTATGATTTCTTTGTAATGCTTTTTATCATGTTTCCTTATCTTAATGTGATTAAGAACTTCATAAGGAGCTTGATTATTGTTTTTGGCTAACTTGACTAATAATTGGTTGTGTTGATTTAGATAGCCAAGAAAAAATCTTGCTCCACATAATGGCGATAGAACGAGGGCTTTAAAGTCTCTATTTCTATTTATATAAGATAGATTTATGCATTATATAGGGATGAGTCTTTGATTATGAGCTCCTTGATTTCAAAGTACCTCTTTTGAATCCAATCTCTAACATTGTTGGTTTGTTTGTTTAGAGGTAGGTCTGATTTAGAAGAGTTAAATGATTCAAAAAAATTCCCATGTATTGCGTACATTTAGAATGTTAAATAAGTTTCTCTTATGTTTCTTTAGTCAGCCACAATCATGGCATAAGTCAGTCTTGGGTCATTAAAAAGTCTTGGGCCATTATTTATGTTTAAATCAAAACAATAAAACAACTACTTTTTATCCTATAATGCATGTCTTCTACAACAGTGCATCTGTACGCCTGGCAATCTTGGTTGTAAATGACTTTTTAACAGCCAGTCCTGATGCATGTGCTTGTCCATTATAGCATCCTTTTCATTTGACAACACCCAATCTTGAGCAAGCGGTGTTGGCTTGAAAATTTTCAAAGTCTTGCTTTAAATCCATTTGTTGGGTGCATATGCCATTTTGTGGCATCTTGTCTGACTACATTTATGTGTAAAATTTCTAATGGCAGTAGATACGCCATGTTCTTTGACTGCATTTATCACAACCATTTTTGTGCATACCATACAATCACCGTTCCATCACATTCACTTCTAAAGTCTCTTTATCAAAAGACATTTTATGCACAGCTATCATGGTGTTGGCCTAGTGTGTTTTCTTCGAAGCTGATGGTTGCATCGATGGACTACTACGTAAAAAATTAATGGCTTAGTGTGCATACTCAGTACTAGTAAAATGCCTTTGACATGATTCTCAAACAAATGTGCTCCCTCTTTGGCAGAATTAGATTTGAGTTCATAGAGAATTTGTAAAAGTCCTTGTTGTCATTGTCCTTTCCTAACAGAAGCATACGCTTCTGTTCTTCCCTCATCTTCACGAGAAACTCATTAAGGCACTTCTCCACACTCTTGATGGCGTCCAAGCCCTGCCTATACTGATATAAAAGAACTATCTCCTGTTAGTGGTGTCCATGGGCTCCAATTTGTTAGAATTTCTCCACCTTCAACATTTTTGCAAAATACCTCACAAAAGATTATGCGTTTAGCTATTTCAAACCTACAAGTGCATTGGCTGATGTTTTCTCCTTAGCAATAAACCCCTCAATCTGATGTGAAAGAAGCTTCTGCAACAGGGGCTTTCTCTGCCATGGTTGAGCTCTAAACATTTGTATCACTGATATTTATATCTGTATCAATGACATCTTCAAATCTTTGATTTTCTTGCGTAACTGCGTCTTTATGTGTTGCTTTCTTAGTCAGCTTGGGTCTTCTTACGATCATGTTTCTATCCTAATCAAGTCCGCTTCATTTAACTTTCTCAATATTGATGTTGCTGTCTTAATGGCATTTCAGTGAATACTGGCTTAAAGCAAAATATGGTGCATATTGACTAATTCGTGACTTTGCAGTTCTGAGTAATTGTTGTTGAAGTCTCTGATATAAACTACAAACGAATAGTACAAAGCTTATATTTGATGAAATAGACCACATAAGAAGACTGCTTGTGAAGTCATTTTTTGGTGTGTGTGGTGTATTAAACATGGCGTGCTAG
>VDFB02379711.1:136012611-136070059 GCA_007258455.2 Sequoia sempervirens
TTTAGGGGAAACTTTTGGGCTTGGAAAGGGATTTGCAAATGAATAGAGGGGATTTTAAGTTATTGAGAATAAAATGGTTAGGACCAAGGCACTACTAAGAAAGATCCAAAGTTATCATCACTAGGGGGGCTAAAATTAGAGCTAGAATGACTTGGCTCCATGAGGGGGACAAAGGCTCTAAATATTTTTTTAACATTATTAGACATAAGCATGACAAAGAAAGGATTGGTCCCATCTTATACATGGTATTTCTTCTAGTGACAATGTGGTTATAAAAGAAGCATTCCACTCTTTCTTCAAATCCCTATTCTCTTTGGAAGAAAATAAAGAGTTTTCTAAGGTTGGGGAATTCTATATGAAGACTATCCCACATAAGGTGTTTGTAGAGGATACAACTTTACTAGAAAGAGATATTTTTGATGTAGAAGTTATGAATAGTATTAAATCTTTCAATAATGGAAAATTCCCCAGGGTTGATGGCCTACCCATTGAATTCTATAAGGCCAATCTTGATTGGATTGGTACAAATTTTTTAGGAGTATATAATGAAGCCTTTCTCTTTGGTTCTTTGGGGAGTAATATCAACAAAGGCATAATAAAAATTATTCCTAAGGGAGGGGACAAAAGCCTTTTTAAGAACTAGAGACTTATCACTCTATTGAATGTGTCCTAAAAATTCCTGGCTAAAGCACTCGTTATTAGGCTGGGTAAAATGATAAATAAGATTGTCTCTATGACTCAGACTGGCTTCATTAAGGGAAGATATATTTTGGAGAACCTCATGACCAGTTGGGAAGGTATGCATTTGGCCAATCACAGTAATTAGAATATTGTAATTATTCTTCTTGATTTTGAAAAGGCCTATGACAAAATTGAATGGCCATTTGTTTTGGATATGCTTAAAGCTTTGGGATTTCTTAGGAGGATTTTTAGATGGATTGAGATTTTGTTTGAAGACTATTTGATACTCAAATGGTGAACTTACCAACCCCATTCAATTACAAAGGTTTATTAGGTAGGGGTTCCCTATTGTCGTCTCCTCTTTGTGATAGTTGTTAATGCCTTACATTATGTTCTTAAGACTTCATTAATCATCCCACCATGTATGGTATAATTCTTCCAAATAATCATGGACAACTAATTAATGCTTAGTTTGCAGATGACATAATTCTTTTTATGGAAATGAACAAGAGTAATTTTGAAAATGTCCTGCACAGATTAGATGTTTTTTGCAAGGCCTTAGGGGAATTTTTTTTAAGTATGAAGTCATCCATCTTTAGGTAGAATAAGTACCCCTCAAATTGGTTAGGGGGTTTGGATTGGTAGTGGTTGGGCCCTAATAAGGTTGTCAGATATCTAGGTATCCCCATTGCTATCTCCCCTAACCTAAAAGATATGTGGGAGTGGTTTCTAAAAGTGGAAAAAAATTACCATAAATGGCAAACCCATATGTTGTCCCTAGCTAGGAGGATCCAAGAGGTCCAAAAGGTCTTATCTTCTCATGCTATCTTCTTATCTTCTACATGGATTTTTCTAATTTCCATTTTAATAAGATGTAAAAGATCCTTAGAGACTTTCTTTGGTTAGAAGGTATGAGCAAAGGCAAGAGATATGTTGTTAATTGGAAATGGTGTTGTTTACCCAACAACTTGGGTGAGATGGGTCTCAAAGACCTCAGGATTCAAGGGTTTTCTTTGATAGTTTAAATGGATTATTAAAGCCTATAATGGTATGAGCATTGGAAGATCCTTGTTAGAAATAACTTATCCCTCTCTAAACATAAGAAAGGAAAATCTTGGGGTGCTTTGCATTTTCAAGATATTTTGTTTGGGAACTTTGACATAAAAGTCTTTGGATCGCCAGTGTTTAATAGCTTGTGGAAGGCTTGGAAAATGTTATTTATTTACTTCAAAACAATGAGATTGTCTCCCATTCTTTGAAAAATTGTGCTATTCACAGGTCTATATGGTGGAATCTAGTATGGAAGGATAAACCCTTGGCTCTAACCCAAGGGTGTTCTACTAAAGTGTGGGCCTCCAAAGGTATGAATAATTTTTAGGAAATTCCTTTTGGTAATGAACTGATCAAATGAGAGCATATCAAGATCAAGTATGGTCTTCTTGAGACTCAAAAGAGGACTTTTTCTCTTTTGTGTAAAGATTTATGTTGGAACCCTATTGTTGCATTGATTGTTGAGTCTATTGTATTCAAAACAATTTCTTGGAAAGATGGTTTTGCTTTTGATCAAATAACTAATACAAAATATATTACCTACTAACTGATACAAGGGATTTAACTGATGGGATTAATAAATGTTGGCATTTAAAGTGGTGTGAGAATGTATGGTCTACTAGATTTGGTCACATTTGGTCTAAATTTGGGGAAGCCAAAAAAGATAGTTTTAGGTGGTTGTTGTTGCTAAAAAAACTTGTCGTTGGTCATGAATTAATTGTGCTTGGATTGGTTGCTAGAAATTGTGATTTGTGTAATACTTTTGAGTCATTTGAAAACTTGTTCTTTGAATTTCAGTATGCTTGATACTTTGTGGTCTTTATTTTTGGGTAACTATTTTGGTTGGAATTGTAAGGATGGCTTTGATTGGAATCAAATTATCCCTGGTTATGTCAAAGATTTCCCCACTGAAATAAATGTTTTTGGCTTATCTTGACTAATGGAACTCTTTATACTATCTAGAAGAAGAGGAATGATGAAGTAATCCAAGGCAAAAGGAGATGCCTTACTGAGTTCAATAGTGAACTCACCTTCCTTAACATTGTTTTGTAGGTTTTTGCTATCATGGAGATCCCTAAAGACATATTTATGATTCTTCTCAAAGAGGGTCTTACTATTGTGTACAAATCAAAGATCAAGAACACCTACTTCTTTCTATAGAGGAGCAAGCACTACAAAAAGATTATATGGACAAGAATCTAACATCACTAAACTTTCAAAGATTGACAAACCCATATCCAAAAGGGGAGAAAGAACTTATTACCAACCCATAGTGAAGGATGTAGATCCAAAGGATGATATTTATCCTCCAATTAGCACTTATGATTGTGATTATGGTGAAACCAGTTCTAATGTTAAAGGGTTGTGGGAATAAGTATGATATGTAATAGTATTTTTGAGATACACTGACATCTGTAAATATGGAAAAGTGTCTATACAGTGTAATTTTTGTAAGGTGCTTATTATTTTGGTCTAATGGAGCATACCTCCTCATAATGTAACTTTGTTTTGTACTCTATATCTAATATAAAATAATAATAATAATGAAAGCTTTGAATTTCTTTTGGGTGTGGAGTTTGTTCTTGCAAGGGTTTCTTTATGTACATCTTGTCTTATAATTTGCATTTCTTTTATAATTTTTCTATTTTTATCTATGACTTATCACTGCTTAAGTATTTGGAAAATTTGAGTTTGCAACATACTTTTACTTGTTAGTTATATCCTATTTCTAAAAAAATCTATAAAAAAATCTTTAACCAATTCTTAAAGTATACCTTATTAAAGACATATTTTCTTACAACAAAATAATCATAGAAAAGGATCTAGCATGTCTCTACAAAATTAAATTATATATTTAAATCCAAAATATATCTATAGAAATTAAAATATAATTATAAGTTTAAATCTACAAATATTTATATGCCAAACATATTATAGCATGCTATTGAGAGATTTATTATTAAAGTTAACATGTTCTCTATAAAACTCCAAATCGTTCAAGTCTATTAAAAAAAACTCTAAATTTAAAATTGTATATTAAAATTTCAAATCGATACACATAATTCCTTGTTTTAATAATAAATGAACATGGATGTGAATTTTCATTCTACAATTAAAAAATTACAATAATTTCTTTTAGGGATGAAATTTTATGATGTTTCTTGAGATTACACAAGAAAATTGAAGTTGCATTGTCATTTGTACTACTGACATAAAGGGACAATTTCTAGTTAGTGAAGTTATATACAATTTATGTTATTGATAACCTTCTTAGAATTTTCTTTTTATTTGTTTTAGAGTGTTTATTAAAATGAAAATTACGGCCAAGATAATGAGCACATTTAGGTTTTAACGTTATGGCATCCTTTACCCTACATAGTTAAGAATATATTAACATAATTAATATATAATTAAAAATTTTAATTTTATATAATAAAAAAATTATATTATTTATTATTATTATATATTATATTCTTTAACAAAATTAATAAATATAAATATGAAATTATTATACTTAATAATTAATATACTTCTATATATGTCAAATTAAATTAATTTATAAAAATCTCATAGTTTAATTGATCTTTGAATAGATTAGGAAAAATAAAACTATATGTATGTTAATATGTTAGAGTATGTGGTGAATATAATAGTGAATCATAAAATAAAATCAAAATATATATAAATATTATTTAATAATAAAAAATAAAAAATAGAATTAATATAACAATAATAATAATAATAATAATAATAATATCATTTTTAAAATAACCTGTCAATTGACTTCATGTACTACACAAATGTATGCAAAAAAATAAACCATATTTTTTCCTAATTGACCTTCCACACCTCTTCAGCGTACCCATTGCACACCAAGGTGCAATTACTAGTTTAATAAATGTGGTGAAAAGGATTAGTTTCATGTTGTTGGATGCTCTTTCCTAGAAAGTACATGAAAAATCTGTATGTTTTTATAACAAAGAATATCTAAAAAATCAGAAATTTTATAATGTTTCTTGAGATTGTATAATGAAATTGAAATTGCAGTCATATCTACTACACATAATTTCTAATTAGTAAAATTATACACAATTTATGTTATTTATAAGCCTTTTAATTTTTTAATAAATTTGATGAAAAGATTAGTTTCATGTTGTTGAATACTCTTTCCTCATAGGTACATGAAAAATCTGTATCTTTTTATAGCAAAGAATACCTAAAAAGTCAGCAGTGTGAGGGATATATAACAACCACCTTATCACCTACCCATAGATTCTAATGGCTCATAAACTTTTTAATGTTTCAAAAGATATTTTAAGATATATCTCTGCAAAACGCTTTATTACATTCCAACAAATTTATTTGTCATGGTAATATTACAGTAAAAGTTATTAAAAACATAGGAAGCAATTGATAGCTTGTCTTTATGCATAGCTATATTTGTCCAGGTAACAAATACAAAAATCATATTAAGTTACAGTAATCTAATAGCTCCATGCCCATCACTAAGATTACAGACTTATAGACCAGATTCATCACGGATGAGTGCGGGAATAGATATAATCAGAATCTTCATACTGAGTTTCGCAGTCAGCCTTGTCCTTACATGACAAGATTTTACCTCCATCCTGCACCACCACCTTCAGTAATTAGCGACCACTATAAACCCAATAAAGGACTTAACATATATTTCTCTGAGATTTCCACAATCTATAATTTGTTAATTTTGAATTTTGATTGTGTTTGAATTTTTTCTATCAACAATTCAGATCGTATTCTGTGATCCATCATCAGTATGATAGAGAGCATTAGTCAGAATGATAGAAAACATTACTTATGCTCTCTATCATCTTGATGATGGATCACAGAGTGTGATTCGAAACGTTGATGGAAAAAAATTCAAATTAACACAATCAAAATTCAGAAATAACAATTACATATATTTCTCTTTTATGCTTCTTTATATCTTACAATCTTCTGATTATCTGTGCTTGAATTTGGCCTGGAATTAGACACCAAAGCTTCATTCTTATCTGCAAATCAATGGACACAATAAGGACAGAATAAATTATTGAATATTTTACAAACAGCTTGCAGATTTTCATGCACTCATAGACTTTAAGATAATGGAAACCATGGAGAAAGAAGTTCAGAGATCACTACCTTGTTGAAGCAATCTACAAGCAGTGGAATGATTAGTTACCAACCATAAGAACAAAACAGAGAACAGAATAACGTGGACCTTCATCATCATGAAAATCTGTATACTAATGAAGAGTTGAATATGGCTGAAGTAGAAGTTGTCACTTATAAACAAAGATCTTGACATTTGAAGGGCTTTTTTTTCCATGTTGGATAATCAATTGACAAACTATACTACTTTCTGGAAGTCCAGAGTTTGAATAATGGCACACAAATTTGGTGAAATGATGAGCTAAAATCTCCCGTGAGTTGGCGATTGAAATTTTTGTCCACGCCACCGACATGTATTACGTCAATTTTATGACCAAAGACTGAATACGTAGGTATTTCAGTGCATCTTCGCTTGGAGCTGTCCTATATTCTCAAATCTTAAATTTATTTTCTATCCTAAATTTATTCTTACCTCTCAACAATTTATCAATAAACTATTTAGGGTCAGGTTTTCTTCTCAACTAAGTACATGCTCATATCATCTACGTAAGTATTTAGTTTTTAAAAGAAAATTTTATCTTCAAGGCTAAAATATCCAAAAATCACAAAAGGATGAATGATGATAAGCTTAAACTAATTTTTAATATGATATTTTATAGTAGTGTAGTTGTCTCATTATTTCATAAAATTCAATTTTTATAGATATTGTGTGTAGGAGCTCATATGGTCCTTGGTTAACCATTTGCCTTGATGAGAAAGCTGACCAGCTCGAACCACCCGATAAAGAGGGATTCTTTGATTTATGAGAGTCTTCACAATGACTTCGTATGACATGGTCACACTGTAGTGGAGTAGTAGTCGTTGGATTCAATTTTGTAGCATGAATGTGTTTAGTGGCTTGTGAAATGTCCAACAAAGGAGGAAAATAAGGACATAGCAATTCCACATTGAAAACTGGATGTAACCCTAGAAATGGTGGCAAATTGTGTTCAAATGCATTTTCACCAACTTTCTTGATAATGGTATGTGGGCCATAGTGAAGAGGATAAAGCTTCCTATTTGGTCCTTGAAGACGTTCCTTTTGAAGATGTAACCACACCTTGTCACCAATCTGAAATTGATGAGGAGTTTTGTGTTGATCATGTTTGTCCTTATACTTCTTATTTCTTTGCTGCAAAATCTCATGAACTTGCTGCTGTAGATGTCTGATCTTGTCAATGAATTTTTCTACTTTATCTATCTGACCTCCTTTCCAACATTTGGTGGAATATCAAGTTGTAGAATAGGTACTGCTATATCCATAGGTGCCAATGTTTGATACCCAAGAAAAACTTCAAATGGACAATGCCCTGTAGTACTATGGAGTGAACGGTTGTAGCTTTGTTGCACGTAGGGAAAGCTCTCATCCCATGTGCGAGGATGGTTTGAATGGTACATTCAGAGGATGTGAATGACTATTCGATTTACCACTTTTTTCTGCCCATCCGTTTGAGGATGGAATGTTGTAGACTTTGTCAACTTCGTGTCCATTTAAGCCCATAGTGAAGACCAAAAATTGTTGATGAATATGTTGTCCCTATCAGAAATTATGCTTTTTGGCAAACCAAAATGAACCTAAACTTGTTCAAAAAATAGCTTGGAAGTCTCTTCTATAGAAATCATCTTTTTACAAGCCACCATGATAGCCATTTTGGAAAACCTATCTACCACTAGATATACACAATCATGACCCCATTTGGTAGTTGGAAGCCTAGACATAAAATCCATTGAAACTGATTGTCATGGTTTATTAGGAATAGGTAGTGGTAAGCATAGGCCTAGTTTATGATTTGTAGGCTTTGCAATTGCATAGGTTGCACATGCTTGGATATATTAAATGATATATTGTTTCATTTTTGGCCAATAGAAATATTTTTGAAGGAAAATAGTAGTCTTACCAATACCAAAATGGCTGACAACACGACTATAGTGTGCTTCCCATTTCATCCTTTTTTGTTCTTCAGTGGGAACATATATGTGATCAACATGAAAAATCATCCCATCATGCAAATGAAAATCAGGGATAAACTTTCCTTCTACCAGTTTATTGTAAATGTTAGCAAAATCAGTGCCATTACCATATAGTTGGGCCCAAGTTGATGTTTGATGACCAAACGAATCCAACACCATTGTCAAAGCTGCAATTGGAGGGCTACTTAAACAATTTTCCACTTTGTTAGTGCTCCCCTTTTTATGATGAATGTTGAGGTGATTTTTTGTAGATAAGCAGATCACTGTTGATGTCTATTGTTCTACAACTTCCCTTGTGTTTGCAAGAATTGAAGAGGTTTATGGTATGTATGTATAATAGTTTACTTTCCCAAAATATAATGCTTCCACTATTTGCGGGCCTAAACGATGGCATATAGCTCCTTGTCATATGTGGGGTATCGACTCGTTGAATCAGAAAAAGTCTCACTGTGATAGGCAACTAGATGTCCATGTTGCATGAGTACATTGCCAAGATCATACTCAGATGCACATCAGTTTCTATTTCAAATGATTGTTGCAGGTCTGGAAGGAATAACACCAGTGCTAAACATAATCTTTGCTTCAATTCCTCAAATGCTTGTTGCTTTGCATCTTCCCACTGAAATGTTTCTTGTGCTCCACCCCTTAGTGTTTGATTTAGAGGCCATGATAAATGGGAAAAACCGAGAACAAATATATGATAGAAGTTTGCTAGGCCCAAGAAACTATGAAGCTTTGTGAAATTTTTAGGAGGTAGACAATCTCTGATTATCTGAATCTTTGTAGGATCAACATGAACACCCTCATTGTCAATAATGTACCCCAAGTATTGGATGCTTTGCATACCAAAGGAACACTTTTTTATGTTGACATAGAGTTTGTTTTGTTGCAGAGTTGAAAGCACGTGTTCAACATGTTGCAAATGCTTAGACCACATTTTTCTAAAGATGAGTATGTCATCCAAGTAAACAACCACAAAAGAACCAATGAATGGGCTGAGCACATCATTCATCATCCTCATAAATGTGTCAAGAGTGTTGGTTAGACCAAAAGGCATGAACAACCATTCAAACAAACCTTGCTTGGAAATAAACATAGTCTTCCACACATCTATTGGATCAATTGGTACTTGGTAACGCCCAAACTTCAAATCAAGATTTTGGTGAAGAACTTAGCCCCTCTAAGTTGGTCCAAGAGGTCATCAATTTGAGGGATCAAATATCTATTTTTCATAGTGATTTTGTTTAAAGCCATATAATCAATGCAAAGTCTCCATGTCCCATCTTTCTTCTTAGCAAGAATAATTGGGTTGCCACATGGTGAAGCACTTGGATGAATGTGTCCCTTCTGAATCAAAATTTTAATCTACCTTTTGATTTCATCATTTTCCAAAACTGACCTCCTATATATTGGCTCATTTGGTAGTGGTTCCCTGCGATTAAATCAATAGAATGCTTGACTTGACAGTGTGTTGGGACCCCTATTGGTGAATTAAGTAAAATTTGATATTCTTTCAAGATGTTACCCATTTGCTTTTGCTAGTTTGTTGTTGTGGCCACTTTGGAATGTGTATTTAGGACAACTGATTTTGTTTCCTCAGGAAAAACAATGAGCAATACAAAAACTCTAGTTTGAGCAATCAAACATTTACATTGTTTACCACTAATCAAAGAAACAAATTATTTTGGACATACATTTGGTATACGATACTTGAACACCAAGCTTGATTGTGACACTATGTGGTCTAGAATCATATACACCACATGGTGTTGATACATGTATGATTGCCCCAACAAGACATCACATACATCCAAAGGTGCTAAATCATAGATTACTTCTCCTTAAATAGTTTTATCAAATATGGCAAATGACACTTTGATTTATTTGAATATATTGCCCTTCGCTTACCCATCCCATGGAGTATGGTTGTGGGTGTTTTGTCATTTTCAGATTTAGTCTTTTGATTGTCTCCATAGAAATTAAGTTATTTTGGCTACCACTATCAACAATAAAATGTAGAGGCTTTCCATCAAACCAAATTTGTGAATGGAATAGTCGTTGTTCAACCTCACGACCCAATACTTTGATAGTTGCAACTGTGGCATATGGGTCTACTTCTATGGTTTGATCACTATGTTTTTGCTCAAAAGTATATGTTGGTAATGATTTAGGCTTAGCTTCTTCTCCTCGTGTTTCTATCATTAGATTCTTGATGCTTCGACAATCCTTGGTGTTATGGAATGCACTCTTATGTATGTCACACCACATGCATGTATTTGATTGTGTCTTCTTAGCTGAGTTTGAGGGAGGTTCCTTGATCACTTACTTTCTTGTAGATTTATTTCTACTTTCGCCCTTGAACTTATTATTTGCAAAGTAGTCTCTCTTCCCTTTTTGCTTGAATTTCTGCTCAATTTTTGTGGCATAATTGAAAGCAGTCGCCAATGTTTCAATGTTCAAAAAATCCATCTCAGTATGAATATATCTATGAAGTCCACTGTGATATTTTAGAATTCGATGCTTCTTTGAATCTTCAATACCAATTTTTATTGAAAGTGCATAAAAAGTATTGGTGTAATCTTGCACATATTTCAATCCTTCTTTTGTTGAAGCAACTACCATTGTGTATATTTTTGTTCATACGTATCCTTAGGGAAGTATGCTTCTTTTATGTATTCCATGAATTCTCCCCATGTTGGTTTATTATCAAAGGTTAACTCCAATTTTGATCCATTGGGTAATCCTCTATCTGCCACCTTAATTTCCCACACTTGTTTCACATGGATTTCGGCTTTAAGGAGAGCAAAATTTATTTTCTCTGCATCTGAGAAATGATTTATAGAGAAGTATCATTCCAATTTTGATAACCAATCATCAACAACATTAGCATCAATTTTCCCTTTGAAATTTGGGGTATCAAAATTTACTTGTAATTTGAAAGGGGTATGTCTACAAAATGGTGCCTTTGCCCTGTTTGGTTTTTGATTCTATAGGAGATGTGAGAATTCTCTCATCATCTCTTCTCATTGTTTTTTCAAAGCTTCTTCCACCACTTTCTTGATAGAGTCTAATGAATCACCTTTCTCGTCTGCCATCTTTAGTAGTGTGCGTCTCAAAGGAGGGTATTCTAACAAGTTTTGTGTGTCAAATCCTAACCTTTGGTAGCCTGATCTTGTGTGATCCAACATTCAGGAGCGTTCCCGCTCTGATACTACTGATCTAAATTTTTTTGTGAATTCGGGGGACAATACTCAGCAAGGTGCTGAAAGTATTATAAATCATTAAGACAAAGTGAGAAATATGAAAAACATCATTTTATTCAACACATGAAAGATATTACAAAGCTTGAGCAAGCTCATGAGTGAGATGCATTCCTTGAGTTCATACAAGTTAGGCAATCTCATCAGAGAGATGTATGTCTGAATCAGTTTGGGCTATCTCCTAGGAGAGATGTATACCACAACCTAACAAACTCGTCTGAGGAGAGCTATGCCTATCACTCTGTCCATTAGCTTTGAATTGAGTCTATTTAACATTTACATAGAAGCTAAAAATTCACCATGCATGTCCTCATTAGAAATCAAATGGATAGATGAAAACTGGAAGACCTCATTACACCTGAATGAGGACAAATTTAATTATAAAATTTAAATATATTATTAAATCAAATACTCCAATTTTCTTATGATCATAGTAGTACAAAATATTGTGATTATATCAAAGTCACTACAGAAAAGACCAATCTCCCTAGTAGTTATTTAACTCTATTTTTTTGATAAGGTCTAATTAAATATTTATATCATTTGTCTACATTGTCAAGCTAGCCCCCAATCTTGTCAACAATGGGTTGACAAAGCAATTTTCAAATAATAATAAAAAAGAATACTTGTTATGCTTGTCCATATGAAGGGTCCATAATTGCATAAGATTTACCTAACTATTAGGGAGGTGATTCTATAAGTTCTAATTTCTTGTGCTACTACCTTGTCATCATGTACAATAAAATGGGCACGATATAATATATTCTAAATGCTTTTTTGAATGATTTATCCTTAAATTCAAGTATTTATGCATGAATATAGTGTGCTAAGAACTCTCCATTATTAATTTTTTTTTTTTTATTATGCATTTTAAATATAAAGATGCAAGATGCACTTGGTTCCTTTCATTTTTCTTGTATCCTGACAATAGCCCATGCATGTTTCTTGAAAATGAGGCACAAACTTGATTAGTTTCATAGGATCATTTTCCTTAGAAGGAATAATTGTCTTGAACCTTGAATCACTCCTAATTCTATAATGTGGTACTTTAGCCCTCTATAAATATTCCTATAATTTTGTAATCAAAGGCTAGACTCTTCCAATTCAATTCTACCCTAGTCTCATGGGTTAGCTAGAAAGCCTTTTGAATTTTTCCCTATTTAGAGTGAAAATTAAATTTATCATTGAATCCTTTATAGAATAAGTATATCATCTTAACACTTATGCAACCATTCTATAATATATATATATATATATATAGTGCAAGGAAGCAATTTAGCATAATGACCTTAACTAGGTTAAAGACCCAAGCATTACATATTAGATGAGGTAACATTTTGTCATAAAAAATGTTGAATAATTTTCCACTCAAGGAATCTAAGTCATTGTTTCCTTAATATAAATTTTCACATTCTTGAATAATTCTTAGAAAAATCCTTCCAATAGATCTCTTAAATATATTTTTCTATCCCATGAAATGACCTCAAAAGTGTCTTGACTAGCAGATCTCTTAAGAGGCATTTTAGAATTCTAAAATAGGAAATTTATTAGTTTTCAAGCTTGGAGAATAATATATCTTCTAATTGGTAATCTAATTTAAGGTGCACATGAGTAATTATAGGGTTCCAATTTTACCCTAAACATCATGGATATATAATTATAATGCATTTACCTTTGCAAAAGCCAAACAATAACTAAAAAAAAGTGCCCCGACTTCTTTTACATAGCTTATCTTCTAATTTTATCTAATGATAATGAGCTTATCACTTTTACAAATATAATTCAATTGTAAGGAAAGCTATAAATGTAATTACTTAGTAATTTAGCTTCAAATATTTTCAATTTGTAGGTGATAACTGACAAACATGAGTGCATTTAGCATAACTTCTCAATTTTTATAATTCATTTATAGAACAATGCAAATTAAGGATTATAATTAATTTAATTACTTAAAATCTAATTCTACATGTGATCCCATGTTAATTGTAGTTTGTATTAATTTCCTTGACACCTTTCTCCTTGTATGGATAAGTTTGAAAATTAAACACCTATCCTATCACATAAATATTTTGAATCATCTTCATTAATCCATAGTGTTTATTGATCAACATCAAATTGATGGTTAGGAGGAAAATGGAAACATAAAATTGAAAGCTACATCCTTTTTTATTTTTTCCTAAGTTAATGAGATCATGAAATACACCATAGAAATAATGGTGATGATTCACTTATAATTTATCCTTTGTTGAATAAAAATAATGATCCCACCATTTTCATGCCATTGAATAACACATGGAAACAATTCACTTTCTCTTTATGCTACATACCTATGTGATTAACCCACATTCTCACTTTTGACCAATGAAGTTAATAAAAATAAGTCTACTCTATTATAAAAGGATACTTTTTTTTCCTACCACTTGATATGTTAAATAATGTCTAGATTTGACAACCCACATTGATGGACACATGATAGTGGTCAAGGAAAAAGGGAAGATGCATAGTTACACAACATTAAATTTTGTTATTATACACAAGTGAATATGACTATCTAACACAAGCACCCACATTAGAAACTTAAAAGATGTATAACATAAAATAATATACCTAAATCAATGGGTTAAATCAATGCTATGGTTGATTCAAATTTATTTGTAGAAACAACTAGGTTGATGAGAAATCATCCAAGATTACTACTAAATTTTGTCATATTTTGAAATTCATTGAAAGGTAATCACATTCAATGACACATTAATTAATCTATGATCAATAGTTAGGATTAAAATAAATAAAGCCAAATATGCACACCACCATATTTTGTTTTTATCCATAAATACACAAAATTCTAACACATCATCATTAATCAATAGTTTATGAGACTTTAGAAGATACACTGATCCTACGTAATCTACATTTTATATCAAAAGTATGGGGTTTTAATGAATACTATGGATTTATATAAATAAAAGGACATTCTACTATGAAATCTTTACAAGGATGAAGGTTGAGGCACTTTAAAAAAAGATTTTTTTAGTAAGGCTAAGAATAATATGATTCAAAAAGTGATTCAAGGGAAAATTAAGTACAATTTAGATCCATAAAAGGTTATTTCAAAATAATTGTGAATGCAGCCCTTTAGTTATATTATTGTGCAAAAATTTAGATTCAAAATCACCATCCAAATTATAGTTTTTTTTGGGGGAATTTTAGATTATATTTTACTATCTCAATTACAATGAGAATTTAGGTTTTATTTTTCCATTTCAATTACAAATTTATAGAAAATTTAAATTCTAATTTATCACCTCAATTGCAAATTAGACAAATTGAGTTCTTTTCATCAAATTGATTAATATTTGACACAAATTTTAATTTCCAAATCTCCTATATTTTATTTTATATATACAATAGATACCCACTCTACTACATTAAATCTATTTCAAAATATATATTAGGGAGATTATGCCTCTACAAATTATAGATTGTTTACAAAATGTTAGGATTGGTGATATTAATCTTGCAATCTTAGGACTATGCTTTGTAATTTGATATTTTAAAAGTCAGTTATTATTTCATGAAACTCCAAAAATTGTGTAAGGGGAACTTGGACATCCCATATGAGGAGATTTTTTTTTTAATTAAATATTATTTTTGTATGCACTTGGAATATTCTTTATAAGTTGTCATTGAGTGGGGAAGCTTAATTTGGTCAATGAGAACATCTATGAAGGCTTGGAATGAAGTGGAATGCTATAAGAGGTATAATAAACATTTATGATATTCTAAGGGTGTAAGAAAGCACCTTTGATTATGTATAATAATTTGATAGACTCTTTTTGACTTAGGGAGTTGTTATTTTATTTTCTAGTGAGTTGTTTTAGTCCTCTAGTTCAAAGTTGGACATCCAAATTCATGAGAAAATTCTTGAAGCTTCTAGAAAGATGTTTGTAACTCCCAAACATATGTCATGAGATACCTTTTTTCTTGTAGACTACTTAGCTCATGGTTTGAGTCTATTGTAGTGAGGACCATTTATAGTTTCTTGTAATACCTTTAGCTTTAAATTGAAACTTGGAGTAGGAGATAATGCAAGTTATTTTGTAGGTTGTTGTAGTAATGAAGCGCTACTAGAATTAAGAGGGAAAATTTTTATTAGTGTAACTCTTGTTGATAAGTAATAAATGCTTTGGGTTTCTTTGGTGTGGAGCTTGTTCTTGAGAGGGTTTCTCTATGTTTATCTTGTGTTATTATTGCATTTCTTTTATGGTTTTTGTATTTTTATCTATAACTTATCACTACTTAAGTATTTGGATGATTTGAATTTGCAACATACTTTTACTTGTTAGTTATATCCTATTTCTATAAATATTTATAAAAAGTTCTTAAAGCCAATTCTTAAAGTATACTCTATTAAACACATATTTTCTTACAATAAATTAATCATAGAAAAGGATATCATGTCTTTACAAAATTAATTATATATTTAAATCTAAAATATCTCTATAGAAATAAAAAGATAATTAGAAATTTAAATCTACAAATATTTATATGCCAAACATATAACATGATATTAAGAGATGTATTATTAAAGTTAACATGTTTTCACTCTAAAATTCCAATTTTTATTCTATTAAAAAATTATCTTTGTGAATTTAATTGCAAATTAGCATTTCAAATCAATACTCATAACTCCCTATCTTAATAATAAATGAATATGGATATGAATTTTCACTCTACAATTAACAATTACAATAATTTCTTTTAGAAATGAAATTTTATGATGTTTCTTGAAATTGCATAAAAAAGTTGAAGCTGCATTGTCATTTTTATAAGGACAATATCTAATTAGTGAAGTTATACACAATTTATGTTATTTATAAGCTTTTTGGTATTGCCTTTTTATTTTTAATAAATGTGGTGAAAAAGATTAGCTTCATGAAAGTATATGAAAAATTTGTATATTTTTATAGCAAAGAATATCTAAAGAGTCAGAAATTTTATAATATTTCTTGCGATTGCCTAATAAAATTGAAGTTGCATTGTCATATCTACCACTGACATAAAAGGACACAATTTCTAATAGCTCCATGCCCATCACTAAGATTACAGACTTATAGACCAGATTCATCACGGATGAGTGCGGGAATAGATATAAACAGAATCTTCATACTGAGTTTTGCAGTCAGCCTTGTCCTTACATGACAAGATTTTACCTCCATCCTGCACCACCACCTTCAGTAATTAGCAACCACTATAAACCCAATAAACGACTTAACATATATTTTTCTTAATGTTATGAGATTTCCACAATCTATAATTTTTTAATTTTGTATTTTGATTGTGTTTGATTTTTTTTCATTAATATTTCAGATCACACTCTGTGATCCATCATCATGATGATAGAGAGCATTTCAGATCACTCATCAGGATGATAGAGAGCCTTGTATTTATACTCTCTATCATCTTGATGATAGATCAGAGAGTGTGATCCAAAACGATGATGGACAAAATTCAAACACAATCAAAATTCAGAAATAACAAATTACATATATTTCTCTTTTATACTTCTTTATATCTTACAATCTTCTGATTATCTGTGCTTGAATTTGGCCTGGAATTAGACACCAAAGCTTCATTCTTATCTGCAAATCAATGGACACAATAAGGACAGAATAAATTATTGAATATTTTACAAACAGCTTGCAGATTTTCATGCACTCATAGACTTCAAGATAATGGAAACCATGGAGAAAGAAGTTCAGAGATCACTACCTTGTTGAAGCAATCTACAAGCAGTGGAATGATTAGTTACCAACCATAAGAACAAAACACAGAACAAAATAACGTGGCCCTTCTTCATCATGAAAATCTGTATGCTAATGAAGAGTTGAATATGGCTGAAGTAGAAGTTGTGACTTATAAACAAAGATCTTGACATTTGAAGGGCATTTTTTTCCATGTTGGATAATCGATTGACAAACTATACTCCTTTCTGGAAGTCCAGAGTTTGAATAATGGCACACAAATTTGGTGAAATGATGAGCTAAAATCTCCCGTGAGTTGGCGATTGAAATTTTTGTCCACGCCACCGACTACGTAGGTATTTCTTTGCATCTTCGCTTGGAGAAAATGATTTTTGTGTCCAAGATTAAGTCCTATATTCTCAAATGTTAAATTTATTTTCTATCCTAAATTTATTCTACCTCTCAACAATCTATCAATTAACTATTTAGGGTCATAGGTTCTCTTCTCAACTAAGTACATGCCCATATCATTCATGTATGTATTTAGTTGTTGAAAGAAAATTTTACCTTCAAGGCTTAAATCTTCAAATATCATAAAAGGATGAATTATGATATGTCTAAACTAATCTTTAAAATGGATTTTTTTAGTAGTGTAGTTGTATTATCATTTACAAATAGTCAATTCTTAGAGCTATTGTGTGTAGTAGTTCATATGATGTCATAGTGGTATCAAATGTTGTGATTATATCAAAGTCATTACATAAAAGACCAATCTTCCTAGTAGTGATTTAGCTCTATTATTTTGATAAAGTTTAATTAAATATTTAATATCATTAGTATATATTACCATGTTAGCCTCCAATCTTGTGAACAATGGGTGAAGAAAGCAATTTCAAATAAAAAAGATCAATAATACTTGTTATGCTTGTCCATATGAAGGGTCCATAATTACATAAGGTTTACCTAACTATTAGGGAGGTGATTCTATAAGTAAGTTCTAATTTCCTGTGTTATTCCCCTACCATGGTGTACAATAAAATGTGGCACAATATAATATGTCTTCTAAAGATTTTCGTGAATGATTTCTCCTTGAATTAAAGTATTTATACATGAATATAGTGTACTAAGAACCTCCCATTATTACATTTTTTATTTTTATTATCCACTATGAATACAAAGATGTAAGTGTTGGTGTCAACCACCTCCTAGGAGCACCGTCTGCAACAAAGAACCTTTACGAATGCACGAGAGAAGCACACACTATTTCACCATAAGTGAATGACTTGAGATGCTATAAAATTACATATTGTACAACCTTTTAAAGGCACTTGAAAAAAATCAATGGGTGAGAAAACTACCCTATGGGAAAAAACCACCCAGAGTATTTACCCTAAGATAAACTTAATCACTACACTAACAGCCCCCCTTAAGTGCAAACTTAGGGAGAATGAAGATGCAATATGGGTCCCAGCTACACAACCATGTTAGGTACCCATTTACAATGCAAAAAGAAATCTCTCACAACCAGAGAAAAAGAGAAAAACTATGTGGGAAAAAACCCCTCTCCAAAAGAGAGAAAAGAAAAACAAAATGATGCATGGATGGAGGACTCAATCACATCCCCCAAGGACTACATACATCACGTATATACAATAAGTGATCCCACCATAGGAAGGAAAAAAGGAGATATTATATCTCCCCCATAATGAAGAAGCTCCAATGCTGATGAAATATGCTTGAAAACAAAATATGATCCAATGCCTACAAGCAACTCCTCTCCCCTTAGGAAGAAACAAGTCCACCAGAAGAAGCCACTCCATCTCCAATTGAAAAGAGGAAGGAAGTCTCCAAAAATAATCCACCACATAATCATGATAAAAAACAACCAAGAAATGCGACACATCAAGTGAAGGCTCATCAATGTCAATCTCCAAAGACAAGCTAGATGTATCAACAACCATGCTATCTTCGGAGATTGACATTGATGAGTCTTCACTTGATTTGTCACATTATTGGAACTGTTTTTGATCATGATTATGTGGTGGATTATTTTTGGAGACTTCCTTCCTCTTTTCAGTTGGACATGGGGTGGCTTCTTCTAGTGGACTTATTTCTTCCTAAGGGGAGAGGAGTTGCTTTTAGGCATTGGATCATTTTTTTTTTCAGGCATATTTCATCAGCATTGGAGCTTCTTAATTATGGGGGGGATATAATATCTCCTTTTTTCCTTCCTATGGGGGGATCATTTATTGTATATACATGATTTATGTAGTCCTTAGGGGTGTGATTGAGTCCTCCATCCATGTATCATTTTTGTTTTTCTTTTCTATCTTTTGGAGAGGGGCTTTTTCCCATAGGGTTTTTCTCATTTTCTCCGGTTGTGAGAGATTTATTTTTGTATTGTAAATGGGTTCCTAACATGGTTGTGTAGCCGAGACCCATATTACATCCTCATTCTCCCTAAGTTTTTCATTTGAATATTTGCTACTACCACCAAGATCTACACCAATGGTTGGTCCACCCAGGCTCACGCCCAAGGTTTCGTAATAACCCCCATGTCCTACTCATTGGAGCTTGGCACTTTCCCTAACAATTGAGTATAGGTTGTGCACTTCAGCACCATCCATTTTTCGGGGCTAGTTGATTCGACAGGTGAGTTGTTACACACTCCTTAGCACCATTTGATACCATGTTGGTGTCAACCACCTCCCAAGAGCACCATCTGCAACAAAGAACCTTCACGAATGCATGAAAGAAGCACACACTATTTCACCATAAGTGAATGAATTGAGATGCTATAAAATTACATATTATACAACCTTTTACAGGAAAGAAAAAAAGAAATGGGTTTGAAAACTACCCTACAGGAAAAATCCACCCGTAGTATTTACCCTAAGATAAATTAATCACTACACTAATAGTAAGATGCACTTGGTTCCTTTCATTTGTCTTGTAGCCTAACAATAGCCCATGTATGTTTCTTGAAAATGAGGCACAAACTTGATTAGTTTCATAGGTTCATTTTCCTTAGAAGGAATAATTGTCTTGAACTTAGGACCACTCCTAATTCTATAATGTGGTAGCTTTAACCCTAAATAAATATTCCTATAATTTTGTAATTAAAGGCTAGACTATTCCAATTCAATTCTACCCTAGTCTCATGAGTTAGCTAGAAAGCCTTTTAATTTTTTTTCCCTCGATTTAGAGTGAAAATTAAATTTATCATTAAATCCTTTATAGAATAAGTATATCACCTTAACACTTATGTGACCATTATAAAATATATATTGCAAGGAAGCAATTCATCATATTGACCTTAGTTAAAGGTTAAAGACCCAACCATTACATATTAGATGAGGTAACATTGCCCTTGTCATAATAAATTTTGAATAACTTTCCACTCAAGGACTCTAAGTTGAACTATGTCCTTAATATAAATTTTTACATCCGTGAATAATTCCTAGAAAAATCTTCCCAATAGACCTCTTTTATATTTTTCTAGCCCATGAAATGACCTCAAAAAGTGTCTTGACTAGCAAATCTCTTAAGATGCATTTTATAATTCTTAAAATAGACAATTTTATTGGTTTGCAAGCTTGGGGAATATTATTTCTTCTAATTGGTAATCTAATTTAGGGAACATGAGTAATTATAGGGTTCTAATTTTACCCTAAACATCATGGATATACAATTATAATGCATTTACCTTTGCAGAAGCCAAACAATAACTAAAAAAGGGTGCCCTAACTTCTCTTACATAGCTTATCTTCTAATTTTATTTAATGATAATGAGCTTATCCTATTTACAAATATAATTCAATTGTAAGGAAAGATATATATGTAATTAAGTTACTTCTTTTACATAGCTTATCTTATAATTTTATTTAATGATAATGAGCTTATCCTTTTTACAAATACAATCAATTGTAAGGAAAGAGATATATGCAATTACTTGAGAATTTAACTTTAAATATTTTTATTAATTTCCTTGACACCTTTCCCCTTTGTATGGATAAGCTTGGAAAATAAACACCTATCCTATCGAACATAAATATTTTGAATCCTCTTCATTAATCCATATTGTCTATTGATTGAAACATAAAATTGATGGATAGAAATAAAATGGAGAAACATAATATATTTTTTAGACTGCAGGAATCAGTTGAGTATCCATCCCCCTATAAATTGTAGTACACCTAGTAAAATAATTTCACGTGATCAATGGAGTTGGCATGCCACACCCTCTGGTACCATAGGTTTGGGGGGAGAATAGACCTCATGACCTCTTGCCTGCAACAGGATGCTTTAGCCAATCAAGCTAGCCCCCCTACACCAAAGAAGAAACATAATATTGAAAGCTACTTCCTTTTTTAATTTTCCTAAGCTAATGAGATCATGAAATGCAACATAAAAATAATGGTGATGATTCACTTATAATTTATCCTTTGTCAAGTAAAAATAATGATCCCACCATTCTCATGCCATTGAATAACACATGAAAACACTTCGCTTGCTCTTTATGCTACATACCTATGTGATTAACCCACCTTCTCACTTTTGACAAATGAAATAAAGAAAAATAATGCTACTATAATGTAAATGGAAACTTATTTACCTTTTTTTTTTTTTAGACTATAGGAATTGGGTAGGACAACCCCATATAAACTGCAGTGCGCCTGGTAAACTTTTTAACGTGACTGGTGGTGCCGGCGTGACACGCCCTCCGATACCACGGGGGTGGGGGAGACTAGACCTCGTGACCAACCTCCTGCAATAGGAAAGATTTAGCCAACCGAGCTAAGGCCCCAACCCAACTTATTTACTTTTTCCCTACCAATTGATATGTTTAATAATATCTAGATTTGATAACCCACATTGATTGACACATGATAGCAATCAAGGACAAAAAGGGAGATGCACAATTATACACCATTAAATTTTGTTATTATACACAAGTGAAAAGGACTAGAACACAACTGCCCACATTAGAAACTTAAAAGTTGTATTATAACATAAAATAATGTACCTAAGTCAATGGGTTATTTATAAATTTACATGAAAACAGTGCTATGGTTGATTCAAATTTATTTGTAGAAACAATCAACTTGATGAGAAATCATCCAAGATTATTACTAAAGTTTACCATATTTTGAAATCCATTGAAAGGTAATCACATTCAATGGATCACATTAATTAATCTACGATCAATGGTTAGGGTTAAAATAAATAAATCCAAAGATGCACACCACCATATTTCATTTTTTATCCCTAAATACATAAAATTCTAACACATCATCATTAATTAATGGTTTATGAGACTTTAGAAGTGTTATCCTCTAAATTTTAAAACATGTAATTTTATTCCCTTAAAATTAAAATGGCCTTCATTTCATGCCTTTAATTCATTTGTAGTCGCCTTCCTTGCAAGTTTTATAACCTTCGTTGCGTAACCTTGTGATTTCATAACCTAGTTGCGAGGTTCAAAATTTGCAGAATAATCCGACAACTCAATCCTTATTTCTCCCCATCCTTGCCTAAGTGATTGGTGTGTTGGAAGTTCTCAAAAACTTAGAACCCATGACATGCAGTTCTGTGGTTTGGATTTTTTGTGATCCCATGAATTTTCAGGCAATCTCCTTGGTTTTCGAATGCCGCTAACCCATTTAATTACTTGTACCTGGAGTATCATGTGACTATCTTTTCAGGAGTTATGAAATGTGAGCTCAATCTTAAGGCACACTCCTCAACCAATGGTGCATTAATTAGACCTCTTAAATGGAAAACTTGTAATGGAAACTCGCTAAGGTGGCGGCAAGTTATTGACAGATTAAAGGACATCATTACCTATTGGCATAATTAAATAAGCTTGTTTACAGAGAAAGGTGATAGTACTACTAAGTCTTGTTTTCTTATCAACCAAGGAAAATTCGAAATGGGGCTTCTTGCAACCAATGAAATGTGGGATGATGAGCCTATGCCTATTTTGCAACTAGACTTGAATTGGCCTAAGGAAGAGCAAATTGATATCATTTCCCAATTGCGCACACTTGCCTGGAAGGAAAAAACTAGCTATGCTCAATATCATAGGCTAATCTTCGTCCTAGAGGAAGAGGAGGAACGCGTTGAGCTGTGCAACCTTTTAATGGAGATACTACTAGATTTGGAGAATGCCTGACCACCTGCGGTAGTTTAATTTTCTTGTTTAGCATGGCATCTTTTTGTAATTAGTGGTGATAACCCAATTTTGGTGTAATGTAATTGTTTCCATTTAATGTCACTTTCTTAAGGACGGTTACTGCAAAGACCCTTATGAATAGTTATGATACATTTTTGGCTTGGGGAAACTCTATAAAAGGCGAAACTTTTGGGAAAATAAGGGAGATTAGTAGGAGTAAAATAGGGGGGCATCTAGGTTATCTTTTTGTGTAGTTTCATTATACAAAAATAAAAAGTTTATGAACCCATGTTTTGGCATTAAAAAAATAAAGAAGATATCTTCGAATCTTTGAATTTCATAATGCTTTCTTTAGATGGCAATGACCTATGTTTCTTTGTGGTTATTCTTCAATGTCATTCTATTATAATGGACTATATATGAATTTAATTATAAAACTTTGGGTTTGGATTGAATTAGCTTCCAAAAAGAGCATGTTGTCATTTTTTTTCTTGGATACCATTCGCTTGTGTAGGGAAGATGATCTTTGTATCATTTACTTGCATTTACTTTATTTTAAGTTTAATATTTCACACCTAGTTCATGGTTATGGGTAGGTGTTAGTTGCCTTTTGTGCTTTCTGGTAAAAAGCATACCCAGTCTTTATTCATTACATATCTGTCAAAGTTAGCTACACCTTGTAAAATAAGTAGAGAGCATTTGCAAATATCATTGCAAGTGACTCAACTATTGACCAGATTGCCATTTATTTGGGCTAAAGAGTATAAAGTTAAAGTGACTTGAATCTGTCAACCAATAGATTTTTAGCGACTTTGTTGGGGACCGAAAGATAATAATCAAAGTATTGGTTTCTCTTTCCTTAGAAATTTAAAGGTACCTCCCCAAGGATGGATATTGGTGACTCTGTTTGATGAAAAGTACTCAGACACATTTTATTCTAGTGAAGACCTATGCTAATTTAATTTTTAGTTTTGCATTATGGCATTGATTTCTTCCTAGCCATTGGGAAATCATTTCCCCCCCCCGTTTCTTTGCCTATATAATCACCTTTTCCTGAAGGATCAAGAAATTATTTTCCAAAATTCAATGGGGAAGGTTCTGAAGATGCTAAAAAACACATTCTAGCTTTCACAGTTGCTTGTGGCATTTTGGGGGTAGGTGAAGAAGATTTTTTTGCTAGATTATTTATTGAATCCCTTATTGGGCCTACTACAAATTGGTTTTGTTATTTAGTTCAAATAATTGCATAACTGATTGGGATTCATTAAAGGATAAGTTTTTGGGAAGGTATAAGAGCCCTATTGATGAAGTTGCATTGTTGGTTTAATTTTTCAACATTTAGAAGCAAGAAGGTGAAAAAATCAGAGAATTTGTGAATAGATTCAATAGGTTGCTCAGAAAAATACCTACCTCTATTCAACCAAGTAAGCAACTGCAACTTTGCACTTTTATTTCTTCTTTGCACCCAAATGTTCAGTTTTGTTTAAAAAGATGTAAAGTAAATGATATTAAAATTGCACAAGAAGAGGCTATCAAAATTGAGGATGATATGGTTTTAAGTGGCTTATGGAAAAAAAATTAGTCTATAAACAACTTAAGTAGTAAAACTATAAGGAAATCTATCATACAAAGGTCAACTTCTAATCCTATAAATTTCCAATATATGCAGCCCCCACCATTAAATGCTCTAATCTAACTATTTTTTATCAAAGGAACTTTTGTAAAAGAGAGATAAGAAATATGGGAATTAAACTTCATATGAATAGAAGAATTGAAGCATATTATATGCATTAGGAATAAGATAATGATGAATCTATAAGTCCATCAAATGACAAAGAAAGTGGACAATTCTTGCACAATGTTGATAGTGAAGAAAGTAATACGAATGAAATTGTTTCGGCTTCCTTATTCACGATAGAAATACAATCATTCACTTTTTCCAATGAGGAAGAGCAACATGAGGACTCACAATATAAAGATAAGGTATGAAATATCCTTTCACCAGAATGCATGCAAACTGATTATGAAGTCTTCAAGTTCCCTGAGCCAAATGATATACTGAAGTGAGGCTACAAGAAGAGGTCAGGAATGATTTTTCATTTGAATCTTTTCAAGTTAAAAATTTAAATGCCAAAAATTTTAAATAGAAAGATGATACATTGTAAGTAGCCATGATGGTTCTGTTGAGGGTAGTCAAATGCATGAAAATGTTGAACCTCATAACGTCTATATCCTAAATCAGTATCTCAATGCACGTGAAGATAAATTTTGTGTGGAGACAAAATTGCCGTGACTGATCTACAAGATATGAATATAGGTGATGAAGTAGATCATAAAATTGTTAGATCAAATTTCACAAAGAAAGATGAAATTGTTCTAGTTGGGGATAATCTTTAGTCACATGGAAACATTGTTTGTAATGGAAATTTTCAGTCTAATATATTTTTAGTTTTGCATGAGGTTGATGATTGGTCTTCTAATTTGAATGATTCTCTATTTGCTGCCAAAAAAGTAAAATGTATGCAAGGACATAATGAAATATATGTTGCAGGTCAGAATTCAAGATTTTCAAATGATGCAGTCACCTATACATGCCACACCAAAAGGAGATTTTCATTTGATGGTTTGTGTGTGGGTTGTTTGATTTGAGGTCTAATTTTTCTTAGCTGTTCAGGCCGAGTGTATCACTAGGTCACACCTGATGCCATTCAGAAAAATGCTGGTAATTTCATATGTTGGGAAATTTCAGTACGAGTTGTCAAATTGGAGAGGTGTACAATGGGGGTTGGCTTCTTGAACATCAAGTCACCGGTAGAAGATTTTTATATGAAGTCATTCTTATCAGTTTAATCAAGATGATCACCAGTTGGCAATTAATTGTGTGCATGCTTCTCATTTATCCAATGTTGTTTTGCATAGGTTGCACTATTTCTCTCAACCCATGAATGGCTTGGCATGAACATCGGGTTGTCTAGAGGTAGGGTCTTATGACCATGTATGTCGTAAGGGTTTTTGTCATGTTGGTAGTGTAGTTTCCATTCCTGTTGCATCTTGTTTTTGGCTTGTGCCCGGTTCCCCTCTAACCTTCTACAAGTGGTACCCCATTCTCCTGGTTTTCTTTGACTCTATGGCCAAATGAATTTATACACTAGTCTGTGCTTTGAGTTATGGGTTCCTTGCTTGGTCCTTCATAGTCCTTGTCCCCAATCAGAGCCAATGTTACCCTCTAAATTTTAAAACATGCAATTTTATTCCCTTAAAATTAAAATGGCCTTCATTTCATGCCTTTAATTCATCCATAGTCGCGGTCCTCGCAAGTTTTATAACCTTCGTCGCATAACCTTGTAATTTCATAACCTATTCTTGAGGTTCAAAAGTTGTAGAATAATCTGAGGACCTGATCCTTCTTTCTCCCCATCCTTGCCCAAGTGATTGGTGTGTTGGAAGTTCTCAAAAACTTAGAACCCATGACATGCGGTTTTGTGGTTTGGCTTTTTCACGATTCCGTGACTTTTCATGCAATCTCCTTGGTTTTCGAACACCGCCAACCCATTTAATTACTTGTACGACATATCATGTGACTATCTTTTCAGGAGTTCTGAAATGTGAGCTCAATCTTAAGGCACACTTCTCAACCAATGGTGCATTAATTAGACCTCTTAAATGGCAAGTATAACAAAAACTCGCTATGGTGGAAACATGATAACCTTAATAGATTAAAGGATATCATTACCTACCAGCAAATTAATTAAGCTTTTTTACAGAGAAAGGTTCGATAGTACTATTGAGTCCTATTTTCTTATCGACCAAGGAAAATTTGAAATGGGGCTTCCTGCGACCAATGAAATGTGGGATGATGAGCCTATTCCTATTCTACAACCAAACTTGAATTGACCCGAGGAAGAGTAAATTGATGTCATTTCCCAATTGCGCACACTTGCTTAGAAGGAAAAGACTAGCTACACTCAATATCACAGGGTAATCTTCATCCTAGAGGAAGAGGAGGAACGCACCGAGCTGTGCAACCTTTTAATGGAGATACGACTGGATATGGAGAATGCCCAACCACCTGCGACAGTTTAATTTTATTTTTTTGCATGGCATCTCTTTGTAATTAGTGGTGATAACCCAATTTTGGTGTAACGTAACTATTTCCGTTTAATGTCACTTTCTTGAGGACGGTTACTTCAAAGACTATTATGAATAGTTACGATACATTTTTGGCTTGGGGAAACTCTATAAAAGGTAGAACATTTGGGAAAATAAGGGAGATTAGTTAGAGTAAAATAGGGGGGACAACTAGGTTATCTTTTCGTGTAGTTTCATTGTATAGAAAGAAAAATTCTATGAGCCCATGTTTTGGAATTAAAGAAATAAAGAATATATCTTAGAATCTTTGAATTTCATAATATTTTCTTTATATGGCAATGAATTGTGTTTCTTTGTGGTTATTCTTCAATGTCATTCTATTATAATGGATTGTATATACATTTAATTCTAAAACTTTGGGTTTGGATTGAATTAGCTTCCAAAAAGAGTCTATTTTTCTTTCTTTTCTTGGATACCATTCGTTAGTGTAGGAAAGATGAGCTTTGTATCATTTACCTACATTTACTTTATTTTAAGTTTAATCTTTCACACCTAGTTCATGGTTATGGGTAGGTGTTAGTTTCCTTTTCTACTTTCTAGTAAAAAGCATACCTAGTCTTTATTCATTGCATATCTGTCGAAGGTAGCTGTGCCTTGTAAAATAAGCAAAGAGTGCTTGCAAATATCATTACAAGTGACTCAACTATTGGCTAGATTGTCATTATTTGGGCTAAATAGTATAAAGTTAAAGTGACTAATCTGTCAACCAACAAGAAGATACAATGATCCTACATAATCTATATTTTATATGAAAAGTGTCAAGTTTTAGTGAATACATGGATTTATATAATAAAAGGAAATTCTACTATGAAATCTTAACAAGGATGGAGGTTGGGGCACTTCAAAAAGGAGATTTTTTAGTAAGGCTAAGGATAAGATGATTCAAAAAGTGATTCAAGGGAAAATTAAGTACAATTTAGATCCATAAAAGGTTATTTCAGAATAGTTGTGAATGCACCCTTTTAATTATATTACTGTGCAAAAATTTAGATTCAAAATCACCATCTAAATTATAATTTTATGAGAATTTTAGATTATATTTTACCACCTCAATTAGAATTCGATGAGAATTTAGGTTTTATTTTTCCATTTTAAAATTACAAACTTAAATAAAATTTAAATTCTAATTTTTCACTTCAATTACAAATTAGATAAATTAAGTTCTTTTCACCAAATTGATTAATATTTGACACAAATTTTAATTTCTAAATCTCTTATATTTTATTTTATATATTCAATAGCTACCCACTCTACTACTTTAAATCTATTTCAAAATATTTATTAGGGAGATTATGCCTCTACAAATTATAGATTGTTTACCAAAATTGTTAGGATTGGTGATATTAATCTTGCAATCCTAGGACTATGTTTTGTAATTTGATATTTTAAAAGTTAGTTATAATTTGATGAAACTTTAAAAAAATTGGAAAGGGAACTTGGACATCCCATGTGAGGATTTTTTTTAAATGAAATAAATTATTTTCGTATATACTTGAAATATTCTTTATAAGTTGTCATTGAGTGGGGAAACTTAATTTGGTCAATGAGAACATCTATGAACACTTGGAATGAAGTGGAGTGTTGGAAGAGGTATAATAAGCATTTATTAAATTTTAAGGGGCGTAAGAAAACACCTTTGATTATGTATAATAAGTTGATAGACTTATTTGGACTTAAGGAGTTGTTATTTTATCTTCTAGTGAGTTGTTTTAGTCCTTTAGTGAAGTTGGACATCCAAATTCATGAAAAAAATCTTGAAGCTTCTAGAAAGATGTTTGTAACTCCCAAACATATGCCATGAGATACCTTTTGCTTGTAGACTACTTAGCTCAAGATTTGAGTCTATTGTAGTGAAAACCATTTATAGTTTCTTGTAATACCTTTAGCTTTGAATTGAAACTTGGAGTAGGAGATAATGCAAGTTATTTTGTAGGTTGTTGTAGTAACAAAGTGCTACTCAAATTAAGAGGGAAAAATTGTATTAGTGTAACTCTTTTTGAAAAATAATAAAAGCTTTGGATTTCTTTGGGCGTGGAGCTTATTCTTGCAAAGGTTTCTTTATGTATATCTTGTGTTCCGATTTGCATTTCTTTTATGATTTTTCTATTTTTATCTATAACTTATCACTACTTAAGTGTTTGGATGATTTGAGTTTGCAACATACTTTTATTTGTTAGCTATATCCTATTCCTAAAAATAATTCTATATTTTTTTTTAAACCAATTCTAAAAGTATACCTTATTAAACACATAAATTTTCATATAACAAAATAATATTAGAAAAGGATAGCATATCTCTACAAAAGTAAATTATATATTTAAATCCAAAATATCTCTATAGAAATAAAAGATAATTATAAATTTAAATCTACAAATATGTATATGCCAAACATATAGTATGATATTGAGAGATGTATTATCAAAATTAACATGTTTTCACTCTAAAATTCAAAATCTTTTATCTATTCAAATAAAAAAAAAATACATCTATATGAATTTAATTATAAATTAACATTTTACATTGATATTTATAATTCCTTATCTTAACAAGCGCTCTGCGTGAGCTGGAGTCCCTGCCGTAAGCAGGTCTGTTTGTAGGGAGAACAGAGTTATGAGTATTTTGGAGTTGGTTTCTAGCCAAACAAAAGCATTATGTATAACAGATTCTGCTTCGAATTCTCCTAGCTGTAAATAGAGGTGCTCGTCCGCTTCTTTCGCCAATCACATTTACTAAAATTAACCAAACTAAGAAATTGCTCATCATTAGAGAAGCTACAGTTAAATTTTCAATGTAACTTGATCATTTAAACATATTTCTATAAATTAACCAGACTGACATATAGCATCCTCACCCAACTTAAACATATTTACTTTAACTAACCAAACTGAGAATTTGTCCATAGGTAGATAAGCCATGGTCTGATTTCAAATGTGAACTTCATATAGATGAAAATGTCCAGACAACATACATGGTTTCTACTTACATACAAACTTGAGCTCCTCTAGCTGAACACTTAGAAGTTCGTTGGCCATGTTTGCTCTCAAATCAAACACAGATCAATGAATTCCAATGAATTATAGAAAATCAAGGAAACTTTTCTGGAGTATAAAAAGCAAAAGAGTAAGCCTGAGAAACTCAAATATACAAATGCTTTAACCTCTGGAACTCAATTTATTATTAAAAAACCGGGGAAAAAGAAAGAAAATACACAGATTACATTGTGAAAAATTAAAATCCAAAGTGAGTAAATTAGTCCGAAAAAAATGAAACTAATTCACTTCTTAGCATGTCCTCTATCTGGTTTTGGAGAAATGCTAACTGTGTTCTCGGATGGCTGGAGCACAAAATTTAAATTTAGTCAGATTTTGGGTTTGAATTTCATCAAACATGACTATCCTTTATGATGCAAATCAAAAATCATAAAGATGGCGAATGTGAACGAAAAATAGTTGTGATTCTTCGCCCCCTACACATAACCTAATTGCAGTTACCTCTAGGCTCTAAGTAGCTTATCATTGGAAGTTAAAGAAAGTAGACTTAAATGAGCAAATAAATACCATAACACAAACTTGTGAAGCAAAAAAATTTGGGTAAAACAGAATTTCCTAATTAGGCTGAGTTCAAAAGAACCATTTCCATACTTGACAAACCTTATGTATCCTTGAACATTCATAAGTAACAAGTTCAAAAGAACCATTTCCATACTTGACAAACCTTATGTATCGTTGAACATTCATAAGTAACATGCAAAAACTTGTTTGATATGCCTATTAAAGGTGATCTGTGACACGATTTTGATAGTCATTTCTGTTGTGTCCTGTCTAAATCATTAATTGTACAACTCAGGATAGTCAAATGTGAATTGCATCATATCAGATTAAATGCATAGTATAATAGCATTTCAAAATTGTAATGAATTAGGCTGGGTTACTACCTATAACCATAACACTCGGGTCATTGCTAGAATACGTAATTAACCACAAACAAAACTTATACTAAGAAAATAATGGTACAAGGTTTGCTGATTTGAGCTCAAAGACGGAAAATACACAACAAGAATTTTACCCCCATATCTTTTATGGTTGGGATAATTGCCATAAGTGGTTAATATTGGCAAATGCAAGGGTGTACCACATGAAATTTGATGCAGTCTCAATACAGTGCAGTGTAACCGAAATCCAGTCAACCAGAGTTACTGTAAATAAGCGAATTTCTCTGAGATTTTCTCAAAAGATACAATCCATTTTCTCACTGCTACCATTCTTACAATAGAATTACACAGCCATAGTTTCAGATAAAAAATTTCATTGCCATTTTTCATAACTGCAATATTAAAGATATTGCCATGAAATAAGGTTAAATTGCTTTTCTTCGTAGAAAACAGAACAAAAATGCATTACAAAATTTTAAAGCTGTGTACTTCCAGCATTTATAAATTATGTTTTATGTTAAGCAACAACCAAAGAAGCTTTAGAGCATCAAAATTTAATGCAGTTTTCTTTATACCAAATATCAAAGGACAAAATTCTATTATTAATTTCTTAACAGCTCTGTCTTCCAAAGTCTGCTTGCCAAAGAAGTTCTTGTTGACAAAAGATTCTAAACCCTTTGATTCAAGGGGAGCAGAGCACAAGTCAGGTTGAGTAAAGACATCAAGAATTGAATCAAATTCTAGTCTCTCCAGTAGTGATAACATCCATCCCCTTTTGTCTCAGAAGCATCTCCATAGGTTGATCACTTTGTCTTCCAGTATTTCTGAAACAAAACAGATTCTTTAGCAGGAAAGAGGAAGACAATATTCTGTATGTAGACGAAGCCAAAATACACAGTTTTTGTCCTCGAACAGTTTCCAACTCACCATTATTGAAAATTCATTCAAATGAAAAATCATATTTTAAATGCTAATAGTGGTTTAAGGGTGTAACCATTCCTTTCCTATTATCATAAACTAAAACAACTTTCAACAATAATAACAACTAAAAATAATTTGCAATGATGTTAGGCGCCACAGATCTCCCAAAAACATTCCAAACCACTGCCAAGGTCTTGTAGACACATTTTCTCCATTCATCTTCTTGTTGCATATCATTCTAGCATTGTTCATATTGCTGAAAGCAGTGACAACTCCAACAAAATACCAGTGCCCCAATAATTAATATTAGATCAGAAAAAAACTGGTCAAATACCCACATGCATATAAGGCACGAGTTTAAACACCTGCAGAATGGAGTGAACACTTCTCAAGAAGAGAAAGAGAAACACTAACAAAATAGCTTTACCATTCAAAATTAAACAGCAAGTAATACAAATGTTTCTACAATAATAGCTTATAACAATGCCAAATAAAAGAAAAAATGAAACCAGTGTCACTAGACTTAAAAGCCCAAAGACATAAGCCTCCTCGAAGGGCAGATTTCTCAGTCAAATGCCTCTTTGCTCACATGAAAAAAGAGGGTTACTTGTAGCCAACAATGGTGCAAAGCTCAGAGCATGCAAATTTCAAGGTTGCAGTGGGAGAAATAAAATGGCAGTGTTATGAATAGTGGATTCCCTTTGTTAACTATTGTTTGAATATCATTGAATATAATCAATGTAGAATAGCAAAAATGAATCATTTTATTCAAATATCGTTTGAATATAAGTTATGGTTTGGTTTTATATTCATGGGAAAAGGAATGATAATGCTTTTTGGATAACAAAAAAGCATTGAATAGCAGGCATAATGACATGTAGAATATAATATATTGAATTAAGTTAAAAAAAAGTTAATGCTTTTGAATAACATATCACCTAAAATAGAACTACTATGAGTAGTATGAAGCATATAGGAATTGGGATGGTGCAAATGAACAGATTAAACAAGGTTATTCGATGGTCAAATTCCTAAGACAGTTTTTGTTTCAAAATGCATTGCATGCATAGACTAATGCCCTAATAATTCATATGAGATCAGGAAAAACTCACCAAATGCCCGCATGCATATAAGACACAAGTTTAAACACCTGGGGCAACTTCTTATCACCTATAGCATTCCACACAACTGCTGTAGCAGCCTACACAATACCAGTAGCACGACTACAAGTGAGTTGCCATGCATCACGTGCCTAGCCTTCGACCTTCCTGATTTGAACTACTGAACCAATTTCATATCACAGAACATAGGAGTCAAGTGGATATTCTTCAATGCTCTAAAGTCTAAACCACTGAAAAAGCTTGAAAATTTGAACATGCAAACTGCCATCAAAATATCACTAATAAAGAATTAATATTCACTATGTAATTCAATTCTCTTAATTTGTTAAATTAATTTCATGTGTGATTATTTTTTTATCTCGTGAAAAATTTCCACACAACAATAGTTTTTTAATAACAAATGAAAAATAGGCATGCAAAGCGCAAAAAAGCAATCTAAATAGCCAACAACAATTCAGCTATATGATATATTTATAGTGAGAAATGCAACAATTTGCCAATATGTTACAAGAAACTGATCAGTTAAAATCATCAACAATACAGATGAGAGAGGGAAGAACAGAGAAAGAGATCCTTGCAAAGAGTTTCCCGACACCTTCGCTCTGCTGTGCTGCTTAGTATCCGGATAATTAATATGAGGCATTGCAAACAAAGAAGAATGGGGAATATGTTCAGTGATGAAAATTCCTCTTCCAACCTCCTTGAAATCATCTGAGTGACTATCTTCATTTACTTTGATAGAATCTGGTAAGAACACTATTTCATCGTCATCAAAACCTCCTTCCCATTCTGAAATTGGGAGAAACTGAAATTCAGGGGGTGGGGGAAAACACTGGAAATTAGATATCCCCTGAAGTGATCTATCTAAAGGTCTTGCAGGATCAAACTGTTAACAAGTACTACGAAAATCCAAATGCTGCAAGGTAACAACCGCATAAGATGAAAAGCTCCATTCAGGCATATGTCCTATTCCACTTCTTCCCTAAGGATCCCTCTATCAAAATTGCATTCAGATTTGGCCTCATGAGAACCACCAACATCCAATTGCATAGATTTAAAAAAACCACAAGATGAATAAGCACCATTGCAGCATTAATGCTGCTCCACTTCTTCCCTGAGAATTCTTCTTTCAAAACTGCCTTCATCTCTGGCCTAGTGGAAATTACAAACTTCCAATTGCAAATATCTAGCAATCCCAGAAGACAAAGAAGCTCCATTCAAGCATTGGTATTGTCCTGCGCTTAGGGTTTACGCCATGCCCATTATATTCATCTAATTAATACCAGTGCTCATAAAATGTCCAGCAGAATAACTATCAAAACACAACACACTTAGAATACCAATGGCAGTTAAGAGATAAGGGTTGATACTTACCTTCGAGCAAACAGTAGAGAACCCAAACACTTGACCGTCGAAAGCATGAAATGCCATAACACAGGGTCAAAATGGAAATGTAATTTCCCTGTATACATGAATGCAAAATGTGAAAGCATGACAACACACGTTAACCACCTTAAACCCCCCAGCAAATTAGCTTCGACACTTGCCCTTGCCATATCCTTGCATGTTGCCCATCTGCAGCCACCTCACAGGCTCTAAGAAGCTACAAAATCAGAGATCAGCTTTTAGCTCTTTCGAAGAGAAATAATTCCCATCGCCCAGAAAACATTAGAGTTGGCGTTTAATTTTTATCCTACTTTCTCTATGATTGGCTGTTTCATTATCACCTAATTTTACAAATAAAAAATTGTTTTGTTTCCCTGGGAAAATTCCACAGTCCAATCAGAAATGCACGTTTTAGCATTTTTGAAGAAAAATAATTTCCAAACCTTCAGAAACTTTAGAATTGGCGTTGCATATTTTTGAGGGCACAGCTATCAATGTAAACTAATAAGCAAAATCTGCAGGCGAAAACATTAGTCTCCGCCTATAAGGCAGGGACTAATAAGAATATGGATGTGATTTTTTATCTTACAATTAAAAAAATATAATAATTTTTTTTAGGGATGGAATGTTATGATACTCCTTGAAATTGCATAATGAATTTGACTTTTGTATCAAGTCATTTCTTCTAGTGACATAAAAAGGTACACAATTTCTAGTTAATGAAGTTAGACATACTTGGAATTGCCTTTTCACTTTCTCATAAATTTGGTGAAAAGGATTAGCTTTATGTTGTTGCATGCTCTTTCTTGAAAAGTGCGAGAAAAAGCTGTATGCTTTTACAGCAAAGAATACCTAAAAAGTCAGCGTGTGAGGGATATAAAACCACCACCTTATCGCCCACCAATAGATTCTAATGGCTCATAATATTTTTAATGTTTGAAAAGATATTTTAAGATATATCTCTGCAAACACTTCATTGCATTCCAACAAATTTATTTGTCATGGTAATGTTACAGTAAAAGTTATTAAAAACATAGGAAGCAATTGATAGCTTGTCTTTATGCATAGCTATATTTGTCCAGGTAACAAATACAAAATCAAATTAAGTTACAGTAATCTAATAGCTCCATGCCCATCACTAAGAAATTACAGACTTATAGACCAGATTTATCACGGATGAGTGCGGGAATAGATATAATCAGAATCTTCATACTGAGTTTCGCAGTCAGCCTTATCCTTGCATGACAAGATTTTACCTCCATCCTGCACCACCACCTTCAGTAATTAGCAACCACTATAAACCCAATAAAGGACTTAACATATATTTCTCTTAATGTTATGAGATTTCGACAATCTATAATTTGTTAATTTTGGATTTTGATTGTGTTTGAATATTTTCTATCAACATTTCAGATCACACTCTGTGATCTATCATCATGATGATAGAGAGCATTTCGGATCACACTCTGTGATCCATCAGGATGAGAGAAAGCATTACTTATGCTCTCTGTCATCTTGATGATGGATCACAGAGTGTGATTGAAAACGTTGATAGAAAAAATCCAAACACAATCAAAATTCAGAAATAACAAATTACATATATTTCTCTTTTATGCTTCTTTATATCTTACAATCTTCTGATTATCTGTGCTTGAATTTGGCCTGGAATTAGACATCAAAGCTTCATTCTTATCTGCAAATCAATGGACACAATAAGGACAGAATAAATTATTGAATATTTTACAAACAGCTTGCAGATTTTCATGCACTCATAGACTTCATGATAATGGAAACCATGGAGAAATAAGTTCAGAGATCACTACCTTGTTGAAGCAATCTACAAGCAGTGGAATGATTAGTTACCAACCATAAGAACAAAACAGAGAACAGAATAACGTGGACCTTCATCATCATGAAAATCTGTATACTAATGAAGAGTTGAATGTGGCTGAAGTAGAAGTTGTCACTTACAAACAAAGATCTTGACATTTGAAGGGCATTTTTTTCCATGTTGGATAATCGATTGACAAACTATACTACTTTCTGGAAGTCCAGAGTTTGAATAATGGCACACAAATTTGGTGAAATGATGAGCTAAAATCTCCCGTGAGTTGACGATTGAAATTTTCGTCCCCGCCACCGACATGTATTACGTCAATTTTATAACCAAAGAATGAATACGTAGGTGTTTCAGTGCATCTTCGCTTGGAAAAAATGATTTTTGTGTCCAAGATTAAGTTCTATATTCTCAAATGTTAAATTTATTTTCTATCCTAAATTTATTCTTACCTCTCAACAATTTATCAATAAACTATTTAGGGTCAGGTTTTCTTCTCAACTAAGTACATGCTCATATCATCCACGTAACTATTTAGTTTTAAAAAAAAAATTTATCTTCAAGGCTAAAATATCCAAATATCAAGAAGGATGAACGATGATAAACTTAAACTAATCTTTAAAATGATATTTTCTAGTATTGTAGTTGTCTCATTATTTCTTAAAAATCAATTCTTACAGATATTTTTTGTAGGAGCTCACATGGTCCTTGGTTAACCACTTGCCCTGATGAGAAAGCTGACCAGCTCGAACCACCCAATAAAGAGGGAATCTTTGATTTCTAAGAGTCTTCACAATGACTTCGGTGACATGGTCACGCTGTAGTGGAGTAGTAGTCGTTGGATTCAATTTTGTAGCATGAATGTGTTCAATGGCTTGTGAAATGTCCAACAAAGGATGAAAATAAGGACGTAGCAATTCCACATTGAAAACTAGATGCAACCCAAGAAATGGTGGCAAATTGAGTTCAAATGCATTTCACCAACTTTCTTGATAATGCTATATGGGTCATAGCGAAGAGGACAAAGCTTCCTATTTGGTCCTTGAAGATGCTCCTTCTGAAGATGTAACCACACCTTGTCACTAATCTGAAATTGATGAGGAGTTCTATGATGATCATATCTGACTTTATACTTCTTATTGCTTTGCTCCAAAATCTCATGAACTTGCTGTTGTAGATGTCTGATCTTGTTAATGAATTTTTCTACTTTATCTAATTGACCTCCTTGCAACATTCGATGGAATATCAAGTTGTAGAATAGGTACTGCTATGTCCATAGGTGCTAATGGCTAAGACCCAAGAAAAACTTCAAATGGATTATGCCTTATAGTACTATGGAGTGAATGGTTGTAACTGTGTTGCACATAGGGCAAGCTCTCATCCCATGTGTGAGGATGGTTTGAATGATACATTTAGAGGATGTGAATGATCATTCGATTTACCACTTTTGTCTGCCCATCCGTTTGAGGATGGAATGTTGTAGACTTTGTCAACTTTGTGTCCATTTTAGCCCATAGTGAAGACCAAAAATTGTTGAGTTCAAATGCATTTTCACCAACTTTCTTGATAATGGTATATGGGCCATAGCGAAGAGGACGAAGCTTCCTATTTGGTCCTTGAAGATGCTCCTTTTAAAGATGTAACCACACCTTGTCACCAATATGAAATTGATGAGGAGTTCTGTGTTGATCATGTATGTTCTTATACTTCTTATTGCTCTGCTCCAAGATCTCATGAACTTTTTGCTATAGATATATGATCTTGTCAATGAATTTTTCTACTTTATCTACCTGACCTCCTTGCCAACATTCAATGGAATATCAAGTTGTAGAATAGGTACTGCTATATACATAGGTGCTAATGGCTAAGACCCAAGAAAAACTTCAAATGGACTATGCCCTGTAGTACTATGGAGTGAATGGTTGTAGCTGTGTTGCACATAGGGCAAGCTCTCATCCCATGTGCGAGGATGGTTTGAATGATACATTCAGAGGATGTGAATGATCATTCGATTTACCACTTTTGTCTGCTCATCCATTTGAGGATGGAATGTTGTAGACTTTGTCAACTTTGTGTCCATTTTAGCCCATAGTGAAGACCAAAAATTGTTGATAAATCTACAGTCCCTATCAGAAATAATGCTTTTTTGCAAATCAAAATGAACCTAAACATTTTCGAAAAATAGCTTGGCAGTCTCTTTTGTAGAAATCATCTTTTTACAAGCCACCATGATAGCTATTTTGGAAAACCTATCTACCACTAGATATACACAATCATGACCTCGTCTGGTAGTTGGAAGCCCAGACATAAAATCCATTGAAACTGACTGTCATGGTTTATTAGGAATAGGTAGTGGTAAGCATAAGCCTAATTTACGATTTGTAGGCTTTGCGATTGCACAGGTTGCACATGCTTGGATATATTAAATGATATCCTGTTTTATTTTTGGCCAATAAAAATATTTTTGAAGGACAACAGTAGTCTTACCGATACCAAAATGGCCTACAACATGACTATAGTGTGCTTCCCATATCATCCCTTTTCGTTCTTTAGTGGGAACACATATGTGAACAACATGACAAAGCATCCCATCATGCAAATGAAAATCAAGGACAAACTTTCCTTCTAGCAGATTATTGTAAATGTTAGCAAAATTAGGGTCATTACCATATAGTTCCAAGGGCCCAAGTTGATGTTTGGTGACCACATGAATCCAACACCATTGTCAAAGCTGAAATTGGAGGCCTACTTAAACAATTTGCCACTTTGTTAGTGCTCCCCTTTTTATAACAAATATTGAGCTGAAATTTTTGTAGATAAGCAGACCACTATTGATGTCTATTATTTTGCAACTTTCCTTGTGCTTGTAAGAATTGAAGAGGTTTATGGTAAGAATGTATAATAGTTTTCTTTCCTAAAATATAATGCTTCAATTTTTTGTGGGCCTGAATGATGACATATAGCTCCTTGTCATATGTGGGGTATCGACTCAGTGAATCAAAAAAATTCTCATTGTGATAGGCAACTAGATGTCCATGTGTTGCATGAGTATAGCACCAAGATCATACTCAGATGCATCAGTTTCTATTTCAAATGATTGTTGCAGGTCTGGAAGGACTAACACTGGTGCTAAACACAATCTTTGCTTCAATTCCTCAAATGCTTGTTGCTTCGCATCTGTTCACTAAAATTTTTCTTGTGCTTCACCCCTTAGTGTCTGATTTAGAGGTTATGATAAATGGGAAAAACCAAGAACAAATCTATGATAGAAGTTTGTTAGGCCCAAGAAACTACGAAGCTTTGTGAAAATTTTAGGAGGTGGCCAATCTCTAATTATCTGAATCTTTGTAGGATCAACATGAACACCCTCACTATCAATAATGTACCCCAAGTATTGGATACTTTGCATACCAAAGGAGCACTTTTTTATGTTGACATAGAGTTTGTGTTGTTGCAGAGTTGAAAGCACTTGTTCAACATGTTGCAAATGCTTAGACCACATTTTGTTGAAGATGAGTATGTCATCCAAGTAAAAAACCACAAAAAAACCAATGAATGGCCTGAGCACATCATTCATCATCCTCATGAATGTATCAGGAGCATTGGTTAAACCAAAAGGTATGACCAACCATTCAAACAAACCTTCCTTGGACTTAAACGAAGTCTTCCACACATCTGCTGGATCAATTAGTACTTGGTGATACCCAGACTTCAAATCAAGATTTTGGTGAAGAACTTAGCCCCTCTAAGTTGGTCCAAGAGGTCATCAATTTGAGGGATCAAATATCTATTTTTCACAGTGATTTTGTTTAAAGCCCTATAATCAATGCAAAGTCTCCACATCCCATCTTTCTTCTTAGCAAGAATAATTGGGCTGCCACATGGTGAAGCACTTGGACGAATGTGTCCCTTCTGAATCAACTCTTTAATCTACCTCTTGATTTCATCATTTTCCAAAACTAACCTCATATATATTGGCTCATGTGGTAGTGGTGTCCCTGGGATTAAATCAATAGAATGCTTGACTTGACAATGTATTGTAGTTTCTGAAAAGGGGCCTCACCTCTAAGCCAGCTGATTAAAAAAATGAAGTAGCAGAGAAAGAAAACAAACTGACACAATGCTGATAAACAAAATAATATACCATAATGCTGTAACAAAATAAAATGCAATCTATTAACTCATTGAAAAACAAACTTCACATTCTTCCTCTATTTTGCACAATGCTGTTAAAAAGAATCAGAAAATTCTGCTCTGTTTTAAAACAGAGTTCTCTGTTTTTGCTGCTTATCCAAAAGAAATACATAGGGGATAAAATAGAGTTTGATGCACAAGAAAAAATCGAAGTAGATCTCCAATACTTAGCATGCAAAACATGCTTTATTTGCAGAAAGCAAAAAAAACAAAGCTTTAAAGAAAAACTACTTTAAAAAACTAAGATGCAAGCTAAAAATAGAAGTCTTTGCCATGCTAGAAAAAACACGATCTTGGCAGCATCACTTATCTTCATACTCCCCCTTGATGCTAAGAGGGCTCACAATCTGATCTCGAAGTAACACAAACTGATCTCTTGCAACTACTTTGGTAAAGATGTCTACTAACTGATCATGAGTGCTGATGTGTTTCAATTCAACTTCCTTCTTCTGTACTAAATCACGGATGAAGTGATACTTCAAATCAAAATGCTTTGTTCTACTGTGATGAACCGGATTCTTTGCTAACTTGATGGCACTTACATTGTCACAATAAATCAATGTAGCTTGAATTTTCTTCTCTCCAATTTCTTCTAAAACTTTTCTAAGCCAAAGAGCTTGTGTACCTACTGAGGTGACTGCAACATACTCTACTTCTGTGGATGAGAGCGCAACCATGCTTTGCTTCTTGGAACTCCAAGTAATCAAACCAGTACCAAAAGAGAAACAATTTCCAGATGTAGTCTTATGATCATCCATACTACCTCCCCAATCTGAATCACTAAAGCCAACAAGATTGAACCTTTTAGAAGAGTAGTAATGAATACCAAAATCTAGAGTGCCTTTCACACACCTCAAAATTATTTTAGCTTCCTTCATGTGTATTTTTGATGGATTTGTCATATAACTTGAAACAAGTGAAACTGAATATGCAATAGTAGGCCTTGTGTGGGTTAAAAACATCAAACTCCCAATAATACTTCTGTAAGCTGTCTCATCAACTAATTCAGCACCATCATCTCTGGACAACACAACTCCATGAGCACTTGGAGTGGAGTATGGTTTACAATCAACCATGTCAAACTTCTTCAACATATCTTTTGCATATTCGGTTTGGCAAATGAAAATTTCATTTTTACATTGATAAACCTCCATTCCTAAAAAATATTTCATAACACCAAGATCTTTCATTTCAAATTCTTTCATCATAGCAATTTTAAACTCATCTTTCATCTTAGAACTACTACCCATATACAACAAATCATCAACATACAAACTTATAATAAGAATATCATTACCTTCTTGTTTGTAGTAAAGGGTAGGTTCACTCTTACTTCTCTTGAAGCCATTCTCCTGAAAGTATCCATCAATTCTTGCATACCATGCCCTTGGTGCTTGCTTGAGGCCATACAAAGCCTTCTTCAATTTGTAGACATGATTCTCTTTTCCTTCCACTTGAAAACCTTGTGGCTGTTCCACATATACTTCCTCTTCTAAGTACCCATTCAAGAAGGCACTTTTCACATCCATATGTTGTATGCTCCAATTCTTTTGAGCTGCTAATGAAATCAGCATTCTGATGGTCTCTTGTCTTGCAACTGGTGCAAACGTCTCTTCATAGTCAATCCCATTTTTTGTGTGAAGCCTTTAGCAACTAATCTTGCCTTATGCCTTTCAACACTTCCATCACTGTTATGCTTAGTCTTGTAGATCCATTTGGTGCCAATCTTCTTCTTGTCATGTGGAAGCTCTGTAAGCTCCCAAGTATCATTCCTATGAATGGAATCCATCTCTTCTTGCATTGCTTGCATCCAAACCTCATTAGTACATGCTTCTTCAAAACATGATGGTTCAAAATCAGCCTTGGTAAATAAAGCAAAATTAACTGTCTCACCTATTGGATTTTCTTCATGTGCTTGATTGGCACTCCTTTGATAAATATCACTCAAACTTTTTACCTTCCTTCTAGAACTTGGAGTTGAAGATGGACTTGAAGAATTAGATGAGGGGCTGCTTGGTGGATTTATAGCAATTGGGACAGCAACATTAGTGGGCTGCTCATGATCAATATCATCATTCAAAACAGATTTTGACTTCTCCATTTGGCCTTTTTGATGACCATAAACTCCCCCTTCATCAAAAATCACATCTCTTGAAACAATAAGCTTATTAGTGAGAGGATTATATAACCTGTAAGCTTTGCTTTCCTCACTATACCCAACAAAAATACATGACTCACTTTTAGCATCTAACTTTTGTCTATTCTGATCAGGTACATGAACATAAGCTAAACATCCAAAAACTCTAAAATGATTAACATTAGGCCTTTTCTCATACCATGCTTCATAAGGAGTCATCTTCTCAAGTGCACTAGTGGGACTTCGATTGAGAATATACACTGCTGTAGCAACTGCATCTCCCCAATAAGAGTTACTCAATCCCTTGGTTTGTAACATGCTCCTTGCCATTTCTACCACAGTGCGGTTTTTCCTTTCAGCTACCCCATTCTGTTGAGGTGTGTATGGAGTGGTGAGCTGCCTCTTGATGCCATTCATATCACAATAATCTTGAAAGGCTCTTGAACAAAATTCTCCTCCACGATCAGTTCTTAAACATTTGATTTTGCACCCTTTCTCATTTTCCACAAGTGCTTTAAACCTCTTGAATGTATCAAGGGCTTCATCCTTAGCCTTCAAAAAATATACCCAACATTTTCGTGAGTAATCATCAATAAAATGAGAAAATATGATGACTTACCCAAACTCTTTGTTTGCATCGGTCCACAGATATCTGAATGAACAAGTTGAAGGGGGTAATGGGCCCTCCATGCAGTGCCTTTTGGAAACCTTTCCCTTGCATGCTTTCCTTTAGCACATCCTTCACAAACCTCCTTGTGCTCTTCAACCTTGGGCAAACCAGAAACTAATGCTTGTGAGGTCAAAAGCTTCAAACTGTGAAAGTTTAAATGGCCATACCTTAGATGCCATAGCCAACTTGTATCCTCAAATGCCATATTGGCAAGGCTGCTGTTATGTTCACCAAATCTCAATGGGAACATCCTATTTTTCATCATAGGAACAACTGTGACTACTCTGTTTCCCTGACTCTTATCAAAAATTGTACATTTCTTATTTTCAAAGACAACTCTATAGTTCTTCTCACATAATTGTCCAACACTTAACAAATTATGTTTTAACTCAGGAGTGTAATAAATATCTTTAACACTCTTCATACCTTCTTTTGTGTGGACCTCCATAGCACCTTTTGTAGCAACCACCAATGATTTATCATCACCGAGCTGAATCTTTGACTTGAAACTTTCATCCTTTGTTGAAAACAACTTCCTATTTCCTGACATATGGTTAGAGCATCCAGAATCTAGGTACCAAACATCTTTACTAATATTTTCACTTTTAGAATAAGATAAGAATAAATTATCTGGAGGATTTTCATAACTTTCTTGAGCATAATTAACATTTTTACCTTCTTTTAATCTACATTCTCTTTCAAAATGTACATACCTATTACAATGGTAACATTGAAGATTCCTTTTATCAAATCTTCCTCTACCTCTGCCTCTTGAACCACCTTTGCCTCTACCTCTTGAATTATACTGATTTGTACCTTTACTTTGGCTTTGATTGCTTTTGCTACTACTGTTTCCATCTTCATTCCTTGTGATTTGTACTTTGGAGGAAAAGGATTTCTCAACACTTTCTCCAAAATAATCTTTTAGTCTTTCTTCATGTGAGATTAAAGATCCAACGAGGTGATCGAATTGGAGGGTTGTCAAATCCTTTCTTTCTTCCATTATTATGGCGACGTGATTTCATCTTGGTGTGAGAGATCTCAACACCTTTTTTATCAAAACCTCTGTGTTCATAGTTTCTCCAAGTGTAGCCATCTTATTGACCACATCTTTTACTCTGACACAATACTCACTCACACTTTTTGCTTCTTGCATCTTTAAATTCTCAAATTCTCTCTTCAATGTCTATAACTTAACAACTTGGACTTGATCACTGCCTTGGTAAGCTTCTTTTAGAGTCTTCCAGGCATCCTCAGCTGTCTTTGCATCTGCAATTCTTGGAAATAGACTCTTGTCTAGAGCTATTTGAATATGAAACAATGCTTGAAAATTCTTCTTCATAGCTTCCTTCCTTGCTGTTCTTTCATTGACTAGGACGACATTCCAATCAGCTGGCTCCTGGTAACCTGATTCAACAATCTCCCACAAGTCTTTTCCTATTAAAAAAGTCATCATTTTTATACACCAATAATCATACTCATTTCCATCAAATTCTGGAATGGGCAAGCTGTTAGAATTCGACATGATAATCTTTGGCAAAATTTGAACAACTAGATCTTAAACCCAAAACAAAATACCTACTCTGATACCAACTGTAGTTTTTGAAAAGAGGCATCACCTCTAAGACAACTGATTAAAGAAATGAAGTAGCAGAGAAAGAAAACAAACTGACACAATGCTGATAAAAAAAATAATATACCATAATGCTGTAACAAAATAAACTGCAATCTATTAACTCATTGAAAAACAAACTTCACATTCTTCCTCTGTTCTGCACAGTGCTGTTAAAAAGAATTAGAAAATTCTGCTATGTTTTAAAACAAAGTTCTCTATTTTTGCTGCTTATCTAAAAGAAATACATAGGGGATAAAATAGAGTTCGATGCACAAGAAAAAATCAAAGTAGATCTCCAATACTTAGCATGCAACGCATGCTTTATTTGTAGAAAGCAAAAAAAACAAAGCTTTAAAGAAAAACTAGAAAAACTACTTTAAAAAACTAAGATGCAGGCTAAAAATAGAAGTCTTTGCCATGCTGGAAAAAACACGATCTTGGCAGCATCACTTATCTTCAGTTGCGACCCCTACTAGTGAATTAAACACACTTTGATATTCTTTCAAGATATCCATTTTCTTTTGCTAGTTTGTTGTTGTGACCACTTTGGAATGTTTATTTAGGACAACTGATTTTGTTTCCTTAGGGAAAACCATGAGAAATACAAAAACTCTAGTTTGAGCAATCAAACATTTACATTGTTTAGCACTAATCAAAGAAATAGATTATTTTGGACATACCTCTGGTATACGATAATTTCTTTCACCAAGCTTGATTGTGATGTTGTGTGGTTTGGACTCATATACACCATAGTGTTGATACATGTATGACTACCCCAAAAAGGTATCACATACATCCAAAGGTGCTACATTGTAGATTAATTCATCCATAAATAGTTTTATCGAATATGGCAGATGGCACTATTTATTTATTTGAATATCTCGCCCTCCGCTTACCTGTCCCATGGAGTATGGTTGTGGGTGTTTTGTCATTTTTCAGATTTAGTCTTTTGATTGTCTCCATAGAAATTAAGTTCTTTTGGCTACCACTGTCAACAATAAAATTTAGAGGCTTTCCACCAACCCAGATTTGTGAATGGAACAGTCGCTCTTCATCCTCATAAGGCAATACTTTGGCAGTTGTAACTATGGAATGTGTGTTATGGAATGCACTCTTGTGTATGTCACACCACATGCATGTATTTGATTGTGTCTTCTTAGGTGAGTTTGAGGGAGGTTCTTTGATCACTTGTTTTCCTATAGATTTATTGCTACCTTCGCCCTTGAACTTATTATTTGCAAAGTAATCTTTCTTCCCTTTTTGCTTGAATTTCTCCTCAAATTTTATGGTATAATTGAAAGCAGTCACCAATGTTTCAATGTTCAAAAAATTCATCTCAGTATCAATATATCTATGAAATCCACTACGATATTTTAGAATTCAATTCTTTTTTTGAATCTTCAATACCAAGTTTTATAGAAAGTGCATAGAAACTATTGGTGTAATCTTGCACAGATTGATCCTTCTTTTATCGAAGCAACTACCACTATGTATATTTTTGTTCATACGTATCCTCAGGGAAGTATGCTTCTTTTATGTATTCCATGAATTCTCTCCATGTTGATTTATTATCAAAGGTTAACTCCAATTTTGGTCCAATGGGTAATCCTCTATCTGCCACCTTAATTTCCCATACTTGTTTCACATGGATTTCAGCTTTGAGGAGAGAAAAAGTTATTTTCTACGCATCTAAGAAATGATTTATAGAGAAGTATCATTCCAATTTTGATAACCAATCATCAACAATGTTAGCATCAATTTTCCCTTTGAAATTTGGGATATCAAAATTTACTTGCACTTTGAAAGGGGTATGTTCACGAAATGGTGCCTCTGCCCTGTTTGGTTGTTGATTCTGAAGGAGACATGAGAATTGGCTCATCATCTCTTCTCATTGTTTTTTCAAAGCTTCTTCCACCACTTTCTGAATGGAGTCTAATGAATCACCTTTGTCATCTATCATCTTTAGTTGTGTGCATCTCAAAGGATGGTATTCTAACAAGTTTTGTGTGTCCAATCCTAACTTTTGGTAGCTTGATCTTGTGCGCTCTGACATTCAAGAGCGTTCTCGATTTGATACCACTGATCTAAATTTTTTTGTGAATTCGAGGGACAATACTCAGTAAGCTGTTGAAAGTATTGTAAATCATTAAGACAAAGTGAGAAACATGAAAAACATCATTTTATTCAACATATGAAAGATAATACAAAGCTTGACCAAGCTCGTGAGTGAGATGCATTCCTTGAGTTCGTATAAGTTAGGCAATCTCGTGGGAGAGATGTATGCCTGAATCAGTTTGGGCTATCTCCTAGGAGAGATCTATACCACAACTTGACAAACTCATCTGAGGAGAGCTATGCCTATCACTCTATCAATTAGCTTTGAATTGAGCCTATTTAACATTTACATAGAAGCTAAAAAGTCAGCATCCATGTCCTCATTAGAAATCAAATGGATAGATGAAAACTGGAAGGTCATTATACTTGAATGAGGACAAATTTAATTATAAAATTTAAATATTATTAAATCGAATACTCCAATTTTTTTATGATTATAGTAGTACCAAATATTGTGATTATATCAAAGTCACTACAGAAAAGAACAATCTCCCTAGTAGTTATTTAACTTTATTTTTTTGATAAGATCTAATTAAGTATTTAATATCATTTAACTACATTGTCATGTTAGCTCCCAATCTTGTCAACAATGGGTTGACAAAGCAATTTTTAAATTAAAAAATTAAGAATACTTGTTATGATTGTCCATATGAAGGGTCCATAATTGCATAAGGTTTACCTAACTATTAGGGAGGTGATTCTATAAGTTCTAATTTCTTGTGCTACTACCCTATCATGGTGTACAATAAAATGTGGCACAATATAATATATATTCTAAAGCCTTTGGTAAATGATAATTTATCCTTAACTTCAAGTATTTATGCATGAATATAGTGCTAAGAACTCTCCATTATTAAGTTTTTTATTTTTATTATGCATTATAAATAAAGAGATGCAGGATGCACTTGATTCCTTTCATTTTTCTTGTATCCTAACAATAGCCCATGTATGTTTCTTGAAAATGAGGCACAAACTTGATTAGTTTCATAGGATCATTTTCCTTAGAAGGAATAATTGTCTTGAACCTTGAATCACTCCTAATTCTATAATGTTGTAACTTTAGCCCTCTATAAATATTCCTATAATTTTGTAATCAACGGCTAGACTCTTCCAATTCAATTCTACCCTAGTCTCATGGGTTAGCTAGAAAGCCTTTTGAATTTTTCCCTATCTAATGAAAATTAAATTTATCATTGGATCCTTTATACAATAAGTATATCATCTTAACACTTATGCAACCATTCTATAATATATATAGTGCAAGGAAGCAATTAAACATAATGACCTTAGCTAGGTTAAAGACCCAAGCATTACATATTAGATGAGGTAACATTTTGTCATAAAAAATGTTGAATAACTTTCCACTCAAGGAATCTAAGTCACTATTTCCTTAATATAATTTTTCACATTCTTGAAAAATTCTTGGAAAATTCCTCCCAATAGATCTCTTATATATTTTTCTATCCCATGAAATGACCTCAAAAGTGTCTTGACTAGCAGATCTCTTAAGAGGCATTTTAGAATTCTTAAAATAGGAAAATTATTAGTTTGCAAGCTTGGAGAATAATATATCTTCTAATTGGTAATCTAATTTAAGGCACACATGAGTAATTATAGGGTTCCAATTTTACCCTAAATATCATGGATATATAATTATAATGCATTTACCTTTGCATAATCCAAACAATAACTTAAAAAAAGTGCCCCAACTTCTTTTACATAGCTTATCTTCTAGTTTTATCTAATGATAATGAGCTTATCACTTTTAAAAATATAATTCAATTGTAAGGAAAGCTATATATGTAATTACTTAGTAATTTAGCTTCAAATATTTTCAATTTGTAGGTGATAACTAACAAACATGAGTGCATTTAGCATAACTTCTCAATTTTTATAATTCATTTATAGAACAATACAAATTAAGGATTATAATTAATTTAATTACTTAAAATCTAATTCGACATGCGATCCCATGTTAATTGTAGTTTGTATTAATTTCCTTGACACCTTTCTCCTTGTATGGATAAGTTTGAAAATTAAACACCTATCCTATCACATAAATATTTTGAATCATTTTTATTAATCCATAGTGTTTATTGATCAACATCAAATTGATGGTTACGAGGAAAATGGAAACATAAAATTGAAAGCTACATCCTTTTTTAATTTTTCCTAAGTTAATGAGATCATGAAATAAAACATAGAAATAATGGTGATGATTCACTTATAATTTATCCTTTGTTGAATAAAAATAATGATCCCACCATTTTCATGCCATTGAATAACACATGGAAACAATTCACTTTCTCTTTATGCTACATACCTATGTGATTAACCCACATTCTCACTTTTGACCAATGAAGTCAATAAAAATAAGGCTACTATATTATAAAAGGCTACTTTTTTTTCCTACCATTTGATATGTTAAATAATATATTTAGATTTGACAACCCACATTGATGGACACATGATAGTGGTCAAGGAAAAAAGGGAAGATGTATAGTTACCCAACATTAAATTCACTTATTATACACAAGTGAATATGACTATCTAACACAAGCACCCACATTAGAAAATTAAAAGATGTATAACATAAAATAATATACCTAAATCAATGGATTAAATCAATGCTAAGGTTGATTAAAATTTATTTGTAGAAACAACTAGCTTGATGAGAAATCATCCAAGATTATTACTAAATTTTGTCATATTTTGAAATTCATTGAAAGGTAATCACATTCAATGACACATTAATTAATCTATGATCAATGGTTAGGATTAAAATAAATAAAGCCAAATATGCACACCACCATATTTTGTTTTTATCCATAAATACACAAAATTCTAACACATCATCATTAATCAATAGTTTATGAGACTTTAGAAGATACACTGATCCTACGTAATCTACATTTTATATCAAAAGTATGGGGTTTTAATGAATACTATGGATTTATATAAATAAAAGGACATTCTACTATGAAATCTTTACAAGGATGAAGGTTGAGGCACTTGGAAAAAATATTTTTTAGTAAGGCTAAGAATAATATGATTCAAAAAGTGATTCAAGGGAAAATTAAGTACAATTTAGATCCATAAAAGGTTATTTCAAAATAATTGTGAATGCAGCCTTTAGTTATATTATTTAGTTATATTATTGTGCAAAAATTTAGATTCAAAATCACCATCCAAATTATTGTTTTTTTTTTTGGGAATTTTAGATTATATTTTACTGTCTCAATTACAATGAGAATTTAGGTTTTATTTTTCCATTTCAATTACAAATTTATAGAAAATTTAAATTATAATTTATCACCTCAATTGCAAATTAGACAAATTGAGTTCTTTTCATCAAATTGATTAATATTTGACACAAATTTTAATTTCCAAATCTCCTATATTTTATTTTATATATACAATAGATACCGACTCTACTACATTAAATCTATTTCAAAATATATATTAGGGAGATTATGCCTCTACAAATTATAGATTTTTTACAAAATGTTAGGATTGGTGATATTAATCTTGTAATCTTAGGACTATGCTTTGTAATTTGATATTTTAAAAGTCAGTTATTATTTCATGAAACTCCAAAAATTGTGTAAGGGGAACTTGGACATCCCATATGGGGAGATTTTTTTTTAATTAAATATTATTATTGTATGCACTTGGAATATTCTTTATAAGTTGTCATTGAGTGGGGAAGCTTAATTTGGTAAATGAGAACACCTATGAAGGCTTGGAATGAAGTGGAATGTTGTAAGAGGTATAATAAACATTTATGATAGTCTAAGGGGTGTAAGAAAGCACCTTTGATTATGTATAATAATTTGATAGAATTTTTTGAACTTAGGGAGTTGTTATTTTATTTTCTAGTGAGTTGTTTTAGTCCTCTAGTTCAAAGTTGGACATCCAAATTCATGAGAAAATTCTTGAAGCTTCTAGAAAGATGTTTGTAACTCCCAAACATATGTCATGAGATACCTTTTTTCTTGTAGACTACTTACCTCATGGTTTGAGTCTATTGTGGTGAGGACCATTTATAGTTTCTTGTAATACCTTTAGCTTTAAATTGAAACTTGGAGTAGGAGATAATGCAAGTTATTTTGTAGGTTGTTGTAGTAACAAAGTGCTACTAGAATTAAGAGGGAAAATTTGTATTAGTGTAACTCTTGTTGAGAAATAATAAAAGCTTTGAATTTCTTTGGGTGTGGAGCTTGTTCTTGAGAGGGTTTCTCTATGTTTATCTTGTGTTATGATTTGCATTTATTTCATGGTTTTTCTATTTTTATCTATGACTTATCACTACTTAAGTATTTGGATGATTTGAATTTGCAACATACTTTTACTTGTTAGTTATATCCTATTTCTATAAATATCTATAAAATTTTCTTAAAGCCAATTCTTCAAGTATACCCTATTAAACACATATTTTCTTACAACAAAATAATCATAGAAAAGGATATCATGTCTCTACAAAAGTAATTATATATTTAAATCCAAAATATCTCTGAGAAATAAAAAGATAATTATAAATTTAAATCTACAAATATTTATATGCCAAACATATAACATGATATTGAGAGATATATTATTAAAGTTAACACGTTTTCACTCTAGAATTTCAAATTTAAGAGAATTTAATTGTAAATTAATATTTCAAATCAATACTCATAATTCCCTATCTTAATAATAAATGAATATGGATATGAATTTTCATTCTACAATTAAACAATTACAATAATTTCATTTAGAGATGAAATTGTATGATCTTTCTTGAAATTGCATAAAAAAATTGAAGTTGCATTATCATTTTTATAGGGACAATTTCTAATTAGTGAAGTTATACACAGTTTATGTTATTTATAAGCTTTTTTTTTAGTTTTTTTTTTTTAATCGGTAATGGGCACTTTTTAAGGTGCCTAACACTAAAGTTGTTCAAACCGACGAGCCCAGCCTACTAGCCCAGCGAAGGCACAAAACTTGTGAGCTAAGCAGCCCAGCAGGGGTTTGAACCTTGGTGGCAGCATCACCAAGCAAGTGTTTCAACCGCTGCGTTAAACGGATCACCCCGTTATTTATAAGCTTCTTGAAATTGCTTTTTTATTTTTTAATAGATGTGGTGAAAAAGATTAGTTTCGTGAAAGTACATGAAAAATTTGTATGTTTTTATAGCAAAGAATATCTAAAAGTTAGAAATTTTATAATGTTTCTTGAGATTGCATAATAAAATTGAAGTTGCATTGTCATATCTACTACTGACATAAAAGGACACAATTTCTAGTTAGTGAAGTTTTAATCATTTATGAGCCTAACTTTTTTAAGAAATTCGGTGAAAAGATTAGTTTCATGTTGTTGGATGCTTTCTTTTTTTTGTTTTTTAAAGTACATGAAAAATCTGTATGGTTTTATAGCAAAGAATAACTAAAAAGTCAGCGTGTGAGGGATATAATAACAACCACCATATCTCCTACCCATAGATTCCAATGGCTCATAACTTTTTGCAATGTTTGAAAAGATATTTTAAGACATTTCTCTGCAAACATTTCATTACATTGTAACAAATCTGTTTGTCATTGTAATATTACAGTAAAAGTTATTAAAAACATTGGAAGCAATTGATAGCTTGTCTTTATGCATAGCTATATTTATCCAGTAACAAATACAAAATTAAATTAATTTACAGAAATGTAATAGCTCCATGCCCATCATGAAGATTACAGAGTTATAGAGCAGATTCATCACGGATGAGAGCGGGAGTAGATATAATCAGAGTCTTCATACTGAGTTTCGCAGTCAGCCTTTTCCTTGCATGACAAGAATTTACCTCCATCCTGCACCACCACCTTCAGTAATTAGCAACCACTGTAAACCAAATAAAGAACTTGCATATGCTTCTCTTTTGTGCTTCTTTATATCTTACAATCTTCTGATTATCTGTGCTTGAATTTGGCCTGGAATTAGACACCAAAAGTTCATTCTTATCTGCAAATCAATGTAGACAATATGAACAAAATAAATTATTGAATATCACAAACAGTTGCAGATTTTCTTGCACTCATAGACTTCATGGTAATGGAGAAATAAGTTCAGAGATCACTACCTTGTTGAAGCAATCTACAAGCAGTGGAATGATTAGTTACAAACCATAAGAACAAAACACAGAACAAAATAACGTGGACCTTCTTCATCATGAAAATCTGTATACTAATGAACTAGAGTTGAATATGGCTGAAGTAGAAGTTGTGACTTAAAGATAAAGATCCTGGTATTTGAAGGGCAATTTTTTCCATGTTGGATAATCAATTGTAAAACTATACTACTTTCTGGAAGAGCAGAGTTTGAATAATGGCACAAAAATTTGGTGAAATGATGAGCTAAAATCTCCCGTGAGTTGGGGATTAAAATTTTTGTCCACGCCACCGACATGTATTACGTCAATTTTATGACCAAAGACTGACTACGTAGGTATTTCTTTGCTTCTTCGCTTGGAGAAAATGATTTTTGTGTCCAAGATTAAGTCCTGTATTCTCATTAAATTTATTTTCTATCCTAAATTTATTCTGCCTCTCAACAATCTATCAATTAACTATTTAGGGTCATAGGTTCTCTTCTCAAAGTACATGCCTAAACTATTTAGGGTCATAGTTTTTAAAATAAAATTTTACCTTGACGGCTTAAATCTTCAAATATCACAAAAGGATGAATTATGATATGTCTAAACTAATCTTTAAAATGGATTTTTTTAGTAGTGTTTTACAAAAAGTCAATTCTTAGAGCTATTGTATGTAGTAGTTCATATGATGTCATAGTGGTACCAAATGTTGTGATTATATCAAAGTTATTACATAAAATACCAATCTTCCTAGTAGTGATTTATCTCTATTATTTTGATAAGGTCTAATTAAATACTTAATATAATTAGTCTATATTACCATGTTAGCCTCTAATCTTGTGAATAATGGGAAAATAAAGCAATTTTCAAATAAAAAAGATCAATAATACTTGTTATGCTTGTCCATATGAAGGGTCCATAATTACTAAGATTTACCTAACTATTAGGGAGGTGATTCTATAAGTAAGTTCTAATTTCCTGTGATATTCCCCTGCCATGGTGTACAATAAAATGTGGCACAATATAATATGTCTTCTAAAGCTTTTGGTGAATGATTTCTCCTTGAATTAAAGTATTTATACATGAATATAGTGTGCTAAGAACCCTCCATTATTACATGTTTTATTTTTATTATCCACTATGAATACAAAGATGTAAGTGTTAGTGTTAACCACCTCATAGGAGCATCATCTGCAACAAAAAACCTTCACAAATGCATGAGAGAAGCACACGTTATTTCACCAGAAGTGAATAAACTGAGATGTTATAAAATTACATATTGTATAGCCTTTTAAAGGCAAGAAAAAATTAACTGGTGAGAAAACTACCCTATGGGAAAAAACCACCCAAAGTATTTACCCTAAGATAAACTTAATCACCACACTAACACCCCCAGGAAACTTAGGGAGAATGAAGATGCAATATAATCCCGGCTACAAGCCTGTTAGGTACCTATTTACATAAAGAAATCTCACAACCAGAGAAAAGAGAAAACCCTCAGGAAAAACCCTCTCCAAAAGAGAGAAGAAAGAAACAAAATTGATGCATGGATGGAGGACTCAATCACACCCCCCAAGGACTACATACATCATGTATATACAATAAATGATCCCCCCATAGGAAGGAAAAAAGGAGATATTATATCTCCCCCATAATGAAGAAGCTCCAATGCTGATGAAATATGCTTGAAAACAAAAGATGTTCCAATGCCTACAAACAACTCCTCACCCCTTAGGAAGAAACAAGTCCACCAAAAGAAGCTACTCCATGTCCAACTGAAAAGAGGAAGGAAGTCTCCAAAAATAATCCACCACATAATCATGATAAAAAACAACCAAGAAATGTGACAAATCAAGTGAAGGCTCATCAATGTCAATCTCCAAAGACAAGCTAGATGTATCAACAACCATGTTGTCTTCGGAGATTGACATTGATGATTCTTCACTTGATTTGTCACATTTATTGGTTTTTTTTTATCATGATTATGTGGTGGATTATTTTTGGAGACTTCCTTCCTCTTTTCAGTTGGACATGGGGTGGCTTCTTCTGGTGGACTTGTTTCTTCCTAAGGGGAGATGAGTTGCTTTTAGGCATTGGATCATATTCTATTTTCAGGCATATTTTATCAGCATTGGAGCTTTTTCATTATGGGGGGGATTTAATATCTCATTTTTTCCTTCCTATGGGAGGACCATTTATTGTATATACATGATGTATGTAGTCCTTCAGGGGTGTGATTGAGTCCTCCATCCATGTATCATTTTTCTTTTCTTTTCTCTCTTTTGGAAAGGGGTTTTTTCCATAGGGTTTTTCTCTTTTTCTCTGGTTGTGAGAGATTTATATTTGTATTGTAAATGGGTACCTAACATGGTTGTGTAACCAAGACCCATATTGCATCTTCATTCTCCCTAAGTTTTTCATTTGAATATTTGCTACTACCACCAAGATCTGCACCAAGGGCTGGTCCACCTAGGCTCATGCCCAGGGTTTCATAACAACCCTCACATCCTACTCGTTGGATCTTGGCACTTGTCCTGACGACCGAGTATAGGTTGTGCGCTTTAGCACAATCCATTTTTGGGGCTAGTTGATTTGACAAGTGAGTTGTTACACACTCCTTAGCACCATCTAATACCATATTGGTGTCAACCACCTCCCAAGAGCACCATCTACAACAAAGAACCTTCACAAATGCATGAGAGAAGCACACACTATTTCACCAGAAGTGAATGAATTAAGATGCTATAAAATTACATATTGTACAACCTTTTAAAGGCAAGAAAAAAAGCAATGGGTGAGAAAACTACCCTACAGGAAAAAACCACCTGGAGTATTTACCCGAAGACAAACTTAATCACTACTCTAATAGTAAAATGCACTTAGTTCCTTTCATTTGTCTCATAGCCTAACAATAGCCCATGTATGTTTCTTGAAAATGAGGCACAAACTTGATTAGTTTCATAGGTTCATTTTCCTTAAAAGGAATAATTGTCTTGAACTTTGGACCACTCTGAATTCTATAATGTGGTAGCTTTAACCCTCAATAAATATTCCTATAATTTTTTAATTAAAGGCTAGACTATTCCAACTCAATTCTACCCTAGTCTCATGAGTTAGCTAGAAAGCCTTTTAATTTTTTTTCCCTCGATCTAGAGTGAAAATTAAATTTATCGTTGAATCCTTTATAGAATAAGTATATCACCTTAACACTTATGTGACCATTCTATAATATATAGTGCAAGGAAGCAATTCAACATATTGACCTTAGTTAGGTTAAAGACCCAAGCATCACATATTAGATGAGATAACATTGCCCTTGTCATAATAAATGTTGAATAACTTTCCACTCAAGGACTCTAAGTCACTATTTCCTTAATATAAATTTTCACGTCCTTGAATAATTCCTAGAAAAATCTTCTCAATAGATCTTATATATTTTTGTAGCCCATGAAATGACCTCAAAAAGTGTCTTGACTAGCAAATCTCTTAAGATGCATTTTAGAATTCTTAAAATAGATAATTTTATTGGTTTGCAAGCTTGGGGAATATTATTTCTTCTAATTGGTAATCTAATTTAGGGAACATGAGTAATTATAGGGTTATAATTTTACCCTAAACATCATGGATATACAATTATAATGCATTTACCTTTGTAGAAGCCAAACAATAACTAAAAAAGGGTGCCCTAACTTCTTTTACATAGCTTATCTTCTAATTTTATTTAATGATAATGAGCTTATCCTGTTTACAAATATAATTCAATTGTAAGGAAATATATATATGTAATTACTACTTCTTTTACATAGCTTATCTTCTAATTTTATTTAATGATAATGAGCTTATCCTTTTTACAAATATAATTCAATTGTAAGGAAAGATACATATGTAATTACTTGAGAATTTAACTTCAAATATTTTTATTTTCCAGGTGATAGCTAACAAACATGAGTGTATTTAGTATAAATTTTCAAATTTTATAATTCATTTATAGAACAAGACACTTTAAGGATTATAAAATATTTTGCTTTTATTACTTTAATCTAATTCTACATGTGATCTCATGTTAATTGTAGTTTTTATTAATTTCCTTGACACCTTTCCCCTTTGTATGGATAAGCTTGGAAAACAAACACCTATCCTATCACATAAATATTTTGAATCCTCTTCATTAATCCATATTGTCTATTGATTGAAACATAA
>VDFB02379711.1:136071369-136110909 GCA_007258455.2 Sequoia sempervirens
AAGTACAATTTAGATCCATAAAAGGTTATTTCAAAATAATTGTGAATGCAGTCCTTTATTATATTATTGTGCAAAAATTTAGATTCAAAATCACCATCCAAATTATAGTTTTTTTTTTTGAATTTTAGATTATATTTTACTATCTCAATTACAATCAGAATTTAGGTTTTATTTTTCCATTTCAATTACAAATTTATAGAAAATTTAAATTCTAATTTATCACCTCAATTGTAATTAGACAAATTGAGTTCTTTTCATCAAATTGATTAATATTTGACACAAATTTTAATTTCCAAATCTTCTATATTTTATTTTATATATACAATAGATACCCACTCTACTACATTAAATCTATTTCAAAATATATATTTGGGAGATTATGCCTCTACAAATTATAGATTGTTTACAAAATGTTAGGATTTGTGATATTAGTCTTGCAATCTTAGGACTATGCTTTGTAATTTGATATTTTAAAAGTTAGTTATTATTTCATGAAACTCCAGAAATTGTGTAAGGGGAACTTGGACATCCCATATGAGGAGATTCTTTTTTTTAATTAAATATTATTTTGTAGGCACTTGGAATATTCTTTATAAGTTGTCATTGAGTGGAGAAACTTAATTTGGTCAATGAGAACATCTATGAAGGCTTGAAATGAAGTGGAATGTTGTAAGAGGTATAATAAACATTTACGATATTGTAAGGGGTGTAAGAAAGTACCTTTGATTATATATAATAATTTGATAGACTTTTTTGGACTTAGGGAGTTGTTATTTTATTTTCTAGTGAGTCGTTTTAGTCCTCTAGTTTAAAATTGGACATCCATATTCATGATAAAATTCTTGAAGCTTCTAGAAAGATGTTTGTAACTCCCAAACATATGTCATGAGATACCTTTTTTCTTGTAGACTACTTAGCTCATGGTTTGAGTCTATTGTAGTGAGGACCATTTATAGTTTCTTGTAATACCTTTAGCTTTAAATTGAAACTTGGAGTAGGAGATAATGCAAGTTATTTTGTAGGTTGTTGTAGTAACAAAGTGCTACTAGAATTAAGAGGGAAAATTTGTATTAGTGTAACTCTTGTTGAGAAATAAAAAAAGCTTTGAATTTCTTTGGGTGTGGAGCTTGTTCTTGAGAGGGTTTCTCTATGTTTATCTTGTGTTATGATTTGCATTTATTTTATGGTTTTTCTATTTTTATCTATGACTTATCACAACTTAAGTATTTGGATGATTTGAATTTGCAACATACTTTTACTTGTTAGTTATATCCTATTTCTATAAATATCTATAAAAAAATCTTAAAGTATACCCTATTAAACACATATTTTCTTACAACAAAATAATCATAGAAAATGATACCATGTCTCTACAAAAGTAATTATATATTTAAATCCAAAATATCTCTATAGAAATAAAAAGATAATTATAAATTTAAATCTACAAATATCTATATGCCAAACATATAACATGATATTGAGAGATGTATTATTAAAGTTAACACGTTTTCAATCTAGAATTTCAATTTTTCTTCTATTAAAAAATTATCTTTGTGAATTTAATTGTAAATTAACATTTCAAATCAATACTCATAATTCCCTATCTTAATAATAAATGAATATGGATATGAATTTTCATTCTACAATTAAACAATTACAATAATTTCACTTAGAGATGAAATTGTATGATGTTGAAGTTGCATTGTCATTTTTATAGCGACAATTTCTAATTAGTGAAGTTATACACAATTTATGTTATTTATAAGCTTTTTTTTGTTTTTTTTTTTAATCGGTAATGGGCACTTTTTAGGGTGCCTAACACTAAAGTTGTTAAAACCCACGAGCCAAGCGTACTAGCCCAGCGAAGGTACAAATCCTGCGAGCTAAGCAACCCAACAGGGGTTTGAACCTTGGTGGCAACGTCACCAAGCAAGTGTTTCAACCGCTGCGTTAAACGGGTCACCCCGTTATTTATAAGCTTCTTGAAATTGCTTTTTTATTTTTAATAGATGTGGTGAAAAAAATTAGTTTCATGAAAGTACATGAAAAATTTGTATGTTTTTATAGCAAAAAATATCTAAAAAGTTAGAAATTTTATAATGTTTCTTGAGATTACGTAATAAAATTGAAGTTGCATTGTCATATCTACTACTGACATAAAAGGACACAATTTCTAGTTAGTGAAGTTATATTCATTTATAAGCCTAACCTTTTTAATAAATTTGGTGAAAAGATTAGTTTCATGTTGTTCGATGCTTTTTTTTGTTTTTTAAAGTAGATAAAAAATCTGTATGGTTTTATAGCAAAGAATACCTAAAAAGTCACCGTGTGAGGGATATAATAACAACCACCATATCTCCTACCCGTAGATTCCAATGGCTCATAACTTTTTGCAATGTTTGAAAAGATATTTTAAGACATTTCTCTGCAAACACTTCGTTACATTGTAACAAATCTGTTTGTCATGGTAATATTACAGTAAAAGTTATTAAAAACATTGGAAGCAATTGATAGCTTGTCTTTATGCATAGCTATATTTGTCCAGTAACAAGTACAAAATCAAATTAATTTACAGAAATCTAATAGCTCCATGCCCATCATGAAGATTACAGAGTTATAGAGCAGATTCATCACGGATGAGAGCGGGAGTAGATATAATCAGAGTCTTCATACTGAGTTTCGCAGTCAGCCTTCTCCTTACATGACAAGATTTTACCTCCATCCTGCACCACCACCTTCAGTAATTAGCAACCACTATAAATGACTTAACATATATTTCTCTTAATGTTATGAGATTTCCACAATCTATAATTTGTTAATTTTAGATTTTGATTGTGTTTGAATTTTTTCTATCAATATTTCGGATCACACTCACACTTTCTGATCCATCATGATGATGATAGAGAGCATTAGTCAGGATGATAGAAAGCATTACTTATGCTCTCTATCATCTTGATGATGGATCACAGAGTGTGATCTGAAACGTTAATGGAAAAAATTCAAACACAATTAAAATTCAGAAATAACATATTATATATATTTCTCTTTTATGCTTCTTTATATCTTACAATCTTCTGATTATCTGTGCTTGAATTTGGCCTGGAATTAGACACCAAAGCTTCATTCTTATCTGCAACTCAATGGACACAATACGGACACAATAAATTATTGAATATTTTACAAACAGCTTGCAGATTTTCATGCACTCATAGACTTCAAGATAATGGAAACCATGGAGAAATAAGTTCAGAGATCACTACCTTGTTGAAGCAATCTACAAGCAGTGGAATGATTAGTTACCAACCATAAGAACAAAACACAGAACAAAATAACTTGGACCTTCTTCATCATGTATACTAACGAAGAGTTGAATATGGCTGAAGTAGAAGTTGTGAGTTAAAGATAAAGATCCTGGTATTTGAAGGGCAATTTTTTCCGTGTTGGATAATCAATTGTCAGACTATACTACTTTCTGGAAGTCCAGAGTTTGAATAATGGCACAGAAATTTGGTGAAATGATGAGCTAAAATCTCCCTGAGTTGGCGATTGAAATTTTTGTCCACACCACCGACACATATTAGGTCAATTTTATGTCCAATGACTGAATACGTACGTGTTTCGGTGCATCTTCTCTTGGAGAAAATGATTTTTGTGAACAAGATTATGGCTGGCTTTTACATTTCATTCCGTCAGTGGAAGATCTGATCACTTTTCCAGCTGTGGTTCAAATTACTTAACTTTTCTCTCTCGTTTGCTCACGTCATATTCACCAGCTCGTATATATCCAGAAGAATGATAGGTAGGGAAAGGACAAAAATTATACCTTGCAAGTTTATTAAGAACTGGTATATTGTTGTCAACATGTTAGGTTGATAATGTCGATCTATCAGTTTTTAAAGTTATTATTATTATTATTTTTAAATGGATAGTGTTTAGATTATAATTTATAAAATACTGTTATGTATATTAAAAAAAATGGTGGAAATAGTTATATTTCTAAAATTTAAATAGGGTAAAGTTCAAAACAAAACACAATTACATATAGTCATTTTATATAATGAAAGCAAAAGTATTGAGGGAGGACGAAGATCTCAATCATCCAATTTACCACATACATTAACAAAGTTTGAGTTGTCCATAGGAGGATCCCATCAATCAAGATCATTATCATTTTTTCAATCTTTAGCTTTATGAATAGAAGTAATAGCAAGAGCCAACTAAGGGAACTTGCTAGTGTCTAACTAGACAACAATCTCACAACCAAAATTTGAGGAAGAGGTAGACCGATGGCTTGGCTATGACCATCCTTGTTGAGTCTGATCTCTTCTCATAGGAGGTGGAGAGGCATGAGATTGAGCATCTTGATTGCCATGAATAAAATAGCTATGACCTCAACAATGCCCAAAATGTGGAGACCAACCTCAATTGGAGGTGGGAATAAAAAACAACAACAATAGACAAGGTATTACCCAAATGATCAATGAACACCTAGAGGTGAGAAACCTCAAATGCAACCTTATGGCTTGCACTTACATTTGTATAAGCAAATTAGAGGAAATCATGGCTTTAGAATAAATTGAGAAATTATGGTTAATAGAATAACCAAAAATATAGCAAGATCTTTGTCTTTCCAAATTATGTTAAAAGAAAAATCACCCTAAAAGCATTTCAAATCTAATTATATGTACAAGATATTCTAGGCCAATCCCTTAACAAAACCATATGCCAAGAAACAAACTCAGGCTAGAAAGGCTTGAAAAATTATGAATCTAGGTCCAAGCAACTTGAGCTTTGGGATAAAATCATAAAATATGCTTAAGATGACCACAAGAAGGATATTAGGGATCCAAAATCTCCAAATGGGTTAACTTGGAACCAACATGAAGGCCTTGGAAAATAATACACTAGGAAAATGAACAAGATTCAATTCAAGGATGACCAATGAAATACTACAAAATTTGTGTTTCCAAACCATCAATTGTGTTGATGAATATTGCAAAAGCCATCTTTATTTTCAGATAGGCACCATAAGAAAATGAGGCAACAAGAGTAGCCTTTGCGACACTTGTAATTTCTATATGGGCTATCAAGATACCATTTTCAAACTTTCCACCATGGTTTGCAAGATGAACCCAAATTTAAGCACCATATTTGAAAGGATAATATCAAGAAATGATTCAAAAGTTTCATAATGATGATTAGATAAATGAAACTTCACTTTATCTTTTTTCAAGTTGAAATGCTCTAGGTAACTTTGGAAAAAGACCCTTAAAGAGTCTTGATCCCCTTTTTGAAAAACCTCATTAGTACGGACCCAAGGGTTCTTAGCACAAGAATGATCTTTGTTGCACTATGTTGTCATTAGTGTTGTCATTGATGTCAACCTCTAGTGTGGTTATAATTCAAGAAGATGTTTGTGGCATTGAGTAGGTGTTGTAGATGCAACAGGGTCACTTGGTTTCCAAGTGCTTTTGAGAAAAATTGTATAAAGAATGTACAAGGTGACAAGGATGTGTTTTGTACTACGCTCCACATTTCTTCATTCTTGAAGTTGTGCTTGTGCGGTTTGGATATGATGATCAAAAGTCTTTGAAGATTTTATATCTAGAGTTTCAAGTTTTGGATCGTGTGACAATAGAAGATAGGTATGATAGTGTGTTTGACTATCTCTGGCTTGTGAAGAGGGTTGTCTGGGAAAAATGGAATTACTCCACATTTCTCTGCATTGAAGTTTTTTGTCTTGTGGATATGAGAATGTGCTAATATTGTTTGTACCTACCTTCCCTTGGTTTGCTTGGTGTTCATTTGCTTCACAAGCTTGGTTCATGTGTTGTTTCTCAGTGGTGGTTTGACTAGTTGCACAAGATGATAACATTTTCAATTTCATGTGTTTATGTTAGTGTTTTTGAATATTCTATTGGTATTGGAATATTCTAGGATGTTGTATGATGTTTCTACATCGTTTGTAGGATGTTTTTGGACCTAGTGAAGTGTGAATTTGGTTGCTTAGTAGTGTTAATGCCAGTTTGGCCAACCTGGTGTGTTAGCACTATTTGTAGATGTGCTTCATGGTTTTTGGAAGCCTGATGTAACATTTCAGTGTAGATTTGGGTCTTGGTTAACCCTTGATGTGGTCCTCCTTCACTTCTTTTCACCGCAAAAGTGTTTGGTGTTGACCTATTTGGTGGCTGCATGTTTGAGGTGCATACATTTCATTGAAGTCGGCTTGGAGAAGGTTATTCATAGTTACAGAAGATATATATTCAAGGTCAATTGTTGGAGTTCTAAGTGTGTAATGTGAAAAGTGGTGCAAAATGAAGTATATGTAATCATGTGTTGTGATTTGAGTGTGAGAAAGAATGCCTAACACTAGTAGAAGTAGTGAGAAAAATGTGTCTACATTTAAAAGTGTGCTTGAAGTTACTAGAGGCAGTGAGCTAAAGGTTGTGGATGGTTGTGATGGATTCTCCTATTTATCTAAGTTAGTGAACCTCCTTGTAACAATCTCTTTCTATTCTCTTGTATTCTAGAAGAAGTGATCTTCCTTGATAGTGAGCCTTTCCTTCTTTTGGACAATGAGTCCTTTGGGCAGTGAGCCCTTTGGGTAGTGAGCCTTTTGTAATTGATGTTGATATTCATATAGTGAGCTAATACTCACTATGGATTTTCCCTTATTGTGTTTTCCACATAAAATATGGTGTTCTATTATGTATGGTTGTTGATGTGTTGATATTTCATTTTTTTTACATTCATGCTGATGCTTAATAAGGGTTTAAAGATTAAAATAAGGATTTAAAGTTTTTAATGCACAATTGATTCACCCCCCTCTTAGTTGTCCTATGTGTCTAAGAATTGGTATCAGAGCAGAGGCTCCTTGGAAGAAGCTTAACTGCTTGAGGTAGATTTGAATGCTGCACAAGAATGGTGTGAAAGTCCCTGTTTGATGGAAGAAATTATGCCTTCTGGAAAACAAGGATGTAAGTCTTTCTTGTCTCATTAGGGTTTGGAGTATGGAAATCATTTGAAGATGGATATACTATACCTACTACCCCTTCGACAAGTGAAGATGATATAAAGGATTATGAGAACAATGGAAAAACAAGGAATGCTATTTTGAGTGGGATTTTTGATTCATAACTTGTGAAGGTGATAAGCTACAAAATTGCTAAAGAAGTTTGGGAGAAGTTGAAAAGCATTTATGAAGGATATGCTAAGGTCAAGCAAGCAAAGATGTAGAATTTCAAGGCCAAATTTGAAACCCTAAGGATGTCAAAAAATGAAGATATTGTAGGCTACATGCTCAAGGTGGATGAAATTGTCAATGCCATCAAAAGTCTCGGTGGAAAACTAGAGGAAAGTGAATTTGTGAAAAAGGCATTGAGAACCCTTCCTAAATCACTTGTAAAAAAAATTTGTTGTTGAGGAAGCTCAAAATTTGGATCAATATTTTAGAGATCAATTATTTGGTGCTTTAATTACTTTTGAACTAAGAGAGTTTGACAAAGATGCTTCAAGGAAAGAAGATGCTTTTAAAGTCAGCAAGAAAGAGATGAACGATGAATCTGTCAGATGATCTTGATGAAGTGGAAGAAATTTTTGTATGAATATTGAAAAAGGGCATTGGAAAATAAAGAGGTAAGTTACCTTTCAAGTGTTTCAATTGTGGAAAGATAGGTCATTATGCTTCAAAATGTCTAGGTAAAGTTTTAAAATGACAAACATAAAGATCATATAGGTAAATCTTTCAAGAAGAGTTATTATGTTAAAGAAGACAATGGTACATCTAATGATGAGGAATTGAACTATCCATATGATGGAAGTGATGAATGATTGTTCATGGCCTTGAATGTTGGAACTAATTCTACTAACCCTGAAAGATGTGTGAAGGAAACTACTCCAAAAATAGGTCACAATTTTAAAGGAACTATCTTGACTGCCTTTCATGCAAGAGAGGAGAGAAACTACTAGATAATTGATAGCGGATGCTCAAATAATATGGCAGGTGATAAGAGTAAGTTTGTTAAACTTGAAAAATATGATGACCGTGGTTTTGTTAAGTTTGGTGATGACACATTTGCTAAGATTTATGGAAACTTGGTTCAATTAGTTTTGATGGAAAGCATAAGACATATGATATTCTTTATGTTAGGGGTCTCCAACATAATCTTCTTAGCATAGGGAAAGTGTGTAGCAGAGGATACAATTTGGTGTTTCATGATGATGGTTGTGAAATCAGAAAAGGAAGCTCCAAAATTTTGGTTTCTATAGGAATAAGGATGAAAGGGAATGTTTATCAGCTCAAAGGTGTTGGTGGCAAGTTCTTTATGACTCAAATCAATGAAAGTTGGTTGTGGCACAAAAGAATGTGTCATATCAATTTTGATAGCCTAGTAAAGATCAACTCTACTCATGTTGTGAGATACATGTCAATAATTATAAATCCTATCAATGTAATTTGAAAAGAGTGTCAGTTTGGAAAACAAACAAATAAGAGGTTCAAAAATAAGGAATACTCTACTACAGGACCTTTGGAGTTGGTGCATACAGACCTATGTGGACCTACCAAAACAAGAAGCTTCAAGATGACATGGACCTTTCTCAAAGAAAAATTAGAAGCTCTAGATAAGTTTAAAGCATTTAAATCTATGATTGAGAATGAAATGGATTTCAAAATTAAGTGTTTAAGGTCTGAAAAAGGTGGTGAGTTCACCTCCAATGAGTTTAACAGTTTTTGTGAAGATCATGGGTTAAAAAGAAATTTATCAGCTCCTAAGACTTTGCAGCAAAATGAAGTTGTGGAGAGGAAGAATAGGACAGTTCAGGAGGTAGCAAGAACCATGTTGAAGGAATAAAATATACTGGATGTCGACTAGAGAGAAGCAATTTGTATCACTGTCTACATTCTCAACAGAGGACAAGCAAGAGTGAACAGTTCAAAGACTCCCTATCAGCTATGGTATGGAAAAACTCTTGTAAGTTATGAAATAATTTAGAGTATTTGGAAGTAAATGTTATATTAGAAGGGATGAAGAAAAATTAGGAAAGTTTGATGCAAGATCAGATGAATGAATCTTCCTTGGATATTCTAAAATGATCAAGGCATACAAGTGTTACAACAAAAGGCTAAAGAAGATAGTTTAAAGTGCAAGTGTCAAAGTGGATGAAGAATCACATAAGAGCTTAGTGCTGATAGAAGGATATGAATTTGATGAACCCCATTGTAGAAGAGAAGAGGAAGAATAATAGAAAGGAAAAGAGATGCTAGTAGAAGAGGAAGAAGATCCGAAAAAATAATTCTAAGACTCCTAAGTATGTGCAGAAAAATCATTCTGAAGATCAAATAATATGAGACAAAAGCAAAGGTGTGCTAACTAGAAGAAAAGTTGCTATGGTAAAGGAACATGTAAAATTTTGTTTACTTTTTGAAGTAGAACCTAAAACAATGATTGAAACATGCAGGGATAACAATTGGGTCAAAGCTATGGAAGAAGAACTGAGGTAGATTGAGAAGAATTAGACATGAGAACTAGTCCCAAGACTAGCAAACAAGAATGTGATAGGAACTAAATGGGTTTTCAGGAACAAGTTGAATGAGAATGGAGAATTTATTAGAAACAAGGCTAGGCTTGTGTGTAAAGGCTACTCACAAGTAGAAGGAATATATTTTGAAGAGACTTTTGCTCCTATAGTAAGAATGAAGGCCATTAGGATGTTTTTAGATTTTTACAACACATGAAGACTTCAAGGTATATCAGATGGATGTAAAGTCTGTATTTTTGAATCATGAGTTAGAAGAAGAGGTATACATTGAACAACCAAAAGGTTTTCAGTTATCAAAAGATCTTGATATGGTTTGTAGGTTGAAAAAGGCATTGTATGGACACAAACAAGTTCCTAAAGGTTGGTATGCAAGATTGGATGGGTGCTTATTACAGTAAGGATTCAAAATGATGCAGGAGCATCCAGTGGTGTAAGGGCAATCTTGCATCACCCAAAAATGGTTAAATTTCAAGTTTCTCATCTTTTAGATGTTTTTAAATTTTTGGATACCCTTTTTGTCATAATGAAATTCCTAATTTACGGTTTTTATTTTCTATTCCTGGGTTGAAAGATATTGCAGTTTTAGTTTCCTAGATTTGCACCTGAAAATCTTCCAAGTTGGATTTGAGGCACTTAGAGCTTCCGGAATGGCCCCGAAACTTGCCAAAATCAGCATAGCAAATTTTGAGTGCATTTTTGACTTCGAGACCTTTCCAACGGTTCAAACGGTTCGCGAATCGGAGCCCTGGATCAAAAGTTATGGCCCTAGGAAGTTGGCGCACTTTCTAAAAGATACAATTGCAAATGTTCTTTTGAAATTTGAACTTCAAGTTGTAATTTTCAGCGCCAAACCGCCTAAACTCAAATTTTAATGTTGTTTTGGCTCCAAACTAAGGGGGAGCTCTATTTATGGGCGGGTTTCTAATTTTTGGGTAACTTTTTGGGGACAAGCTCGCATATTGCGAAAGGGTTATTCTGTAGCTTTCTGTAGCTTGCATGTGTTGTAGAACTTTGGGATTTGAGATCCTCTGCATGTAAGAAGCTCCATTTTCTGAATAATAAAATTATTCTCTTGTTTGTGGGTTATTTTCTGTGTCTTAGGCTGCGCCCTCATCACAAAAGGGTACTGCAAACAAAAATCTTTACTTCAAAGTTGAGAGAGATCAAATTCTAATTGTGGTTGTGTATGTTGATGACATAATATTTGGAGGAAATTAGGAGATGTGTAAAATATTTATATAGAGGAGATGCAAAATGAGCTTGAAATGTCAATGTTTGAGGAGATGACTTTCTTCCTTGGGCTACAAATCAGTCAATCAAAAAAAGGTAATTCATTACAGAATCAAAATATGTCAAGGAAATATTAAAGAATTTTGGAATGGAGGACTCTAAACCAATATGTACTCCCATGGTTATTGGTTGTAAATTGAGAAAAAATGATGAATTTTCTAAGACAAATCAGACCAAGGATAGATCCATGATTGGTGGATTACTATATCTAACTACAACTAGACCAGATATCATGCATGCAATATGTCTTGTGGAAAGATTTCAAGAAGATCCTAGAGAATCGCATGTGGCAACAGTCAAAAGGATATTCATATATTTGAAGAGAACTTCAAACTATGGTCTATGGTATTCTAAGTATACTGACTTCTCTTTGAGTGCTTATATAGATGCAGATTGGGTAGACTGCTCGAATGACAGAAGAAGTGCAAGTGGAGGTGCTTTCTTCCTTCTAAATGGACTAGTATCTTGGTTGAGTAAGAATCAGGATTAAGTGTCATTATCTACCGCAAAGGTATAATATATTGTTGCAAAATCTTGCTACACATAGGTGATATGGATGAAGCAGACATTGGAAGATATCATAATATCATATGATGAACCTATCTCTATCTTGTGTGATAATACAAGTGCTATCAACATTTAAAAAAAATTGGTAATGCATTCAAGAACAAAGCATATATCTATCCGATATCACTTTCTAAGAGAGAAATTTGCTGAGAATAAAGTAATCTTGGAGTATGTTCCTACAAAGGATCAAATAGCAAACATTTTCACAAAGGCTCTTCTAAAAGATACATTTGAGTATCTCATAAATAAGTTGGGGTTAAATTGCCCCTACTTTTTTCAACTAGATACATAAGTTAGTGCATTTGTATAGGGGAGACATTAAAGATGTATTATTTGTCCTAGAATGATGAAGGCTACCTCTCAAGGGGAGAAGGTAGTGGTGTGTTTGGTTGGTGCAGTCAAGGGGAGCATATCTTTTTCCTAAAAGTGGGAGAGATAAAAGTGAAGTATGCAAGTGTTGCCCTTTGCCATTGATGTCAAATAGGGAGAGTGAAAGAAGTTTGAAAAAATCAGGGAGAGAAATTTGAAAAACATAGAAAAGAAGGAGAGAGAGAATTCTAAGTAAATAAATGTTCAAGTAAGGGGAGAGCTGCTTGAGTGTTGGTGATGCAAAGTTACTTTTGTTGTTGATGGTTTTTTAGCCAGTGTTGCCATCAATGACAAATGGGAAGATTGTTGCACTATGTTGTCATTAGTATTGTCATTGATGTCAACCTCTAGTGTGGTTATGATGAGAAAATGTTTCTTGTATTGAGAAGGTGTTGTAGATGCAATAGGATCACTTGGTTTCCAAGCTCTTTTGAGAAAATTTGAATAAAGAATGTACAAGGTGACAAGGATGTGTTATGTATTGCGCTCTACATTTCTTCATTCTTGAAGTTGTTCTTGTGTGGTTTGGATATGATGATAAAAAGTCTTTGAAGGTGTTATATCTAGAGTTTTAGGTTCTAGATCGTGCGACAATAGAAGATATGTTTGACAGTGTGCTAGATTATCTTTGGCTTGTGAAGAGGGTTGTCTTGGAGAAATGGAATTGCTTCGCATTTCTCTGTGCTCAAGTTTCTTGTCTTATAGATTTGGGAATGTGCTAATATATTTTTACCTACCTTCTCTTGCTTTTCTTGGTGTTTAGATGCTCCACAATCTTGGTTCATATGTTGTTTCTTAGTTGTAGTTTGACTGATTGCACATGATGATATCATTTTCAATTTCATGTGTTTGCACTAGTATTTTTGAATATTTTGTTGCTGTTGGAATATTCTAGTATGTTGTGTGATTTTTTTGATAAGGTAATCATGGTTTTGAAAGCGACCAAAACCTTGTACAAAGAGAAGAAAAGGACACTTCCAAACACTAAAGTCTCAAACTTTTCCAACAAAAACAGGTTTTGAAGGGCACCTGAAACCCTCACAAAAAGTAGAGAAACAACAGAGATGCCGCAACACAACAAAAAATAGTCAACTAGCTCTAGGCCACCAAAGGGGGTCACACTCAAAGATGAGCCACACCAATTTTGAGGAGGTTTGAAATTGTGTCCAAACAAAGAGCTCAAAAGGGGAGCTTGATCTAAATGGATCAATCCAATAATCTTGGACGAATCAATCTCATTCATACTAATAGGAAAAAATTTATCCTTGAGAGGGCTTTCATAGAATGTTTTAATACCTAGTGAGGTGTGAATTTGGTTGCTTGGTAGCATTAATGCCAGTTTGGCCAACCTAGTGTGTTAGCGCTATTTGCATATGTGCTTCATGGTTTGTGAAATCCTAATGTAGCATGTTGGTGTAGATTTGGGTCCTGGTTAACCCTTGATGTGGTCCACCTTCAACTCTTTCCACTGTGGATGTGTTTGGTTCCGACCTATTTGGTGGTTGCATGTTTGAAATGCATACATTTCAATGAACCTAACTTGAAGAAGGTTATTTGTGGTTGCAGATGATATATATGCAAGGTCAATTTTAGGAGAAGTGTGTAATGTGAAGAGTGGTGCAAAATAAAGTATATGTGATCATGTGTTCCAATCTGAGTGTGAGCAAGAATGCCTAAGACTACCAGAAACAGTGAGTAGTAGGTGTCTACATTTTAGTGTGCCTAAAGTTGTTGGAGGCAATGAGATGATGGTTGCAGATGGTTGTGGTGGATTATCATGTTGTCATGACATAGTGAACCTTCTTGTAATAGTATCTTTCTATTCTCTTGTATTTCAGAAGAATTGATCTTCATGGGTAGTGAGCCCTTGGCAGTGAGCCTTTCCTTATTTTGGATAGTGAGTCCTTTGATTAGTGAGCCCTTCTGACAGTGATCCTTTTGTAATCAGTGTTAATATTCATATAGTGAGATAATCCTCACCGTGGTTTTTCCCTTATTGTGTTTTCCATGTAAAATTTGGTGTTCTATTGTGTATGGTTGTTGGTGTGTTGATATTTCATTTGTTTATATTCATGTTGATGCTTAATAAGGGTTTAAATATTAATAAAGGTTTAAAGGTTTTAATGCACAACTAATTCACCCCCCTCTCAGTTGTCCTATGTATCTAACATATCTTAGAAATCTAAAATAGGAAACCGCCAAATTGACTATTGATTAATTAAGAGACTATAATAAAAACCAAACCCATTTCAAAGAATCTAGGGCATAATGGCTTCCCAAGCTCTCCAAATAATTTTCATCACAAAATTCCCTTGGATTTGAATGGGTTATTTCATAATGAGAAGGGCATGAAATCCAATCCTCTTCCAAGTTTTCCTTCCAAAAGAGACACTAGAAGAAATACAATGGTGAATAAGAATTTCCCATGCCTCATTACCTTCTAAAGATTGAATGACTATTTTGACACATATAACCAAACCTTGATGCTAGGTGGAAATAAATCCAAGGAATCATGCAAGAGATAACAATACACTAAAGCCACCTAATGAAAGAATATGATTTTCAAAAGAGGCCCAAAGAAAATATTTGAGGAAAATTTTAAGTTTTAAATAAGAGGCTTTAGAAGGGAACCAAAAAGAAGAATAACAAACATGAGTGGCTACCAAAATATTAGAAAAAATCTAGAATTTTCCTACCAAAGATGAGTTTTATTAACCTAGTACACTAATTTCTTCTCAATTTTTGATAAAATAGCTTGCTAAAGAGTAGTGGGAGAAGCTTGGAAAGAGAAAGGAATACCTAGGACCTTGAATATTTATCCATGCCCTATCCATTTCCATAGTCAAGCTAGCACAACTTAGGTAAAAATAGTTGTCTATAATATTGAGTTTTTGCCATTGAATACTAGAGCCCAAGGATTTGTAAAAAATGTCCAAGAAATGAAGACACTGGTTATTTTATTTTTCCCCTTCCAAAAGAGTGAGAAAGGAATCATTAATAAAATGGCCATTCACCAAATAAACCATGGAATTTGGTATTGAGACACTTTTACCAGGCTTTGAAAAATTGAATGAGCTAAAAAGTATCCAAAACCTTTAATAGCAAGAACATTGAGGGCAAGGACTAAAGGAAAATTGTGGTAGATAGAGTTTAAAATTCCAAAGGAATTAGAATGATTCCTATTAATTAAAAGGACATGCTAAAGCATAAATTTTTTTATGTAAACTGTTTAAATAAAATGAGGACTAAAATTTAAATCTTGAAGCATGAAAATAATAAAAGGTCTCTTGATGTAGTCATAAAATTTAGCAAAGATAATTTTAATAAAAATATTTTATTAATGAGGTTCTCGAGATTGTTCTATACATTTCTAAATTTCTATAATATTATCCATAATATATTTGGACTCAAATAAAGTTAGTTTTTTCAAGATGCACAATTTAAGGAAGAAGATGGTGCAAATTCAATGCAAGAGCCTTAGTTATGATATTATAGGATATATTAAATATCATGATTAGCCTCCAATTGTAGATATCTTCAAGATCACCAAACTTAGGTATGAATTTGATATTTTATTTGTTAATAATCTTCACTAAGGAATTGGAATGAAAGGATTCAAGATAAAATTTATGAAGGTCCTCACCAACAAAATCCCAAGGGGTCTTGTAAAATTTATAAGAAAAACCATCACAACTGAGAGCTTTGTCATTGGACATAGTGTCAAAAACTTAATGAAAATTAACAACAAAAAGAAATGAATCACAATGATATCACTGAGAAGAAAAGAGCTAACACAAAACAACCTTGAGGTAGTTGGGTAAGCGCACCAATCTGTGACACAATTTAGGTGTCAAATTGTAAAAATTCACAAAAAAAGGTCAAAATTGGCCATTTGGCGTGCACCAAATTGAAAAGCAAAAAATGCATTTCAAACCCTCATTTCTCTTCAACTTGGGGCTTGGTTTGGAGGATTGGAGGTCTGCAACTCATGCTTGCCAAATATCATCCATTATTTACATCGTTAGCTTGCTATCTTTCATGAGGATGCCATCAACACGTCAGAGACATCGAAGATTGTGAAGAGGTATGTATTTTTATTCAATTTATTTCGAGTTTGATTTAGAATGCACAATGAAATAGGTTTTTATAATAAAATTTTGTTCTAATTATCAGGGAATGAATCTCCACCTCGAAACTTGAAAGGAAAGCTTAGGTGCAGAACAAACTCTCCTAATGCCAAAACCTCAGGGAAGAATGCAGAGGTGATTTTAAATTTTCAATTACAGTTCAATTAAGATACTCATGGAAAGAATAATAGAAAAGAGAAATGAAGACATACACAATTGGACACTAGATTTACATGGGAAAACCCTTACAGGAGAAAAAACCCACCACACCAAGAAAGCCTCTTTGTATTATAGTAAACAAAATTACATACAGAGTATAGACTTCACTTTCTGATTTTAATTTACAGCAGCAACATTTCCTTGATCAACCTTGTACAAAACATCACAGTTACAATGCTCACTTAATTGAATTCATACACACTGATAAAATCGTGTTCAATCAAACAATCCTTTCGTTATCTTGAACTGTTCATCGTCATCCACCATTTCCAAAGAGTAATCCATTCTCTCACAGTTTGTTCATATCCCTCACAAGAATGGTTGCAATAGTCCAACTGCTAACGGTTCACATTCTGCTTCTTTGATTTGTCCAAAATAGACCACGTAGGATAGTCATTCGATCAAAGAAGTTCAAACAGAATCGCATGTCGGTGAGACACTAGACCGTGTCTCCCCGATGCCAAAATGCCCGATCACAGAACCATCGGCATGATCATCGCTATCGGCAACACCCTGAGAAGTAATATCAAATTCACCAGCCTATCGACGAGACCACATCCATCGAAAAGAGTTCTTACCAAATGCAAACATAACCAAGTATCATCGGCCAGTGTCACACTGATGTCATCGACAGTTCATGTCACCCCAACCAGTCTATCAACAAGAGCAACACCATCGGCAAGAGGTTACACCGAAGTTCATCATGTGCAGATCCATCATAAGTTCATAAAAAAATCTATCGGTGAGAATAGCACTCTCGGCAAGAGTTCATATTGACTGCAAACCTATCAACCAAGAGTCTCCCTGGAGATCACCAGGAGCCAACCCATCGGCAAGACTAGCACTATTGGAATGAGACACTCTGAAGTTCATACCGTCTCCCCGATGACATATGTCACCAATGTGTAAAAACTTGGCGAGACATACTCTATTGGAATGAGACATTCTAAATGTTCATGCCTCTCCTCCATGCCACTTGTCGCCATGAGTCTCCTTGATAACCACTAGGAACCAACCCATCGGCAAGAGGTCCATCCAGGCGGAATGAGATGGAAAACTCACAGCGATAGACATGTCTTGCTGATGACTCCCGTCGGCAAGATAGAATCAAAGTCTTAGTGATCTAAGCACTTCAGAAGTTTAGAACACAACTGCTAGTCAGTAAGACATTTAGAGGGTCTCAACGACTTTTCCCTTTCAGGAGTTTCATGTCAGTAAGCTTGAGGCACTTTTTCCAACAATATCCCACTTGATGAAGATCTTACTAACACTTCCAGAGCACAACAAAACTACTGAAATTCATGGGCACTAAGGCCCATCGAACTGGCACACCACCTGAACTTGTCTATGCTCACTAATTTCGTCAATGCATCTGCAACATTTTTCAAAGTATCCACTTTTTCTAAAGAGACCTTTCCATCCTCCACCATATCTCGTACAAAATGATACTACACATCAATATGTTTCATCCTAGCATGGAAAGTAGGATTTTTTGCCAAACAAATAGCACTCTAACTATGATAGTAAATTGTAATTTTCCCTGCATCAAACCCAATGTTAGAACACAAACGTTTTAACTAGATTGCTTCTTTACAGGTGTGTGTTGCTACCATGTATTCTACCTTTGTAGTGGACAAAGCGACTACAGCCTGCCACTTACTCATCCAACTAATTGCACCACCATTCATCATGAAAATATATCCATTGGTGGATCTTTTGTTGTCAATGTCCCCTGCCCAATCAGAATCCACATAGCCTCGAATGCTGAGAGTCCTCTGTGATTCAACCAAATTTCCATGGTAACACAAAGCATATTCTGAAGTTCCCTTCAGATATCTAAACACTCTTTTCACAGCATCCCAATGTGTCCTTCCAGGATTTTTCATAAAATGACTAAGTACTCCCACTGCTTGGGCAATGTCTAGCCTTGTACAAACCATTGCATACATTATACTACCAACTACACTAGCATAAGGCACTCTGGTCATGTCCTCTAAATCAGTAGGAGATTTTGGATAGTCTTCAATAGATAGCTTTGTTCCCTGCAAAACTGGAACAACTAGCTGCTTGCAATCAGTCATACAAAATCTCTCTAGAACAGTATTAATATACTTACTCTGACTGAGCCAAAGTTTTCTACTCTTCCTGTCCCTGGTTATTTCCATTCCCAGAATATACCTGGCTGCACCAAGATCTTTCATTTTGGACTTTGCAGACAACTGAGATTTTAGATCAGAAATCATTAACTTACTATTGCCTATGAACAACATATCATCAACATAGAGAGCAATAATAAGAACACGATCATTTTCTACTTTGTAGTATACACAATGATCAGATTTTGATCTTACAAATCCCAATGACAAAACAAAAGTGTCAAACTTCTGGTACCACATTCTAGGAGATTGTTTTAATCCATCCAGAGATTTTTTCAACTTGCAAACTAGTTTTTTTTACCTTTTTCCACAAAGTGCTCAGGCTAGGACATGTAAATTTCTTCTTCAAGGTCACCATGAAGAAATGTTGTCTTCACATCCATCTGTTCAATCTCTAAGTCATACGCTGCTGCAAGTGAGAAAAGAAATCTGATAGACGTCAGCTTAGCTACAGGAGAAAAAAATTCTCCTTAATCAATTCCCTCTACCTGGGAATACCCCTTCGCAACCAACCTTTCCTTATACTTTTCCACACTGCCATCCAAACCTATTTTCTTTTTAAATACCCATTTGTAGCCAACAACTTTTTTGCCTTCAGGCAAGGGCACCAAACTCCAAGTATCATTCTTTTCTAATGATGCCATTTCTTCATTCATGGCTTCCAACCAAGAGTTTGAATCAGACATTTTAAAAGCCTTTTTCATAGTCCTAGGCTCATCAGTGCTAAAAATTAAAGCATAGGCACAAGTAGAATCTAACAAAGAAAACCCATACCTATTAGGTTGCTTTCTTTCATGTGTTGACCTCCTCACAGGCAGAGGCTGAGGTTGATCTTCTTCTTCAAAACTCTCAGAACTACTTGAGCTCTCCTCAGTTTCAAGTACATTTTGAATTTTGAATTCCTCTTTATCTAGTGTCAGAGTAATTTCAACTATATCCTTTTTATTTTCTGATTTTGTCTCTGACTACAGATCCAAAGTAGAAGGATTCAACTCACTAAAATATCACTTCTGTTGTATAGAACCTTCTCCATATCAGGATTCCAAAGCTTGTATCCTTTTATGCCAGCACTATAACCAATAAAAATATATTTAACAGCCTTGTTTTACAATTTAGACCTTTTCTCATTCGACACATATGCATATGCCTCACAGCCAAAGACACAAATGTGTCTCAGAGAGGGCTTCTTTCCAGACCATGCTTCCAAAGGTGTTTTCTCAACAAGAGCGGAATTTGGAGAATGGTTTATTAAATAACATGTTGCAATTTCCTTAGCCCAGAACTTCTCCTCCAAGCCAACACTGCTTAGCATACTTCGTGCTCTTTCCATCACTATCCTATTGAACCTTTCAGCAACTCCATTTTGTTGTGGAGTGTAGGGTGTAGTTTATGTCTTTTAATCCCATGATCTTTACAGTACCTTTCAAACTCATCAGAACAAAACTCACCGCCATTGTTAGTCCTTAAACATTTTATTTTTCTACTAGTCTGATTTTCCATAAGGTTTTTAAAATCCTTAAAATGACTGAACACTTTTTCTTTACTTTAAAAAAAATAAGCAAATGCCCTTCTTGAATAATCATCAATAAACGATACATAATATCTTGATTTAGACAAAGAAGGAAGATTTACTGGACCAAAAACATCAGAATGTATGTAATCAAGTAAACCAGAAGATTTGTGAGGACTGGAGTAGAATGAAACACAGTGTTGTTTACCATATATACAATGTTCACAAAATTTGAATTCAAGGTTACAGTCATCAAGCCCTTCAACCAGGTTTTTATTCTTCAAGGTTTTTAAACCTTTTTCTCCAATGTGGCAAAGCCTATGATGCCAGAGCATAGTCTTTTCTGCTGGAAGTTTCACTTCCATAGAGTTTGCACTATCAAGAACTTTTTCCTCCTTTTCTCCATGAGTAGCCTTCTGTGACTTTACATAGACACTATTGCATTTCACAACATGTGCATCCAACTTATACAAGGTACCAATACGACCACCCCTAGCTAGCACCATTGAGCCTCTAGTCATCTTGCAACCATTTCCAAAGAACGTGACTTGCACTCCAATATCGTTCAGCTTACTAAACGAAAGTAAATTTCAAGCCAGACCTGGTATATGCATTACATCATTGATTCCCTTCACTCTTCCATCAGGGAACTGAATTCTAACTATTCCACGGCCAACTATTTCCAGAGATGAATCACTTTCCAAATACACCCTTCCACCATCGTATTGTTCATACTTAGTGAACCATTCTCTATGAGATGTCACATGGAAAGATGCTCCAGAATCAATCAGCTAGACATCATCTGATGCCTGTGTAGCCAAACACTTCACCTTGGACTTCTTACCAGGAGACTTTGATCTCTCTTCTGATTTCGATTTGGACTTCTTGTCCTTCTTGTCTTTTTCTTTCAATCTGCCTCTAACAACAAGGGCCTCCTTCGCCATCTCAAAATATTTTCTTTTCATCTCTTCTAATAACAAAGAAGCAACAACATCTTCTATCTTAAAAGTGGAAGTCGTACTCCCAAAATCCATCACCAAGTGATCCCAAGAATCTAGAAAAGAACATAACAATAGCATACAATGATCTTCTTCATCAATCTTCACACCCATAGATGCTAACTGAGCAATCAGCATGTTGAAAGCATTCAAGTGATCAACAACAAACGCTCCTTCCTGCATTTTCAAAGAGTATAGCTTCTTCCTCAAGAACAACTTATTCACCAAGGACTTGCCCTAATAAATAGCTCCTAGTCTTTCCACAAAGAGGATGTTGTCTTTTCTTCATGAACATTTAGAAGAACAAAGTTTTCTAAACAGAACCTTATCAACCCTTTTGATTTCCAATCTACAAGGTCCCAATCCTCTTGCTTCATGCCTGTAGGCTTCGTTCTAGACATAGCAAGCCAAAGATCACGATCAACCAAAAAATCTTCCATTTTGAGTTTCCACAACTCAAAATTACTGCCATTAAATTTCTCAATTTTAATCTTTCCTGACGTGCTTGCCATCTTAATTTGTAATTCGAATTACCAGACTTCTACAAGACTCCCACTGAACAGAATTGTCACAAAAAACCCAACGTACCCATAAGGATAACACAACTAGCCAAGCTCTGATACCACTTGTAAGGAAAGCTTAGGTGCGGAACAAACTCTCCTAATGCCAAAACCTCAGGGAAGAATGCAGAGGTGACTTTAAATTTTCAATTACAATTTAATTAAGATACTCATGGAAAGAATAATAGAAAAGAGAAATGAAGACATACACAATTGGACACCAGATTTACATGGGAAAACCCTTACGGGAGAAAAAACCCACCACACCAAGAAAAGCCTCTTTGTATTATAGTAAAAAAAATTACATACAAAGTACATACTTCGCTTTCTGATGTCAATTTATAGCAGCAACATTTCCTTGATCAACCTTGTACAGAACATCACTGTTACAATGCTCTTCAAATTGAATTCATACACACTGATCAAATTGTGTTCAATCAAACAACCCTTTCGTTATCTCAAACTATTCATTGTCATCCGCCATTGTGAGAGAGTAATCCATTCTCTCATAGTCTATTCATCTCCCTCACAATAATGATCACAACAGTCCAACTGCTAACGGTTCACATTCCACTTCTCTGATTTGTCCAAAACAAACCATGTAGGATAGCCATTCGATCAAAGAAGTTCAAACAGAATTGCATGTTGGTGAGACACTAGACCATGTCTCCCCGATGCCAAAATGCCCGATCACAGAACCATCAGCATGATCATCGCTATCGGCAACACCCTGAGAAGTCATATCGAATTCACCAGCCTATCGGCAAGACCACATCCATCGGCAAGAGTTCTTACCAAATGTAAACCTGACCAAGTATCACTGGCCAATGTCACACCGATGTCATCGACAGTTCATGTCACCCCGACTAGTCTATCGGCAAGAGCAACACCATCGGCAAGAGGTTACATCGAAGTTCATCACGTGGAGATCCATTGACATTTCATAAACAAATTTGTCGGCGAGACTAGCACTCTTGGCAAGAGTTCATACTGATTGCAAACCTGACAGCCAAGAGTCTCCTTGAAGATCACCAGGAGCCAACCCATCGGCGAGACTAGCGCTATCAGAATGAGACACTCTGAAGTTCATATCATCTCCCTGATGACATCCGTCGCCAATGTGTAAAACCTCAACGAGACATACTCTGTCGGAATGAGACATTCTGAATGTTCATGCCTCTCCCTAATAACCACTAGGAACCAACCCGTCGGCAAGAGGTATGTCCAGGTGGAATGAGATGGAAAACTCACAATTATAGACATGTCTTGCCGATGACTCCCATCGGCAAGACATAATCAAAGTCTCGGTGATCTGAGCACTTCAGAATTTTAGAACATAGCTGCTAGTCGGTAAGACATTTAGAGGGTCTCACCAACTTTTCCCTTTCAGGAGTTTCATGTTAGTAAGCTTGAGGAACTTTTTCCAACAAAATTTTGAGAATTCACAGTCACCCCCTCAGGAAGAGCCTCCTATTCAAGAACAACCTAAAGCCCCTCCATCAATTCATAGGCATCCTCAAGGAACACAAGAAAATATTCTAAATCAAATTGAAAACAATAAAAGAGATAGTGAACAATTAATTGGAAGATTGACCGAGCATTTTGAAACCCACCCTTATAGGAGAGGGATTGTTGAATCATTGAAGTTAATTGTATCTCATGTAGGAGAAATGAGCGAGAAAATAATTTTTTAGTCAAATAAGAGGCATGAGATGAGACAATATTATGCTAGAGGTTTGTCATATGAAAATGTTAAAAAACAAAAAATTAGCAAAGTTGACTTGTTTTCCCTATTTACAGACCCAAAAACCAACACAACTTTTTCTCATACATGCAGGAGGTTCCCCATCCATTGGCGCCACCATGAGTTAAATAAAAATAAATTTTGGGAGTGGTGGTGGATGGTATTTGACCAACCTCCATGCAATAACCATGAGGTACCACAATAATTTTTGAGGAAAATCTATTGTGAGTTCATCCTCAATAAGATCCCAAATTATTTTGGCATCTTAGACTTTGAGGGTAGAGGCGGGGGCTCCACACATGATAGACCTTTTGCACGACATAATCCACAATTGGCACCAAGACCCTTGGCCAGACCCATGGTGGAGCATGTCGTCATTCCTTCCATTGTTAAGGATAGTGTAGAGGTGGACACATTGGATTTGATTGGCTCACTCACCCAGACCATTTTACAATGTGTGAGGCCTCTAATAGAGCCTAGTGTGGAGGATACGTGTAGGCACCGAGCTCCACCCCACCATTGTGGTGCTTGTGGTGTAGTTTGCACGTACAATTATCATAGTGCTCCAGATGCAATTACACAACCTACATCAGTTGCATAGGTGATGGATTTCAAAGATGATTTTCTAAATGATACATTCGGCATTGACAATCAGGTAAAATTCAACAAGTTCATTTAATGTTGTTTATTAAATTATATTTTGAAATTTAAGAATAAGTAAATTAGTAGAATTTTGATTTGATGAAATTTTAGGGTCGAAATGTTCATGAGACATGCCCCATTCCTACAGAGCCTTATTCATTCTTGATGTTGATTCAATAGGTATGCAACTAGTATTAAAGATATTATTATTGCATTTGAACAATTGAATTTTATATTTGAATGTTTGTCTCATAATGTATGCTTTTGATTTCAAACAGTTTCTTGGTGGACCTTTGACCTCCAGACCTCATAATTAATTTCCTCGAGTACCGTACACTCAGGTAGCCTTTATTCAATAATGGTGTTGTAAAACAATGTTAGCTAGTTTTCATAATTTTGTATATACAAATCTAAAAAATTGATGAGAAACACAAACATTGCATTTGTATTCCTTGATTGTGTCACATTATCTTCTCCTAATTCACTTTTTGTTCCTTTGTTCCTTCCTAATCCCATTCCATTAACATTTAATAGTTCACCCCACCATTTACTCTTTCATTTACCATTTGCAGATGTTGACATCAGACAACCCTAGTGATGTTGGTGGCACGATGGACTAGGGAGTTGCTACAACAATAGCCAATTCTAATCCATTGAGAGAGGTATGCAACAGATTAGTCGATTTGACATTATATTTGCTCTTTTATGGTCTATTATAAAAAAAAATCACGATACTTTTGTGCAGCTTAATTTCTATCTTGATGGTTGCTACAGGTGGTTGTCACTCCAAATCGTGGACGTGGTAATGATGTAAATGTGAATGATGACTATATGTATGCAGTAAGTGATTATATTTTGTTATATGTCATTCCACAATTCAATTTCTATGTATTAACATCTTTACATTTTATTGTATCAGTTGAAGACCGTCCAAAGTGAAGAGAGGAGGACTAGCGAGCCTGTTCGAAAGACCAGAGAACCAATAGTCCCCTAGAGGGAAATAACTGTATTAGGGTCATTTTTTGTATGCCTATGTGGCATTTTGGAACATATTTTTTGTACAAGCGATATATACGTGAAATTTTATGTCGATAATATGACTCCTTTGTACTAAGCCTGTATGGCTTTTTTGGATATATTGTATATACTTTTATCAATATATATCATTGTATACCTTACGGATTTTTGATTAAAAAAATCTTATTTTTCTACTGCCATTCTTGAATGATGTTATCATGCGTATTGTGTAAATCGTATGCTTGAATGTTCTAGGCATGGATTTTGTTTACATCTAATGCTTAATTAATTATTGTTGATTCTTCAATAAGCTCCATATAAAACGTATTGTGTAAATAAGTTCCATTCTTGGTGGTTTGTATCCTTTGGAATGCTTCAATTACTTGTTCCTCACTTATTCACATGTATGCTTCATGCTTCCAATGCATAGCAGCAAAAGTCTTTTGGGGAAAATTTTGACAAACCAAAAGTATAAGAGTTTTTTAAAAAGTTGGGAAAAAATCATAATTAAAAAAAATGTAAAAAAATTGTAGAACAAGAGATAAAATCTATTTATTTTGAAATTGAAAGGTATTTCCATAGCATATAGAGATATAGAGAGCAAATAAAATAAAGATTTTAACTAATGAATTTTAAAAAAAAAAAATTGTAGTTTATATTCATATAATTGATTACATTTTATTGCACATCTTTCAAAGTCAAAGCATTACTTCACACTGCATAACTAATAACTAGATGTTGATAGATGATAAAATTTCAATTACAATATAGGTTTACAAAGTCAACCTAAGCAGTTATGCAATTACTTCACATTGCATAGCTAATAAGTAGGAGCAACTGCCAATTGCATTTTGTTATCATGGCATTCTATGAGGTTAGATTTCTTTGACGTATTTTATCAAATAGTTCACTACCTTGTCTATGTTACCACATTTTTCATACATGTCTAGCAAAGTATTTTGTCAAACAGTTCATTGCCTTGTTGCTATGGCTAAAATCATAAAACAAGTGCTTTTGAACAAGCTATGGATGCTTGGAAAAAATCTATCAAAAGCATAACAACAAGCAATACTATAGACAAGGCAATGAACTGCTTGAAAAAATGCCTGAAAGAAATGTGGTCTTATGGTGATGGAATTCCATGGCACGCAAATTGCTATGGATTTTCATGTCATTCCATCACCATGAGACCACGTTTCTTTGAGGAATTTTTTCAAACAATTCATTTCCTTGTTTATGCTACCACATTTTTCGTACATGTTTACCAAAGCATTTTATCAAACAATTCACTACCTTGCTACTATGGCTAAAAGACCAAAATAGGTGCTTGCAAACAAGCTATGGATGCTTGGAAAAAATCTATCAAAGCACAATAAGAAGCAATAGCATAGACAAGTGATGCAGAGACAGGAGACCCAAACCCACTCAAAGTGTCAACTTACCTTCAAGAGGCATCTAACAAGATTAAAAGGATCTATTGGACCAATCCAAACAACTCCCAAATTTTGAAATCAATCAGAAGTAAGATTTCCCACTTTCACCCTTGCAAACCTAATAGCAGTGCAAACCCGTTTTTAGGCACTTCACTCCACAACTTCCCAAAACCCTTGAAAAAAAAAGGATGATCCAGAAACCCATTACAGAGTTACAAAACATATCTTAGCCCCCCATATGACTCCTTTGGAACAAATTTGAGAAAACTTACTTTCTCACCATTTTAGGCCTCCAAATAGGTCAATTTTACAAAGGACCCCCCTCTTAAACTTGTGCAAACACTCTAAGACTTTAGGGAATCAATTGGTAGGTTATCAAACCCCAAAAATCCCCCATTATATTTCATTTGTTCGGCCACCTCCACACCAAACCCAAAAACCCTTATTTTGTGCACTTTTGATGAGGGTTTATTGAAAAAGACACTTCTAGTCCCTTCCCAAACTTTCCACCTGGTCAAACACCCTTCAATTCACCCCCAAAAGCTTAAAATTTCATAAGATAACTTGTCCTAACACCCCATCATCAAATTCAGGTCTGTACCCATTAAATTCATGCATTTTCCAATGGAAATAGCCCTAGGGACTCACTTAAATCAAGAAATATGCCTTCCCTACAAAAACAAAGATGCATACATGTTTATTTCACCTATCTAAGCCTATCCACTAAGTTACAAGACTATATAGTGGGTGGAAGGCTTAGAAACCCATTTTGTTCCCTTTCAAAACACTCAAAATAGGGTAAATGAGTAGACCCAGAAAAATAAAGATTTCTCCATCAATTTGCATGATTAAGACCTCAAATATGAAGCATTAGAGAGCCAACACACGTACCTACAACATCTAAGAATTTTTAGAGAAAAGGTAGGCTATACGGGTCTGTACCAAGCCTTCAAAGTTTAGAAAATTAGGAAAAAAGTTGTTGAGAACATTGTATTTCATGAAAACAAAACGTGTACAATCTTCAAACTGCCTTCAACAACCCTCCACGAGCCATTTTTGAGGATTTTATAATGATTACATTCAAATACAACTTCTCCCAACGTCTATAACTACCAAGTAGCAATTTTTCAAAGGAGGTAGTCATTGGTTTTCAAATTTGTTGCATTTATGCAACTTACAAATTTGACATTTTCCTCCTTCTGACTCTTTATTATTTCCTAATCCCCTAGACCCTCTTAAATGACTTCCTATTCTATTTACCTTGACAACATTTGACCATCTTGACAACTTTTAACATGATTACAAGTTATGGCCAAATTATCAAATGAAAACTCCAAATCATTTTGGAAACATGAGAATGGTCTAAGTAGACCTTAATGAAACAAAAAAAACTCAAACTATCCTATCTTAACCACAATTCCATCCATGACCATTTAGTACCATATCAGGAGGCTTGGTGCTCCTACACCAACAAGGCAGTGAACTGTTCAAAAAATGCCTTAAAGAAATTTGGTCTCAATGTGCTTGTCATGGCATTCCATCACCAAGAGAACACATTTCTTTGAGTATTTTTTTTCAAACAGTTCACTGCCTTGTCTATGCTACCACATTTTTCATACATGTCTACCAAAGCATTTTATCAATCAATTCACTACCTTGTTGCTATGGCTGAAAGTCTAAAATAGGTGTTTTTGAACAAGCTATATGGATTATTGGAAAAAATCCATCAAAGCATAATAGTAAGCAATAGCATAGACAAGGTAGTGAACTATTTGAAAAAATGCCTCAAAGAAATGTGGTCTCATGGTGATGGAATTCCATGACAAGCAAATTCCCTGGATTATCATGGTATTCCATCACCATGAGACCACATTTCTTTGAGGCATTTTTTCAAATAGTTTACTACCTTGTCTATGCTACCACATTTTTCATACATGTCTACTAAAGCATTTTATCAAACAGTTCACTGTCTTGCTACTATGGATAAGAGCCTACAACAAGATATGTTTTCCATCTCCTATTTTCAACTTGGGGCAGACTTTAAGTTGTCTTTACCATGTATGCTTTGAGTTAGGTCGACTTTACGTTGTCTTTTCCATGTATGCTTTGAGTTGGGCGGAATTTACCTTTGTCTTGGACAAGCATTATTCAAGCCAAGGGCAGACTTGACAGCAGTTTGGACATAGCTTTTCTTTCCCAAGTGAACTTTGCATCATCTTGGACATTTTCCTTGACCATGGGCATGGCAGACTTTGTTTGTGCCTTGCCAAGCTTGGGTGGACTTGCTCTTGACTTAGACATGCTTATTTTCCTTCCAAGTGAAAATTGAGAGAGGTTATTATAGAGGGATACAAAACGGTCCCATAGGCTTAGATGAGAAGTTTCTAAGCATCACGGTGTCCAAGTAACATCATCCTAAAGTTCACAGCCATTTTGCACTTTGGACTCTTAAGGGATTTAGCTGGTTGAACATAGCTCAGAGTGATTTGACGCATTTGGGTGTGAAAGAGGACCATTCCTAGTGTAAACATACCAAATTAGATGCATTGGAATGGTTAGTTTGGTCACACGAGTTGTAGAACGAAAGTTGCACCACTTTGCAACTTTGCACTACTTGTATTTGACAACTTTTTCCACAAGAAAAATCTCGCTGCCATAGGAAAATGCCTCTGAGATAGAAAAAATAGAGAGAGGTTATTGTAGAGGGGCACAAAATGATCCCATTGGCTCTAACAAGAAGTTTCTAAGCATCACGGTGTCCAAGTAACTTCATGTTGAAGTTTGCATCCATTTTGCACTTCAAACTCTTAAGGGATTCAACTGGTTGAACGTAGCTCAGAGTGATTCAACGTGTTTGGGTGCAAAAGAGGACCATTCATAATGTAAACGTACCCACTCAGACGTGTTGGAGTAATTATTTTGGTCACATGAGTTGCAGAACGAAAGTTACACCACTTTGCAACTTTGCACTACTTACATTTGACAACTTTTTTTCCAAACAAAATCTTGCCGCCATAGGAAAATTCCTTTGAGATAGCGAAAACATAGAGAGATTATTGTAGAGGGGCACAACAAGATCCCATAGGATTTGACGAGAATTTTCTAAGCCTCACGGTGTCTGAGTAACATCATGTTGAAGTTTGCAGCCATTTTACACTTCAAACTCTAAAGGGATTCAGCCGGTTGACGTAGCTCGAAGCGATTTGGCGCATTTGGGTGCGAAAGAGGACCATGTCTAGCATAAAATTACCCACTCAGACACATTGGAATAGTTAGTTTGGTCACACGAGTTGCAGAACAAAAGATGCACCACTTTGCAACTTTGCACTACTTGTATTTGACAACTTTTTCCCCAAGCGAAATCTCACCACCACAGGAAAACGCCTCTGAGATAGCGAAAACCAAGAGAGGTTATTGTAGAGGGGTACAACATGATCCCACAGGATTTTACAAGAAGTTTATAAGCCTCACAGTGTCTAAGTAACATCATGTTGAAGTTTGTAGTCATTTTGTACTTCAGACTCTTAAGGGATTCAACGTAGCTCAAAGTGATTCAGCACGTTTGGGTGCAAAAGAGGACCATGCCTAGTGTAAATTTACCCACTCAGATGCGTTTAAATAGTTAGTTTGGTCACACAAGTTTTAGAACAAAAATTGTGCCACTTTGCAACTTTGCACTACTTGCATTTGATAATTTTTTTCCCAAGCGAAATCTCGCCGCCACAGGAGAACGCTTCTGAGATAGCAGAAACTGAGAGAGGTTATTGTAGAGAGGTACAATATGATCCCATAGGATCTAATGAGAATTTTCTAAGTCTCACAGTTTCTGAGTAACATCATGTTAAAGTTTGCAGCCATTTTGCACTTCAAATTCTTAAGGGATTTAGTCGGTTGAATGTAGCTCGGAGCAATTCGGCGTGTTTGGGTGTGAAGAGGACCATGTCTAGCGTAAATGTACCCACTTAGACACATTGGAACAATTAGTTTGGTCACACGAGTTGCAGAACAAAATTTACACCACTTTGCAACTTTGCACTACTTGCATTTGACATCTTTTTCCCCAAGCAAAATCTCATCGCCACAGGAGAACACCTTCGAGATAGAAAAAACTGAGAGAGGTTATTGTAAAGGGTCATAACATAATCTCGTAGGCTCTAATTATAAGTTTCTAAGCCTCACAGTGTCTGAGTAACGTCATGTTGAAGTTTGCAGCCATTTTGCACTTCAGACTCTTAAGGGATTCAACCGGTTTAATGTAGCTCAGAGTGATTCAACACATTTGGGTGTGAAAGAGGACCATTCTTAGCATAAAAATACCCACTCGAATGCGTTGGAATAGCTAGTTTGGTCATATGAGTTGCAGAACAAAAGTTGCACCACTTTGTAACTTTTCACTACTTGCATTTGACAACTTTTTCTCCAAGCGAAATCTCGCTGCCACAGGAAAATGCCTCCAAAATAGCAAAAACTAAGAGATATTATTATAGAGGGGCACAACATGATCCCATAGGCTCTAACGAAAAGTTTCTAAACCTCACGGTGTTCGAGTAGCGTCATGCTAAAGTTTGTAGCCATTTTGCACTTCAAACTCTTAAGAGATTCGGTCGATTGAACGTAGCTCAGAGCGATTCAACATGTTTGGGTGTGAAAGAGGACCATTCCTAGCATAAAAATACCCACTTGAACACGTTGGAATACTTAGTTTGGTCACACGAGTTGCAAAACAAAAGTTGCACCACTTTGCAACTTTGCACTACTTGCATTTGACATCTTTTTTGCCCAAGTGAAATCTCGCCGCCACAGGAGAACGCCTCTGAGATAGAAAAAACCAAGAGAGGTTATGGTAGAGGGGCACAACACAATCCCATAGGCTCTGACGATATTTTTCTAAGCCTCACGGTGTCCGAGTAACATCATACTAAAGTTTGCAGCCATTTTGCACTTCAGACTCTTAAGGGATTCAGCCGGTTGAACGTAGCTCGGAGTGATTCAATGTGTTTGGGTGTGAAAGAGGACCATGTTTAGCATAAACATACCCACTCAGATGAGTTGGAACAGTTAGTTTGTTCACACGAGTTTCAGAACGAAAGTTGCACCACTTTGCAACTTTGCACTACTTGCATTTGGCAATTTTTTCCCCAAGCGAAATCTCACTGCCACAGGAGAACGCCTCTGAGATAGCGGAAATCAAGAGATTTTATTGTAGAGGGGTAGAACACAATCCCATAGGCTTTGATGAGAAGTTTCTAAGCCTCACGGTGTTTAAGTAACATCATGTTGAAGTTTGTAGTCTTTTTGCACTTCAAACTCTTAAGGGATTCAACCGGTTGAACATAGCTCAGAGCGATTCAACACGTCAATCAAAATACCATTGAACAGTTCTCAAACTACCCCCAAAACCACAAATTCTTCAACCACTGAGTCAAAAATCGCTTGCTAAGACCCTCTTTCATGAAACCCTCATTTTTCACCAAATAAGCAAGTGTTTATTGAAAAACCCATCTCTAGACCTCTTTCAACCTCAAAATCTTTTCAAACACTCTTATTTCACCTTGCACAAACTTAATTCACCTTCAAATTATGCTGCCCCCAAATTTCTCACACATTTCCTTCTTAAAACCTCTCAATTTCACCCATTTTCACTCTTTGTTCAACTAGGGATTCAAGCCCAAACATCCAAATGACCTACCATGCCTTTGCAAACATTATATCACATAAAAATCCACTTGATAACACTAAAACAACTAGGTTCTAACCTTCTTCCAAACCATTGCTTTAATCTGCTACTTCAAGCTATGCCTCCTAAGCCTAAATTCATGCTTTTTCCACAAGGGAAGTGTGGAAATTTCCACCAAATGTCTTTTATTCCCATTGTATTCTACTATAACTCAGTGGAATGGCATAATTAGGTGTAGGGGGCATGTGTGCATTATTTCAGGAGCAGGGGTGGCCATTTGGGGGTTTGGGCATGATGTCTAATTGTCAAGAATGTGTGTTTCGAGTGAAATTTGGAAGTTAAGAGTAGGTAGTCATGGAAAACACTTGGGGCAACACTTTCTAAGAGTTAATTAAGCAAGGGAAAACATATTTGAAGGTGTTGGAGGAATTCAAATGGTGAGGAGAGGTTTGGAGGTGAGGTTTTCAATAAACCCCCTTTGAAACTTGTGAAAAGTGAGGGTTTTGAGTTTTGGAGTGTTGGTGAGTGTTTCAATGGAAGATGATTGTTGATTTAGTGCTTATGAAATATGTAGTGTGAGACAATGACATTTGTGTATTTAAACTTTAAAGTTAAAATGTTAAACTTTACCATTGTTCTTGTCTTCAAAGTTGTTTAAACTATATAATTTAACCATAATATAACTAAGCAATATATGATATATTTTAACCATTATTCATTATCTTTTATTGTTGAAACTATATAATATAACCATTATTTTTTATGATATTGTACATTGATAATTAACCATTGTTGAAGATTAGATTTTTGAACAATTTAAACATGCACATGACGAACAAATTATTTTGATTCTCAACTTCTATATATCAAATTATCCAATAATCAAGTGTATGCCCATATACAAAAATGGCATCAATGCCAACTCAAATAAAGTTTTACAAAGTGTGGCATATTCCATCTTGATATCTATTCATAATATACATGTGCCAAAATGTCTATCTCATCCTAAACTACTGGTGGATCATCAAAATGGAGCCTCTTTGAAGCACTCTTTGACTCTGAAGGTAACTGCATAAAAAAAATTCAAATCACAATTGAGATTAGTTATATTATATAATTTAAAATCAAATATTTAACATCAAAATCAATATACATTGAATTATAATTAAACTCTAAAATTGAAATCTTGATTACCTCATATATATACGTCTCTTCAAACCATCATGAGTCCTAGAATATGCCCCTCTCAAAGAACCAATCATACCAAATTTTTCAATTCCAATCTATATAGGTGAACACAAAAGCATCAAATTGATACAAGTTAGCATACAATTGTCAGTAATAGGAACATATTTACCAAACACAAAATAAAATAAACACATACCTCTTTAGGCATCTCTTTTTCTTTATCTCCTTCAAGTGTTTTGACACCTCCTCCCTGAGGTGTTTCAACACCTACTCCTTCAAGTGTTCCAACACCTACTCCTACAAGAGGAAAATAAGATAAACATATAAGTTAATATATAATTTCATTAATGACAATTCAAATGACAATCAAGTATAAAATGCATGAATTCAGGCCTAAAAGGCATGGGTTGAAGTAGTAGATTGAAGAATTTGTTTTGAAGAAGGCTAGAACCAGTTGGTTTTGGTGATATTTGGTGGGGTTTGATGTGTTTGAAGGTTTGAAAGGACTTGGGAGGTCATTTGTATTTTTGGGCATGAAGCCCTAGTTGAGAGAAGCACATTTTTTAATGGAAAATTGAGGTTTTAGAGACTAAAAGTGGGTGAAATTTGGGGCCAACATAATATTAAGGATTATTAAGTATGTGCAGGCTTAAAAAAGTGTGTTTGAAGTGGTCATAAGGTCATAGGAGGCCTGGAGATGGTTCTTTCAATGTATTCTCCAAAATTCCATTGTACTGCAGGGGCAACTAGGCCAATTAGGCCTCTTTTCTAAAGAGACACCTTCCCAAACACCTGAAATCAAGTCAAACACCATGGACAGTCATTAAATAGGTTACCAACCTTAAGGTTTCACAATTTTCAAAGCTCCAACCGCTCACCAAGCTACCAATCCACTAAACCCTCACTCTCAAGCCACCAAACCTAGGTTTTCCAAGGAGCCCATACACCGACTGTGCTCAATGTGATTGGTGTATTGGGTCTTATGGAGAATTTTTAGGTGTTAGGGAAAGTGTTTTATGTTGAGAGAAATAAATAAAGTAGATTGGGTTGTTGTCCCTGTTGAGTTTATGTGGGAAAATACATGAAAGTGGAGGTTTTAGTCTAGGGTTTGGTAAAATCTAAGTGAGACCTGTCATTTCTTTTGAATTATTAAGCATGTGTAGGGTTTCTTAAGAGTGTTTGAGTTGGTTTTGAGATCTGAGGAAGCGTGGAATGTAGGTTTTCAGTAAACCCTCTTGGTTTGGCTAAAAATCAAGGGTTTCATAGTTTGCTATGTTAGAAGAGTCAACTCTGGAAACTAATTGTGGATTTAGTGGTTTGAGGGCATGGGAAATGCTGCCTCAAAGTTTCAGTTGTCTGTGATAAGTCTAAAGGTGGGTTTCTTTGTAATTTAGGCCTAATTAGCCTAATTAGGACAACACAGGAGTGGGAGTTTTAGGAGTTGGTCCAAAGGACTTGTGTTTGAACCTGAGATATGTTTTGTAACTTTGTAATGGGTGTCTAAATAATCCATTGGTTTGTCAAGTGTTTTGGGAAGTGTTTGAGTTAAGGGCCTAAAACCGGGTTTGCACTAATACTAGGGTTCCAAGGGTGAAAGTGGAAATTCTACTTTTGGTTGTTTTCAGACTTTGGGAGTTGTTTGGATTGGTCTAATAGGCCCTTTTAATCTCATTAGATGCCTCTTGAATGCAGGTTGACACTTTGAGTGAGTTTGGGCCTCCTAGGTCTACATCAAATAGAGAGCAACATATAACCATCATTTTGCATATCTACATTAATGCAATTTTGCAAACTCTTATACAATCAAACTTAAATGCTTGAAATAAAGTAATTATCAATAACATGACTCTACAAATTCAATGTGCATACTTACCAATCAATCCAAGGAACCATTCGGGTCTGCTCTACTCTTTATCGTATCAAGTATTGCCTCGTGGTCAGACTCACACACTTTCCACAAGTTCTTGTTCGAAGGTCTACCCTTATATTTGATCAAATGAATGTTGGTGGTGATGACAAGGTTCGAGTACTAAAGAATCTTCTGATGCATGTTGAAGTCCTCAAACAACCAAACTACAACATTCTTAATAGGGTACCCTCTAAGCCATGTTCCAGTAACGACCACCAAACCTATAGGATATTCTATGTTTTCTCCATCTATAATTGGGGCCTCCAATTTCTTTTTGGCCTCGATACAATGACACAGGTAATAATATGTACCCTCTTCATTTTCTTCATCTGCAATCACTGTGTATATGTTCCTTGCATTGATATGTTCATCTTGTTAGATGTATTTAATGAACATCAAAATAAAACCTGACAGTAAGATATATTACCTAGTTCTACAAGGTCCGATACATGATCAAAGTCAACAGATGATTGCATCTCTGTGATTTGTAGAGCCGTCGGAAGTTGATAAGTGTCAAGTGGGGTTAGACTTCTTACAGACCATTCATCAACCCACTTTGTTGACTCGCAATCATTCCATGCTCAAAGTGTACACGCAGAACAAAAGCATGCCATCTTTTGAGTATGGATAGTCCATGTACCTACATTGGATATTCTAAAAGAGTGTAGCTCGCTCGATCCTATTAGTGTACAACAATCCTCATATTTTGCAATGTTAGTATCATCTACTAAATGAAAAAATCTACGAACTAAAGAATTACCTTGACTACCTAGGCCCATTGCATGATTGCACCACTCGATAATTGATCTTGCATCTATCAACTTTACATTGTCTTTGTACTTTAACTCTTCTCATGTAAGGGCTCTTTTGATACATGCACCCGCTCCATCATGCTCCCCCTTTCCATGCTTGGCCTTTGAGAAGTTCCACATATGTTGAACACCACTAATCCTATGCATCCTACTCAACCAGTAAAACATTTTGGCGTTCTTGAATTGCAATGTACAGTTATCTGACCATATGATATGTTGAATGAATGATATGCCCCTGCTAGCCAGATCAACATAGAACATCTAAAAGCAACCTTGCAAAAACTTGGTAGAATATGTGTGATCATCACTGATGTAAAAGTGATACTCCCTCAATACTTTCCTATTATCCTCTATACTATGATTTGCATGAATGAATGTTATATGCACAAATATAGCAACCTGTGTGGAGTTGTAGTACTGTGATTGCACCTCGTTCTATGGCTGTAGTGTGTAGTTCTCCACAAAGTTGACAACTGAAACAATTCTATGAAGTGGAAATGTGTCCTTGCATAACTTGAACTTTGAGTCCAACTATTGAGCTCTATGTGTATGCCTTGCATACTCATAGACCACCTGATCATGGAAAATTCCCATAAACTGATATATTGGAATCTTATCACTGACCAATTCACACTTCTTTGCTTCTTTCCCATCTTTTAAACTGTAGGCCACTAACTTGTGTTTGCCAAATTCGACAATTTTGTCTCCAATTGTGTGTGTACTATCCATGTTTTGGAAAATTGGAAAATGTTGCATGCCACCACAATGATGACATGTGCCATCCAAACATGACTTGTAAAAAATTTGACCATCCTCTCTTTCACATAAAATGGAAGATAAGAATTCCCTTGAGGATTTGGGTGGAGGCCTTGTGTTACATTCTTGCAAAACATTGTCAGTATGCATATCTACACATATACATCGATAAACATCATAATGGTTAGAAAACTCAATATGTACTCTACAACAACAAATATAAATTTGTGTCAACATTAGGAATGTCAACAACATCGGGGATAGATCGTGTACCTTCAATCAGAGGTGCAATTGATGACATACCTTGAGATTGACATGTAAACGATGTTGTACCTCCAACTTAAGATGTCATTTGTGGAGTGACTTCAAATAAAGGTGTGTTTTCTGATGTATTTTTGAAATGCAATGTTGTTGATGGTGTGTCTTCAACTGTAGGTGTGATTTCTGATGTACTTGGAAGACCACATGTTGTTGTTGGTGTGTCTTCAACTGGAGATGTGCATTGAACTTCACCTATGGTTGATGATGTGCCTCCAACTTGGGGATCCATTTGTGTCCTTCCACAATTTTTGTCCATTTTTGCCCTTTTTTTTTCCAATTGTACATCTCTCTTAGATTTCACGGGAATTTCTAGTTGTATGGGCTGCAATTCTTTTACTTCACGAGCTGCAATTTTTTATTCTCTTCTCCTTGCATTTTTCACTGCACGTTCTTCTAGTGTTAGAGGCTTTGGCCATTTCCTCAGTATGACATTGAATGTTACATATTCACAATCACACATAGAACAAAAGTAAATAATGCATTTTATGAAACATATTGATAACATTGATTACATTGCATTTTATTAAACACACCAAAGCATTTTATGAAAGAAGGTAGTGAGTTGTTTGGAATTATCAAACATGTCTATATGCTACAAAAATTTTCATATATAAATCTACCAAGGAAGAATGGTAAATGGTATGAATGAATGGAAACTTGCATTAAACAAACTATGTCTTGAGTCACTTGAAATTATCTAAGCACATGATGAAGGTGAATTCTTTATGGCACAAAAAAATTAATAGAAACTTTCACATTAACATTGATGAAAGCTCTTAGGTTTTCCAAATTATTTGAAAATAAAAGTTTTCCCACAACCATCAGTAATAATGAATTTAATGTTCAATTCTATGTGTAACAATGAAGATTAATAAAATCATCAAATGAATGGTCTATAAATTATCAAAACAAAACAAAAAAACTTGTGTTAAGTTGAATTCGTTTATCTAAACATGCTGGAAATGGACTACTATAAGCAATGCAAATAGAATTCATAAGAAAATTTGTGTTAAGTTGATGTTGTTTATATAAGTTTAAACATGAATTCATCTAAATTATGTCATGGTTTTCATTTTTTCTCTTCAAAGTCATAAAAATTAATTTTTTTTATGTAACTCTCATCTAATTCAATGTTGAATTCTATGTCCAATTGCTATGATTAATAAAATCATTAAAGGAATTTAGATTATTGTCAAAAATAAACAAACATACTAAATATAAACATTTCAAAATTACCAAAAATGAATATATTACCTGAGATAATGTAAAATGATGTAGAAACTTCAAAATGTCTTCATCTACATTGTCTACATGCAAATTGGTGGCAAAAAGGTGATGGATCAAGCATAGATTGGTACAACAGGGAGTCAACTACATAAAAAGGCATTTCTCTATCGGATTAAGTGTTGAACTAGACAAAAGCATAAGCATGTGGGCCAGAACTATAGGGTGAACACCTATTTTACCATTTCAAGGTAAAAAACACATTTGGCGCTTGCCAAATTTGGCGAGCGCCAAATGTGGTGCTTTGAAATGCTTTCACCATATCAATAGGAAGGGAGTGAGACTTGAGATAGAGGGAGAGGGGATATGAGTGAGAGAGATTAGTCCTAGTAGCATGGTAGGGACTGAGACCTGAGAATGATAGAGACTTGAGAGGGATAGAGAGTTATCTAGTTAGGGTAGGGGAAAAGACCTCACAATGGGAGAGGGGTTGGAGTGAAATAGATTTTTCTACCCTCTACCCTTAAACTATAACCATAAACCCTTAAACCCTCAACCATAAAACCCTCAACTCTCTCTCTCTCAACCCTCTACCCTCTACCCTCAAACCTAAAACCCTTAAACCCTCTACCCTCAACCCTTAAACCGTAAACCTTAAACCCTAAAACCCTAAAACCATCAACCCCCCTCTCTCTCTCTCAACCCTACACCCTCTACCATTAAACCATAAACCCTGAGCCTAAAACCCTCCAGCCCCCTCTCTCTCTCTCTCAAGCTGCTTACCCTCTACTCTCGGCCCTCAGCCCTCCTGCCCTATGCCCTCTGGCCTCAGCCTCCTGCCTAAACCCACTGCCTCACCCGCCAACCCTTAGGCCATGGCCTTAACCCTCTACCCTCAACCCTAAAACCATCAGCCCTCTCTATCTCTTTCTCTCTACCCTCTACCCTCTACCCTCAACCCTCAACCCTCAACCCTTAAACCATAAAATCCTAAAACCCTCAACCCCATTCTCTCTCATAACCCTACACCCTCTACCATTAAACCATAAACCCTAAACCGTAAACGCTAAAACCCTTAAACCCTCAACGCCCCCTTCTCTCTCCCAACACTACACCCTCTACCCTCTACCCTCTACCCTCTACCCTAAAACCCTTAACCCTCTCACTCTCTCTGTCACTCTCTAAACCCTCAACCCCCCTCTCTCTCTCGACTCTACACCCTCTACCCTTAAACCATAAACCCTAAACCCTAAAACTCTTAAACCCTCAACCCCCCCTCTCTCTTAACCCTACACCCTCTACCTTCTACCCTCTACCCTCAACCCTCTACCCTCTACCCTAAACCCTCAACACTTAAACCATAAAACCTAAACCCTTAAACCCTATACCCTAAACCCTTAAACCCTCTACCATCTAGCCGTAACCCTCAACCCCCTACCCTCAACTTTCTATCGTCTACCCTCTACCCTCTACCCTCAACC
>VDFB02379711.1:136111009-136134316 GCA_007258455.2 Sequoia sempervirens
CTCTCTAAATCATTTTGATAGACATCATTGAGAGGTCCTCAGAATGGGTCATTAAGATAAATCATAAGAAAAGATTAAAGACAAATAGTCAATGTTATATATATTTCTTTCTAGTTTAACTTTAGCTAAGGTAATGTCTAATATTGATGTCCATTGCAGGAAGGATACATCCTAGGACATGTTGATTAGAGGTTTGATGTAGGATGATGATGAACTTTATGATAAGTCATTGATACAAACTTCACTGACACATTTACCTATGATTTAGGCTTTAGATTTTGACACTTTAGTCTCACTTTACGACTTGCTATACTTGCTTTTTACTTGTTCTTCCAAAGGTTGAAGATGATGGTTGATTTATTATGGATGGAAGGTTTATTGCGGGTGAAAGCAAAATGGGATGGATGGATTTGGATTTTCTAGAATATTTCAATGTTTTTGGTATTTTTGAAATGTTTTGAGGCTATTTTTTGGTCTTTTTTGAAATTTTATGTGAATGCTTATGTTTTTGATTATTTGAGGTTGTTTAGGGTTTTCCAAATATTTGAATTGTTAGGTGTTTTCAATTTTCAAATGTTTTTGTGTTTTCTGATATTTGGATGTTTAGGAGTTTTATGGGATATATGGATGTTTTTTCTTTTCTAATATTTGAATATTTTTGGGATTTTATGATATTTGAATGTTTAGGGATTTTATGGGAGTTTTGACGAAGAACCTAACCTAAAAGACCTATCCTAGGGGCCTCGGGGGTTGATCAAAGATAAGCTTTGCCTACATTATACACACATAGACCACGTAGTTCGATCGACTCGACTTATTGAAGATGAAGATATGAACAGTTGATGGAATGCCAGTTTATTATGATAGACTCCTAAAGGACTGACCTAGGATGTATTGGGGGCACACCAATGATGGAATTGCCTATGTTCAAGCTCAGAGATGACGTAGCTCGACAACAAGACACTATTTGTGGATTTTTGATGTTTGACCTTTTTAGGGATTTTGATGTTTTGGATTTTTTTGGATTTTGTCTTTACAATTTTATGAATGTTTTTGGATTTTAGCTATACAGGAATTTGCATGTTTTTTGGATTTTCTAATTTTAGAAGTGTTTTTGAGATTTTCGAGAGATTTGAGGTAAATGATACCTAGATCATGATGTCGATGTCACCTTGTGAGATAAAAGACATGGATAAAGAGTTATTTCAAAACAAGATTGCAATAACTTTCCCCCAGTGTCTAGCAATGTTTCATAATGCAATGGATAACCAAGATAGGTAATGTATATGTGAAGAGTTTGAGAAAGTTTTATCATGCTAGATATGGGCTATGGGACTTCATGAGATAAAATGATAAAGAGCCTATCAAAAGTTTGCCATGAGTAGAGTTGAAGTATACGCCGAATCTTTTTCAAGATCAAGATAAAGTTTTATATCTGGATTGATTTGGATTGGATGGATGGAGGGAACATTGGATTTATCATGACAAGGATGTGATGCTTCTATCTAAGAAGGATCATATAGACACTTAATTCTACTCATGATGCTTATTTGCTAGGTTTTCATCATAGTACTTTCCTAAAGCGCCACCATAGTGGTTTTCACTGGACAATGATTTTTATTTTTACTATTTTCTTGATTTTTTTATTTTTTAACCCTTATGTTGAACCACCTAGTGGTACTAATGTAGAGGCCAAAGTCATAACATGTCAGTGATATTTTTCCTGAAGAAGATATTTTTCTAAGCTACAAGAACTTGAATGCAACCGTGAAGAACGCTGCTCTGTGTTGTAGATACCAGAATCAACCTTGTCTATGTGCGCACATCGTAGTAAAGTGCCTTCAAAATCCTTATGATGAAGAGTAGATGCCAACACATGGTCAATACAAGAATTGTATATTATGAATGGAGTGGACGGTGACATGTATGAAGGAATATGAGATGTATTGGTTGATGGTTTGGAACCTTTCACTCTCCAAACTTGGGAAGATGAGTGATGATGGGTGGGAATGGAGGTTTTTGTGGGATTAGGACCAACCATTGGATATACTTTGTTCCTTGCTTGAGAAGCTTGCTTTTGTATTTAAGGACTCTTTTGATGGATACCTTTCCCTTTTTTATTTTTCCCCATAGTTTCTTTGACTAGTGGAGTTTTGGAGGGATGATTTTCTTTATTTTGCTTTGGTATCCATTTGTACTTGGTGTGTCCTTTTTGCTTTACTGCTTCATTTTCTTTCATGATCTTCACCTTGCTTTGATAGGAATTCTTCTTTTTACGTTGGTCCCAATTTGTGTACATGAGATGATGAGTGAATGCCAACTCATGATACAACTAGTTGTAGCATTGACTACATTTTCATCATAAGGATCCTTCGTGCTCCATGTGTTGATGTCTTTTGTAGACAAGATTTCCCCTGGGATTACGAAGGTATGATCAATACCTAATCCTTTTCCATGATAATGTATCCTCTAATCCATAGCCACAAAATATGAATTTTTGTGAGCAAATGATATTGCTATGGGTTCCTACTGTTCAGGAATATGAACTATTTGCTTTGGTTCTATGACATCATTTTTTGTTGATACTACTTCAAAAGATATTGGTGCTGATTCAAAAGAGGTTGATGATGCACAATCACTATAAGAATCAAGAATCTTGACTTGATAGCTTGATCTTATGTGGAAATATCAAGAGTGGGAGATTCTTGTATTGGATAAAGAACGTCTATATGCTCATTAGAAAGAAACATCCCAGTGGTGATATTGGGGACATCTTTGGAGTTTAAAATGGTTTGGAAGATGTCCCTTAGCTCTTGGTGAAACTCTAGGGATAGGGGTTCTTGATCCTGACTTGATTCAGAATAACTTTCATTATCCTCAAGAGCCTCCTCTTGACATGATCCTTGGGTGGATGATATATATCATCGATAAAAGACTCTTTGTAATAGTTTGTGGGTATGGGTGCAACAAGGGATATTTCTAGATTGTTTGGAACTTCTTCAACATGTACAATCATTGAGTCACATGAGAGATATCACAATATGATATCCACTTGATATCATTACGGTATAAAATAGTGCTAAACACTGTTGATGGGTTTGGAATTTGTTTTAAAATACTATCTTGATACGTGTCTGATTCCTCATGTTGTGATAAATTAATATGTCCCACCGTGGTATCACAGGTATTGTTTACATTTTTGAGGTTGATGCCTTTCCTGAATCTATTGCTTTTGTATGATCAGGCATAGGGTTTTTGTAAATTTTCAGATTTTAATTGCCAGATTTTTGATCGACATGAATGTCTCCTTGTGCAATAAGATCATCTATTAGATGTTTGAGTCTAAAACAATTTTGTGTGTTATGACCTTTGTATTGGTGAAATTCACAATAATGATCTTCTCAATAGCTACGAGGTTTGATTTGAGGCTCGTGATAGTTCGATAAATCCAGGAGTATGATAATATTAGACTCTATCAACCTCTTCAAAACATCTTCCATAGGTTCCCCTAAGGAAGTGAATTGTCGTTTAGGAGCACTATTTTTTCTTTGTTGTCCACATTGAGTGTTTGCAGTGTTGATTGTTGTTTGATTGTTTGACGGTGATGCGTATGGTTGTTGTGTATTCATGGTTTGGGTGAACTTGCTTGTCTTGGAGCAGTTATGACCACCTTTGTATCAACAACACCATCACTAGTAACATTCTTGTTCTTGGCCCAATCGCAGGGCTTGTCGTTAAAACTAGTGGATGGCTAGTTGTATTTATACACTTGTGTGTTTCCTTGTGAGATTAGGGCTCTCTCAATGTTAAGGGATCTAGGGAAAAGCTCGTCATAAGATGTGATGCACTGCATTTTAAAGTGGAAGGATAGATCTAGATCTAGGTTTTCTATGACAATACCCACTTGTTATTCATCGGGAAGTGGCCACTTGCTTTTACTATCTCTTTTCCTCCATTTTTGCAAGAAATTGGCAAAAGATTCTCCTTTGTTTTGTTTGAGAGTATACTACTCTTCTAAGCTTGCATCCATGTCAAGATTGAAGGAGAAGTGATCTATGAATTTTTCAATGATTTCTTGGAAATTTTTGATACCTGGAGGCAACTAAGAAAACCAATCCATTGCAGGACCTGTTAAACTTCATGGGAAGAGGTGCATTAAGTAAGAATCATTAAAGGCCACATCCATGCAAATGAAATTGAATTCTTTGATGTTGTCTACAAGATTTCCCCTCCCTTTGTATTTATCAAATTTGGGTATTTCAAAGTTGGGAGGGAACAATACTATTGCAATGTTTCGATCAAATGGATTTGGGCACAAGTTTTGTGTATGGGGCTTCTTTGTCTTTCCCATCCAAAGGTCCTTCATTTCTTGTGACAACACCTTAAGTTGTGATGCTAGATAATCTTGTGGGTTTGGTGGAGGAACATATGGTGGGATGACGAATGAGTTGTATGGAGGATTTTGATATGATAAGGTGTTGTATGGGGTGTATGGTTGTGTGAGATTCTATGAGGGTGATTATGGTGTCGATGTATATGTTCCTAACATGTTTGTATTGATGATGTTCTATTGAGGGTTATAGTAGGAACCTTGTTGTTGCATCATCAATTTTTTTTATTGGGCATACTGTTGGGCTTTTTGGGCCGCTAGGGCTGCTTGTTGTTGTTGTTGTTGTTACGCTATTAAGATAGCTTGTTGTGCTTGTTTTTATTGTTGCATTGCTAGGGCGGCTTGTTGTGCTTGTTGTTGTTGTTGTGTTGCTAAGGTGATTTGTTGTACTTGTTGTGCTACTAAGGTGGCTTATTGTGCTTTTTGTTGCTAGACAACTTGTTGATAGGTCTATTGTGCTTGTTGTTGTTGGATGGATTGTTGATAAGCCTATTGTGCTTGCTGTAAATCTAAGGCATGTGCTTGCAATGTAGGATTGTTTGATTGTTGGGACATTTGCGATGGGTTTTGTGTGTTGATGTTTTGCACTGGTAGTGGATTATTGATGAGATTTTGGGGGTTCCCTTGGTTCAACATTCCTTGTAAGATAGTGGATTGGGGTGGAGGAATGTAAGTTTGAGGTCCCATTTGATTTTGCATGGTGAAGGGGACTATCAGGAAAGATGATGATGGTGCCATTAGATTGTGTGATGTGAATGACACACTAGGACATTAAGTCCATTGATCAAAAAGGTTTCCTTGTCCCATGTCTTGAGGATTTCCTTGTGCTAGGGTTGTAGACAAGGTATTACTCGAGTTGATGGGGTTCGTGACCAATGGGTTGTTTTGAGATGGGTTTATAAAGGATGGGATAGATGTGGATGGTGGATTGACTTGAGTAATTTGGGTAACTACTTGTTTTGATGTATCAATGGGGTTGTTGGAGCCACTTGCTAAGGGTTGACTTGGCATGAGAGTGTCAACTTGCCTTTGTTGTCCTACTTGAGGTACTTGGTTCACATTACCTCATGTAATGTTAGGCACACTTGAGGTATTTCTAATGATGGATGAAGATGGTTGTGCTCAAACTGTCAAGGTTATTGTGGTGTCATGGAATGTAAGTGTTTTTCCAAATGTTGGTGTCCAACTTGTGTTTTGGGGAAGGTTGGTGGTTAATGGAATGGTTATTTTGTGAATACCCAAAGTTGTGTTTGTTCCTAGACATGAAGTGATACCAAGGTTGGTTCCTCACCTAGTTACAAGACTAGATGTTAAGGGTTGACTTGGAACAAGGGATGGAATTGGTTGAATCGTAGATTGGGTTAACCCTTGTGTCAAATTATGTGTGCGAGAGAATTTGGATGATTTTATTTATACTCAAGGATTTATTCTTTAGTAAGTTGATGTGGATTGTTTGTGACATCTTCTACCTCATATGGTCCCAATGGATCTCAGGGTTGTTGTGAAGGGGTAGAATAACTCCTTGGATCAAATTCTTGTGAGTTTGGATCACTTGTGGTGGATGGGACTTTGGTTTCTTCCATGATTCTCCTGTGTTGTGATCTTGTTGTAACCATAGATTTTGGGTCACCTATGGGAGAGTGATGTTGAGATTTATAATGTTTGAACTCTTTGGTTGACTCAAATCTAGGTAAAAGGGACACTCTAAGTCTTTTTGGAGCAATGGTGATAATGGGAGATGAAAAGGTGAATGATATGGGGAAGTGATCTTTGCAAACATTTTGGGACAACACTTTTTACTTAAAGGTTTGATTGTTTAATGTTTGGATAAAGGATGTTTATGAACTTGTGAATCTTTAGGGTAGACTTGTGACCTTCAAGATAAACTAGTTCAAATATGATAACTAACTTAACTAAATGGATGGAAAAGGATTAATTTCACATACAAAGTAGCTAAGTTAGGGGTTGGTTTGATAGATGTTTTAAGTCCAAAGTGTCGGTGTGTTCAAAAGTTTGCAAAGGTTAATGAAGTGAAGTCCTATGAAATATGATGAAGGATGGATGAAATGTTTGACCCAATTTTACCTAGAGTGAACCTTTGTTTTGCAAGACCAAGGTGATGAGAAAAATGATATACCTCTAAGGTGATAATACTCCAAGAACTCAATGATTTTGGTAAAATAGGACTCAAATGATTTTGCAAATAGGACCCAATGATTTTGGTAAAGTGAAACTCAAGGATATTGGATAATGGAACTTGGACTCAACGTTTTGCAATGTTTTCCTTGTCTCAATTTGCTTGTTTTGGGGAGTCAAATTTTGAACATACATCAATGTGGGGTATTCATTTGATTTAATCTTGGATTAATGAATTTATTTTTACCACATACACTTGTCTTTCTTAAGTTCAAATTAAATGTCTATGTCAAAAGCAACATCTATTCCAAAAAGTCCATTTTGTGAAAAGGATGAAGTTAGGGGCATAGTTACCTAGGTTAACTTTGGGAAGTATGGATTGAGATGTTAACCAAAATATTTAGAAGTCTCCAAGAATAAATTTTTAGGACAAGCACTAATATCAAGGTTTTGTCAAAGGGTATCCATACTTAGACCAAAGGGTTTGAAATTTTGAAATGAGTTTGTTGATTTTTGTTTGCAATATTTTGGAGCCACTTGCAAAGTATTAAATTGACTCACAAGAATTTACAATCCTAGGTTTAAATGGCCATAATTTTTGAGTCCAAACTTAGATTTCTCCAAACACTAAGAGAAATTACGAACAATTAGAGATTTGGTGACATTGGCTCCCCTCCACGACACACATTTCTCGGGACCACCAAATCTCAAAATCCTGAAGATCCTAAGATCCTAAGAATTTTTCTATTTCAACAATGAATAGTAAAAATGTGGGGTGGCTTTAGAACGACCGTTCTTGCACCAACAAGTATTAAGGATTTTTGGCAACTAAACAATTTCGTTTGTAGTAACAAACCAAGAACACCCAACTGTATACACACCCGCTTTGCCACTTAAGGCTCTTACTACTGTTCACGTTCCACTTAAGGCATGGTACTAGGTGTAGTATGTTATACAGTCTATGATAGAAGGTACTTTCTCATGATTTCCCAACCTTTAATATAGACCGCCGGTAAACATGCTTGTAAGAACTTTCCTATTAGTTTCACATTATGAGGTGTGTGTCATAGTAAGTCCTCTCTTAAGGGTGACACAAAGCATAAAATTATACTTAAGTATTTCTCTTCACCCAAGATTGCACGAAGCACAAGGGGATTGGATACATACTATAAGTGCACACAAACAACAAAATACACTTGGAGTGTTTATCTTCACCCAACATCACATGAAGTGCAAGGGGATTGGATACGCATTACAAGTGTGTCACAACAAAGCAAGCACTCATTCATTTTAACCTCTAAACCTAAGATGAATTCATTTTATGCACCAAACAAAATGTTAAGTTTCCTTGTTCAATTTTAAGCCGAAAGTAAAATGATGATGTGAGGGTTCAGTTTTAACTAACTTTGAAAATGAATTTTAAGCCCAATTGAAAGCTAGTTGGTCCTAAGATTGTGAGTTTTATAACCCAATGGGAATATAGTGTCTCTAAAACATAAACAAAAGCATCATATGATGGGTTATAATTTCCCCACAAGTTTCAAAACACTATTACAATAACAAAAACTAAGAAAAACCAAAAATTAAAATTTTCATTTTATTTTCAGTTTTTCTATGCTAAAGTAAATCACCTTTTTGGAGGCCTTCAGAGCAAAATTTGGGGTCGAAACTTGCGTCAGGCCCTAAAAAATGATTGTTGTAGGAACTTGTTTTTTAGGGATTGAATTAATAATCTTGGAGAGCTTTCCAACAGTGCAAACAAATTTGAATTATGAGCAATGAGTAGAAAGTTATGACCCCAACAAGTTGAGGTAAATTTTTTCCTAATTTTTCTCCAAATCTGCAAAACCAGTTAGTCTAAAAGGAAAAAATAAGAAGTCAGTGACATATTAGCATTCAAATAAATTCAAAAAATTCAATCACATGCTAAAAATTGATCACTATTTTGCTTACCAGAGATGGGCGTTGTTGTTCACAATAGGATCACTATAAGTCATTTGGGTGTTGCTCTGGTGGATTTGGGTGTCGCTTTGTAGAGAAAACAGTGAGCACAATAGCGTTGCCATTTTGAGGTGTATCACCATTTTTAGATTTTGATACCTCTAAAAAGTATTAGTGCCGCCATTTTTTAATCAGCGTCGGTTTATTTAATAGGCGTTGTTGTTTCATATTATAGTAGTGTCGCTTTATGGTGATGCCTAGCAAAGTGCATTGCTGAAATTGAGTTGGGCATTGCTCTATCCTACAAAAGTCAAAATGAATGGAATTCGAGATAGAGATTCATTAAATTTGATTATTTTTCCCTCCTAGTGCTAAAATTTTGACCGAGGATATTAGTATGGGCCAATTACGCTTGATCCATGAAGAATCAAAGCATAACATAGCCACTAATACTCAATCTTAAACAAGATCATTCAAATGAAAGTTAAGCTAAACATTATGAACCGTGAAAGAATTTAAATGTCTAATCTAACCCATTTAAAACTTATCCCATTTTGGAATTGGTGACGTGTTGATGTGGAACAACAACTCTTTCCCAATCCTGTGATCAATGAGCTTGTTTCAATCGATTCCATTGAAGAGAATCGATGAAATAGTTGTGAGATGGGAATGAAAACATGATTTATGCTAAATTGAGCATGATGCAAGAGTTAATCTACCATGATTTTGTGCTAAAAGATACATGTAGATTTGCAATTGCTAAGCTAAGCTAAATGAGATTAAACTAAAAGATTCAAATCCTAATTATTTATTTAGCTAAATGGATGTATGAAAGCCATTAATGGAAGATAAGCTATTATGCAACTAATTTAAACTAAAACAATGCTAAATGTGTGTAAAGATGAGAGTGAGTGTGAGTGATTTCAACAGCATAAATTTTCTTTGAAAAAGATGGATGATCCATCCATTTGTCTCCAAATAGTGAACTATTTATAGGAAAGCACACTTTTGACCTGTACAAGAGGTTAAAAGTTAACTTGCCCAGGGAGTTTCAAGTTTAACTTGCACATGAAGCTTTGTGAGAATATTCCCTTTCTTAAATGATTGCAGGAGAAATAATATTCTTTGGAATATTCATGGGTGAGGAAAAAAAGATATTTTAATAATTAAAAAAAAATTTAATTTGTGCAAAAGGGAATATTCCCTTGCAAGTGGGAGGAAACAGATTAATTAGATAATTGTTAATTTAAACAAAGTTTTAATCATGCAATTGGCCTGTGATTAGAAGAATAAAGTGATATTCATTAAATTAAATGATTTAATGAAAGGGGGGAAGCTGAAATGACATTTAATTAAATAACTTAGTGTTATTTAATTAAATAAGAAGATTTAGGGACTTAAATTAAATAGTTTGATTTATTTAATTTAATAAGACGAAATGTTAGCATGAAAGGGGATGAACTCATCTAATTAGATTAATTAGATTAATAGATGAAAATGATGCAATTAATTTTAAATAGCTAGGCCAATTAATCAATTAAACGTAAAGAGGATGGGTTTTAGGATGAAATGATGTTTAGCGAATGTGATCCATCAAGACATTTTTAAGTGTCTATAGTATGAAGGGAGGGATCCTTGTTAAACATTTGTATCTCTAGATCATATCATTTTCTTATAGGAAGTTAAGGTTACTAGTTTTTTTCCTTTTGTTGTTTGTCATAATGTTTGACCAACCAACTCTTTTTCTATAGCAATCATGACATGGATTATGGAGGGTTGTCACATTTCTCTCTCCTAAGTGGAACACACATTTATTTGATCATGGATGTGAACCCACTGGTAGGGTAATTTGAATGGGATCAATATTAAAATCATTTTTTTAGCATTATTAATGTGTATGCTTCTAATGATACTACAGAGAGATCTCTTTTGTGGAGCTAGATTACTTATTGAATGCTTACTACCACTTAAGTTTTGTACATAGAATTTAATATTTTTGAGAAAGCTTATGATAAATATGGACCTCTTCCCATGTAGTTGGCAACTAGAAAAATAGAAGCTTCGTATTTCATGCAAATTAAATTAAATCTCTTTGATCCCAACTTGAGATGCCACCATACTCATTAATATTGGTTTATTTAGAATAGTTTCTAGGTTGGGATTGATACAATGTACAAATGGATTGATTGTTTCATGATCTCTACTCAATTCATCTTCTTCATTGCTAGTTGTTTCCCTCTTCCAATGTAACTTTTTTCAAATCATACTCTTTTTATTATTGAATGGAAAATTCCTCTACTTAAGATAAGAAACATGCACTTATTTATTAGTTCACCTCTTTGATACCACATCAACCCACATTGATCCACATCCTTTAGGTATGGAATCTTGAGCCTATGCCTTCTCAACAAATAGGTTGGATTAATTAGTGGAATGGGAATATCAAGAGCACCTCCCACTTTCTTCACATATATGACTAATAGTTGGTTGGATTCCATCATCGTGCATATGAGGGAACCACCTTGGATCTCTTCCATGTGACCATGATTCTCAAAGCCAGTCCCTGAAAAATCCATTATATATAGCTATTAATGGTTGAGCTTCACTATTAGAAGAAACTTATTGATAATCACCCAACTAGAGGTTTCTAGATCAATGCTAAATTGTGTTGGCTAAAGGTGGGTGATAGAACTTCTAAAGAACTTTTTCAAGCTTTTCATGTTTGTCACACCTCTTAGGGTATCAAACTAATTAGGTATGGACACTAGCTTCTCAAATATCTTGTTGATATTCTTTAATCCTTTGTTTGTCACTATGACATGAATCTTTCAAAGCTCGAGAGAACTCTCTTGAACATGAGTGCACGCTTTATAAAACTACCTCAAGGTTGTTTGTTGTTAGCTCTTTTATTATTAATGATATTCTTGTGATTAATTTATTTTCATTGTTAATATCCACAAATTTTTTGACACTATGGCCAATAAAAAAGCTCTCAACAATGATGGTTTTTTTCTTGTAAAGTTTACAAGACCCTTTGGGATTGTGTTGGTGAGGACCTTCATAAAGTTTCTCTTGAAGCTTTTCATTCCAATTCCTTAGGGAAGATTATTAACAAAAAAAATATCAAATTTTCACCACTTTGGTGATCTTGAAGATATATACAATTGGAGGCTAATAATGCTTATTAATATTTCCTACAATATCATACCTAAGGCTCTTTGTTAAAATTGTCTTTGCTAAGGCTCTTTGTTAAAATTGTATAGAATGATCTCAAGAATCTCATCAGCAAAATATTTTTGTCAAATTGTCTTTGCTAAAGATTATGACTGCATCAAGTGACCTTTTATTATTTCCATGCTTCAGTTTTTAACCTTTGGTCCTCCTTTTATTTAAAAAAATTATGTTTTTTGGGTAAGTGGAAGATGTTGGGTCGATAAAGAGGAGAAGTTTCAACCAATTTTTTTTTTTACAAGAATGAGTACCCATTTAGGAATGGGGACCCAAGCCTCATTTTAGAAAGCACACCCATTATGCTTTGAGATCCCATCCTTAATGGGTACCCATTCTAAAAATATATGAAATCTCGTGACCTTGCTTTTTTTTTAGGCTTGGGAAAGGAACGGTAACCTAACCCTTAGCCTTGGACCTACAAGTACAAGGTCATGGCAATGTCAAGAGAAATAACTGACTTTGGCAATATGACTAACAGGTTTTTTCCAGAATTGTTTTGTGAAGTTGAAACCCATGATGTCTATTTTTTAAATCTGTAAAAAAATTATGATTGGATTTTTTTTTCTTTTAATTAATTTCTAAGGAAACTTGTCCATAAACTTGAAATGTCAGGTTTTGATATTTTTTAATAGATTTTAATTTTTTAATTTTATTGTAAAAAAATTATATGATATCAATCTATAAATAATTCTTTACACAATGAGAAAAACAATAAAATATTAGTTTAGGTCAATTTATGGTGTCCATATACGAGGGTTTTCAAAAACAACAATTAGGGCCAATAAATTAATAAAAAATTATTTACAAAAAAATTATAACAATATATCTTTATCAATCTTCAATTTATTATACATATTTCCCCTAAAGGAATTATAAAAATACTTTTATTTAGGTCAAATTATGGTGTTTGTACATGTGCATGGTAAAGGTCCTAAAAAGGTGACTTTTAAAAAGTGGTTTTAAGACATGCCTATTAAAAATTAAATTGTATCATCTCAGGGGCATTAGAATAAATTACACATTAGAAAACTAGAGTCAAAATGCTAAATTTCACATTATTGAACTTTTAAAAGATCTAATGTGTAAGTGCTTCAAATTTTCAATCCAACTGTGACATATTTTGAAAATTAGGAAAAACACTTCCACTTTTTAAATATTTTGTGGACCCAACTTCTTGCAGTTACCCATTTTTTTATGCTTTAGCATGTATTTTTATAAATAGGCATCATCGTAGTGCCTTTTTAATTTTCAGCTCTATCTACCATAATTTTCCTTTATCCCTTGCCCTCAATGTACTTGCTATTGAAAGTATTGGATACTTTTTAGCTCATTCAATTTCTCAAAGCTTGGTAAAAGTATCTCCTTACCTAATTCCATGGTTTAGTTGGTTAATGGAAATTTTATTAATGGTTCCTTTCTCACTCTTTTGGAAGAGGAAAAAAATATTAACCAATGTCTTCATTGCTTAGACATTTTTTGCAAAGCCTTGGGCTCTAACATTCAACGACAAAAAACGCAATATTATAGACAATCATTTTTACCTTATCCATCCTATCTTGACTATTATGGGTGGAAATGGATTGGGAATGGAGAAATATTCAAGGTCATAGGTATTCCTTTCTCTTTTCAAGCTTCTCCCACTACTCTTTAGCAAGCTATTTTATATCTAAAATTGAAAAGAAGATAGTGTACTAGCTTAATAAAACTATATATGTGGTAGGAAAATTCTAGATTTTCTGTAATATTTTGGTAGCCACTCATGTTTATTATTTTTCTTTTTGGGTCCCTTCTAAAGCCTCATATTTGAAACTTTAAAATTTCCTTAGAGATTTTCTTTGGGCCTCTTTTGAAAATCATATTCTTTCATCGGGTGGCTTTAATGTGTTGTTTTCTCTTGTATGATTCCTTGGATTTATTTCCATCTAGCATGAAGATTTTTCTTTATGTTTGAAATAGTCATTCAATCTTTAGAAGGTAATGAGGCATGGAAAATTCTAGTTCACCATTGCATTTCTTTTGGTTTCCATTTTTAAAGGTGAACTTGGAAGAGAATTTGATTTCATGCCCTCTCATTATGAAATAACCCATTCAAATCCAAGGGAATTTTGTGATGAAAATTATTTGGAGAGCTTGGGAAGCCATTATGCCCTAGCTTCTTTGGAATGGCTTTGGTTTTTATTATACTATCTTAATTAATCAATAGTCAATTTGGTGGTCTTGTATTTTAGATTGCCAAGATCACCATTGTGCTAAGACCCCTTGAGTTTGTGCTTTGAGGTTTATCAAAAAAGATGATCAAGACTCTTCACGAGTCTTTTTTCCAAAGTGACCTAGAGCTTTTGAACTTGGACAAAAGATAAAGTGAAGTTTCATTTATCTAATCATGATTATGAAACTTTTGAATCACTTATGGATATTATCCTTTTAGATATGGTACTTAAATTTGGGTTCATCTCAAGAAAACCATGGTGGAAAGTTTAAAAATTGTATCTTGCTATTCTATTTAGAATTTACAAGTGTCTCAAAGGCTACTCTTGGATGCTACCTCATTTTTTTATGGTGCCTATCTTAAAATAGAGCTAGCTTTTGCAATATTCATTAATGGTTTAGAAAAACAAATTCTACACCTTTTGGTTAGTCATTCTTGAGTTGAACCTTGCTCATTTTGTGTAGTGTATTATTTTCCAAGGCCTTCCTATTGGTTCCAAATTAACCCTTTTTGGGGATTTTGGATCCCTGATATCCTTCTTGTGGTCATCTTAAGCATCTTTTCTAATTTTATCCCAAAGCTCAAGTTGTTTGGACCTAGATTCATAATTTTTCAATACTTTCTAGCCCAAGCTTTTTTCTTGGCATATGGTGTTGTTAGGCGATTGGCCTAGAATCTCTTTTAGATATATTTAGATTTTAAATGCTTTTAGGGTGATTTTTTAAAACATTTGGAAAAACAAAGATGCTACTATATTTTTGGCTATTCTATTAACTATAATTTCTAAAACATTTGGAAAAACAAAGATGCTACTATATTTTTGGAATCTACGGGCAGGAGATATGGTGGTTGTTATTATATCCCTCACACGGTGACTTTTTAGGTATTCTTTGCTATAAAACCATACAGACTTTTCATGTACTTTAAAAAAACAAAAAAAAGCATCGAACAACATGAAACTAATCTTTTCACCAAATTTATTAAAAAGGTTAGGCTTATAAATGATTATAACTTCACTAACCAGAAATTGTGTCCTTTTATGTCAGTAGTAGATATGACAATGCAACTTCAATTTTATTACGTAATCTCAAGAAATATTATAAGATTTCTAATCTTTTAGATATTCTTTGCTATAAAAACATACAAATTTTTCATGTACTTTCATGAAACTAATTCTTTTCACCACATCTATTAAAAATAAAAAAGCAATTTCAAGAAGCTTATAAATAACAGGGTGACCCGTTTAACGCAGCGGTTGAAACACTTGCCTGGTGACGTTGCCACCAAGGTTCAAACCCCTGTTGGGCTACTTAGCTCGCAAGATTTGTGCCTTCGCTGGGCTAGTACACTGGGCTCGTGGGTTTGAACAACTTTAGTGTTAGGCACCCTAAAAAGTGCCCATTACCGATAAAAAAAAAAAAGCTTATAAATAACATAAATTGTGTATAATAAAAAAAAAGCTTATAAATAACATAAATTTTGTATAACTTCACTAATTAGAAATTGTCGCTATAAAAATGACAATGCAACTTCAACATCATACAATTTCATCTCTAAATGAAATTATTGTAATTGTTTAATTGTAGAATGAAAATTCATATGCATATTCATTTATTATTAAGATAGGGAATTATGAGTATTGATTTGAAATGTTAATTTACAATTAAATTCACAAAGATAATTTTTTAATAGAAGAAAAATTGAAATTCTAGAGTGAAAACCTGTTAACTTTAATAATACATCTCTCAATATCATGTTATATGTTTGGCATATAGATATTTGTAGATTTAAATTTATAATTATCTTTTTATTTCTATAGAGATATTTTGGATTTAAATATATAATTACTTTTGTAGAGACATGGTATCCTTTTCTATGATTATTTTGTTGTAAGAAAATATGTGTTTAATAGGGTATACTTTAAGAATTTTTTATAGATATTTATAGAAATAGGATATAACTAACAAGTAAAAGTATGTTGCGAATTCAAATCATCCAAATACTTAAGTTGTGATAAGTCATAGATAAAAATAGAAAAACCATAAAATAAATGCAAATCATAACACAAGATAAACATAGAGAAACCCTCTGAAGAACAAGCTCCACACCCAAAGAAATTCAAAGCTTTTATTATTTCTCAACAAGAGTTACACTAATACAAATTTTCCCTCTTAATTCTAGTAGCACTTTGTTACTACAATGACCTACAAAATAGCTTGCATTATCTCCTTTTCCAAGTTTCAATTTAAAGCTAAAGGTATTACAAGAAACTCTAAATGGTCCTCACTACAATAGACTCAAACCATGAGCTAAGTAGTCTACAAGAAAAAAGGTATCTCATGATATATGTTTGGGAGTTACAAACATCTTCCTAGAAGCTTCAAGAATTTTCTCATGAATTTGGATGTCCAATTTTGAACTAGAGGACTAAAACAACTCACTAGAAAATAAAATAACAACTCCCTAAGTCCAAAAAATTCTATCAAATTATTATACATAATCAAAGGTGCTTTCTTACACCCCTTACAATACCATAATTGTTTATTATGCCTCTTACAACATTCCACTTCATTCCACGCCTTCATAGATGTTCTTAGTAACCAAATTAAGCTTCCCCACTCAATGACAACTTATAAAGAATATTCCAAGTGCATACAAAAATAATATTTAATTAAAAAAAAAATCTCCTCATATGGGATGTCCAAGTTCCCCTTACACAATTTCTGAAGTTTCATGAAATAATAACTAACTTTTAAAATATCAAATTACAAAGCATAGTCTTAAGATTGCAAGATTAATATCACCAATCCTAACATTTTGTAAACAATCTATAATTTGTAGAGGCATAATCTCCCTAATATATATTTTGAAATAGATTTAATGTAGTAGAGTGGGTATCTATTGTATATATAAAATAAAATATAGGAGATTTGGAAATTAAAATTTGTGTCAAATATTAATCAATTTAGTGAAAAGAACTCAATTTGTCTAATTTGCAATTGAGGTGATAAATTAGAATTTAAAATTTCTATAAATTTGTAATTGAAATGGAAAAATAAAACCTAACTTCTCATTGTAATTGAGATAGTAAAATATAATCTAAAATTCCCCCAAAAAAAACTATAATTTGGATGGTGATTTTGAATCTAAATTTTTGCACAATAATATAACTAAAGGGCTGCATTCACAATTATTTTGAAATAACCTTTTATAGATCTAAATTGTACTTAATTTTCCCTTGAATCACTTCTTGAATCATATTATTCTTAACCTTACCAAAAAAATCTTTTTTTAAAGTGCCTCAACCTTCATCATTGTAAAGATTTCATAGTAGAATGTCCTTTTATTTATATAAATCCATAGTATTCATTAAAACCCCATACTTTTGATATAAAATGTAGATTACGTAGGATCAGTGTATCTTCTAAAGTCTCATAAACTATTGATTAATGATGATGTGTTAGAATTTTGTGTATTTATGGATAAAAACAAAATATGGTGGTGTGCATATTTGGCTTTATTTATTTTAATCCTAACCATTGATCATAGCTTAATTAATGTGTCATTGAATGTGATTACCTTTCAATGAATTTTGAAATATGACAAAATTTAGTAATAATCTTGGATGATTTCTCATCAAGCTAGTTGTTTCTACAAATAAATTTGAATCAACCATAGCATTGATTTAACCCATTGATTTAGTTATATTATTTTATGTTATTCAACAAAGGATCTAAATTATAAGTGAATCATCACCATTATTTCTATGGTGTATTTCATGATCTCATTAACTTAGGAAATAATAAAAAAGGATGTAGCTTTCAATTTTATGTTTCCATTTTCCTCCTAACCATCAATTTGAAGTTGATCAATAAACACTATGGATTAATGAAGTGGATTCAAAATATTTATGTGATAGGATAGGTGTTTAATTTTCAAACTTATCCATGTATGAGGAGAAAGGTGTCAAGGAAATTAATACAAACTACAATTAACATGGGATCACATGTAGAATTAAATTTTAAGTAATTAAATTAATTATAATCCTTAATTTGTATTATTCTATAAATGAATTATAAAAATTGAGAAGTTATGCTAAATGCACTCATGTTTGTCAGTTATCACCTACAAATTGAAAATATTTGAAGCTAAATTACTAAGTAATTACATATATAACTTTCCTTACAATTGAATTATATTTGTAAAAGTGATAAGCTCATTATCATTAGATAAAATTAGAAGATAAGCTATGTAAAAGAAGTTGGGGCACTTTTTTTTAGTTATTGTTTGGATTATGCAAAGGTAAATGTATTATAATTATATATCCATGATGTTTAGGGTAAAATTGGAACCCTATAATTACTCATGTGTGCCTTAAATTAGATTACCAATTAGAAGATATATTATTCTCCAAGCTTGCAAACTAATAATTTACCTATTTTAAAAATTCTAAAATGCCTCTTAAGAGATCTGGTAGTCAAGACACTTTTGAGGTCATTTCATTGGATAGAAAAATATATAAGAGATCTATTGGGAGGATTTTTCTAAGAATTGTTCAAGAATGTGAAAAATTATATTAAGGAAATAGTGACTTAGATTCCTTGAGTGGAAAGTTATTCAACATTTGTTATGACAAAATGTTACCTCATCTAATATGTAATGCCTGGGTCTTTAACCTAGCTAAGGTCATTATGTTGAATTGCTTCCTTGCACTATATATATTATAGAATGGTTGCATAAGTGTTAAGATGATATACTTATTGTATAAAGGATCCAATGATAAATTTAATTTTCACTATATATAGGGAAAAATTCAAAGGGCTTTTGTAGCTAACCCAAGAGACTAGGATAGAATTGAATTGGAAGAGTCTAGCCTTTGATTACAAAATTATAGGATTATTTATAGAGGGCTAAAGTTATAACATTATAGAAACATACATGGGCTATTGTTAGGATAGAAGAAAAATGAAAGGAACCAAGTGCATCTTGCATCTTTTTATTTATAATACATAATAAAAATAAAAAACTTAATAATAGAGAGTTATTAGCACTATATTCATGCATAAATACTTGAATTTAAGGATAAATTATCATTTACCAAAGGCTTCAGAATATTTATATTGTGCCACATTTTATTGTACACCATGATAGGGTAGTAGCACAAGAAATTAGAACTTATAGAATCACCTCCCTAATAGTTAGGTAAACCTTATCCAATTATGGACCCTTCATATAGTTTGACAATTGATTATCCGCCATTTGCCACCATTGATTATCCAGTTTTCAATGTGGAATTGCTATGTCCTTATTTTCCTCCAACGACTACTACTCCACTACAGTGTGACCATGTCACCAAAGTCATTGTGTAGACTCTTAGAAATCAAAGATTCCCTCTTTATTGGGTGGTTTGAGCTGGTCAGCTTTCTCATCAGGGCAAGTGGTTAACCAAAGATCATATGAGCTCCTACACACAATATCTGTAAGAATTGATTTTTAAGAAATAATGAGACAACTACACTACTAGAAAATATCATTTTAAAGATTAGTTTAAGTTTATCATCGTTCATCCTTCTGTGATATTTGGATATTTTAGCCTTGAAGATAATTTTTTTTTTTAAAACTAAATAGTTACGTGGATGATATGAGCATGTACTTAGTTGAGAAGAAAACCTGACCCTAAATAGTTTATTGATAAATTGTTCAGAGGCAAGAATAAATTTAGGATAGAAAATAAATTTAACATTTGAGAATATAGGCCTTAATCTTGGACACAAAAATCATTTTTGCCAAGCGAAGATGCACTGAAACACATACGTATTCAGTCTTTGGTCATAAAATTGACGTAATACATGTCGGTGGCGGGGACAAAAATTTCAATCGCCAACTTACGGGAGATTTTAGCTCATCATTTCACCAAATTTGTGTGCCATTATTCAAACTCTGGACTTCCAGAAAGTAGTATAGTTTGTCAATCGATTATCCAACATGGAAAAAAATGCCCTTCAAATGTCAAGATCTTTGTTTATAAGTGACAACTTCTACTTCAGCCACATTCAATTCTTCATTAGTATACAGATTTTCATGATGATGAAGGTCCACGTTATTCTGTTCTCTGTTTTGTTCTTATGGTTGGTAACTAATCATTCCACTGCTTGTAGATTGCTTCAACAAGGTAGTGATCTCTGAACTTATTTCTCCATGGTTTCCATTATCATGAAGTCTATGAGTGCATGAAAATCTGCAAGCTGTTTGTAAAATATTCAATAATTTATTCTGTCCTTATTGTGTCCATTGATTTGCAGATAAGAATGAAGCTTTGGTGTCTAATTCCAGGCCAAATTCAAGCACAGATAATCAGAAGATTGTAAGATATAAAGAAGCATAAAAGAGAAATATATGTAATTTGTTATTTCTGAATTTTGATTGTGTTTGGATTTTTTCTATCAACGTTTTCGATCACACTCTGTGATCCATCATCAAGATGATAGAGAGCATAAGTAATGCTTTCTCTCATCCTGACTAATGCTCTCTATCATCCTGATGATGGATTACAAAAGTGTCATCCAAAATGCTCTCTACCATCATGATGATGGATCACAGAGTGTGATCCAAAATGCTCTCTATCATCCTAATGATGGATCACATAGTGTGATCCAAAATGCTCTCTATCATGATGATGATAGATCACAGAGTAATTGGGACCCTAAACCTTTAGACAATGTAATTGTCTCTATACAAGGTGACCAAAATTCTCCTTTGCCTCATAATGTATATGTGGGGTGTCCAATTCAAGGGCTTTTTTCTTCTTGTTTAGAGTGTCAGATGCAAGACGTGTAGAACAATCTTAAATCAGATGTTGTGTAGGAAGATTCAAGTGAGCATACACACGAAAACATTAATTGGAGTCATTTGATTACTAAGGAATATAATCAAGAATGGCTCTTTGAACATAAGGCATTGCTTGAGAAGTCCTTACAAAGTGCTAACTTTGTTTATTTAACAACGATGGTTGCAATTTGGCAGTCGGTTGTACACACAATTCTCAACTACTCAGCATTGATTCGTACGAGCAACTACTTCTCCCAACCTATCAATGGATTTGTATAATTATCTCGGGAGTCATCTGAGGTAGGGTTTTCCTACCATGTATATAGTCAAATTTTGTTGTGTCTGTAGTATTGATGTTTCTTTCCTAGTTTTGTCCCATTTTTGGCTTTCCTTTGTTGTTCCTTCTCCCCGACTCCGTACCCAATGAATAAGGACTGGTCAACACTTATGATCCTGGGTTCATTACTCCATCCTTTGCAATCCTTGTCCCCAACTAGAGCCACTGTTACCCATAAAATTTCCTTAAGTTTTTATTCAAGACGTTATCTTAGTATTTTTCCTAAGTCATGTGGACCAAATCTAGTTTTGGGTGGTCTTTTTTCATACATTTCAAACTCAGGCGACATTTTCTAAGTCATTTTGAACTTGGGCGAGGTTTTGTTAGGTTATGCCAGCCATTAGTTTTGTCGCCTATGAAGGATTATATTGATTAAACCGAATTATTGCCAGTCTGGTTACTTAATTGAGATGTTATATAGAAGAAAGCTAGTATTTTTGAAGCACAATATAAACAGAAACAAGCAAACCATACATGTAAAAGCATAGATAACACCAAAAAGAGATTTTATTTATATATAAACATTTTTACATTATGTTGGTATAGCTATAATCGCTTGGTTCAAGTACAAAAACCCAAGTTGGTAGACACAAAAAGAGGCAAAAGGAAGATATTTTAGGTGCACAAGGTAAACATCAGTACATGGATGCTCTTAGTGACAACTTGCAGGCATTCAATTTGAGCGAGTGAAAGCAGGTTCTCGTGTGATTGGAGGAATTGCATGAATAGCCCCATGTCATTCCTCACTACTCCAATGCGTAGTAGAGCCACGACCTCCTCTAGAGTCTCGTCCTGAATAATAGATGCAATGCAAATGGCATCAACTACCAGCCCAGTTCGAGGATAGTAGCTGAGTCCATTTATTGCCACCTTGAAGCAGTGATGGAATTCAGGTTTTACCAAATGCTCCAGTGCCCTCACGCCCCAGTCTCGATGGCCAAAAGTCTTGACAAAAATGTAGATAAATCGTTCTAGCATGGTGGTATTATGCGCACGAGCTTGACTCAGAAACGCCTCGCCTAAGATGCCTCGGAGCACTTCTTCCTCCACTTCGCTCTGCACCAGGAAGACCTCTTTCAATTGATCAAAAGTGTGTTTGAACAAAGGACTACAATCAATTTCCTCCAGAGTAATGTAATCACTCACAGAGTTTCCATCACTTTGGGAGCTTCCCATATTGGATGCAATTGAAGGTGTGAGAGAAGTGATATTGACGAAATTTATAGAATTTTGGTTAGACATGGGCACATTCATTCAAGATTGATAAGATGTGAATTTAATTCACATTTATGGTCATCTTTCATTGATCGAATTACAATCCTGCATCAGACAACTCACACGTGCTACCGCTTTGTTTCCTCATATGTTGCATTAAAGATTGATGAAACAATTGCTCCTTTGGCTGCTGTTGCTCATGTGATGATCAATTTTCTCTGCTGATATCTATTCTTGGTAAAATTTCCATTGTCTTATCAAGTTCCCGATAAACATTTGGGATACAAGAAGTCACTAATTTAGTGATGACTTTAGTGTCCGTTCAATGGCTTTAGCCATATTATAAATTAGAGGTTAAACATAGATGGGGGGGCCTTTTTGAATCTTCTCGGATACATCTGGGGGTGTTTTCGAGGAGGAATAACATTAATTATAGTTTGCAATAGCTTATAATCTGTGTTATAAATTAAAAAAATTTAGGTATACAATATAGCTATGTTTTCTTTGAAGAATGGGCTATATGTCTTTTATTTATTGCAATCTAATCTATTTACATTAGTTTGATTTGATGGTCATGATTTTCAATCTTTGTATTGATCATAAATGGTTGTGTTTTCTACCCTCGCGTTAGTCTTATATTTATGAGCTAGTGTTAGTCACCTTTTCTGCTTTTTGGTTAAAAGCACATGTCATTTCTTTAGAATAGATAAATTCATTGAAGATTTTGTGAGGGAGTTGTACCTCGATAAAATTCACAGAAAAACCACAAATGCAATTGTGCGCTTTTCAAAGCTGTTAGTGGATTTATATCAGTGCCAATCCGGGTTTAGAGTCATTTCCTAATTTATCTATCAAGGGTTATTTCATTCGCTAACAACTCGAACACCCCCCTTCGAGTGAACCCCTTTTTGGGGTTCACTCGAACACCCCTCTTCGAGCTTTGAGCGAACCCCTAAAAAACTTGGATTTTTTTGTTTGAGAGCACTTTTGTAATTTTCCTTCGTGAAGGGAATTGTAAAC
>VDFB02379711.1:136134416-136161424 GCA_007258455.2 Sequoia sempervirens
GCTTATAAATAACATAAATTGTGTATAACTTCAAATTTTTTTTTATAAATAACATAAATTTTGTATAACTTCACTAATTAGAAATTGTCGCTATAAAAATGACAATGCAACTTCAACATCATACAATTTCATCTCTAAATGAAATTATTGTAGTTGTTTAATTATAGAATGAAAATTCATATCCATATTCATTTATTATTAAGATAGGGAATTATGAGTATTGATTTGAAATGTTAATTTACAATTAAATTCACAAAGATAATTTTTTAATAGAAGAAAAATTGAAATTCTAGAGTGAGAACGTGTTAACTTTAATAATACATCTCTCAATATCATGTTATATGTTTGGCATATAGATATTTGTAGATTTAAATTTATAATTATCTTTTTATTTCTATAGAGATATTTTGGATTTAAATATATAATTACTTTTGTAGAGACATGGTATCCTTTTCTATGATTATTTAGTTGTAAGAAAATATGTGTTTAATAGGGTATACTTTAAGAATTTTTTATAGATATTTATAGAAATAGGATATAACTAACAAGTAAAAGTATGTTGCAAATTCAAATCATCCAAATACTTAAGTTGTGATAAGTCATAGATAAAAATAGAAAAACCATAAAATAAATGCAAATCATAACACAAGATAAACATAGAGAAACCCTCTCAAGAACAAGCTCCACACCCAAAGAAATTCAAAGCTTTTATTATTTCTCAACAAGAGTTACACTAATACAATTTTTCCCTCTTAATTCTAGTAGCACTTTGTTACTACAACGACCTACAAAATAACTTGCATTATCTCCTTTTCCAAGTTTCAATTTAAAGCTAAAGGTATTACAAGAAACTCTAAATGGTCCTCACTACAATAGACTCAAACCATGAGCTAAGTAGTCTACAAGAAAAAAGGTATCTCATGATATATGTTTGGGAGTTACAAACATCTTCCTAGAAGCTTCAAGAATTTTCTCATGAATTTGGATGTCCAATTTTGAACTAGAGGACTAAAACAACTCACTAGAAAATAAAATAACAACTCCCTAAGTCCAAAAAATTCTATCAAATTATTATACATAATCAAAGGTGCTTTCTTACACCCCTTACAATACCATAATTGTTTATTATGCCTCTTACAACATTCCACTTCATTCCACGCCTTCATAGATGTTCTTAGTAACCAAATTAAGCTTCCCCACTCAATGACAACTTATAAAGAATATTCCAAGTGCATACAAAAATAATATTTAATTAAAAAAAAAATCTCCTCATATGGGATGTCCAAGTTCCCCTTACACAATTTCTGAAGTTTCATGAAATAATAACTAACTTTTAAAATATCAAATTACAAAGCATAGTCTTAAGATTGCAAGATTAATATCACCAATCCTAACATTTTGTAAACAATCTATAATTTGTAGAGGCATAATCTCCCTAATATATATTTTGAAATAGATTTAATGTAGTAGAGTGGGTATCTATTGTATATATAAAATAAAATATAGGAGATTTGGAAATTAAAATTTGTGTCAAATATTAATCAATTTAGTGAAAAGAACTCAATTTGTCTAATTTGCAATTGAGGTGATAAATTAGAATTTAAAATTTCTATAAATTTGTAATTGAAATGGAAAAATAAAACCTAACTTCTCATTGTAATTGAGATAGTAAAATATAATCTAAAATTCCCCCAAAAAAAACTATAATTTGGATGGTGATTTTGAATCTAAATTTTTGCACAATAATATAACTAAAGGGCTGCATTCACAATTATTTTGAAATAACCTTTTATAGATCTAAATTCTACTTAATTTTCCCTTGAATCACTTCTTGAATCATATTATTCTTAACCTTACTAAAAAAATCTTTTTTTAAAGTGCCTCAACCTTCATCATTGTAAAGATTTCATAGTAGAATGTCCTTTTATTTATATAAATCCATAGTATTCATTAAAACCCCATACTTTTGATATAAAATGTAGATTACGTAGGATCAGTGTATCTTCTAAAGTCTCATAAACTATTGATTAATGATGATGTGTTAGAATTTTGTGTATTTATGGATAAAAACAAAATATGGTGGTGTGCATATTTGGCTTTATTTATTTTAATCCTAACCATTGATCATAGATTAATTAATGTGTCATTGAATGTGATTACCTTTCAATGAATTTCAAAATATGACAAAATTTAGTAATAATCTTGGATGATTTCTCATCAAGCTAGTTGTTTCTACAAATAAATTTGAATCAACCATAGCATTGATTTAACCCATTGATTTAGTTATATTATTTTATGTTATTCAACAAAGGATCTAAATTATAAGTGAATCATCACCATTATTTCTATGGTGTATTTCATGATCTCATTAACTTAGGAAATAATAAAAAAGGATGTAGCTTTCAATTTTATGTTTCCATTTTCCTCCTAACCATCAATTTGAAGTTGATCAATAAACACTATGGATTAATGAAGTGGATTCAAAATATTTATGTGATAGGATAGGTGTTTAATTTTCAAACTTATCCATATGAGGAGAAAGGTGTCAAGGAAATTAATACAAACTACAATTAACATGGGATCACATGTAGAATTAAATTTTAAGTAATTAAATTAATTATAATCCTTAATTTGTATTATTCTATAAATGAATTATAAAAATTGAGAAGTTATGCTAAATGCACTCATGTTTGTCAGTTATCACCTACAAATTGAAAATATTTGAAGCTAAATTACTAAGTAATTACATATATAACTTTCCTTACAATTGAATTATATTTGTAAAAGTGATAAGCTCGTTATCATTAGATAAAATTAGAAGATAAGCTATGTAAAAGAAGTTGGGGCACTTTTTTTTAGTTATTGTTTGGATTATGCAAAGGTAAATGTATTATAATTATATATCCATGATGTTTAGGTTAAAATTGGAACCCTATAATTACTCATGTGTGCCTTAAATTAGATTACCAATTAGAAGATATATTATTCTCCAAGCTTGCAAACTAATAATTTACCTATTTTAAGAATTCTAAAATGCCTCTTAAGAGATCTGCTAGTCAAGACACTTTTGAGGTCATTTCATTGGATAGAAAAATATATAAGAGATCTATTGGGAGGATTTTTCTAAGAATTGTTCAAGAATGTGAAAAATTATATTAAGGAAATAGTGACTTAGATTCCTTGAGTGGAAAGTTATTCAACATTTGTTATGACAAAATGTTACCTCATCTAATATGTAATGCTTGGGTCTTTAACCTAGCTAAGGTCATTATGTTGAATTGCTTCCTTGCACTATATATATTATAGAATGGTTGCATAAGTGTTAAGATGATATACTTATTCTATAAAGGATCCAATGATAAATTTAATTTTCACTATATATAGGGAAAAATTCAAAGGGCTTTCTAGCTAACCCAAGAGACTAGGGTAGAATTGAATTGGAAGAGTCTAGCCTTTGATTACAAAATTATAGGAATATTTATAGAGGGCTAAAGTTACAACATTATAGAATTAGGAGTGATTCAAGGTTCAAGACAATTATTCCTTCTAAGGAAAATGTCCTATGAAACTAATCAAGTTTGTGCCTCATTTTCAAGAAACATACATGGGCTATTGTTAGGATAGAAGAAAAATGAAAGGAACCAAGTGCATCTTGCATCTTTTTATTTATAATACATAATAAAAATAAAAAACTTAATAATAGAGAGTTCTTAGCACTATATTCATGCATAAATACTTGAATTTAAGGATAAATTATCATTTACCAAAGGCTTTAGAATATTTATTATATTGTGCCACATTTTATTGTACACCATGATAGGGTAGTAGCACAAGAAATTAGAACTTATAGAATCACCTCCCTAATAGTTAGGTAAACCTTATCCAATTATGGACCCTTCATATAGTTTGACAATTGATTATCCGCCATTTGCCACCATTGATTATCCAGTTTTCAATGTGGAATTGCTATGTCCTTATTTTCCTCCAACGACTACTACTCCACTACAGTGTGACCATGTCACCGAAGTCATTGTGTAGACTCTTAGAAATCAAAGATTCCCTCTTTATCGGGTGGTTCGAGCTGGTCAGCTTTCTCATCAGGGCAAGTTGTTAACCAAGGACCATATGAGCTTCTACACACAATATCTGTAAGAATTGATTTTTAAGAAATAATGAGACAACTACACTACTAGAAAATATCATTTTAAAGATTAGTTTAAGTTTATCATCGTTCATCCTTCTGTGATATTTGGATATTTTAGCCTTGAAGATAATTTTTTTTTTTAAAACTAAATAGTTACGTGGATGATATGAGCATGTACTTAGTTGAGAAGAAAACCTGACCCTAAATAGTTTATTGATAAATTGTTCAGAGGCAAGAATAAATTTAGGATAGAAAATAAATTTAACATTTGAGAATATAGGCCTTAATCTTGGACACAAAAATCATTTTTGCCAAGCGAAGATGCACTGAAACACATACGTATTCAGTCTTTGGTCATAAAATTGACGTAATACATGTCGGTGGCGGGGACAAAAATTTCAATCGCCAACTTACGGGAGATTTTAGCTCATCATTTCACCAAATTTGTGTGCCATTATTCAAACTCTGGACTTCCAGAAAGTAGTATAGTTTGTCAATCGATTATCCAACATGGAAAAAAATGCCCTTCAAATGTCAAGATCTTTGTTTATAAGTGACAACTTCTACTTCAGCCACATTCAATTCTTCATTAGTATACAGATTTTCATGATGATGAAGGTCCACGTTATTCTGTTCTCTGTTTTGTTCTTATGGTTGGTAACTAATCATTCCACTGCTTGTAGATTGCTTCAACAAGGTAGTGATCTCTGAACTTATTTCTCCATGGTTTCCATTATCATGAAGTCTATGAGTGCATGAAAATCTGCAAGCTGTTTGTAAAATATTCAATAATTTATTCTGTCCTTATTGTGTCCATTGATTTGCAGATAAGAATGAAGCTTTGGTGTCTAATTCCAGGCCAAATTCAAGCACAGATAATCAGAAGATTGTAAGATATAAAGAAGCATAAAAGAGAAATATATGTAATTTGTTATTTCTGAATTTTGATTGTGTTTGGATTTTTTCTATCAACGTTTTCGATCACACTCTGTGATCCATCATCAAGATGATAGAGAGCATAAGTAATGCTTTCTCTCATCCTGACTAATGCTCTCTATCATCCTAATGATGGATCACAGAGTGTGATCTGGAATGCTCTCTATCATCTTGATGATGGATCACAGAGTGTGATCCGAAATGCTCTCTATCATCATGATGATAGATCACAGAGTAATTGGGACCCTAAACCTTTAGAAAATGTAATTGTCTCTATACAAGGTGACCAAGAATTTCCTTTGCCTCATAATGTATATGTGGGGTGTCTAATTCGAGGGCTCTTTTCTTCTTGTTTAGAGTGTCAGATGCAAGACGTGCAGAACAATCTTAAATTGGATGTTGTGTAGGAAGATTCAAGTGAGCACACACACGACAACATTAATAGGAGTCATTTGATTACTAAGGTATATTTAATCAAGAATGTCTCTTTGAACGAAAGGCATTGCTTGAGAAGTCCTTACAAAGTACTGACTTTGTTTATTTAACAGCGGTGGTTGCAATTTGGCAGTTTGTGGTACACACAATTCTCAACTATTGGACATTGATTCGTACGAGCAGCTACTTCTCCCAACCTGTCAATGGATTTGTATTATTATCTCAGGAGTCATCTGAGGTAGGGTTTTCCTACCATGTACATAGTCAAAATTTTGTTGTGTCTATAGTATTGATGTTTCTTTCCTAGTTTTGTCCTTTTTTTGGCTTGCCTTTGTTGTTCCTTCTCCTCGACTCCATGCCCAATGAATAAGGACTGGTCAACACTTATGATTCTGGGTTCATTACTCTATCCTTTGTAATCCTTGTCCCCAACTAGAGCCACTATTACCCATAAATTTTCCTTAAGTCTTTATTCAAGACGTTATCTTAGTATTTTTCCTAAGTTATGGACCAAATCTAGTTTTGGGTGGTCTTTTGTCATAGATTTTGAACTCGGGTGACATTTTCTAAGTCATTTTGAACTTGGGCGAGGTTTTGTCAGGTTATGCCAACCATCAGTTTTGTCACCTATGAAGGATTATATTGATTAAACCGAATTATTGCTAATCTGGTTACTTAATTGAGATGTTATATAGAAGAAAGCTAGTATTTTCTAAGCACAATATAAACAGAAACCAAACCATAAATGTAAAAGCATAGATAACACCAAAAAGAGATATTTTATTTATATATAAACATTTTTACATTATGCTGGTATAGCTATAATCGCTTGGTTTAAGTACAAAAACCCAGGTTGGCAGACAAAAAAAGAGGCAAAAAGAAGATATTTTAGGTGCACAAGGTAAACATCAGTACACAGATGCTCTTAGTGACAGCTTGTAGGCATTCAATTTGAGCTGGTGAAAGCAGGTTCTTGTGTGACTCGAGGAATTGCATGAATAGCCCCATGTCATTCCTCACTACTCTAGTGCACAGTAGAGCCACAACCTCCTCTAGAATCTCGTCTTGAATAACAGATGCAATGCAAATGGCATCAACTACCAGCCCAGTTCGAGGATAGTAGCTGAGTCCATTTATTGCCACCTTGACGCTTTGATGGAATTCAGGTTTTACCAAACACTCCAGTGCCCTCACACCCCAGTCTTGATGGCCAAAAGTCCTGACAATAGTGTAGATAAATTGTTCCAGTATGTTGGTATTATGCACATGAGCTTGACTCAAAAATGCCTCGCCCAGGATGCCTTAGAGCACTTCTTCCTCCACTTCACTCTGCACCATGAAGACCTCTTTCAATTGATCAGAAGTGTGCTTGAATAGAGGACTACACTCAATTTCCTCCAGAGTAATGTAATCGCTCGCAGAGTTTCCATTGCTTTGGGAGCTTGCCATATTGGATGCAATTGATGGTGTGAGAGAAGTGATATTGCCAGAATTTATAGAATTTTGGTTAGAAATGGGCACATTCATTCAAGATTGATAAGATGTGAATTTAATTCACATTTATGGTCATCTTGCATTGATTGAATTACAATCCTTCATCGGACAGCTCACACATGCTAACACTTTGTTTCCTCATACGTTGCATTAAAGATTGATGAAATGATTGGTCCTTTGGCGGCTGTTGCTCAGGTGATGATCAATTTTCTCTGCCGACATCTATTCTTGGTACAATTTCCATTGTCTTATCAAGTTCCTGATAAACATTTGGGATACAAGAAGTCACTAATTTAGTAATGACTTTAGTGTCTGTTCAATGGGTTTAGCCATATTATAAATTAGAGGTTAAACATAGATGGGGGGACTTTTTGAATCTTCTCGAATACATCTGGGGGTGTTTTTGAGGAGGAATAACATTAATTACAGTCTGCAATAGCTTATAATCTGTGTGTTATAAATTAAAAGATTTTAAGTATGCAAACCTAAGTGTTATCTATACAATATAGCTGTGTTTTCTTTGAAGAATGGGCTATATGTCTTTTATTTATTGCAGTCTAATCTATTTACATTAGTTTGATTTGATGGTCATGATTTTCAATCTTTGTATTGATCATAAATGGTTGTGTTTTCTACCCTCGCGTTAGTCTTATATTTATGAGCTAGTGTTAGTCACCTTTTCTGCTTTTTGGTTAAAAGCACATGTCATTTCTTTAGAATAGATAAATTCATTGAAGATTTTGTGAGGGAGTTGTACCTCGATAAAATTCACAGAAAAACCACAAATGCAATTGTGCGCTTTTCAAAGCTGTTAGTGGATTTATATCAGTGCCAATCCGGGTTTAGAGTCATTTCCTAATTTATCTATCAAGGGTTATTTCATTCGCTAACAACTCGAACACCCCTCTTCGAGCTTTGAGCGAACCCCTAAAAAACTTGGATTTTTTTGTTTGAGAGCACTTTTGTAATTTTCCTTCGTGAAGGGAATTGTAAACCAGTATTGTGGGATAACCCCACGTCATAGAGAATATTCAAAGAAATACTATAAATTAACATAAGAGAAATCTACAATAATAAAGGATAACACGTAGGCTCATAGACCAACAATGTTCTTTATTTTATTTCTAAAGAGCTCTAAAGACTCCTTTTGTTTCTATATAATGTAGAAAAATAAAAAAGTATTAGGATAACCCCCCCTTACATAGAAAATGGTTGCACTTATAGTGCTTATTCCTCAGTAACTAACTAGTAACTTACTTTTCAAACTATATAAAATATTTAAAGTAATATATTCATGGCCCTTAGGTGAGCATACAATATTTAACACAAAAATTAATATTTTTCAAATTTTGATTATTACTTTATGATTAAATATTTGATTTTTACCTAAATTTGACGATTAGATAACTACCATGATCATGTGCACACTCACCAAGAAACTTATATATCTTAGAACATTTCTTGCAAACAGGCAGTATAAAATTTTGATACTTTCTTGACATGTTCCTAGCTTCATTCACCATCCCATCATGCATCAACATAATACTAAAGCCTCCCTTGCAACCTTTGGTTCAATATTATTTACTCTTATATTGTACTTCTTGTCTCCAATTTTTCTTTCACATAGCTACTGATTACCTTATTGCCATGCAATTTCATGAGAAAAAAGTACCGTTGACCCTTCAAACAATGTTCCTTTTAACCAACATTGTACTACTACATTTCTAGCATCATTGCATCCACTTCTAGCTTACTGAGAGTCACCACAAATCCTATTTTGTTATGTTATTCAATACCATTGATTAAAATAATTGCAACGAGCTACATGCCCATTAAATGACTCATCTTTTGATGATACATTTGTAGATTTGTTCATGATCGTCTAGACCAGTGCTCTATTAGGATCATAGTTTCCTTAGAAGACCCGTGTGTGTGCATTATGACTTCCACTACTTTCAACTTCTTCAATACATTTTCATGAAGCAAGAAACGAATATGAATTATTTATAATCTCACAATAATATGCTACTTGAACTAAATCATCATAAATAAATCAAGCACATTGAATATATTTGGGTGCAATCAATGAACAATCTTTTTTCACTAGACCCTTAACAAAGATTTATTTGTCACTTCATTGACATTTTGAATGATTGGCTGATAAGATTGGTGGTTCGCCTGTTTCTGATCCTGCTCCTACTTTGCAGTCTATTTTGACGTTCAGATTCACACTTCCTTGATTGGCTCTTTGGGTTTTGGGTCTCGGTTTCATGCTCCACTTATTTGGTGGTCTCATTTTTTGTGAGTCCCTTCTTCTGCCTCTATGACTGCTCTATAATGAAGACTGGCCCTTTCAATTATAAAAATGATTATTCTAATACGATTGAAACATATAATAAGATCAGGCTTCTCCTTCTAAGTACGCTGAATGTCTGACAAGGTCTACTAATATCCTTAAATCTTAACGCTAGGACCCGTGTGCTTTGCACCTCTCACAAAAAGGTCCTTGATACTGTTTACCTTCAACCATGCATAACCTTGATTCTCAACAATCTTTCCTCCATTCATTAGATAGGGTACAGACGGCTCACAAGGATCACTAATAACTGTGCCAACCTTCAACTTTGCTAACCTTGAATGTGATCTGTCAACATTTCTTTGTAAATCCAAAGGGTCAACCCAATCATAGCCTTTTACATGCATCGATCCATAAAGAAGCTTGCTTAAGACCATCATTTTTGGCATAAATTCGTAAACAAGATATCTCTCATACCCCTTAGTGCAACATCCAAGCAAACGGACAAAATCCTTTTGAAGAAAGCAGCATACATTCTTGACTTCTGTATGGAATTATTCCATTGCTCATGTCGACTGAGTTGCGAAGAGCTTTTGACTGCTACCTTCTCACCATCATAAAACGCCCCCTTATAAACTTCACCAAATGCCCATTTGTTTCAATGTTCTTATCTAGGAAGAATTTACATAAGAACTCTGAAAGTCATTTCAGATCCTACCCATTTGGATTAGAGCTTACCAAAAGAAACAACAGATTATCACCAGATTCAAGAGGCCCTTTAAGGGGTTAATCTAAAAACATTTAAAAGATTAGAGGCATGCATTTAAAGAATTGTTAATCTACAAAAGGTCATATGCAGCAACAACGTGTAAGTATCAAAATTTCAAATAGAACTATTGTAAAATTATTATTAACTCTTTGATGATTGAACCATTTAATCTTTAAGAAAAATTAAAAATAAAATTATTTTTAAACATAAAAAAGTACAATCAACAATTAATTTTTAAAACTTATCAAAATTGAAACCTTTAACCTTACTTTACTATAAAACTAAAGAGAGGAAATTGATATCTTGGTCTTTGTTTGTGACGAGTCACTATTCTAAAGTCATGTTGCACTCTTGACATAGGAAAACTATTATTCTACCACATTTATTGCAGGATTTTCTTTTAGTTTTCCTTTTTAATGGCCTCAAACTTTATCAACCCTATAATTTTTCTTGGTGTTGATAGTTTGATAGTTTGGTATGATGGCTCCATTAAACAAGTGCCCCTAAAAGCTTGTTTCCAAGGTGAAGATTTTAATTCTCTTCTAGATGTGGTTTTGTCCATTCCATAGTTTGATAATGCTTGTAAATAGCTTGAATATTTTACTTTAAATAATATGATACTTTATTAGGAGAACTCTCTTTAAAAGCATGTTTATGGATTGAGTCAATAAAAACTAGATTTTGCATGATTCATCTTGATTCCATTCAAAGTGTATAGTAGGAAAAGGGATCCTAGACCTAACTAAGATCATATCTTTTCACTTGCCCTATACATTCAGACACAAATCCAACTAGGGTTGATGATTGGCTTGTTGCCACAATGGAGAGCCAATCTACTAGAGTTTGGTCCTTTTAAGTTGTAAAGAGGAGAATTTTAAGGTGTGTTTGAATAAGCCTAATTGACAATAAGCCTAGATATGAAAATGTAATTCATCGCACAAATGAAAAAGAAAACTAACAAGATAAAAACAAATCTAAAAAATGGTGACAACGAGGAACTTGTGACTGAAAGATGACTCTAGATTGCAGAGATAAGGGCATGGGTGCCCTAGACCTGAGTTATTGCTTTTTGGGATCTATAAACTTCAAGAGGTAGGTTACATTCTACTCTATGTTTCCTATGACTTTCTCTTGACAAAAATTTCCAATCTAACTTGCACACATGAAAATAGGGGGAAAGGTTGTGTTTTATAGTGGCTTACCTAAGTCAAACCCTATTTTGGTGTTTCCACAGGTCCACATACACCAAATGATGATGATCAAGAGGGCATGTCCTAGGTCGGGCATAGGCCAAAAAAATAATTAACTGAAATGACAAATGATAAATGATAATGTTACCTTGGTATGAAATCCTTGTCAAAGTGATGTTCGCACCATAAGTTACCACAAAATTTTATTGATGGATGCTTGGTGTTGGAGCCAAAAAATCCATCTTGGTCATTTTTGCATACTTCCATTTTCACCCATCTTCCCACACTCACCATATGTTCCATCACCATTCATTTCATGGTGGTTGACATTAATGAATCCTCATACATAAACCACTAAATAAGGCCTTTTGATCATAACACTGAAATGAATTCCCTCTTTGATGTGTTCTCACAACAACACATGGCATGTCGCCAAGACAATACCATATGGAAGAGAGTCTCACCATTGTCTCCTCGAAAAGAGCATGAAAGGCCGATGAAAAATATAGATGAGACCCTCATATGTCTAGGAGACATACTCAAATGTCTTTTTGCTAGCTTGAAGAACAATATGAGTCGAAGAGAAAATCTAACATGTCTCACCGACAAGAAATAATCATACAGAGTATTTTGCATTCAGAAAACAGAAAAACATCTCTTGAACATTGAGAGAAATATCATAAAATAAATAGTAAATCACTAGTAAGAATAGGGTGGACGAACAACAACATCGAGGAGACATCGGTATATCAAGGAGAGAAATATAAGGAAGTCTCTTCAACATCCAAGGAGCGAGTGAGAATAAAATGTTGAAGAGACATAAATACATTCAACATACATTGATCAATGTCTCTTCGACATCCTAACAATGACATATCGAGGAGACACAAGAATATCGTACAGACATTATCAAAATTCTCCTCGAAATTCTAGCGTAGGTACAAACACACAATATCGATGAGACTAAGGGACGTTTGAGAGAGGTGACTACATGTCTCCTCGACATGTCAAAGTCACATAAAGATCATTAAAAGCAATACTATCAAAGGAAGAAATATGGGTATCTTGAGGAGACATAGGCTTGTCGGCGAGAGATATTCACCGGTCTCATTAATGTTCTAATGATAGGGGTCCACAAGGGAAGAGCTTGAAATGCAACTGTCGAAGAGACCTTGTAGGATCAAAGAGAGAAATTTAAATGTCTCGTAGAAATTTTAAAAGGATGATCAGGGCCACATCGAAGAGAGAAATGGGCATCATAATTAAAGTCTCTTTGAATATGAAATAGTGTTTCACCGAATTGATATGACTGATGGAGCTATCGAAGAAACAACTTCCATTAATGTTGCAGGTTGATTAGAAAGGTGGTGCGAGCACCATTTATGAACTAGAGTTGGCTCAAGCATGCCAAATTTTGATGAGTATAACCCCTAAGAAATTAGAAACTACTGTGAATTGTGGCTGGATATTCAAAGGACGGAGTTGGATGAAAATGAGCAGCTCAGAAATTGCAACATTAATTCAAGTAAGTGATTTTGGCTCAGCTGAACGTAGTTTTCAGAAGTTAGCTTGAAGTATAGCATAAGTAGGGTTTAAAATAGATAAAACCCCTGAGAAACCAAAGGTGAAAAGGAAAAAAATAGAGACTAGGCCACTGAACCAAGATTTGATAGACTAGTGTCCTGGATTTGGGCCAAAATCAAGAGCAACTCAATTAAACTCATCGTGCGAAACATTGGAAGACAAAAAAATAAATTTAGGAGATGTGTGGAATCTGCATAGGGGTTATGATTTGTTTATATATCATTATAGAAAGAAATACAAACATAGGCCAGTTTCAAACCCATGGAACTTGAATTTGGGGAAGCTTGAGATGCCAAATGTTTTCATTAACATAGGGCTGATTAAAGCACTGGGTAAAAACTACAATCCAAAGACAAGGGAAATTCACTCTCACGATGGATCACAATTCATAATTATAACACAATACTACATTTGTATGGTTTTTCAATTAGATACGTCCCTGAAAATAAAACTACAGGTGAGAGATTTGTTGGAGGAATATTGCACTATGGATACAAGCTATAAGACCTAGAAATTACCTCTGTAGAGGCCTTAAGGTTTAGGAAATCAACCAATAAGGTTTTCCAGTGATGAAAGACCCCCATTCCCCATGGATTCATTCGAAGAGTATTATTAATACAACTACTATTCAGTCAGCCAAGTACTGGGAGTTGATGCCCCTGCTAACATGACTATAGCCCTCATGGTTCTGGCTGCGGAAATCCAAAGCCAAGATGCCAGGCCTTATGATTATTCAGAATATTTATCTTAGGTAATTAATACTGCTCTCAATGCCATTAATAACAATAGTGAGGCTATTAGGTTCAAACAGTATTCACTTCTTATGCACATGATATTATATGAAGGGTAGGTAATGGGAATATGGGAGGAAGAATTGAGAATAAAGTATTTGGATAGCGATGGGAATTATAGGCTAGTATAGATGTGGACATCCATATGGGACAGTAGATGTGGGAGATCCCACTACTTGTATTTTGAAGAATATTTTTTCAAAACTTTATACAAGTTACTTGGCCACAGATGTGATTATAACTTGTCCCCGAAAATACAAAGGTTCCTCCTACCAAAAGAGAAGGGTTTTGAGGGAAAAATAAATCACAATTGGGGAGATTGGTATGCATTTGCATATTGTACTATTATCAGAGAGTATGGATTTGAGGTAGCCCCATATTTACTGCCTAAGACTATGCTAGATAGAGTTGCATACCTTGAGATCATAAGACAATTGTCTTACTCAGCTTTCATGCACCTAAAAAGCTATGAAAGGAAATTTTTTATGTCTTCTACTCTATGTTTTGGTGACTTCACTATCACTGCTGATATTTGGTATGACTTGGTTGGTAGCAAGCTAGATTATTATGGCTTGTCGGTAGGAAACAAAAGAGGGAAATTTAACCCTAAACATTTCATTTATGATGCCAAGATTTCACAAAGATTAAAAGGATATGAGTACGAGTTCCATGTGGATGATGTCATTAGGAACTGTGAGGAGAATCAAGTGATAATGAGGAAGGATTCCTACAATAAAATTGTTATGGATGAGGCTTGGAGAATGAACAATAATCCATCCTATGTAGAATCCTTTCATGAAATTCAAGATCCTATGGAAAGAATTGAACAATTAATTCTACATGAAGAAGAACTAATAAAGGATGTACCTCTTGTAGCTTTTGAAAGGAGAAGAAATATTGGTTCTAGGAGACAAGCTGAGAATGTAGCACCATTGGGCCATTTGTCACCACAGCCTACTCCAAAGGTAAGCTTCTCAGCTAACACCCCAATCATAATTGAAGATGATATTGAGGAGGAGGAAGAGGTCACCCAGATCAACATTCCTATTGTTCCCCAGTATGAAATGCCACCAAAAAGGAATGTGATCACATTTGAAGCTTCTAATGAGCTATTTGATGATGTGATACATCGTGCCAATCAATAATTCATTGTAGATGACACATTTGTTCAAACTTCTAAATTCAAGGCTTTCATTTATGAGTGTAAAGGAAGACTAGTAAGAGAAAGGCTAAAAGATATCAACCCTAAGAAAGAAGCAGGTGCCTTAAAAGAGCTGCAACATGAGATTGATGGAGAGATGGAGAATATGACTACTAAAAGAGGAAGAGCACTATTGCAAGAAGTTGGGGTTATGCTTCTTCCAAGGTGCGATATCAGCTCAACCATTGTGTTTGAAAGCTTTCTGAAGAGGAAAAAAAAGATCTTGCAATTGACAGATGAGGCTAGTGATAAGATATCTATTGTATCAGGGTATAACCCTGATAATACTACTTTACAGAACATGTGGGAACTTTACCCACTAGGAAAAAGGCCTTCCCTTATTAGTAATCATGATCAGATCTTTGGACATCTTCTAGTACAAAGAGTAGGGGAGGCAGACCCTATGGAAACCATTGACCTAAATGTAAATGAGTCCAAGTTTACCAAGGCTCAAATTCAAAAATTGGTCAGAGCTAATAAGGGACTAATGGAAGAGAATGAGAGGTTAAAGAAGGAGGTGACCAACTACAGAGATAGATTGCCTTCCTCCTCAGGGCTTTAATCACCACTAGTTGAGCATGAAAGAAGGGTGCTTGAGGTGATGGCTGAGACCACCTATTGGAAACACATATATGAGAAAGCCTAGAAAGGACAAGAAGAATTAAAGGAAAAGCTTAAAAACACCACTTTTGAAATGGCATCAGAGCTAGTTTGCATGAGGTTCAATGATATGTTTAAGCATGCTAACAAGGTTTGGCTCATTCATGACAAAACATATGTAGCTCTGTTAGAACACAATAGATTGTGCGACAAAATGAAGGAAGTGGAACTTCACATCAAAGTAAAGAAAGGAGATAACAAAACTATGATACAAGAATATCAAGAGCTCATGAGTGCACATGAAAACTTCCATAACATCTTGACGCAGGAATTAAAGTGACTTCAATCAGTCACTAAGTATGGCCCTGCTTGAATTCTTTGAGGAAACAAATATGAAAGATCATGATACATGGAAGGATGAGGTAGCCCATTACCTACCAAGTGTTCTCGATAAAATTAATGATGAAGATGAGGTACTCAAGAAGACACATGAGCAACTTGGAAGAATTTTTGAACTCGAATGTACAATAAGGATATTATACATAATATGGAAATTCATTCCAAGAGTGGATACATTGAACATTTGTTAAAGATCAACTTGTTCATTGCATGGGCCAAATGAAAAAGGAGTAACAGGGATCAGAGTAGGCATTAGTTAGAAGATAGATTGCACATTCCACCCATCCATATCATATTAAATATTTTTGCTATAAATGTACATTTTTTGAAGCAATATAATGGAGAAGACTGCTTATAATTCATAATCCATTTTTAGTGTTCAATTGTTGTGTCAATTTTCATGCTTATCTATTACTTTATTGTCTCCAAAGTGGTTTCTTCAAGTTATTTAAATCTGCAAGGTTTATCAGGACACATTTATTGTTGTTGTGTGATTGTTTTGATTGGGTTCTAGTGAGAAAAAAATAAAAACCTTTCAGTTAATCCATCTTAATTGGTTCCCTCAAGGATTAAAATCCTTTAAAGATAATTAATCTAATTGGTTTCCTTTGAAAACTAAGAATTAAAATCCATTCATAGCATCACAGTAATTTGAGGGGATAACACTGGGATAATTAAAGAAGAGTACTATAATAAACAAACCTGCATGTTTGCACAAGGTGCAAACATTCAAAAGTGCCCAACAGTTAGAGTTAAGCTAAATAATAGGTTTACTTATCCTTCAAATTTGTCTCCATAATCACCATCCACCCATTCACTCCATTCACCCAATAGATTAGGCACTGGTCAATTTTAAAACATGTTTTATATAAATTCAATTTGCATCCATGATTATTTAAACACTTTCAGTAGGAATTAGTTAGTAAGTTTTGCATCTACTTCACCCCTATGTGCCATAGTGAGTAGATCAAATTCAAGACTTTCAAATCTTCCTTGTCACTCAGGTACACCCACCTAGGTCTAGCAAAACCTAAAAAGTAAGAGGTGATCAATCATTGTTGTCTCGTTGTTGGCCAAAAATGTATTAAGAGACTGGCACCCTCTTATGGTCTAAAAAATTGCATTTTTGAGACCTAACACTTGGATTGCTTGATAGACTTATAAGAGGTTAGTCCACAAAACACAATAGATTGTTGTAGCTAGCATGTAGAGGATAACTCAATACATCTTCATAATTTGATCATAATAGCTTGTTGTTCATAATTTCCTTCTTTCTTCTTCCTTTCTTCTAATGTCTTGCAAACACGATCTTGATTTCAATGGAAGTGTTGTAAAATGTTGCTTATTCTGCCCTTGAATTTCCTTGTCTGCTCTTTACAAGGATCAATTGATATTAAAATTGCATTCTAGTTTCAAATGGTGAAAAAGACTTGTATTTATGTGTATTTCTTTATTTCTTGCAAAATTAATTCTAAAGAGTTGGCAAATAAATTAAAATTTATAAAGATAAAAAATATCAATAATAAAATATTTAATTTTGGCCCAAATTAGGTTGGTCAAGGGCGTGAGCACCCTAGACCAGACCTATTGTGGGGATTTGATTTTGTTAAATGAATATTTAATATTAACTCTCAACTATATCCTAATCTTCTAGAAACAATATTAAAATGGGTAGAATATAAGCATCATTAGGTCCATGCACATAAGGGGGAGCTAAACCTAGTGTGAAATTATTAGGGGTGACAATTTATGATGCTACATTTAGCCCCCCCACTTTAGTGAGAGTATGAACTTAAGATCATGCTCACAATAAAGTAAGGAGAAGATAGATTTATTTATCAAAACTATGAAGAAATAGGATGACACCAAGTTGAGGGATGCACAAGTCCCTAACTTAGGATCCTATTACTCCATAATGTTAAGATAAGGAAATATTCAATCATACATAAGGAACTCAATAAAAAATCAGTGGAGTAGACATAAAAGAATACATAAATCATACACAAATCAAACACGATGCATACAAGGAATACATGAAGCAAACACATGGAATACATGGAGCAAACACACAAAAGACACAAGGTAAACACATAAAAGACACATAATCAACACAATCCAAACTTGATATGCATAAAATAAAACATAAACACAAGGTTATTATGCTAAAAAGGATTCAAGTTAGTAAGGTAAAGAGACCTTAGTCTGAAAATTTGTCTCCAATACCAAACATCATCCATCAAAAGCGTTAGACATGATAGTTCTCTCATAGGAACAACAATTTGTGTTATGTTAAATCACTCATGAGCTACATTGATCTTCTAGCTAGAAAGTTGTGTTACACTAGGTGTCCATGCGATATGATGGATTTCACAAGGCTACCAAGTTCTGTTATGCTAGGTGATTCATGAACCACACCACTCCATTGGAAAGCAAGTTTTGTTATGCTAGGTGGCCAAAAAATGCTCAAGTTCATAGGCCAACAAGTTCCATCATGCTAGGTCTTTGCAAATCATGCTTCAAGGAGCGTATAAAATTTTAACATCATAGGGGATGAATAAATGCTTAACACCATAGGGTATCCATTGATAACCATGCCTCAAGAGGCATTACAAACAACACCACCACCGAGGGGGTATGCCAATAAGTCAAATATCATAAGACGCCAATGAAATAGATGTAACAATGGATATGATGATACACCACCTTTAAAATGTTAGCATACTTGTGTTGATGCTATGCTAATATTTTAAGGAAAATAATTGGTAAAGAGGGGATCTTCAAGAAGGATGCACAACCCCAAAATTATCTAACCTTACCCCCAAGTATAAAGGTAAGAAAAACCATGCTAAAAACTATCTTGTTGCTACCATATATGAAATATGGTTGCAAACAAGGTTATACCACCATGTTTGGAAATGAAAAACACATGGAGATACAAATGCCACATAGTGAGGAGAAACACCATAGAAGAATGATTATTATTTAGAATTAGTAGGTACATCAACATATGGAAGAGTGATAGCACCACAATCAAGAAGTTATATTTTTTTATTCAAGGTTTGACATTTATTTGTGGACTAACCATGCACTCAATGATATGCATATAAATAATTATTTTTTATAAAATTTCTTACACATTGGAGGAAGAGTAATCAAGTGGGCTTTGAGAATCCCCGAAAAGATATTCTCTTTCTCAGATAGAGGATAAGTAGTAGGAGACAATCCTTTCTCTTGTGAAAAAAATCTTGTTCGCTTACCACAAGAAGTCATAAATATAGTAGATGATGGAGAATGAGATGAAGGAGAATGTTGGAAACCTAAACCCCCTTTAGCAAGGTATGGTGTATACTTCACATTATCCTTAGCTCCTTATTTCATATTCTCATCATATCCAATTTTAGAAATAATTTTAAATCCAAGCCCATAACATTTTTCCAACTCAGATGGAGGAGGAGAGGTCTTGTTTAAATGATTATGAGAAGAATTGATTATTTTGCAAGAATACAAATTAGTTTTTGGCGTTGAAATTTTATTATTAGATATTTCCAACACACAAGGAATGAAGCTAAATGGCCCCCATCACCATCCTAGGATGATGCTTTTGTTGATGTAGGAAAATATTGTGCAAATGAAACATAAGACTCCTTAAATTTAGATTGTGAGATTTTGCATTCTCCCACAAAGGAGGATGTAAAAAATAATGAACCCCAATCATCACCAAAATATGTACTAGAATATGAATCCTTACAATGATCATTATTTTCTACTTGAGAAGAGGAATGACAATATTGTGTTGAAACAACCTTTGACTCTTTAGGCTTTGATGGTGAGATTTTATACTCCCCAATGAAAGTAGGTGTAAAATCTAATGAACCCCAATTATCGCCAAAGAGTTCATAGTATCATTATCATCGGAAGGTAACGGTTCAACTTTTGATGAAGGAATCAAAGTACTGAGAGAGTCAGAAGTGTTATGAACTTGGCTTGTAAATAATTTTTTGCATCCACTTTAACCATATATGTACCTTTTTATTGTATTCATATTTAATCCCATGGTGAAGTGTAGATGGGACTCCCTTCATGGCATGATTCCATGGTCTATCAAGAAGAAGATTATATGAAAGAGGGTTAGTCATGACATGTATAAGGATAGGAAAAGTCATAGGCCTGATCTTAATGGGTAGTGTAATTGTACTAAATGATTTCCTACCAACATTATCAACGTCACAAATAGAAATATTATCAAGTTTCATGAGAGATTTATCCACACCAAGCTTATCTAAAAGATCAATTCTACACACATTAAGACTTAATCCATTTTCAGTGAGAGTACGTCTAACCCCATAATGATTGATAATGACCCTAATCATTAGAGAATCATGTTGGTTTTTATTTTCAAGAGGAAATACTTCATGTTGAAGGAATGTAATATCCAATTTTGTGGTCTTCATACTATCGAACAAGGCTACTACATCATTCAGTTTAATAGAAGGTGGTACCACAATCTTCAACAAAGCCTCTTGGAGCATACCATAGTAGGTAGCTGAAGTTTGAACTAAGTCCCAAAGAGAGATCTTGGCTAGAGTATTATGAAGTTTCTCAACAAGATCATACTCTTATCCATTATGTTTAGAAAGATGAGGTGTGGGAGGAAGAATAGGTTGAGGAAATGGAATCAAGGTTTGCATTTTTTCTGGTTGCTTATTATTTTGAGTGTTATATGTGTGAGTGAATGCATGATAATGTGGTTATTGCAACACATTTTGGTGTTTGGTTTATTTTGCAAATTTTAGGATATGGCCAAGAAGCTTAGACTAGTTTGACGAGGGTCCAATAATGAGGGAAGGCATAGCTTTATGTTTAAGGACATGAGAAGGAGGATAGATAATCAATTGTGGATTTACAATTTCAATTGAGTTGACTATTTTCTAGCAATCTTCTATCAATGGGGTATCAATGGTTGCATCCTCTTGTGCCAAGATATCCTCACAAGTAGGGGAGATATTGGGAGAGGCAGAAACATGAGTATCAATTATTGCATTTTCTTACACCAAGATATCCTCACAAGTAGGAGAGATATTAGGAGAGGGACAAAAATGAGTATTAATGATTGCATTCTGTTGCACCAAGATATCCTCACAAGTAGGAGAGATATTGGGAGAGGAACAAACATGAGTATCAATTATTGCATATTCTTGCACCAAGATATCCTCATAAGTGGGAGAGATATTGGGAGAGGGAAAAACATGAGTATTAATGATTGCATCCTCTTGTACCAAGATATCCTCAAAAGTAGGAGAGATATATTGGGAGAGGGGCAATCATGAGTATCATGATTACTTGAAGAATTCAAAGACTAGGTAAAGTGATGTTAATAAATATCTCAATGATTTTATTCTTTTGCACCAAGATATTCTCATGGGTAGGAAAAATCTTGGTTGATTGAAGGCCAACATATATCCCTTTTAACGGTCTAGATTGGGGTTCAGGGTAGTGCCCTAATTTTTTTTTAGATAAGCCATATTTTGTTATATCAAAAGTATATTTTTGAAAATAAAACTTATTGTTATGTCCTTTTTTAGGGGGATCACAATGAATTATGTGAATTAGGGCAAACTAGTGCAATGCACAACAAAATCTGGAAGTTTCAGGAGATTTTGTCAGAAATAGGAATTAGATCTGATCAAAGTTCACAAAGAGATTTTTTCATAGAGAATTTGATGCCAAACTGATTGGAAAAGGGCGTGGATGCCTTAGAATAGAGGTTAAATATTTTGAAAAATTTAAATTTTAGAAACCAACTACAATGTCTAAGGATCTAAGGTTGCACAGGTTCAAGTCTAAAAGAAAATAGATTTATGGAAATGCATGAAAACCTAATTTTTCTATGTGAAGCATACACATGCATAATTTATTATTTTTTAAAGAAATACAAATTTTTCAAATGATAATTTTCAAAATATAAAATGTTATAAGTAACTGAATTTATCCTTAAAATATTGGAAGATAACACCTATTGATCTTTTGAAATGAAAAACACTATGCAAATATCTTTTTCAATTCCTTTTCACTAAAATGTGCATGCACTTTGACAAATGAAAAAAAACTCAGATTTCACTCAAATTTCACATTGAAATAACTCACATCTAAAGCCTAAACAAGGAAAATCATATATAGAATTATGCAATTAAATTCACAAAAAAAATCATTTTTTTTCTATAGTAAATTCACCAAGTTTAATATTTAATGAAAAAAGAGTACAAATAATTAATTTAAAAGTTAAAAAAATGTAAATCAATAAGAAGATCTTCAAATAACCTAGGTTTTGAATCATTTTGTTAGAATTCTCTTTCCACTTTCTCTCTATTTAGACACAAAACCAACTAGGGTCAAGATGATTGACTTGTTGCCACAATGGAGAGCCAATCTACTAGGGTTTGGTTCTTTTGAGTTGTAAAGAGGAGAATTTTAAGGTTTGTTTTAATAAGCCTAATTGATATAAATCCTAGATCTAAAAATATAATTCATCGCACAAAAGAAAATAAAAGTTGGTGGTACAAACATAAATAAGAAAAATGGTGACAACGTGGAACTTGTTATTAAAAGATGATCCTGAATTGTAGGGACAAGGGCATGGGTTCCCTAGACCTAAGTTGTTGATTTTTCATGATCTGCAAGCTTCATAAGGTAGGTTACAGTATGTTTTATGTTTCTTGTGACCTACTCTCAAGTGCCAAAAAATTCTGATCTAACTTCTATGTGCATGAAAATAGGGGGGAAAGGTTGTGTTGTATAGGGGCTTGCCTAAGTCAAAACTCATTTTGGTGTTTCCACCTCCACATATAGAAAATGATGATGATCAAGAGGGTGTGCCCTAAGTCAGGCAGAGGCCAAAACAATAATTGACTAAAATGACAAATGATAAATGATAATGTTACCTTGTTATGAAATCCTTGTCAAAGTGATTTCCACACCATAAGTTACCACAAAAGTTAATTGATGGATTCTTGGATTGCTTGATAGACCTGCAAGAGGTTAGTCCACAAAACACAATAGATTGTTGTAGCTAGCATGTAGAGGATAACTCAATAAATTATCATAATTTGATCATAATAGCTTCTTGTGCATAATTTCCTTAGATTTATTCTTCCTTTCTTCTAATGCCTTGCAAACATGATCTTCATTGATATAAGTGCTATAAAATGCTACTTATTATGCCCTTCAATTGCCTTGACTTCTTTTTAGGAGGTTCAATTAATATTCAAATTGCATTCTAGTTTCAAATGGTGAAAAAGACTTATATTTAAATGGATTTCTTTATTTCCCACAAAATTAGTTGTAAAGAGCCAATAAATAAATTTAAATTTAAGAAATTTTAAAATATCGACAATAAAATATTTAATTTCAAGCCAAAATAGGCTAGTCAAGGGCTTGGGTGCCCTAGACCAGATCTATTTTGGGGATTTTAATGTCGTTAAATGAATATTTAATATTAATTCTCAATTATGTCTTGATTTTTTGGAAACAGGATAAAAACCAAACAAATTATAAGCACAATTAGGTCCAAACACATAAGGGGGAGCTAAATCTAGTGTGAAATTGTCAAGGGTGATAATTTGCAATGCTAGACAAAATATCACTAAATAATTTTTCTTTTTTCTTTTGCTTAATCTATAAATGCAAATTCCATTCTTAAGAATGGCCCCTAGTATGTTTGTGTATCCCTTTTGGATTTTCAACTTTTGACTAGATACTTTAGGTCTTTGATGAAAAGACCCTTCTCATGTCAATATAGATAGTATTTCTTGGTTTACCTTTACCTTGCTTGAATTTCTTGACCATCATCACTCTCTCATTTCATAAATTTATTTATCTTGATCTTGACAAAAAAATGGCTGGTCCAGAAAACATCTTTGTGTTGAGGTTGACCTCTCTAAAGATTTAAAAGTCATTGTGGATATTCAAATTGGTACAATTTGTGTCATATCTAAGATGCCATTCATCTTAATTTTTCAAACATTTATTTTTTTTGTCAATCATTTTGATCATAAAATTAGAGATTGTACCTTAGTCCACCTTTGTAATAATCCATATGCATAACCTATCGAAGCTCCCCATTCTAATAATGATGAAGGGTGGACTACAGTAAAAAATCATAAACATAATCAAAATCTCAATAATGGTGGAGTTCAAGCCAAAACTATAACTAATATTGGTAATCCAATTTCTAAATAACACTTTGGTGCATTTTCAAACCCTTAGGAGAAGGGGAAAGAGGTGGCTACCTCTAATGGTGAGCCATCCACTTAGCCTAAATAAATTTTAGAATGTTGCAATTGATATCTATTTTATCTTTTTAGTGAGAGACAATTTCTTGTAATCCTTCCCCTCCCTTACATCAACCTCATAAGATCTATTGAGGCATCTAGAAGAAGAAGAATCTAAGGAAAAAAAATAAGGATACAAATTCCCAACATTCAGTTGGATAGTTTCTCTTATGAGGATTTTCTATAGAATCACCACTTCACTCTTGGAAAGTTGTATAGAAATAATATGCCTCTAAATTCTCACCAATGAATTTCATCTCCTAGATTTTTTGAGGTCTTATAGAACCTCCCTAGGAAGTATGATGTGAGGGATGCATGTTGAATATTTTCATCTCTATATATCATTTCCTTATAGGAAGTTAAGGTTACTAGTTTTTTTATTTTTGTTGTTTGTCATATTGTTTGACCAGCCAACTCTTTTCTATAGCAATCACAACATGGGTTATGGAGGGGTTGTCACATTTCTCTCTCCTAAGTGGAAGATATTTTTATTTGATCATGGATGTGAACCCACTGTTAGGGTGATTTGGACAGGCTCTTCAATATTAAAATCATTATTTTAGCACCATAATATTTATGCCCAATGATGCTATAGAGAGATCTCTTTTGTGGCATGCTAGATTATTGATTTAATGCTTACCACCACTTAGGTTTTGTGCATATAATTTAATATTTTTTGAAGGCTTATGATAAAGATGGACCTCTTCCCATGAAGTGGACAACTATAAAAATGGAAGCTTTATATTTTATACAAAATAAATTGAACCTCTTTGATCCTAGTCTGAGATGCCGCTATACTCATTCACATAGGTTTATTTAAAATAGTTTCTAGGTTGGGCTTGATACAATGTACAAATAGATTGATTGTATTGTGATATCTACTCAATTCATTTTCTCCTTTGCTAGTTGTTTTCCTCTTCCAATGGAAATTTTTTCAAAGAATACTCTTTTTTATTATTAAATGATAAATTACTCTCCTTAAGTTAAGAAACATGCACTTTTTTATTAACACCTCTTTGCTAACACATCAACCCACATTGATCCATATCCTTTAGGTGTGTAATCTTGTTCCTATTCCTTCTCAACAAATAGGTTGGATTTATTGGTGGAATAGAACTATTAAGATCACCTCCCAATTTCTCCACATCTATGACTGCTAATTGTTTGGATTGTATCATCTTGCATATGAGGGCACCACCTTGGATCTCTTCCATGTGACCATGATTCTCAAATCCAATCTTTGAAAAATCCATTATAGTTGTGAGTGTTTGATATTCAATATTAGAAGAGAATTATTGATAATCACTCAATTGGAGGTTTCTAGATCAATCCTAACTTACACTGGCTAAAGATGGGTGATAGAACTTATAAATTGAGTTTTTTCAAGCTTTTCATGCCTCTTAGGGTATCAAACTAATTAGGGATAGCCACTAGTTTCTCAAAAATGTCCTTGATATTCTTCAATCCTTTTTTGGCATTATGATGAAGCTTTTCAAAGCTCAATAAAACTATCTTGAGCATGAGCACACTTTACAAGACTAGGTAAGTGCATGGATCTGTGACACAATCTTGGCTCTTAAGATGGCACTTTTTTTTTCTTTCTGAAATCAGCAAAATCTGATTTGCATGAGAAAATGAAGATAGTTAGGCTCAAAATTTCAAGATGCAGCAAGAACAAAAGTTGAAGTGCTCCGAGTATAGTTTCTAAGCTACTAATTTTTTTTGAAATTAATAAAGATTAAGGGTCTCAAAAAGGGGGGGCCCAAAACAGGTCCTTTTTTAATAAAAAAAATAGCATAGCGTCTGAGGGCTCCCCCCTTTTTGATTTTTTTTTTTTAGAATTTCAAAAATCCCAATGGTGAGAAATTAGCTAACACCATGTAGTTTATCCTCATTCTTTTGGATAATTTTTTTAATAAATATATAATATTTTATGAATATTCAATGTGGACACATCCTGAAAAGCTAAAATTTGAGTGTGCTCCCCCCTAATTTTTTTGAAAACTAATCAAAATTGATTATTTTTTTTTTTCATCATGTGTAGAATGGAGTCTAGTTTCAAAAAAATGTAATTTGCTCCGTTTCAATAAACAAGTAAAAATCTATCCTAAAACTAGCACATGTTGGCTTTTGACCAAAAACAGAGGCATTTACAATAGAAGCCATGGATCAGAACCTAACTAAATCAAAATGATTTTTTTTTTATATATTTAGATAGATAAGAGAGAGGTAAATGCTATCACAATTTTTTTTATAAACTTTTATTGAAAGATCTGCAAATGAGATGGGGAGCACAGACGAAAATATGAGGAAATTTGGAAAATCCTATCAATTAACACGTCCAAAGCAGGGCATTTGGCGAGTGCCAAATTTGGCGCTTTCCAAATGGCACATCACATTTGGCGAGCACCAAATTTGGCATGTGCCAAATGTGATGTGTCATTTGGAGAGCATCAAATTTGGTACTCACCAAATGACCTGCTTTGAACAAAACCTAAATTTCCCCTCTTTGGTCGACAACTTTGATAATGCTTAGAGTGCACAGTTTATGATTGTAGATGGATAGTTGAGGTTTTACCTTTCATACGCTCTCTAACTCATTACCCTAACTAGATAACTCTTTATCCCTTTGAAGTCTCTCTCTCTCAGGTCTCACTCCCTCCCACGTGATCTAGACTACTCTTTCTCAGTCCAATCCCCTCTCTTAGGTCTCTTTCCCTCCCAAATACCTAAATAAATCTATCTCACTCCAACCCCCTTTCTCACTCTCCCTCTCTCTCTCAGGTATTTTTTTCTCACTCCATTTCCCTCTCTTAGGTCGTTATCTTTCTCTCTCTCTCTC